>CM042954.1:5884197-7134197 GCA_023678885.1 Pogostemon cablin
TCTACTAAAAAATAAGGAAAGTACAAATATCTTTCTTCTCTTTGAATCATTTTTTGAACAATGAAATCCCTAAGCTAAGGTGGTTAAGTGTTAAAAAATGGATTCCAGTCGCTACTCCCCCTGGTATTTCTTTAATTGAATTTCATTTGATTAGGTTGATTAGACGGAAGTTCCTTAAAAACTTCTATTTTATTTAAAAGATTCTGAATAGTTCCTGTGGGTTGAGCACCCTTTTTAAGGAAATATAGAATAAGAGGAACATTTAAATAAGTTTTATTCATCAGGTCCGGGTAGAGACCAAAGATCTTGAGCGATCAATCCGGCAGAACAACTCAAAAGATAAAGAAGTATCGTTAATTTCTTCATGCTCGTTGTGAGCGGAAGTAATAATATATATATATATACTCCCTCAGAACTGTTGATTGTCGTTATTTTCACCTAAATTTTAGTGTCTTTTTATGTGTATTTTCTTATTATTTTGTCCGTTTTGTGTAGCACTTCTACTTACTTCCAATTACATAAATTCACAGCTTGTATTACAAATAAATAACAAATAATTCACACACAACATGTTTATGCATTGTAGTTGGATCTCTAATTTATAATTAAATACTAATTTATCACAAAAACCATCATTATACAAATCTGCATTTTTTTCTTAATATATTAATAACCCAGAACCATCACTATAGTAGTTCAACACATGTAGAAAGTCTCTGACAAGACATCAATTCACGCAAATTTACGACATTAATTGTGTTAATACCTAACAAAGAACATCAGTGGAAACAAAAATAAGCCACGGCCTAGCCCAACAGATCGTCATCTATGTACATCTGCTCAAAACCCTGAAGGAGCTCGCAACTTGCACAGTCAAATCGCAGAGCTCAATCATCAACAGGTTCACATACAATGCATAAACTAGTGAGATAAAATCTCAGTAAGTAGAAATCATGAAAAATATTGCATGAATATGCATTTATTTTTGCTATCGCCTATTATTCCTACTATTTTTAGTTGGTCTCTTTTATTTTGAAAAATCGTTCACGTTGCGGGATCTCCATGACACACGTATGATATGCACCCGAATGAGCTCATTGGACACACACAGTGTTCCACGATAAACAGTGCTGAATAAAGTGGACACACACAGTGTCAGACCGATTTTCTATGGTTCCTGAATAAAGATGAGCCGACGCACGACTCATTGAGTCAAAACATGACTCAAATCGCCCCGCGATCCCTGAATAGATTGAGTCAACACATGACTCGAACCGATTTTCTGCGGTCCCTGAAAGAGTGCATATATAGTGGCCGCACACACCATTAATATCTTATTAATTTTGGGGAAAAAAACAATATGCATTGTATGCAACAAGGCAAGTAAATATGCATCACAAACCATTTACAAAATCAACATCAACATTGAATTTAAATAAATCAATAAATAAATTTCAAATCATACAGATCTACTTCTGGATCAACAACTTTATCTCGAATCACATAGATCCTTACAAACAACGATATCTTCTCATATCACATAAATCTCTATAGGACAATGATATTATCTTAAGTCACTTAGATCCGCAACTTGTATAACAATTTTATCACAAATAATTTACAAAATAATATTTAGTTGCATATGAATACCTACTTACCTCAAATCACATAAATCCACAGCTTGTATCACAAATTAATCACAAATAATTCATAACGTAATTAAACTATTAAAAAATGATTCATAACATAATTATCACATATTAATCACAAATAATTCACAAACAACATGTTTATACATTGTAGTTGGACTTTTACTTACCTCCAATCACATAAATCCACGACTTTGTTACAAATAAATCACAAGTAATTCACAAAAATAACATGTTTATGTATTGCACATATATTCATAATGGATAATAATAATAATATAAATAGTAAATAGTATAATAATAATAACGATTATTATTATTACATCCATAACTATTACTTGCTTGAATTGCAAAACGCATATGTGATACGTGGGTTAATAGGTGGCACCCTAATTAGCCACAAAATTTTAGATAAAAGCTAATAACCGACTTCAAACTATTTACAAGCTATAAATACCCCATTTGGGTAATTGGATAGGAGGAGCAGGTGCTTAGGAAAACTTAGATTTAAAAAAAAAGAAAAAAGAAAACAGAGAGAGAGAGAGTGAGAGAGAGAAGAAAAGAGAAGGGAAGAGAGGAAGAGAGGAAAGAAAAGAGAGAAGAGAGCGTGCGTGCCGGAACGTAAGAAGAAGAGATTATTTATAGTTGTCCACGAGGTGTACAATATTATTGTCATCGGTGTCCATGTAAGAAGAAGTCCAACTACAATGCATAAACATATTGTGCGTGAATTATTTGTGATTAATATGTGATAATTATGTTATGAATTATTTTTGATTAGTTTAATTACATTATGAATTATTTGTGATTAATGTGTGATACAAGTTGCAGATTTATGCAATTTGAGATATTATCGTTATTTTTATATTTATTGGCCTATGTGATCAGAGATTATTCTAATATGTAAATTTGTGTGATCATAAATTAAATTATTACTCTGTTTTAATTAAATGTTGATATTGACATCTTAATTAATATGTGATGGTTATTTAGTTTCTCATGCTTGCACACTATACATAATCATGAAAGATGTTTTTCTCAAAATTAATAAGATACTAATGGTGTGTGCGGCCACTATATATGCACTGAGTGACAGAAGGGGCGATCTAGGAAGGAGTGACCTGGGGAAACTCAGAGTAGGCTACCTAGAGTGGGCCACCATATTAAATTATTGTGAGAGAGAGTGTGGTGTTCAGTGAGGAGACTTCCGAGAAGCAGGGGGTCAGTTGGTGATGGACCCTAGCGGGTTGTAAGGAAAGGAGGATCCTCGGACTGAACAGTGGGACTCTATGGTGGGAGATGTTTCTTGGTGGCGAGACAAGTGACGAGCTGCAGGAAGCTTGTTAGGCCACGAGATGATAGTCCTCACAGCAGTTCCATATTTATATTTTGAAATTGATAAATCGAGTAATGAGCTTATTTCTGGTGCATATCATAAGTGTGTCGTGGTGATCCCGCAACGTGAACAATTTTCAAAATAAAATAGACAAATTAGAAAGGCTAGAAAAAAGGCGATAACCTTGAGAAATGCATTTTCATGCACTATCATGTATGATTTCTACTTACTGAGTTTTATCTCACTAGTTTATGCATTGTATGTAAATTACATACGACACTGATAGTTGAAGTTCCCTCAGATCCAGAGAGTTGTATACATGGATAACGGTATGTTGGGCCGATGTAATGAGCTGCCTTTGTGATCAGTCTCGAAATTGTATTAATAAAAAATGAATGGAATGAAAAGAATATTTAGGGCATGATTGGTACGATGGAATGAAGTGAAAATGTAATCGTCATTCTTAATTCTGTTCCCATTCAAAGTTTGATATATTTTTATAAATAGGAATCTCGATTCCAATTGAATGTGTATTCCCTTATTTGTGGGAATGAACATTCCTCCCACCCCTCATGGTATTGCCCATTACATTCCCCACCCACCAACACCCCCCCCACACACACACACACATATATATATATATTAAATAATATTCTTTTAATTTATACAACATCTATTTATTTAATTATAAAAATTATAAATATATTACTATTTTCTACTTAACATGTAATATTTATTAAGAACATTTGTATTAAATTACTTAATAAAAAATAAAATATTAAATCATTTAAAATCTAAATAAAAAAATTAAATATTTTATATACTCAACTCAGTAAAAAAATATATACTTAAATTAAATTAGTAAAATTTTTAAATATAAATGTATATAATTATTTTAATATTTATTCAAAATATAAATTAGTAAATTATATATAAAAAATTAATATTATTAATTAAATTTAATATATATACATGTAATATAAATATAAATATAATTTTTTATACAAAGTATAATATTTTTAATATATATAAATTTTCTAATTTGTATTTTATATTTTATTTATATTTTAAAAGTATTAATATTAATATTTTATTTTATTTTTAATTTAATATTTTTTATAATTGTTAAAATATATAAAATCTTCATTAAAATTTTAATTATTTTAATATTTTATATAAATTAAATTTGAAATGTATTATTATAAAAATAATATTAATGAGATTCAAATTAATTAATGAATACAAATTCTATTACTTGAGTTATTCCTGAATGATACCAATTATGATAAAAATAAGTTTTAATCATTTCATTCACATTACTATTCCATTCATAAGTTCATTCTATTCCCCTATTATTCAATTCAGTCATACCAATCTAGCCGTTATTGTTTAATGGTGAGAAAAATGGGTCCCCATTTTTCTCACCAATAAATAAAAATAAAGTTTCTTTTCATTTTGCTTCCCTTAATTTTTATTAGAATTTCGAGACTGATCACAAATGGACCAGCACACCGGTCCAACAGGTTGTCATCCTTGTATACAACTCTCAGCCTCCCCTGTTTGTCGAGCCCAAAGCTCGAGTCGAGCTCCGACATGCCTAGAAAACTGTCAAGAAATCAAAGACGACTCGCGTCTAGTGCCGAGCTCGAGTCGAGTACAGTCAAATTTTTAAAATTTAATCAGCGTCGATTTTAGAAGGTTCCAGGTCTATAAATATATAAATAGCGTTATTTTGATAGGAGGAATCACAATTGGGAGCAGTTACACCTATTCTACACCTTAGAACACACACTTTCTCTCAATTCTATCTTTTGATCTATCCTTCATCTCTACACCTTTCATCCATCAAATCCACTTGATTTTCTCACATTCTCCATAATTCCATCATCTTCCACCAATTTAAGAAGAAGATCTACATTTATTGAAGATTGTGGCATGATCAAGGAATATGAAGCTCACCTTCAAAGGGAAGCAAATCAACCTTTATTTTGTTATTTTCTTCTTATCATAGCTCATATGGAACAAGACATATTTTTAATGAATTCATCATGATTGTAATATGCTAGACCTCTTATCAGGCTAGCAATATGATAGGCTAAGGATATGTAGACTTGCACACCATGCCTTCGATGAATTGATTGTTATGAATATTTTCTATCACGAATGCTTATTTTTAAATTGATGCAATGATTTGTGTGGATAATTGTTTATGGCTTGTATATGGAGTCTGAACTTGTTTGCATGTGATGAGTAGTTAATTTAACCATATTGTTGCATGAGTTGTTTAAACTATAGTTTTGGAGTGACTTTGTGAAGACCATAACATACCTAGAGCCTCATGATAGGACATGTATGAAGGTGTTATGTAAACACTTGGATAACGTGAAAGGATTTATCTATAGGACTCTAGTACCTTGTAAGGGAATGGAAGGTATAGAGAAACTCTCTTATGTGCTTGTCGGGGTTGCTTGGTGCTAAGTGATCTACATCTATTTATGTCTTGTGAAGAAGCTTGTAGTGTTATAAGTGAGAGACTTTAATATCATAATTCTTGAAGTTCATCAATGCATGTGTGTGTGTGTGAGTCTATATTTGTCTTTTCTGTGATGTTGCTAGTCTTTCATGCTTCTTAGATTGTTCTATCGACATCCATTATCCATCTCATTTGTTCCTTTATTGTTTTCTTGTTATTATATTCTACTTGTTTTCATTAGTTGGTAATTGTAGTATGATTCCAATCCAATCATCGATTTAGTCCTTAGAGAGTGAGCACGTATTGAATACAGATACGCTACCTTTCTCCTTAGGTTCGATATATTTTATTACTTGGTCACCGGTACTACTCAACGATAGAGTACACTTGCTCTTCATGAGGAAAGTACCGATAAAATTTTTGGTGTTGTTGCCAGGGAAAGGGCAATAGGTGTAATGTGTTTGAACTTGTTAGCTTAACTAAGGATATTTTTCTTTAAGTTTCTTTGATTTATTGGTTAGTTGTGTGAAAAGCTAATTATGTGTTTTTGTAGGTGCATGCTTACTAGCTCTAAGGCACAAGGAGTTGTACCACTTGATTTAGAACTTGAGAAGACATTGAGATTGAGGAGAAGAGCTGAAAGAGTTGAAAGGATGAACATATTGAATGAAGATGGTCGTACGGGATTATGAGAATATTGTGAGAAATTGGGTAAATTTGAATGCAGATCTGAATGGTTTGAATCCGGAAGTGATTGTGGCACAACAAAGGTTACAAGAGCAACAAAACCAACAATGCAAGCCATAATTCAATAATTATTGGCTCAACAAGGTGTTGGTAATCAAGGAAATGCACAAGCACCTCTGATACATGTGAATCAACAAGCTCATGGAAATGGTTTCACTGTGTACAGTATGAACATTCGTGATCATTTTCAACCTTGTGTTAGAAATTATATGATGGGACCGCCCATGAATGTGAATAAATTTGACATTAAGTAGGGAATGATTCATATGGTGCAAGCTAACCAATTCGAAAGTGGTGCAACGGAAGACCCGAATTCTCACTTGGCTCAATTTTTGGAGTTAGAAAAGCTATTTTCCTTTTCACTTAGAGATCAGGAACGTGCATGCATGGTATGATACAATTCCACCTGGAATATGCAATACTTGGTATGATCTTGCACAAAGATTTTTGAATACGTACTTCCCACCATCTAAGATGCCTCACTTGAAGAGTTTGATCATACAATTCAAGAAACTACCATTGGAGACATTTAATGAGGTATGGGACCGGTACAAGGAGATATTGCGAATGCCCTCAACATGGCTTCCCTCTTGACCAACAAATTGGATTTTTCTATACGGAAATTGATGGGAGCTTGAGGATCTTGTTAGATGCATCCGCAGGAGGTTCAATTATAGGTCAAATGCTAGAGAGAGCCATGGCTATTTGTGAGGAAATTGCATTAAATTCGGGGCAATGGCCCTTGAACCGTGTCTTGGGTTGTTATGAGTTTTAAAAATTGCTAAGATGGAGGAAATACGCATAAAGAAGGTTTAGCCCAAAAGTGTGAAGGAATATGCTATGGAGAAGGCTATCACGGAGATCTTAAGGAGGATGAACTAGAGTATGCAAGTGAGTACAAGTCTATGTGTGAATCAACCCATGGTTAGTAATTGTGTTCAAGCTTCGATTTATGCGCCTCAACAAGTTTCTTCCCCTAATGTGAATTTTCAATAGTCATGGGGACCATACGAGATATCTTTCAAGGAGGTTGCTTACATGCAATGGGGGAACTTTCAAGGTAAATTTTGATGGAAATTATCAAAGGGGATTTTCACAACGACAAGGAGGGTTCAATGGTGGTAATTTTTTAAAATAATTATCAAGCTCCTCGGAGATTTAATAATTTATCTTATGGAAACCCCAACAATACGGTGCAAATGCCTTCGGGATTTTATCCGGGTGCTAAAGCTCCTAATGATGAGGGTAAACCTTCCGTTCAAGATCAACCTAATCAAATAATGGAGATGCTTAAGCAAGATCGGGAGGATAGAAAGAATGAACGAGGTTGATGACCATCGATTTAAGGTCTTGGAGATGCAAGCGAGTCAACTAGCTAGTGAACGAGGCGAGGTGCAATAAAAAGGCAAGTTTTTTACTACTAAAGTTTTAAACCCAAAAGAGCAATGTTTGGTTGTGGATGTTCAATCAAAAAGTTCAGTGGAAGAAGGGTTGGTGGTCACAACGAACATTGCTAAGGGTGGTGAAAAAGTTTTGTTGGTTGAGAGTAATAAAATGGTTTTGTTGGGTGAATAGGAAGTTTGTCTCGATGAGAAAGAAGAGTTAGAAAAAGACCATGAGATAGTTGAAGTTGTAGCCTTATTGAAGGCTAAGGACCCGGGGAAATTTGTGTATTGTATGAGATTGATATGGGGGATACTTCAATGCTTTATGTGATCTTGGTTCTAGCATCAATTTAATGCCAAGAAACTTGACATTGGGAAGTTAAAGGAAACATTGGTTGAAATTGAAATAATGGATGGCTCGGTGATGAGACCCCATGGGATTGTTGAGGATATGATTATCAAAGTAGAAGATTTTGTCTTTCCGGTAGATTTTATGGTTATTACTAAGAAGGCGGATCCATTGATTCCACTTATTTTTGGAAGACCATTTCTAGCTACCGGACGAGTAATGTTCGAAATGGATAAGGAAGAACTCTCACTCCGATCATGTGTAAAAGTCAATGTATTGTCAATCAAAAGTTTGAAAGGGTGAAATTTTCATTTAAAGCCACCCATTAAACCTCCCGATCGAAAGGAAGTGGTATGTAAAGCTTTTGATGATGTTTTCACTAATTTCTTACTTGAGTTTGCAAGTTATTCTCTGATGGGCGTTTTCTCAACACACAAATAATCCCCAAGTATGAAGGATGTGATTTTAGCTTAGATAAGAGACTAAGTTATATTATCAAACCCAAATGACAGTTGGTTATCAATTTATTATTAGCTAAATTAATAGAAACTATTATTTGGCAATTCAATTGGAGAGTGATTATTAATCTAATAACAGAATAATTAAATAAAAAAATTAAATAAAGACAGTAAAGTATAAACGAGAGTTGATCAAGTGAGAAGATAGGTAGCTCTTCGGGCCATCCAATTTCACTAATTAATCACCCTTCTGCATATCAATGTCTGACTCTATCTTGTGGACTATGGACGCATCACTAAGCCATGCAAATCTACTCTATAGACACAAGTAGACAAACATGTAACACGTGCGAATAACCTTGGAGCAAGAGATATAATTTGAACCCCCTTTCTAGGTATTATCAGCATCAATTATTTCCCGTGCACTAAGTACTTTAACCCGATATGATCTCCCTTTATAGGTACGTGAAATTACCCTCTTTATCCTACTTACTAACTCGAATTCAATTCAATTAATAAGTATTCATATAAGATAGTTCTAATAAAGTTTCGGAGTCCCCTCACTTAGAATTATAACATAGAATTTTGCTTAGCAGTGAACACACTCAATCAATAACCAAGATATATATTCAGACTCTATATAACAGTTAATAATGCACAAAACAACTCTAAGTATGAATTAAAAATGCATAGTCTTATATAAAATAAATTCAAGAGTAGTGTTGTAGGGAGTATACATATGGAAGTTCAATTAACTAGATAAAACCTTCATAAACCCTAGAACTTCCAAAGTGGTTCTAGCCTATAATACTTCGAAGAACGCTCATGGTGTTTGGATAGATTTTACCCATAGTCTTGAAAATTTCAAGAAAGATTAAGTTGTGAAATAAACCCTAGGTAAGGGCACTGTCGCTTCTCGCTCCGTCTTAAATCTTCACTTGGTTCTCACTTGATTTGCTGAACGAATCTCTCTCTACAGCTCTTACGGATGGAGTTAGGGTTTGGATGTGGTGTAGGATGGATGTGGAATCTAACTCTCTTCTTGATGTGATCTGCATCTCTTTTTATACTTGTAAACTCTCTTTACGGACCTTTACTGGGATTTTACTTGGAAAATACGTAAATTCATGCACTGGAGGTTTGGAATTACCAAAAATAGAACTCTGTGTCCCCGCTCGACCAAATGGTTCAGGTCGAGCGGGCTCATCCTGGTCGAGCGGCGGTCAAATGGACTCCCTGAGAGCTGAAACTCTGTACAGGGTCTCGCTCCACCCAATCTGATGTTGCTCGACCAAACTGACTTGGTCGAGTGGCTCCTCTCGAGGTCTAACGTCACCTCAAAATCCGTGTTTTCCAATTCTGAGCACTTCTGACCTGTTTTCTTATATAAATATGCTCAAATAGCCTCAGTAACATCTGATTCGTGGATTTTTCATAAACATCCCAATTTGTCATGATAATAACCCAAATCATACTTAATTTCCACTCAAATTAGATCTCAAAATACGTGAAATATCACTCTCATCAAGCCTCCAAACTTATATGTTGCTCGTCCCAAGAAAATGAAATTAAATAAGGCAAGAGAGTATAAATCACAAGATCCTCATAACATGCACATAATACTCTAACACGTAATTTCATCAATTCAAAACATTCAGTCATCATACCTTTCATTAATGCAAAAATATCAATTAATCACAATCCTTCTCAAGTGCATAGTCATCTAGATCATTAGGTAAGTGTTTACTCTCGCTTTCAAGGGTTAGTATATAAGCTCATACTCAATTCATACATCCACGTAACCATAAGCTTGGCAAGGGTCTAAAAAATCAATTCATAACTGTTTCAACACTAAGCTAAAAAAGGACTTGATTTTGGATTGTAATGTTGGCTCTTTGGTAAAGGTAAGAGAATTTAGGTAAAGTGACTAATTCCACTAGTAGAAAATTACCTTGGAGTTTTGCTTTTCATCAAACAGCTTCATTATTCTCCATCATTCTCATGATCTTTTCGATTCTTCTCTTCTCCTTCTCCATTTAAAATCAACATCTTCGTTCCTTTAAAGCACAATGGTACCAATTTCGGGCATTACCCTTCTAAGCAGTCGGGGTACCAGTTTCAGGCACTACCCCTAAACACGATTTAACCATAATTTTTCCTTCTTACATCATTCCCACCAATTTTTCTTTCATTTTCTTCTCTAAAGTCATCACTAATAATTTATTCACATCAACTCTCCGCTAGTACATAGGGTATGAAAGGCTCAAATAAAAGTTAAAAAGGCTTTTTATCAAAGGCATGCCAAAGAAAAAGCTTTTAAGGCTCAATGAGGCTTTCAATGATTCACATTATAAGGTAAGGTAAAATTTGGCTAAGTGGCTCAATCAACAATAATGGCCTAAGATCATGTCCTAGTATCTAACAATCATAAATCTCAAACAAGACTCCAAGCCAAGTTCTAGAATACAAACGTAAGAACGATACTCTCAAGAATAAACTATCATGTATAACATGATTTCATAAGACTCAAATTCTCACATGGGTAATAGATTACCTAAGCACTCTTCAAAGCATGCAATCAATCAATCTCTAAATAAACTACAAGTAATCGATGATACACACTTTTCATCAATAAAATCAACATATATAAGTACATATGCATATAAAAGAGTCAACATCTCCACTCAATCAATCAAAATCATATCAAATGTACAAATATCCATCAATCACCATCAATATAGCAATGTGGTACATGCCACTCACTCGTGAATAATCAACAACCCAAATCAACCACTCACACAAGCTTCAACATGTAAAGTGAAAAATAGAAGGGATGCAAGAGGAAACAAACAAAGATAGAAAACCTGGAGCACTCTACTCCTGAGGAGCATCATCATCATCACTAAGCTCCAAATGCCATAAGTCGAAGTCCCTTTAAAGAACCCCGAGCCTTCTACCCACCTCTAGATAGTTAGCATTCATCTCTCCCAACCTTCTATCCATAGCCTCGTACCTTAGCTTGAGCGCAGCATAGTTTGTGTTCGCCAAAGCAAGTTGGCGGTTCGTCTCCTGCTGGTTTATGTTCAATGTGGTAAAGTGCTCATGCATCAATCTAAATTGCTCTCGATAGAGATCCTGAGCCTGCCATAAATCATACTGCTGCTACTGTGGTGGTGATGGCAGTATCGGAGGAATACCCATCTCCGGAAAGTCGTGAGGCATCTCTATATGTACCTCAGGAATTGATTGTTGCTGCTGCTGAAATGACTGCTACTGCTGTGGCTCGTCCTCCTCATACTCCTCCGACTCTCCTACTAAGATCATATCCAAATCGAGATAAACACCCTCAAGATGCATATCGACCAAAGTCCACCAATCTTTATTGCTAACACAAGTAGTAGAGATGGCTACGTGAGGAGGAGTGTTCATCAAAAGATTCACATTGATCTGAACAGATCTGAGATCAATGAGCGAGAACGGAAGCTTGAAGGAAATCAGATCCATCCCTTGGATAAATATCCACGTGTTGTCAATCCTCTGAGCCAAATTCATCCTCACACATGCAGAAAGAATCAAATCCGGATCACCTTAGACTGGCCTAAACCTCAACAAATCCACATTGTAATGCTCAGCCAATGGAGTGATCAACCCGCATATGTTCACCTTCTGAAATTGAAGTAAACCAATTCAGCTACTGAAACGGATAAGCACCTCGAGAAACAGAGCCTCATCCACATACTTTCTCCCTTCTTTCTCTTCTCCATTTTTATTTTTCTTCCCATCACTCCATAAACCCATCTTCTATTCTTTCACCCATCTCTCCTTGGTGTTTAAGGTTACTTGGAATCAAGAGCAAGATGTTGGGATTCAAGAAGAAATTGAAGAATTCTCTACAAGAAATTGCTAGGGAAGTTTTTAATTATTTTTGTAATCTCCTTTGAATTTTAGCTCCCATGGATTATTGTAATGACTCATATTTTGTTTTTTTTATTTTAATCATGTTTGACTAATTCCTCTTGTGGGGTTAAAGACATGATTAGTGCTTAATATTTATTTTATTATACAAATTAAATATGGTTTGCACATGATTAAGTATTTGATTTCTTCTCATGTGTCTTGTGATGCATGAATTATATGTTGGCATAGTTTGTTAATTATGGGTAACATGTGAATTTAAGGGATTGTTAGTTAATTTGTTGCTTATATTAATTAAGTGTCATCATATTAATTTATGTGGATATTGCTTGGGGTGTGATGGAGACGACCCTCCAAAGTATTAGAATTAGCATAAGAGGACATCGGGTTTAGGTTTGACCGATAGAATATTTGAACATGGTGAGAGGAACCAATCCATCGTTAGCCTTAGTACGCACAAAAGGGAGAATTACCTCTAGATAGTATATTTCTAAGGGAGATTTAGAGAATAATTAGTACCTACATGGAAGGGGGTTAGAGTTGGGCATCGATCCTAGATACATGTGTTTGGGAGTCTCAAGGAGATCTATAACCTTGATAACCCGAGAGGGAGCTTTGGATACATTCATGATTGCCTCTACTTCAATTTCTATTTCGTCTATTCATTTTGCATGATAAAATAAATTCTAAAGCACTTTGATTGTTTCTAGTTCCATATCTTACTACTTACCCTTCAACACCAATTCTCTATTTTTATTTTCTCCTATTTTATCTTGCGTTCTCTTATTTGATTTCTTTGCTTATCATCATCTTTGTTCGTCCTTATAAAAATGATAGAAACATGAACTCACATGTTCGTTCAATCTAAATTTAAACTTTCTAAGGTTTGATATTTTTATTACTTGGGTATTTCTCTATAAGGACCGGGTACATTACTCGTGAGTTGAAATATACTCAAACAACCATTTCCAACATTAATAACTGGAATATTAACTAAATAAGAAATAGAGTTGTTTAATTTAAGACGATGTAAAAGTATTTCAATTATTAAATACAGTCTGCACACATTTTAGATTCAATATATTATGCTAATAATAGAAATGGCAAAATAATCCACTCAAATTGATTTTTCTTGATTGGTAAATACAATCATAGATGGGTTACTCATCTAGTGGAAGCTTTAATACCATTAAGCATTATTCCAGTCTCTGATGTAAAATATATATTCAGTGCATTATCCAATAAATATTATTGTTTGTCAATGTATGGGAAGCATTATTGACAACATAAGAAATAGATGGAATTGGAGAGATATTCCTAATAGATAGAATTGTAGGATAATTCAGTAATACCTTGTTACATGGAAGTATGAGAGCTTCCAAAATAATAAGACATTCATCAATTGGTGAATTTGAAGAAGAAATTTCCCAAATTTAAAGGATAGTTCTATACTAAATACAATAGTCTTACAGATATTGATATGAATAAGGTTGCCAATATGAGGAGTCAGAGTACCTTTCAGACAAAGATTAGATTCCTGCAAACAAAATCAAGATTTTTAACCCCATGCATATATGAGAAATCACAAAATAACTTAAAATTTAAAAAAACTAATCAATAGTAGAGCAAGAACTACTTATAGTACAATAATATGTCCTTGGCATTCAACTCTAAGCCATGAACAGGGATTATCCAATCAAATTTTATCCATCCAATTTGATAAAGCCCCATGAGGATCACTCACTATGTTTTCTTAAAATCTAAAAAGTGTCACCCTTAATCAAGCAAACCCCAACTCATTCTTAATTTCTTTATCTTGAAAAAAGGCAAGTAAATAAAATGTATGCATACCTTCATCATTGAGAGAGAAGGAAAATTTGCAGATGTTATAGATTGTGAATGCCAGCAAGAGATGGTATTTTGATCTCCATAACTATTTCATTTCACCATAAACAAAAGAGAACCCACAGTTGCTTCAGAAAAAGTATAATAAATTTAGCTTTCTAAAGTTTGTGTAGAACCATTCAAGCAACCTAACCTAACCTAATTGACTCAATCAAGCCTACAAACCCAAGAAAAAAGAAAGATTAGTGGTAGTAAATTTGGAGAGAGAGAGAGAGAGAGGCAGAGAGAAAAGGGTTTGAAAGGAGAAACTTAGTGTTATTTTGCTGCAAATATAAATAAAACCATAACTCTTCAAATAGAAAAATACATTCGAAACCATATTTAAAAGTCTATTGATAGATAAGGTCTCTATATTTTTGGATGCTTATACTGATTCAATAAATAATAGACAAAAAATAGAGAAGAAATAGAAGTTTTACCCAAATGAATATCTAAGACGATTGCCTCTTCCGATTTCTCATTGTCCTCACTCAAATCACCCAGCACTGCCGCTGACCACACATGATCAAAGTTTTCGTGATGGTAAATTGGGATGAGTTTTGGTGGTGGTTAAAAAAAAAGAAGAAAAATCAAATTATGAGAAGTTGTGACACCCTAAAATTCAGGGGAGCATAACAAATCAGAGAGAGAAAACTCTTCTTTATTCTGAAAGTTCTAATTCTAATGAAGTAAACACATGCAAAAATGTCTAATAAGGAGAAGAGAAGTAGAGGAGAAGCTGGAAAACCTTAATCACCATCTCCATAATGACAATTCGTCTCTAATTGAACGATTTATCGAAGGAAAAATAAAGAATTTAATTATCTGAGGGCTCAGCACATCAGCATAAGAATTAGAAGAAGGTGACACATCAGCACAAGAACGATAAGAAGCTGTCACATATGACAGGTAAAACACTCCTTTAATTAATCATAATATATTAAAAGTGGCTAACCTCATGAAAAATATTTCTTTCCATTATATCCCCTTTTATTTTAATAATTATCCTTTTAATCTTATTAATTATATTAATAAATTTGTTAATTTAAATTTTTTTAATTATTCAAATCTTCTCTTAGATTTTTAATTCATGCAACTCTTTAATATACTATAACTTAATATAACTTATCTTGAACTTAATGTAATTAACTTTTGAAATTTCTAATTTTATCTAACTTTTGGATTTCTACCCTAAATGTTTATCACCTCCATATATTAACTAAAATCATGTAATGAGCAATATAATTTGATTGGACTTCAACGAAAAACTGAGATATGAAGATGGAGGGAGGAACATGAGCATATCTTATGGCTATGAAATTTGTTGAAGTTATTTAGATCTATGACAATATTTGTATAGATGTAGGGAGGTAGGAAAATTTGTAGAAGAAAAAAATGTAGAGTTCATTCTAACTAACCGTTGGAATTTATCTCTGTTTGTTCCTCCTCCTTCTTGACTCAAGTATGATATCAAAATAGAAAGAAATTGGCAAAATAGAGGCCCCAAGTTCAAGAAAAGTAGCTGTAACATTCAAAACAATTTATAATTATTTTTACATAACTTCCAAAATACTACTAATAAAGTTTTTTTCTTAATATTTAAAGGGAGAGGTGATCAAGATATCCAAGTTCAACTGCGCTCCTAGCACCAATAAAATAAGAGAAGCACGATTTCGAGTTTAAATGGAGAATAATAAAATAGGCAAAATATCTCAACTAATAACTTCGGTAAATATTTAAATTGTCTATAAATATATGTGAACATACAAAAAAAAATAAAAGATTTTGCTTACTAGATATGGCAATTTACTACCCTTTGAATGATATTTTGTGAGTATACGATTTAATAAATTTTTATACTTTAAAGCTTTATTAAAAGTACCAAGTGGGATTTTTCTTCATCTGATGAAATACGTATAAACTTTTATAATTTGATATATATATATATATATATATATATATATTATCATATTTCATTATTTCAAGTACAATAAGTGTAAAAATATTTTCATACTATTTACCAAGAGTAAAATAATATCTACTAAATCATTTAAGTTCATGTTGAGTGCTAGTTATTTTTGGATAATATGAAACCTATTCGAAATAATTTTACGCATATTATTACTCTATCCCACTTTCACATGTCTATACCCTAAACTTACCTGCATGAAGAAATACAAAAGGAAAAGATTCCCACATAAAAACTAAAATTTCAGAGAGTAAATTTGAAGTGCCTCATAAATTATCATCTATAAATAGAGGCCCATTTTCAATTCTCTCATCCCACAAAGTAAGCAACAAGTTTGAGTGAGAGTATATCTTCTTAACCAACATTTTTAATTTTACTTTATGCAACCATACATATATGTATACATTCCTTTTTCTATTTTCCTTATAGTATTACTTTTATCATTCATATTCTACATTAAATTATATTCTTAAATATTATCATTAGTGTTATTATTATTATCATCATCATATTTGATAATATTATTATTATTATGTCAATATTATCATTAATATTCATATATTGTTATTACACTATCGTTATATACTATATAAATGTCAGTTGTTTAGAAGTCAATGTACATTATATATTATTACATATTGAGATTATAATTACTATTAATATTATTATAAATTTATCCTAATATATATATATATATATATATATATATTATCATTTAATGGTTTAAAAGAAAGGTCAAGCTGACCTTCCTTTTATATCACAAAATAATATATTATAATAATATAAGAAATGTATATTATCATTTTATGATTAGGTCATAGCCTCTAATCTTATCATAAAATGATAATTTTATGTATTTTTATATACTTATGTAAAAATATTGTATTATTTTATTCAAAAAGGGCATGGATGATAAGCTCAACATAAACTAACAAACAAAATTTTTTTGTTATTTTTATATAATACTTGTGTTGCACAAATAATAATATTTCAATAAGATTTTGAAATTAATATATGAGTGAATTTTTAAACGAATCATTTGTGCTAGGTGAAGTGCTGGTGAACAGGACATCGGAACATTGTTCCACTCAAGCTGTAATACAATATTTTAAAAAAGGTCAAAGGTGGGTAATATGTTGAAAATGTTTGGATGTTACTGTTGGTTTGCATTTGAAGTATGTTATTTTTCTTTTCTTATGATAGTGGCCGTATGGGTCACGAATTTATGGTTGCGGTTGACGAGTCGTGATAATGGTAGTGTTAGATTGTATACTAAAAGTCTAGCTTTTATATGAAATAATGTTTTAATAATATATTTGAAATGAGAATCATATGATCAAACGTTTTGCATATTATAAATTGTTTATTTGTATGTTTTTGTGCAAAAGTACATTTACTTTATACTGTAGATAATATGTTGTGCGACAACACACGAAAGATCATATTATCGGTTTTCTTATAAAGTATAAACAGATGCTCACAACAGAGATAGACGGGGACACTCTATCGGTATGGTTGTAGTGTGATTTGGTATTAGTTTGTCTTGACTATAGAATCACATTAGTGCACTTTGTGTATTGAGTAGGACTGCCTGAGATTGTTCATCTTATACTGAATATATAGAAGAACTTGATCTCTGTTATTATGGATGTTCGTACTCTTAATCCTTATACAATAATCTCGACACGTAAGACAATATTTATCTCTTTGATTCATCAATGGATGAGATTTATATATTAAATTAATAAACTCGGTGAGTTGGAAAATAGTATTGTCTCTATGGTGTGATGTTGATTGTAGAAGGAATCTGTGTTCGCTATAGGTTGATGATGTCCCCTTGAGGAGCTTATAAGGATTATCATGTAAATCTTGCAAGTGGATTAATTTCCGCATGATAATGAGGTTGAGTGGTACTACTCTCGGATTAGATATTAATTAATGGAGTTGTCAGTAACTTAATTAATTAATGGACATTGTATATCTTAAACATGAGGAGACTTTCTGGTTCATAATAAGAAGGAACCCATAACGTAATTATGGGATTGGAGCGGCAGTGCTGTAATAATATTTTGGTGGACTATATTATTATTATTAGACTTAAGTATAAGCTTTGGGCTAACCTTGGATACTTAAGCCCAATGGAGGCCCAACTCCAATTTCTCCTCCTGGTCCCTGCTGTAGCCCATATATAAGTTATCTCAGCTTCCTGGAATCCTCACTCTGCACCGTTTTCAAAGTAAAAGAGAGGAGAGAAAGCAAATTGAGAAGATCCTGAAGATCGTCGCCCACACGATGTCAGGATTGAATTTGGAAAATACAGCAGAAGATCAAGAGGTTGTTCTCTACAGCTGTACTTCAACAACATACCCTGATGAAAGGTAATGCGAACTTTGAATACTTATTGCTTCTGCTGATTAAGTTTGCATGGAACCCTAATGATTCACGCTAACCAAATGATCGAACGCCAATAGGTAGTAGTCGACGGGCTATGGAAACATGGTAGTGATTAACTTTAAAGTTGTAATGAAAAAGAGCAATCATATCATTATGTATTTACTGATTGTAACATTCTGCCAAATTACCCATTGGGATTTTAATCTCATATTTTTCAAACAACAAAATTTCAGGTTAGTGATTAGAGCATCTGGACTACGACAAGACATGACATTCTCCGTGGCTTTCACAATAATTACACACACACACATCAAATTTTATTATTAACATTTCGTCACTAAACTATTATAAAATTATTTTCAAAAGTTATAAATACAAATTTCCTAAAGTATGAATGTGGACATACATATATGCACATAACAAAATTTGGTTAAATTCTTTCGTTGTGAAAATTTATAAAGCATACTTTACTCTTCTAATAACATTTTTTATTTAATAGTAGTACTTCAATTTCCAAAAATAAAAAATAAATTTGTGCTCGAGGTGCTACGGAGTGATATCATAGCCATGGTTGTAATATCCTTGAGATTATATATACTTATTAAATATATAATATATAAGTAATTAATAACTAGAACACTTCAAGATTCATAGAGATTGCAAAAAAAAAAAATTAAACAAAAATATTATAAGGTAATTTTTTTAAATTAAATAAATAAAATTTTGTCCCTTTAGGAATGGAACCCAAAGGACACTGTGCTGTCGTGATGTACCAATCATGCACCCAAAACGAATAAGAGACTATGAGAGAATATATTAATTGGGTCTTAAGGCTTAGGGTCACTGATGAAGGATTTACAAAAAGCAACATCAATGTTGCAATATGTCGAAGGAAAGCATCTCCATCAACTACAGGGCAGTGCACAGACTCTCTTTGATGACCTCAGCATGATGGATTCGGTTAGCTGAAAATTAACTATCTAAAATACGTGAAAGTGTTGGTTAAAACGATAAAAGGAAGAGCTGAGAGAGAAAGAGACTAGCAATAAAATGGGAGACGGAGGTCCAGAAATGAGAGGCCAAGTCAAGTCAGTGGGAGCCAAAAACCTTGGAGTTCCAAATGTGAGCTAACAAGTATAGAACTAAAGCCATAGAACAAATGCAGAAAATGATTGCTGCCAGAGAAAGGTCGATAATATACCGGGAAGAACTTGTAGGTGGAGGAGTTATTTCAGACCCTATGGTCTGGTCGATATTCTGGACATAAGACGTAGAATTAGTAGCTAGGGAAGAGGTAGTTTATAACATGATGCCACCACTCAACCACTTCGATTACCAAGGAGATTAGGAAACTACTGCAACGGAGATGTCACTGTTGGATTATATACTAAAAGTCTAGCTTTTGTATGAACAATATTATAACAATTAATTTGAAATGAGAATCATATGATCAAATGATTGCGTCTTATAATTTATTTATATGCACGATGTAATAGTCCACTTACTTTATACTGTAGATAATATGTTGTGCGACAACACGCGGAAGATCATATTATCGGTTTCCTTATAAAGTATAAACAGATGCTCACAACCGAGATAGACGGGGACTCTCTATTAGGATGGTTGTAGTGTGGTTTGATATTAGCTTGTCTTGACTATAAAATCACATTAGTGCACTTGTGTGTATTGAGCAGGACCGCTTGAGATCGTTCGACATATACTGACTTATAGGAGAACTTGATCTCAATTATTATGGAAGTTCGTGCTCTTAATCCCTATACAATAACCTCGACACGTAGGGCAGTATGTATTTCTTTGATTCATCAATGGGTGAGATTTACATGTAATTAAATCAACAAACTCGATGATTTGGGAAGTAGTGCTGTCTCTATGGTGTGCTGTTGATTGTAGAAGGAATCCGTGTCCGTCATAGGTTGATGATGTCCCCTTGAGGAGCTCATAAGGATTATCATGTAAACCCTGCAGGTGGAATTTATTCCGGCATGATAATGAGGTTGAGTGGTACTACTCTTGGATGAGATATTAATTAATTGAGTTGTCAGTAACTTAAATTAATTAATGGACATTATATATCTTAAACATGGGGAGACTAACGGGCTCATAATAAGAAGGAACCCAAAACGTAATTTTGGGATTGGAAAGGCAGTGCAGTAATAATATTTTAGTGGAATATATTATTATTATTGGACTTAAGTATAAGCTTTGGGCTAAGCTGTGATACTTAAGCCCAATGGAGGCCCAACCCAATTTCTCCTCCTGGTCCCTGCTGTAGCCCATGTATATAAGTCACCTCAGCTTATCTGGAACCCTAATCTTATTCATTTTTCACGTGTGATGAGGGTAGAGATCAGATTGAGGAGGTCTTGTAGATCGTTGCCCACACGACGTTGAGATCGGACTTGGGACATACAGCAGAAGATCAGAAGGTAGTTTGCTGCTGCTGTCCGACACCTTGCGAAATTTTATAAAATTGTACAGTGGTCAGAATTTGATGATCAATATACTGACGGAAAGCTGTTGAAGAGAGGATCATCTGAGCACAAAGATCATTCAATTCCGATATCAGACGAGGAAGTTATGGCCATTCTCGTGGGACTGCACAGTCTGTCAGCGAGAATCCTTCATCTTCTACATACCCTGGTGAACGGTAATCGTTTCTATTATTTATTGCTTCCGCTGATATTAGAAACGTATAGATCCCTAATGGGTCACGTTAACCAAATGATCCAAGTGCCAACAATTTGTATCAGAGCTTCGGTTTCGTAGTGAAGCGTGAAACGTTAGGCTAGGGTTTATGTGTGTACATGAATTGGGGTTTAGAATTAAATTTCTTGTTGAATACTCTAATTGTACATGGTGGCACATGAGCACCACACGATGGGTCGATGACGGCCATAACGGCTCAGTGGGGTGATGGTGAAAACGAGAGCGAAGGCGGATCATCAGTGATGGCGTGCTTAAGCAAGCAGCGACGAGTGTTGGCAAAGCCTGTTCACTGCACGACAAGGTGTTGGAGAGATGGAGGCAACAATGACATGTTGTAGTGGCTGTCGCTGACTGTGGTACTTTGGCGATGTGAACCTGGCAGACAAGATGGACGCTGGCTGCACTCGGCGGCTGGGCTGAGGCGACTGCAGGAGGGTGTGTGGCTGATAGCGTGGAGCACACGCTGTTGATTGGACAGCTGCACAAGGCGGCACGGCGACAGGGCATGCCCAGTGTACAAGCGGGGTTGTCGGAACTTTCGCTGTGGACCACCTGTAGCAGGAAACGGCGTCAGGAGGGGGCTATGAGCGACGTCTCGACAGAGGCATCGAGGCTAGGGCACATGATGCTGGACGATTAGCCTATTGCTGGATACGCGATGATGGTGCCTGGCGGTGCACGGGTGTTGCTTGGAAGTGGCACGGCTGCCGCACTGGCAGCACGAGGTTGCAGCACACATGGCGCATACGTGATTGCTGGGCGGGCCATGGATTAGCGTGTAAGTTCCGAGCCAGCCACAGACATTTTTGTCGGGACTGTTCATTGTTGGGGTGAGTCTGAATGCGTTTCCATTGGGTCTGCACAAAGATGCAATCCATCAGCATCGGCGTATGGCGGATGGAGCCAGCGATCAACACTGGAAACGCCATACACGGGGTAGCATGACTGGCGACTGGTTAAACAGCCGAGGCGTGGCGCCGCATGAGTAAGAGGACCAGTTCTGTATAGGCAATGCTACGCACTGATGGTTTCATCATTGTCGTACAGTGGCAGGCTGTGAAGGCTTGCACGATGGAACGCGAGCGGCACGACAACGAATGGCTAACGGGCGGCGCAAGCATGTTCGTTGGCTGGGCACAGGTGATCTGGCTGCTAAGGGTGGTGCGGCTGGAGGCTCGTAGCAGGCACATGGATCCGGGCGCGTCTCTCCGGCATTCCGATCGAGACTTCTAGGAGTTCCAGTCTAGTCTGGCATGCTTCCGATTGGGTCTCCTTCCTAGCCGGTCGAATCTGCTGCAGGCTGGGACTGGCGAGAGCGTTAATGGCAGGAGGTGTTGCCGACGGGAACTCTCTGGGCATGAGACTATCGTTGATGGCGGAACGTTCGGCTACCGGTAGCTACTGAACATAGAGAAATCCGACAGCGGACGGCCTGGTTCTGGGGAGTTCCGACTGTGCGATGGAGTTTAAGCTGCAAACTGAAATCGGCAGCAATGGTGTCTTCCGGCATAGGACCATTCTCCGGTGAGATTACTTCGGGC
Source organism: Pogostemon cablin (assembly GCA_023678885.1). Taxonomy (NCBI): domain Eukaryota; kingdom Viridiplantae; phylum Streptophyta; class Magnoliopsida; order Lamiales; family Lamiaceae; genus Pogostemon; species Pogostemon cablin. The sequence goes on from CM042954.1 coordinate 5,907,025, forward strand.
GTTGATGGCTTGGCCAAGATTCTTTCGGCAGGTAGTCACATGTTTGGAATGGGCAGTCTTGGGCAGCGGTTGTGGATCCGTGTGTGCTAGTTGTCTTGGGGACCAAGTTGTGTCAACTTGTTATGCAAGTTTTCTAATTGCTGACCAAGTCAACTTTGCTCTTATTTGCCTATTATTTTTTTTCCTTATATATAATTGTCAATAATTGATATAATTATTTTATTTGTCAATTATTATTATATATTTGGATTGCATGTGCACTAAACATGATGGATGGGCAGCTTGGCGTGTGGATGTCGATCCCCGTGTGCGTTGCCCATATTCGTGCTTGGTGGCGAACAATCGAATTCGCCGATATATATAATTGTTATAATTTGATTTAATTATTCATCAATGTTATATATGCTATGCATGATACTATTGATTTACTGTCTTATTTGCCGTAATAGGAGCATGCTAGGTTGCGTATTTTATTTTTTAATATTATATGCATGTAAAATCCCTCGGTCTTAAATAACTAAGTGGGAGAGGGGATTGGTAATAAATTCCCGCGGCCTCCATTATTGGTTTGTTAGTATGTGAATAAACTTGCGCGTCGGCATTAGAGCCTTCCTCCCCATCGAATGAGTTTATTCATGGATTGCTGGAACATACTTCATTAAATAATTATGTTTGTAATGTGATGCATATGAACTTGCGCGTTGGCATAGACCTTCCTCCCTATCAGATGAGCTTATATGCGGTCCACTGGTACAAACTTATAATTGATGACTATAGGAAGTTATCCGAGCGCGTGTGTACTCCATCTGTAAGGCACATAAGCTCGCGCAATGGACTTGGGGTCAAATAATGGTGTACACTTAGGTGTAAATAATAAGTATCCTCCCTATCGGAGTCACTGCTTTTATTTGCATGGCTAAGAGGAACCGACTATTAATTATTTTATCATAAAGTTAGGTTGACAAATGAAATTAATGTGTAAAACCTTCTCTTGTAAATGTTCGGGTTTGTAAACGTCCACACTGTCGTGGCTTGCAAACTCACGGTGTTTGAGATGTCGGTGAATTTATATTTTATATTGTTTTGAGGGAATCAATATAAATGGATAAATTCGAAGATTTGATCGGTGTATATTTTATGATTCTCTGAATTTCAAATAGTTTTATTTCACTTATTGTTTACTAAAAGAAACATATTTACTGGTCCAAAATTAGATGATTAGAAAAGAATCTTGGATTCTAATTTTACTACTTAAGAAATACATGTGTGTTCTCACAAAAGACTTATCATGATGCATATTAAAGTCTCTGGTGAAGAGATAAGAGATTCATAGAAATATGATGGTCTCATGTAACTCTTCGGATACTTGAGTAAGTTAAAAGGTGGTAGGTTATGATTGAATTTGATGAATGAATTGGAAATACATGGAATAGAAGTTGAAGGGGAAACCTAAGTCAATTTTATTCTTCATTGTTTGCCTAAATATTTTGAGCAAGTTCCACCTGAATTACAAAGAGGTTGTATATGGTGGGGAACTTCTGACGAAACATATGGCGAAGAAAATCCAATTTCATCAAGATGTGAACAAGGTTAGTATCTCATTCACTAGTTGTTGAAGCATGATTAGCGTTGGCATTTACTGACATGTTGTGTGTAGATACCAGAATCACTAAACGCCTGCAGCTAATTGATGATGAAATTATAATATACATGGGTAAAACTACGAGAGTAGTGGATGTTGCAGTGGGAGTTGCTTATTTATCTTACGATATGAATAAACGTTTGATTATGAGAAATTGTCTTTACGTATGTTTATATAGAAAGAATTTTATTTCAGTTTCTATGCATTTACGGATGGATACTCCATTTTATTTAAATGACATGGTCATAGTAATGAAGGATGGAGCTATAATCTGTTAAGGTACGTTAGTGACAATTTGTAAACTCTTAAATCATGTTTATACCACGGATGCAACAAATAGTAATTAATAATGCGTCTTTTAATCCTAATAAGAGAAAGACTCTTATGCAAATGATTAGATAGATGATGAATTATTTGGAATTACTTAATTCATTTTATGGATAAGCCCTAGAAACAGTAATTCTTTTGAATGTTTGTCTGTTTATGGGATATGCTATAAAAATGAAGGTGATTTATTTAGTCTAAAAGATCGAAGGGTGATTGTTAACACAAACACTAGATTTTTGGAAAGAGACTATGTAATAAATCACATACTCATTTATAAGTTGTCCTAAAGGAAGTGAGAAGAAAACATAAAGTATTAGTACCAATTGTATAAGAGGATATACCACAAGTTAAACTGCAACACATGTCACGTCTGATACACAATTGCGTGTAGTACCTTGTCGTAGTGGGAGGGTTGTTCGACAACTTGCAAGATACATATTTTGGGAGAGTCGTGAGACTTAGTCCCTAATAAACATGGATTGAACCCACGGATACGACGAAGCACTACAAGATCTAAATGCAATATCTTAGCTAGTGCAATGATGTTGAAATAGAATTGATGAATTCTAAATTAAATCTGGGAGCTTGTAAGACCACTAAATAGTGTAAAAGCCATTGGAAGTGGTCATACAAAATAAAAGAGGATCATATGGTAAGGTGAAAACCTTGGAAGCAAAGCTTGTTGCGAAAAAGGTATACTCAGAAAGATAGGGTTCGATTATGAGATAACATGTTCGCCGGTAGCTATGCCTAAGTCAATCCGGACTCTTTTACCAGTTGCTACTCATATGGAATATGAGGGATAACAAATAGATGTCAAGACAACCTTCCTGAATGGAAGTCTTGAGGAAAACATCTATGTTAAGCAACCAAAGTGAGTCATTGCAAAGAGCTAAGAGCATTTTGATATTAAGCTTAAAAGTGTCCATCAATGGACTAAAGCAAGCTTCAAAATTATAGAACATCCATTTTGATGAAGAAATCCAGTGATATGGATTTTATCAATGCTCAGATATGTCTTGTGTATTGAAAAGAGTGACGAAAATGTGGTGGTATTTTTGTACTATACGTAGATGATATATTGCTCATTGGAGACAATGAAAGAGTATTGTCGGGCGTATGAGTATGATTAATAAAGCATTATGAAATGAAGGACTTAAGAAGAGTAAAAATATCCTTTTGATCACGGTAATACGGATCACAAAAAAGAATGTTAGGCTTAGCTCAAGTTTAGCAAAACGATACGATCCTTACTCATTTAGCATGTGAATTTATCTTAATGAATGTGTCTTGAAACACAAAAAGAGATAAAGGTAATGAAAGCGGTTCCTTATGCTTCGGCGAATAAGGAAGCTTAATCTAAGGAATGCTACGCATGAGAATGGATAATTGTGTTGTCAATTGCATAGACAGTGAGTATCAAGGTAACTAGAAATAAGAATGTTGAACTGTGGTAAGACATATGTTTATGTACCTGAAAAGGACTACAAATTATATGTAGGCTTACCGGACAGATTCGCTACTTCTTATGAGTTACGTAGATTCGAATTTTTCAAATCAGATAGGGATGACAGTAAATCCACCTCAAGATTATGTGTTTAATTTTAATAAGTAGAGCCATAATATGGAGGAGTGTTATATAGAAATATATTTCGAACTCCGGACTCCATCATGGAAAGATGATAAATTGGAGCCTATAAGGCAGCCAAAGTATCTATATGACTCTAGAAACTTCATGATGGACTTTGAAGTATTTCTAAGTTTGCCCAAGATTATCACAATTTAAATTAATGATATTGGTGCAGTTGCAAACTTGAAGGAATCACGAGTCCATAAGGCAATTAAACACATGGAGCGCGAGTACCACCTGTTACGAGAAATTGTATGATGAGGGGAAGGTTGTTGTCGCCTAGATTGCATCGGATGATAACCTAGTAAATCCATTTACAAGGACCTTAAAGCGAAAGCTTTTGATGGTCGTGTAGTAGGAGTGGGAATCAAATGTATGGCGAAAAACATGACAGCATAGTCTTTTAGTATAAGTGGGAGATTGTTAGATTATATACTAAAAGTCTAACTTTTTGTATGAACAATATTATAACAATTAATTTGAAATGAGAATCATATGATCAAATGATTGCGTCTTATAATTTATTTATATGCACGATGCAATAGTCCACTTACTTTATACTGTAGATAATATGTTGTGCGACAACACGTTGAAATCATATTATAGGTTTCCTTATAAAGTATAAACAGATGCTCACAACCGAGATAGACGGGGACTCTCTATTGGGATGATTGTAGTGTGGTTTGATATTAGCTTGTCTTGACTATAGAATCACATTAGTGCACTTGTGTGTATTGAGCAGGACCACTTGAGATCGTTCGACTTATACTGACTTATAGGAGAACTTGATCTCAATTATTATGGAAGTTCGTACTCTTAATCCCTATACAATAACCTGACACGTAGGGCAGTATGTATTTCTTTGATTCATCAATGGGTGAGATTTACATGTAATTAAATCAACAAACTCGATGAGTTGGGAAGTAGTGCTGTCTCTATGGTGTGCTGTTGATTGTAGAAGGAATCCGTGTCTGTCATAGGTTGATGATGTCCCCTTGAGGAGCTCATAAGGATTATCATGTAAACCCTGCAGGTGGAATTTATTCCAGCATGATAATGAGGTTGAGTGGTACTACTCTTGGATGAGATATTAATTAATTGAGTTGTCAGTAACTTAAATTAATTAATGGACATTGTATATCTTAAACATGGGGAGACTAACGAGCTCATAATAAGAAGGAGCCCAAAACGTAATTCTGGGATTGGAAAGGCAGTGCAGTAATAATATTTTAGTTGAATATATTATTATTATTGGACTTAAGTATAAGTTTTGGGCTAAGCTGGGATACTTAAGCCCAATGGAAGCCCAACCCAATTTCTCCTCCTGGTCCCTGCGGTAGCCCATGTATATAAGTCACCTCAGCTTATCTAGAACCGTAATCTTATTCATTATTCACGTGTGATGAGGGTAGAGAGCAGATTGAGGAGGTCTCGTAGATCGTCGCCCACACGAGGTTGAGATCGGACTTGAGACATACAACAGAAGATCAGAAGGTAGTTTGCTGCTGCTGTCCACCACATTGCGAAATTTGTATAAAATCGTACGGTGGTCTGAATTTGATGATCAATGTACTGACGGAAATCTGTTGAAGAGAGGATCATCTGAGCATAAAGATCATTCAATTCTGACATCAGACGAGGAAGTTATGGCCATTCTCGTGGGACTGCACAGTCTGTCAGCGAGAATCCTTCATCTTCTACATACCCTGGTGAACGGTAATCGTTTCTATGATTTATTGCTTCTGCTGAGATTAAAAATGTATGGATCCCTAACGGGTCACGTTAACCAAATGATCCAAGCGCCAACAGTCACAATTTGAAGAAAGCACTATCTAAATGATAACAAACTCCTCTTTCTAGGATTTTGGGATGAGGCAGGGCCCAGCACCCCACATTTCTTCTTTTGAATGACTAATTGGAAACCGTGAGAAGCCAAATTATTAATGAATGTGTGTGATGCCTATGATAATTGATATTTTCTTTGTAAGAATGCGTGGTTGTAATGGGATTGTAATGCGGTAAGAGTGTGAGGATCGTAAGTTGATGACATAATATCGATATGGTATAACTACAATTTTATAATAAATGGATGTTTGCCAATTTTAACAAGTTTATTCTTTTGATGTTTTGTCTTACCTCATATACCACGATGTGTAGAAATACAATAAAAACCATTTAAGAATATGACACCAATAAAAACACAACTTTGTTGGTTCTTTTCACCTTTGACAAAAATGCCACCATCAGCTAGAAATTAAAGTAGATCTAGAAGGAGCAAGGAATCATCTGAGGATTCCATGAGATAAGACCAACGAGAATGCACCAATACAAATTCTGGAGCCAATATAACTCGAGAGATTTTCATTACTCTCCAAAACTATATCCAACAAGCACCACCACCACCACAAATGAACTAAATGAGACCAATGATGAATGATGTATAAAAATTCCATCGCTTACAACCACCTCGATTTCAAGGTAAAGAAGGACCATTGGTCACTGAAGAATGGATTGTAGAAATAGACCATATATTCAAACATATAGAGCTAATCGAAACACAAAAGGTTTTCTATGTTGTTTTAACTAGTCGAGGATACTGGCCAATGGTGGGACTCACACAAGCATACCATGAACGAAGAGGTGAGACAAGCTTTAACTTGGAATGGTTTCAAGGGAATTATGATAAATCGATACTTCCCACAAGCTCTTTGCAACCAAAAGGAAATTGAATTCATCAACCTGCATCAAGGAACTACTTCGGTGACCGAGTAAGAATGCAAATTCAATAATCTATCAAAGTATGCCCCAAAACTCATGGATACAGATGATAAGAAGGCTAGAAGATTTGAAAGGGGTCTATGCCTAGAAATTGGGGGAATCATTTCTGAATTGAAGTTGACTATTTTCTGGGAAGTGTTTGAGAGAGCATTAACTATCTCCATTAGTCAAGGATTTGAATACAATCAAAAACCTCAAGAAACATCGACCAAGAGAAAGTGGCAAACTCATGGGAAGAATGGGTCAATTCATCTATGAAAAGGAAACAATTGGAGATAACCTCAAGACCAAATCCAGCTAGAATACTATCATGTCTCACTTGTAAGCGTATGCATCAGGGAGAATGCTTGGCATGGAAGGACTTATATTATAGGTGCAACCAAAGAGGACACAAATCTCATGAATGCACAAGAATCAACAACGGAGGACCAATGGGAGGAGTACTCAGTTAAGTGTATATTCCTATACAAGCATGGCAACCTGTTAGATTGTCACTAAAAGTCTAGTTTTTTGTATGAACAATGTTTTAACAATTATTTTGAAATTATAATCATATGATCAAATATTTTGCATATTATAATTTATTCATATGTCATTGTAAAAGTCCATTTACTTTATACTGTAGATAATATGGTGTGAGGCGTTGCACAGAAGATCATATTGTCGGCTCCTTATAAAGTATAAATAGATGCTCACAACTGAGATAGACGGGAATAATATATCGGGATGGTTGTAGTCATGTGATTTGGTATTAGTTTGTCTCGACTATAAAATAACACTAGTGCGCTTTGTGTGTATTGAGCAGGACCGCGTGAGGTCATTCGATTTATACCGACTATATAAGAGAACTTGACCTCAGTTATTATGGATATTCGTGCTCTTAATCCCCCAACAACCTCAACATGTAATTCAGTATGTATTTCTTCGATTCATCAATGGGTGAGATTTATTCAATAAATCAATATACTCGGTGAGTTGGGAGATAGTGTTGTCTCTATGGTGTACTGTTGATTGTAGAAGGAATCCGTGTCCTAATAAATTACGCTGATGATGTCCTCTTGAGGAGCTCATAAGGATTATTATATAAACCCTGCAGGTGGATTTATTCCAGCATAATAATAAGGTTAAGTGGTACTACTCTTGGATAAGAGATTAATTAATTGTGTTGTCAGTAACTTAATTAATTAGTGGGCATTATATACCTTAAACACGGGGAAACTAACGGGCTCATAATAAGAGGGAGCCATAACGTAATTTAGGATTAGAGTGGCAGTGCAATAATAATACTTTAGTGGACTGTATTATTATTATTGGACTTAAGTATAAGCTTTGGGCTAAACTTGGATACTTAAGCACATTGGGAGGCCCAACTCTAATTTCTCCTCTTGGTCCCTGTTATAGCCCATATATAAGCCGCCTCATCAATCCGGAACCCTAGAATCACACGCCTAATACTGTGAAGAGAGAAGGGAGGATTACAGATTGAGAATGTATTGAAGATCATCACCCATACGACGTCAAGACTAGGCTTGAGAATACAGTAGAAGATCAGAAGGTCATTTGTTTCTGCTGATCAATCTCTTCACCAAAACCAACCATAGTGAAAGGTAATTTATTCTATTTGTTTTCGATGCAATAGAATTACATTGAACCCAAATGGATTACATAGACCATAAGATCTGATCACCATCAATTGGTATCAGAGCTGACAGTTTCTTGGTCGTACGTGAAATGTTTTGCTAGGGTTTATGTGAATTAATTATGAATTAGAATAGCATTAGGATTAGGGTTTTTGGTATTATTGTATTACTGTTTAATCCATGAAAACCCTATACATTTGTCAACTGCTTTCGGTGATGGACGGTGGAGTTGTGTGAAAGGATGTTGCTGGCGAGCGGCAGAACGAGCAGGCGGGCATGTTTCCATGCATGGCGCCCGACGGCGTGTGATTAGCCATTTTGTAGTTGGGATGACAAATTCAAAAATTTATCGAACCACAGGGAGGAAGGCGCTAGAGTTTAAGCGATATCACGTTTTTCATGATTTTATATAGATGAATTATCAAAGAGGTTGGTGATCAAACGAGTAATTAAAGAGTAATCAATGCAAGTAAACAAGCAATGATCAAACAAACAAGATGGATGGATGGATAGTGGTTTACCAAATTAAGCAAAAGTGAGATTAACAACAATTAAGAAGTGAAAATTCTAAGATACGTGCATCAAATTCATATGAATCATGGGCTTAAGACTAAGGGCCAACACTAAGTTCACCTAGACTCCCTCTCGAGATGAATAAGATATCGATTCGTTTAAGAATTCCAACATAGCTCAATGGATTAGTTCTTACTCAACAATTCCAACAAGGTACTAAGTTTAAATAAGAGTCCCTTCAAATGATTAATCAACCTCTCAATCAAACCAATCGGATGTCCTATCAAAGGGTTCTAAATCCTAAAAGACATCTCTATCTCTTTAAGATCTATAATGAACATGATGTGTATGACAAGATGATTCAATTAATTATCCTAAATATGCAATTGACTTCTCAATCTAATCACATAACAACAAACCACAAAAATCATCATAAACATCAAGATCTAAAGCATCAATGATAGAAAATTAATTAACCCAATCAACATATGAATTTAAATACACAAATCCTACAATTATCCAACAACTCTCATGTTGTTAATCTCACAAGGGAGATTAGCCTACCATATTCAAAATATAATCAACATAGACATTAAGATCCTTATAAAACATGATGAACTATAAGATTTCAATACAAAAGTTGAATGAAAACTCCCTTGGATGTCTCCAATGGTGATCTTCTTCCTTTCCTTGCAATCCTCCTATCTTCTTTGCTTCTTTTCCTCAATTGGATGAAGATTTTGATGGTGGGATGATGGTAGATAGAATGGATGGTGAATGGATGAAGATGATGGTATAAAATGAAGGAAATAGTGTGTGATCTAGGTGTAGAGGTGAAACCCTTGTGTGGAATATCCAATCTCCCCTCAAATGTTGAACTTGAGGCTATTTATACCCTCTCCAAATTAGGCCACGAATTTAACATCAAATGGACTTTTTACACACACTTACACACATTGGCATGTGAAAATCCAAATTTTTAGCCCAAAATGACCTTAATCGACTTGGCCTGTCTTACTTGAGTTAGCAACTCGAGTCATGCAACTCGAGCTCTCGCCTGTTCGGTCGTGTTGCGAGGCTCTAAAACTGATCTGACTCTGGGAACCTTACTCGACTCGAGTTGCCAAGACGTGTTGCGACTTGCAACTTGAGTAAGCACACTGTACGATTTTGAACTCCTGCCCTGCACCATATGACTTGCTGCTCGACTTGGTGAGACGCAGCTCGACTCGAGTTAGAAGTCGAGTTGGCTCTCCCAAGTCGAGTTAGCTCACTGTATGATTTTAGATTTCTTCCGGACCCCAACTCGACTCGAGTTGGCAACTCGAGTTGTACCCTGCAACTCGAGTTGGGTCCCGTGAGTCTGTTTCTTGCTCGTTTCAATTTCTGTTTCTATTTTTGCTCCGTTTTCACCTGTTTTACATACGTTTAAGCTCATTCACACACATTTCCATGAAAACACATAATACAACCAAATAACACATAAAATACGAATAAAATACTACGAAAACACATACAAAAAGACACTAAAATCTAGGTGAAAATATCACTCATCAGTGTGCTCAGACTGAGTAGGTCGATGGGCGAACTGCTAGGCAGGGTGCCGGGCATTGGCACCCTATTCGATCAGAATGTCGGGCATTGCTGGCGGGCGCTGAATCATGGTGTCGGTCATGAATGCACATTTGCGTGCACGATTGACTTGCGTGATACGCGCGAAGCCAGACACTGGAGCAGACAACAATGCTACACCAAAACTACTTAAAAAGAAAATAATCATGCTCAAAATTTGAAAGGAAAAGCACAATTGAACGCAGTCGTTGAAGCAAATAATCCAGAGGAACATGAAACAATGATAGGTATGTTAATGATATCTAACATACCAGCATATGTTTTATTCGATATTGGGGCATCCCACTCCTTTATATCTAAAAGATTTATGAGAGAACTCAGAATCAAAGGAAACATGGAAGTAACAATGGATGTATATGTTGCTTCTGGAGTAATTATAAGAGTGAACAATATGTTGAAATATGTTAAATTAGAAGTGAATAAGCACCTCTATATCCTTGAAATGAAATTTTTTGATATCATTTTGGGGATAGATTGGTCGAGCAAGTATAAGGCAAACATATGTTGTTCAGATAGAGAAATAAAGCTAGAGACGAGAAAGGGCCAAGAATTCATTTTCAATGTCACGACCAACAATTTATAGAAAAAATATTTTATTAATTTTATAAGTTGGAAAAATTTATACATATAAAATTAAGCCCTTTTTTAAACTAGAAGAATTCAATTAAGTTTAGTTGAGTCCAAACCGCATTTTTAATATAGAAAATGATTAAACTATATGAAAGGAAATAGAATTTGATCAAACATTGTAGAGTACGAGTAGCGGACGACTTTCAGTGGTTTTTGTGCAGTGACAATTCAAGAGTTATTGTTCACAAGATTAACACTCAATAACTCTTATTTAAACAAATTACAAAGTACTTCTTGCCATAATCCAACCCCTCCAACTCATTACCCGTCACGCCGGCTACATAGCATCATCTGTAGAAGGAAACATAGAGGGGTGAGCACATGGGAATGTACTCAGTGGGGGATCCCTGTTAGATTTTATAATTGAAAATGACTACACCTCTTGAGAAATGAACCTCATGAACTTATAATAGTAAAGGGAATTAACCCATAGTCAAGTCGCCTAAGAGCGCTAATTATTTAATCAATCAAAGTTATGCGAACGCATCCGTCTTTTCTTATTGGCATTACAATAATGTCAATTGTACGTACAGGATCCCAGCCCACCGGTCTTAGATAAATTTTCATCATATTTATAACATCAATAAATGCAACCAAGTTCAACATAGAATTCATAATAGAAAGCCCACCTCAGTGAAGACGGGTATACAAGGGTAATATTTTGGACTTGGAACGAGCGTTGTCGTTGTTAATTTCTCATTGCAATCTCTATGCCTTCAAGAATTTAATTCTTACTCAGCATATAATTAAGTGTATTTATTTATAAACTATTCTGATAATTTGGAAATTCTTTCTTTAGAGGAGAGCCTAATATAGTGTTATAAAATAAACCTCAAAGTACAATGAACTTGTATAAAGGTTCTTAATGGTGTTACAGTTTGGGAAATTGGTTATAGCTATCTAACCACTAATTTATTTCAAAAACTATTTTATATGCATATATTAGACACATAGGTGAACATTTTCATACTAAGCTCTTTCCCTAATTCGTTAGTTTTAATGGTTAAACGAAAAGATGAAGTTTTTCTTGAGTTTCACATAAGCATTCTGCCACAGTTTAGTAAGACATGCATAACTTTTATTTGGGTGAATATTTTTCAAAGATATTAAATAGTTACATAATAGACACAAAGACGAACAAATTTAATGTTGAAAGTTTCGGCAGATTCATCGATTTTAATTGTGTAGAATGAATATGAAGTTTCTAGTGTTATAACACATTTTCCCCTATGGTAGAATGTGTATAACTTTTAATGACCAAAGCATTATTTTTTAATTTGATAAAACTATAACCTATAATAATAATAATATAATAGCAAAGTGAAAAAGTCAAAATTGAACCAACTTTTAATTTACACCATTAGATTTGATTACTAAATTATTTTGAATCTCAACCACTCATTACATGATTCAATCTCATCCATTAAGCACAATTATGAGATAAGATCTTGACCATTTAATTAAATCACCTTATTTAATTCCTAATCACCTTATTTAATTCCTAAAATTGAGCCAACCTTTAATTTACACAATTTGAATTGATTACTAAATCATTTTGAATCTCAACCACTCATTACATGATTTAATCTCATCCATAGATCTTTCTCAACCATTGTAATCACCTTATTTAATTCCTAATCAGCTTATTTAATTCCTAAACCCATTTAATTACATTATTTATGGTTTAGGATTTATAATTTCTCTTTCTAATATAGGATTTATGATTTCTCTTCCTATCTTACATTAAGCCATTTATCAAGCAGACAATTACTCCACTAATTTCTCTTCCTATAATTCATCATGAAGAAAATTTGGTTTCATTTATCAATCAATTAAATATAATATCTTTGAATCAGACAATTATTATAGCCAACTTTTAATTTACACCAATGGATTTGATTACTAAACCATTTTTAATCTCAATCACTCATTACATAATTTAACATGATTTAATTTCATCAATAGATCTTTCTCAACCATTGTAATCATCTTATTTAATTCCTAATCACCTTATTTAATTTCTAAACCCATTTAATTACATTATTTATGGTTTAGGATTTATGATTTCTCTTCCTAATATAGGATTTACATTATTTAAAATCACCTTATTTAATTCCTAATCACCTTATTTAATTCCTAAAATTTTTGTGTGTGAATTAAACATATCACCTTATTTAATTTCCTAAACCTATTTAATTACATTATTTATTTATGGTTTAGGATTTATGATTTCTCTTCCTAATACACTAAACTATTTTGAATCTCAACCATTGTAATCACCTTATTTAATTCCTAAACCCACTTAATTACATTATTTATGGTTTAGGATTTATGATTTCTCTTCCTGTCTTATATTAAGCTATTTATCAAGCAGGCAATTATTCCACTAATTTCTCTTTCTATAATTCATCATGAAGAAAATTTATTTTCATTTATCAATCAATTAAATATAATATCTTTGAATCAGACAATTATCATAGCCAACTTTTAATTTACACCAATGTATTTGATTACTAAACCATTTTGAATCTCAACCACTCATTACATGATTAAACATTATTTAATTTCTAATCACCTTATTTAATTCCTAAACCCATTTAATTACATTATTTATGGTTTAAGATTTATGATTCTCTTCCTAATATAGTATTTACATTATTTAAAATCACCTTATTTAATTCCTAATTACCTTATTTAATTCGTGTCTGTGAATTAAACAAATCACCTTATTTAATTCCTAAACTCATTTAATTATATTATTCATTTATGATTTAAGATTTATGATTTCTCTTCCTAATACACTAAATCATTTTGAATCTCAACCATTGTAATCACCTTATTTAATTCCTAAACTCATTTAATTACATTATTTATGGTTTAGGATTTATAATTTCTCTTCCTAATATAGGATTATGATTTCTCTTCCTGTCTTAAATTAAGCCATTTATCAAGCAGGCCATTACTCCACTAATTTTTTTTTCTATAATTCATCATGAAGAAAATTTGGTTTCATTTATCAATCAATTAAATATAATATCTTTGAATCAGACAATTATCATAGCCAACTTTTAATTTACAAAAATGAATTTGATTACTAAACCATTTTGAATCTCAACCACTCATTACATGATTTAATCTCATTCATTTCATTACATGAGATTGTTTGATCATAAGAATTAATAATTTATTAATATACATATATATTTAAATTTTATTGGACTATATGTATGTAACCCCTAAATGAAAGGTTAGGGCATTCTTATAGTTCAATTTTAGGAATATTTTTAGTTAGTTATTTAATTTTCAATAGAAAAATGTTATCTAATTCTGAAAAGAATGTTAAGTTAGGGCACTTTAGTTATAGATGGACACCACCTCTCTTAGTTAATCCCTCAATCCCTTTATAATGGTTATATATATATATATATATATATATATATATATATATATATATATATGTTTTAATTTGATATGAATGACGAATTTTCAATATATTATTGCTTTGTTTATTTAGTTCAATTATATTGATTACATGATTATGAGATAAGATCTTGACCATTTAATTAAATTACCTTATTTAATTCCTAAAATTTTCATGTCTGTGAATTAAACAATTATCAATCACTACTTAATATAATCATGCCTTGACTCAATTGAGATCAATAATTATTAATAATTAATAATTAATAAAAAGGTAATATAAAGAAATAAAGAAATATATTAGTACCATATTTAAGCAAAAAATTTGAGAACATCGTGTAAATAATACACCATTAATAAATAAATAATTGAGAAGATTATGTTGATTTCAATAAATATTAATTAAGTAAGTAAACATGTTTCATTCAATTGAATGTTAATATATCAATAAATTAATTTAATAGTTCTTTATTTCCGATAAAATTTAAGTTATTAAAAAAACTAATTATATAATATTTTAAATATAATGTTAGTTTAAATTATAGATTATACATACAATCAATCATTAATAAATATAAAAATAATAATAAAATTAAGAAGATTGTGCTCATTTCCATAAATAATAAATAAGTAACCACATTAATATGCAATATGTGTGTATATATATCTAATCGAAAGCACAGTGAATACACTGCTATCACATCCATTACAAAGAATTCATATTTCCTTATTATTTTTTTTGCTCTCAGTCATGGCTTCGAGAATATTCTTAATCAAGGATTTGGAAAAGAATACAAAAAATCTGCAAATGAGATTTCTATGTGTTTGAATTCATGAAGCGTATAATTACAACCCAAAGGCAGAAAAGAAAAACATTGAGTGCGTCTTCGCTGATTCCGAGGTTTGTAATTACCTATGTATATAAATATATTAAACGTCACTTATATATTGATTTCTATTATAATAACAAAAATTTCCAAATTTTGTCTAGGGTATGCAAATTCATTCCACAATTTGGGCTCAACACGTTTCAAAATTTTTTACCTTGGTTAAAAGAAGGATTCATTTACGATATTTCAAAAGTTATTGTTGATCTCAACAAATCGAAGATACGTTGCTCCGAGAATCCTTTTAGGCTGTTATTTATTTACAACAATATTCTCCGAAAGATAGATTATGTGTCTTTTCCGTTAAACACATATAATTTGGTACCAATAGGGGATACAATATCAGACACTACGATCAATTAAGACATTCTTATTGGTATTTTACTTCTTTATTTTAGCATCTCATTTTTGAAAGTATTGGATAAC
Source organism: Pogostemon cablin (assembly GCA_023678885.1). Classification (NCBI taxonomy): domain Eukaryota; kingdom Viridiplantae; phylum Streptophyta; class Magnoliopsida; order Lamiales; family Lamiaceae; genus Pogostemon; species Pogostemon cablin. The sequence continues at coordinate 5,922,550 of CM042954.1, forward strand.
ATTGGTTACTTTATACATTGGATAATATATTTTTTTTCTTAATTTCTATTTACAGATGTTATAGGAAAGTTTTGTGATATTTTATCTATGAAGATTGTCAAAGTCCAAGATACACCTACAAAGCTTATGGAGTTTAACTTGGAAGATTTTGAGTAATTATTATTATTATTATTATTATTATTGACACTTTTTTATTGTCATCTTATACTCTTTACTTGAACTTTAACAGGTCTAATACTATTAAGGTAACCATATGGGAAGAGAAATTGATGGATATAATTCTTGAGTTGAACGAAAAAAACGTCAGACCAGTATGATGTTATTATTGTTCAAATGTTTAGTCCTAAAGTTTATGAAAGTAAGTAACTTTCAACTCGGTTTTCAAATTTATTATTTTTAATTTAAAAAAAATCTAATTTGTTAATATTAATATTTTTTTAAAGGTACGGTTTCTCTTAGTACTACCTATTATGCATCCAACATCATATGCTCGCAGGATTCTTATGATATCATGGAGTACAAAAAGAGGTTTTCTAATTTTTATATATATTGTTATATACTTAAAAATAGTTATTCTAAAACAACGTATTTCCTTATGTTTTATTATTTTCAATTAATTCAAATTTCTATTTTTAGATTTGGACCTTCTGGACTTATGAAGGAGTCAAAACGGACAAAGTCTGCTATCACTTTTTCCAGCTATGAGGATGATCTTCAGTTTGGAATAGATAATATTTCAACTATAGATAATCTTTTTAGTAACCCTGCAGTATAAATTAATGTTTTATGTTGAAAAAAATTTATATTCATTCTTTTATAATATTTTTGTCTAATTTCTTTCTAAAAATTGTATAGAATGGAAACTACCGAATTTATTCTCAGACACTTGATATAGATGCATTTAAGGGATGGTGGTATTTATCTTGCAAGAAGTGCATGAAAGCTCTTACCAAGATGGATAATGATTTTTATTGCTCCGTTTGCAAATCAATTCAGTTTCTGGTGTTATCAGGTAAAATAATTTAATTATTAATATTTTATATTACATATAATATAATAATTATATTCTAACATACTATAATGAAATTATTTTTTCATTATTGCAGGTATCGGTTAAAGATACTATTGTTTGATGGTACCACTAATGACTTTTTTAGAGCTTGGGACAATATTGGTAGACAATTGTTCAACAAGACTGCATCCCAGATTTTGGAGAATCAAACTGATGTAAGTAATATCTACTAAAGTAAACAAAAAAAAAAATACATGCATATAATTTAGTAAATACAAATTCTTATATATTTGAATTAAATATATGTTTGATATACTAGGTTTCGAATTCTCTATGCCCGGAAGAATTTAAGACATATATAGAAGGGAAATGATGTTCAAAATTGGAGTTAAAGTTTCAGAAAAATCATATGATTCAAATGATGATCAAGATTTACATATTATACTCAAAATATGCACTGACTGCCAAATCATATCAAAATATGATTGCAACATGGATCAACTTCAGGTACAAAATTAATTTTATGTTGTATTTATAAATGATACTGAATTTAAACTTAAAATAGTCATTATATTAATATATATATATATATATATATATATTCATGTTTTATTTACTTATAACTTAAATAATATTTTTTATTGCAACTTCAGTTATCAGATCCACTTTCCAAGTACTTGATTGAAGAAAGTGAGAAAAACTCAAAGGCAAGTTTTGCAAATTTACTCATTAATTATAATATTTTATATTGAATTGCTTAAACATTTGAAATATTTTAATTTCAGGCTGATTCAACTTATGATGAGGTTGAAACCCCACTCAAAGTTAATATTGGTGTTGATGATAGCGTTGAAATTTTGGATGATTCGCATATAAAAAAGAAACTATTTGACGTTGATCCATCTTCAAATGTTTCATCCAAGGTTCAAAGAAAAGTGAATGTTAAGCTCGAGAAGATTTAAGTTTAATCAGTTACTTCGTCACCTCAATAAGTCACAAACAATTTCAGTTTTTAGTTCTTCTTTTTTAAACAAGTCTATTGAAATCTTAAAAAGTTATATGAACAATTTATATTGTTAGTGTCATCTGTTATGACACTAAATTTGTTAAATATTTGATAGTGTTATATCATCTTATTTTTAATTAGTTCTATGCTATCACACAAATAAATATTTTAGCATTTATTTAAAAATATATATTGTTTTAAAGATTGCGATTTTTTAGTTTAAAAATATTATCATTTATTATCATTTTTTGGTTGCGATTTTTTTAAGATTGCATGATAAATTAGTTTGTAAAGTAGGCAAGAAATTCAACCATAAAAAATCTAATATTTTAAGTTAAATTACATGTGCGCCTTAAAAGTTCTTTTCTTTAATTATTATTATTCTTTTAATTCATTATGATTTATGATAAATATATATTAATATTTGATTAAATATATATTACAACATTTATAATATAACCTCAAGTTTTTTTTTAATTATGTTATAATTTAAATTATTTGTACAAGTTAATTGACTAACTTAACATAATTTTATTTTTGGATGAACATATAATGTTTATCAATTTGTTTGTTACGTATAAATTACAAAAAATAAATTTCAATAAAATAACCTTATTTTTAATTTAAAAAAATTAGTTAATTATTCAATCTTGTATATTTATATTATGAACAAATTATCTGAGTTTATTTATTAATCATATTATAAATTTCATCTTAAATTAAATTCACATACAATATAGTAATTATAACTATTCATTTACTTATTCAAACTACTATGTTTATATTATAAATAAATTTAATCAATCAATTATCAATCACTTAAACCGTTGAAAGTGAAAGTCGCCAAAAACTAGCGAAAAAATCTGTATTGCCTACTTTTTGAGATTAATAATTACTAATAAATAAAAATGTCATATAAAGTGACTGATTATTATCATATTTTAGCCAATAATTGATCCACAAAAATAATTATCATAATAATTGATAATAATTATTAAAGCATATCATTAATGAAGTAACCTTCCTTTTTTAAAAATAATAATTTACTTATTCAAACTTCTATGTTTATATTATAAATAAATAAATTTAATCAATCATTTATCATCAATTACTGAAACTAAAAATCTGTATTGTTATAATAATTATTTTTGTGGATCAATTATTACCATATTTTGGCCAATAATTCATCCACAGACATAATTATAATAATTGATTACTACCATATTTAATCCAATTATTATTCTATATAAATTACGAAAACATAGAAGGATAGTAATTATAACGATTCATTTACTTATTTAAACTTCTATGTTTATAACTAAAAACTTGTATTGTTATATATCACAAAATTGAATCAATCAATTATCAATCACTTAAACTTAAAATCTGTATTGCCTACCTTTTGAGATTAATAATTACTAATAAATAAAAATTCCATATAAAGTGACTGGTTATTATCATATTTTAGCCAATAATTGATCCGCAAAAATAATTGTCATAATTATTGATAATAATTATTAAAACATATCATTAATGAAGTAACCTTACTTTTTCAAAAAAGAATAATTTACTTATTTAAACTTCAATGTTTATATTATAAATAAATTTAATCAATCAATTATCATCAATCATTGAAACTAAAAATCTGTATTGTTATAATAATTATTTTTGTGGATCAATAATTACCATAATTTGTCTAATAATTGATCCACATACATAATTATAATAATTGATTACTACCATATTTAACCCAATTATTATCATTATTTGTCTATATAAATTGCGAAAACATCAGAAGGACCTACTCATTTTATACTCGAATTGTTTTTCCAAACTTGATTACTAACATCATAGTCATCATCAAATGAAAAGGAAAACAATAAGCACACCTATTGGCAATAAAAGTCAGAAATCCATCGAAAATCTCAAGGGTGTATATATATTTAATTAGTAATATTAACTCATATATTATATTATTACTTTCCTAATATTCTTACATTTTTTATATTTTTTTTGGATGATCAAGCAAAGTGTTCAATAGATTTTTCGACTCAGCCGTCAAGAATAGTTACATTTGGTCAGACAACAATGAATCAAATCCACTCAGAAATTCATCCTTATACATCTACAGGTATATTTTATTTTTCATTATCTTATTAATCTTTTTCAATTCTTTTATTTACTTTCTTTTTAAAAAAAATATAGTTACTTCTTCAATCTTATAATAGATTGAAGAAATAAAATAAGAAAAAATAATCCACTCAGAGAAGTAACTTTTTTATAGTGAATATTTTGTATTATAAATTAAAATATATAAAATCTATTTATTTCTTAATGAAATCATTGTCCCAGATAATCAAACAGATGAACCACCCATGATGACAAATGTGGAGATGTTTTTGAATGAAGAATACTTGATAGATGTTCCTATTATACAGTCTAATAATTTTGAAAAAGATGAAGAAATGACATTTATTGGTGGTTCATCACATTCTGATGAAATTTATGAAATTTCAGAAAATAGCCACAATGTTAATATCCGAAAGTAAATTAATCTGAACTGATTTATTTCATTTATTTCCACAATTTTTGAATACTAATAAAACAATAATGCAATGTTATTCAGCAAATTCATACAATGATTCTGGAGAACAAAAGTTTGCATGCGAACATTGTGATTCACTGTTTTGGTTCGATGTGAGAGTATGTTCTTATCCTAAATCAAGACGACCAGTATATTCTCTTTGTTGCATGAAAGGGAATATATGATTGCCTTATTTGAAAAGACCACCACAATTATTGGAGGAGTTACTAATGGGTTTAAGTCCTCGATCTAAACATTATTTGAAGCACATACGTTTTTTCAATGGTATGTTTTCATTCATATCCATGAGTGGCAAAATAGACTATAGTGTTAATGATGGGCGATCTCCACCAATGTTCAAAATTAGTGGACAAAATTACCATATAATGGGAAGTTTGGTCCCACCAGATGGTTCTTCATCTAATTTTGCGCAGCTATATATTTATGATGTGGAGAATGAAATGTCCAATCGGTTGAATTGTGTTGTAAGTTTATGTGTTAAGATTTATTTCTAATCAATTCTTTGTTGGATAAACTTATTGGACACAAATTGATTACAATTTTTTTAATAGTAATTATTTTAAATTTGTTATAGAACCGCAAACTAAATTCTTAATTAACTTTTAGCAGAATGAAAGATATAGCTAATAGACTTCATGAAGAAAGTGTTTTTTCGTTGAAATCAATGTTAGATGAGCATAATGTTCTTGCTAAGAAATTTAGAATGGTTGGTGAGAAAATACAAGAAGGTTGTAATGATGTTAAACTAATTCTACGTGACAGGGTACTGATACACGTACATATAATACTCCAACATTATCAGAGGTGGCTGCATTGATTGTAGGTGATTTTGATTATGATATGGGAGATAGAGATATCTTAGTAAAATCAAAGGATGGATGCATACAGAAAATAAATGAATTAAATGCTTCTTACCTAAGTTTACAATATTCACTGTTATTTCCTTATGGCGAAGATGGTTACAAGGAAGACATTCCATTATCAAATATTAGAACATTTGGTACAGCCTGCCGAAAGAGAGTAAATGTTAGAGAATTTTTGGCATTTCGCTTGCAGGATAGAGAAATTGGGTTCTCTACAATACTAAGGTCCAAGAGACTCTTCCAGCTATTCATTTTTGATGCTTATACAATGGTAGAAGCAGGTAGGATGAAGTACATTAGAATAAATCAGAAAAAATTAAGGAGTCACATCTATAACTGTTTAGAGGATGTAATTTTTAATGGTGAAACTGATCCAAGAACCCAGGGCAGAAGAATTATCCTACCTCATTCTTTCACTGGTGGCCCGCGGTATATGGTTTAGAATTATCAGGATGCAATGGCAATTTTTAGATGGATAGGTTATCCCAACTTATTTATTACTTTTACTTGCCATCCTAGATGGCCAGAGATTGAATGTGCCCTTAAACAAAAGGGTTTAAAGGCTGAGGATAGACCCGACATTGTGGCCAGAGTGTTTAAGATGAAGTTAGATTCACTCATTGATGATTTACGCAAAAAGAAGTATTTTGGCAAGATTGATGCAGGTATGTCAATTTTGCTTCTTTTATATTCACTATAAGTTTTTATTAAAATTTTTTAATTTTAAATGTATATTAAATTATAGTTTTAATTAAGCCCTGTAACTTTTAATTTTACAAATCTAAAGTAATAATAATATTTTGGCAGAACAAAATTTAAAATCTGTAGAAGGATGAACAATTATTAAGCTTTAAATTACTTGTGGAATATGCTCAAAATTCAAATGGTAATAGTTATAGGATTAATTACTGACAAAATGTTATTTAATTTTGAAGAATTTATACTTATTGGACCACTTCTGCATTTTAATGAAATCAATTAATTTACCATAAAACACAATATCTCATATAATCACTATACATTAAAGTCTAATATTACATACCCATAACTTTTAATTTAGCAAATACAATAATAATAATATTTTGGCAAAACAAATATCAAAACATATAAAACCTACAACAACTATACAACTCTGAACATGTAGAAAGTTTTAAATTACATATGGCAAATGCTCAAAATTTACATTGGGAATAGTTATAGGAGAATTAATGACAAAATATTATTTATTTTAAAATAATTAATAATAGGACCAACTCTGCATTTTGATAATAACTTTTAATTTAGCAAATATAATAATAATAATATTTTGGCTCTGTTATAATGTTTTAGCAAAAAAATTTCAAAACTTATAGGACGTACAATAACAACCTCAAAATATTTTAGCAAAATAAATTTCAAAACTTATAGGACGTACAATAACTATAGAAGTCTGCACATGTAAAAAGTTTTAAATTACTTATGGCAAATGCTCAAAATATCCATTGGTCATAATTATAGGACAATAAATGACAAAATATTATTAATTTTAAAAGAAACAATACTTATAGGTCCACTTCTGCATATTAACAATAAATTAATTAACCAAATAATATAATATCTTATATAATCATTATTTTTTAACGTCCAAATAATAATAATAATATTTTGGCATAACAAATTTCAAAAATTAAATTACCTACAATAACTGTATAAGTCTGCCCATGTAGGAACTTTTAAATTACTTATGGCAAATGCACAACACATTACATTGTTAATAATTACAGGGCTAATAATGTTCGAATATAATTAATTTATAAAGTATTAATATTTAATGGAACACTATAGCATTTTAATGAAGTTACTTAACCAAAAAAGATAATATCTTAAATAATAAAAATTTATTAACATATATTCTTACATACCTATAATCATACGATTTTATTGTTTTAGTTATATATAAATAATACTTAAATAATTATAATTATATTACTGTTTGTAATATAATAACGCTACATTTTTAATAGAAACAAATAAACAAAATATAAAATAAAATTTTGTTTTCTATTTTTCATAGTAATATTAAACTAAATAAATACATATATCAAAATAATATATATATATATATATATATATATATATATATATATATATATATATATATATATATATATATATATATATAGGCTAAAATTGAATATTTACTTTTAAGAAATTTATATGTGTGTGTTTTAACAACAATTAAAGTTTTAACTATTTCCTACAATGTGTATACAACAGGCTAAAGAAATAACTATTTCTTAATTATATTCGTTGTAGTTGTGTATACAGTAGAATATCAAAAGAGAGGTCTACCACACGCTCACATTCTACTGTTCCTACATAATGGTCGTAATGATCCAACAGGTGATGAAATTGACAAAATGATTTATGTTGAAATTCCCAATAAAGTAGTAATGTTGCAAAAGATGCACCATGCATGTCTGAGAATGGTAATTGTACAAAATTTTTCCAAAAAAATACTGTGACTCCACAACCATTGATTTTGATGGCTATCTGATTTATAGAAGAAGAAACAATGGAAGAACTGTAGTAAAAAATGGGATAGAGCTTGATAATTTGTATGTTGTCCTACACAACCGTAACCTATTACTCAAATACGGTGCTCATTTAAACATTGAATGGTGCAACTAATCAAGATCAATAAAATATTTGTTTAAATACGTCAACAAGAGATATGATCGAATATCAACAACTTTCAGCATAAGAGGGAATGGAGAAGAATCACCTGTAGTTGATGAAATTCAGATGTATTATGATTGTTGCTACATTTCTACATGTGAAGCAGCTTTGAAATTATTTAGCTTTGAAATTCAGTATAGGTACCCTTCGGTTGAGCGCCTGAGCTTCCATCTGGAAAATGAGCACTGTGTTATATTCGATGATTCTGAGAATTTGGATTTTGTTATGACCAAAGCATCAGTAAGGGAGAGTATTTTTTTGGCCTGGTTCGAAGCCAATAATAAATATCCCGATGCACGTGAATTGTTGTATGCTGAATTTCCACAAAAGTTTGTGTGGAAAAGAGATACGAGGGAATGGGTAAGAATGAAAATGGGAAAGGCTGTTGGAAGGATTTTATATGTACCACCTGGATCAGGAGATATTTATTATTTGAAAATTCTTATTAATGTTGTTCATGGTCCAACTTGCTATGAAGGTTTTAGAAGAGTTAATGGATTGGTGCACACAACATATCGAGATGCATGTTATGCACGTGGTTTGCTTGATGATGATAAGGAATATGTAGACACTATTACTGAATGTGCGCAATAGTTAACTGGACAGCCTTTGAGAAAATTATTCGTTAATATCCTCATTTTTGGATCCGTAAGCATGCTCGAAAACATATGGAAAGAATGCTGGGAATATTTATCAGAGGACATTCTCCACAATCAAAGGAAAAATTGAGATTTCCAGGTTCAATTTTTTACATAACAAAATTTAATATTATTGACTCTATACCAAATTACGATGTTTATGTTTACATACATATATATATATATATATATATACATATATATATATATATACATATATATATATATATATATATATGAATATTATAATCTTATCTGTTTAATTTTAAAATTTAGGTTTTAGAGATGTTAGAACAACAAATAAAAAATGAATGTTTATCCCAGATAAATGCTTTATTGCGTCAATTTGGAAAAAGTTTTTTGAATTTTGAAGGGATGCCTTTACCAGTAAATGATGAAGATACAATCCATGACAACCGTTTGGTATTTAATGAACGTTCTTACAATAGATCTTCATTGAAAAAAGAACATGATGAGTTGATGCAGAAAATTAATGATGATCAAAGAGAGATATATGATAAGTTGATGGAGAGTGTTGCATCCAATGATGGTGGCGTGTTTTTTGTATATGGTTATGGTGGAACATGAAAGACATTTTTGTGGAAAACCATATCAGCTTCTATGAGAGCAAGGGGAAATATTATTTTGAATGTTGCATCGAGTGGCATAGCTTCACTTCTTTTACCAGGTGGTTGAACTGCTCACTCAAGGTTCTCAATTCCACTGAATGTTTCTGAAGACTCAACATGCAATGTGAAGCAAGGAAGTGATCAGGCACAACTGCTTAGCCTTGGAAAACTCATTATATGGGATGAAGCACCTATGGTTCACAAATATTGTATAGAAGCTTTGGATAGGACAATGCGTGATGTTATGCAATTAGTCAGCACTTAAAATGCAGAAAAGCCATTCGGTGGGAAAATAATAGTGTTTGGTGGTGATTTCAGACAAGTTCTACCAGTCGTGCCAAAAGGGAAACAACAAGATATTGTTAGAGCAACTATAAATTCATAATACGTCTGAGATTATTGCAGAGTCCTTCGTCTAACAAGAAATATGAGATTGATTCAAGCAATGAATGATGATGAGAGACGTGATCTAAAAGAATTCATTGAGTGGATATCTGGTATAGATGATGGAACAATCAGAAAAGTTATTGATTATGGCACTATAATTGAAATCCCATCCGACATTCTTTTGTCTTCAGGTGATGATCCCATTGCAACTATGGTTAATGCAATATATCCCAATTTGAGCTGATCATGAATGAACCCGACTATATAAAAACAAGGGCTATCTTGGCACCTACACTAGAATCTGTTGATGCCATCAATGATTATATGGTATCTCTGAATTATAGGGATTTAAAAAGGTATTTGAGCTATGACTTTGTCTGCAAATCGAATACAAATGTTGATATTTTAGCGGATGTTCACACACCAAAATTCCTTAATTCTATCAAGTGTTCAGGTTTGCCAAATCATGAACTAATCATTAAAGTTGGAACACCTGTAATGATCTTGAGAAACATAGATCATGCTAGAGGTCTTTGCAATGGTACCCGTTTTGATCATCACCAGACTTTGAAGGAAGGTGCTTCAAGCAAGTGTTCTAACTGGTAATAGTTCTGGAGATTATGTTCTAATACCCCATCTAACACTCACACCTTCTGATGTTCGTATTCCCTTTAGGTTCCAAAGACGTCAATTTCCATTAATGGTTTGCTATGCTATGACAATAAATAAGAGTCAAGGCCAGTCGTTGGAAACTGTCGGAGTTTATTTAAAAAGACCCATCTTTAGCCATGAACAACTGTATGTGGCTGTATCCAGAGTGACCTCTATGAATGGTTTGAAAATAATGGTGTTTGATTCAAATAATGAGGAGAAGAATGAGTGCAAGAACTTTGTGTTCAAAGAAGTATTTAGAAATGTATAAACGCATAATTTTAGAAACTTTGTCGCTGTTAACTTTCAGAAATGATGGAATGCACAAACTTTACATAAATGGTTCTACTATTTGCTGTTATATTTCAGAAATATTTTCTCCATGAAACTTCAAAGCTTCCTCAACAAACTGTCTGTTAGATTACATTTTTTAATAATTAATTAAATATCTACCATGATGAATGAATTAAATTTTACAATTTATATTTAATAATAAAATATATTTAATTTGTCCCGTGCATCGCACAGTTTCAAAAACTAGTAAGTTCTAAATATCATAATAAACACATATCATTGAAGTTTTTGAAATTATTATGATGTACGTACATATACTTGCATATATGAAACTTTTATTATGTTGAAAAAGAAAGATACTACACATTCTTAAATTTGAGTAAGATATTTAAAATATAATTTTTATTTTAATTACTCATATACACACACACACACAAATAATGTTATCATTATTATTCACAATATATTGAAAATATATTTTTATAAAACTACTCAATTATAGCGAATAAGATTATGAAAAATTCCACATGATAAATATTTATTTACCTTGTGATATAGTATTAATACAAAAGCGTATATTGTTGTGAAATAATTTTAATACAAAAGGTATGTTCATTTGTGAAATAATATCCATACGGGTATATTTATTGAAAAACGTGTTTATTATATAATTTTATTTGATATGTAAAATTCTTTTCCTTTTAGGTCCATCTCTAAGTTTAGAGTTTAAAATTGATTAAAATTTTTAAATGTCACGTAATCCAGACAGCAGACCACTAAACTAAGGCAAGTTTAAGGGAAAATTGCACTTTTTGTCTCATACGAAAGTGTCAATTTCAATAATAGTCATTTTGCTTACATTTTTGGTCTCGTAGAAAAATTTAGGCTTTTTTTGTGTCCTTGACTTACAGAAGTTGCGCGCAATTAAGTTAAAGCGAGCGGTCGGGTTTCTTCCATATTTTTCTATTTTAGAAAGTGAAAATCTCTCTCCCAAAAGTTTTTCCCAGAAAACCTCCCCTCGACTGCCGCCTCTCGTCGCGGTGCTGCCGGAAATCGTGACACCACCGACCGTCGATCACTGCTGCAAAACGGAATCTGTCCCGCGCTATAGAGAGGAAGCAACCAATTGACCAATCCAAACTAAACCAATTGACGACAACTCGGAGAGAGAGATTATCGGTGGTTGGTTCGCCTAGAAGATGACCGGCGGTCCCTACACTCACTTCATTCCACACTCTCACTCCTCCTCTTACTCACTGATGAATGTTTTCTCAACACATAATATTAATCCCCAAGTATAAATGATGCTATTGTAGCTTCGATAAGCGACCAAGTGATTATCGAACCCAAGGGACGTATTATTATCAATTTAATTATAATCTAACTTATTGAAACTAGGTTGGCAATATAGTTGTGATAAATTAAGTAACTAATAAACAAATAATTAAAATAACAATTAAAATAAACAAGCAATAGAGATTAAACGAAAGTGAATAAGTGAGAAATTAGGTAGTTCTTCGGGCCATCCAGTTTTACTCATTAACTTCCCTTCAGTGTATCAATGTCTGACTCTGCCTTGTGGAGTATGGGCGCATCACTAAACCATGCAAATATACTCTATAGACACAAGTAAATAAGCGTGTGACACGTGTGAATATCCTTGGAGCAAGAGATATAATTCACCCCCTTTCTAGGTACTATCAGTATCAATTATTTCCCGTGCACTAAGTACTCTAACCCGATATGATCTCCCTTTATAGGTACTATGAAGTTATTCTCTTTGTCCTACTTATTAACCCGAATAAGATTCAATTAACAAGTATTTATATAAGATAGTTCTAATGTGACTTCGGAGTCCCCTCACTTAGAATCATAACATGTAATCCTGCTCAACACACACTCAATCAATAATCAAGATATGTATTCACACTCTACATAACAATTAATGATGCACAAAACAACTCTGAGTATTAATTAAAAATGCATAGTTTTATATAAAATAAACCACAAGTAGTGTTGTACAGAGTATACACGTGGAAGTTCATTTAACTCATAAAACCTTCATAAACCGTAGAACTACCAAGGCGGTTCTAGCCCATGATTGATTGAAGAACAATCATGGTGGTTGGATAGATCTTACCCATAGTCGTGAAAAATATAAGATAAATTAAGATGCAAAGTAAATCCTAGATTCGGGCACCGTCACGTCTCTCTCCATCTTGAATCTTCACTTGGTTCTTACTTGATTCGACAGACGAATCTCTCTCCACAGCTCCGTGGATGATGGTAGGGTTTCGAATATTGTGTAGAATGAAGGTGGTGAATGGTCTCTTTTTCTCCTGCGTAGGTGATGCGCACTTTCTTTGCACGCAAAATTAATCCCCAAGTATTAAGGATATCAGTTGCAGCTTAAGCAAGCGACCAAGTGAATTATCGAACCCAAAGGATGACGTATTATCAATTTAATTATTTACTAAATTAATTAAGACTAGGCAATTGAGTTTTAGGATTTAATTATTAAACTAATAAATAATTAATTAAAATAATAAATAGAATAAAATATCACTCGAAGAATACGAAAGTGGATCAAGTAGGAGAATAGGTAGCCCTAGGATAATCCAGTTTAATGCATTAATTTCCCTTCCATGTGTTGATGTTCGACTCTACCTTGTGGAATATGGACGCATCACTAAACCATGCATATCTACTCTATAGACACAAGTAAAAATGCGTGTAACACGTGTGAATAACCTCGGAGTAAGAGATATAATTCCACCCCCTTTCTAGGTACTATCGGTATCAATTATTTCCGTGGCCAATTGGTACTCTAACCCGATATGATCTCCTTTTATAGGTACTATACAATTATCCTCTTTATCCTACTTACTAACCCGAATTCAATTCAATTAATAAGAATTTATATATGATAGTTCTAATGAAGGTTCGGAGTCCCCTCACTTAGAATCATAACATGGAATCCTGTTTAGTGGTGAACGCACTCAATCTACAATCAAGATATATATTCAGACTCTATATACCAATTTAAGATGCACAAAACGACTGTGAATATGGATTAAAAACGCAGAGTCATATATAAAATAAATTCACAAGTAGTGTTGCACGGAAGGCTCTAGCCCATGATGTTATGAAGAACAATCATGGGTGTTGGATAGATCTTACCCGGATGTCTGGAAAATTACAAGATAAATTAAGAAATGAATAAACCCTAGATACGGGAGTCGTCGCGTCCTTTTCCGTCTTGAATCCTCCTCTTGGTTCTCCTCTTGATTCCACAAACGAATCTTCAAAGTGATGGATGGATGGAGGAAAGGACGTGGATGATGGTTGGGGGGTGATCCCCCCTTGTGGGGTGTAGTAATGTTGTGGCCTCTCTCCAATTCAATATGATTAATCTCCTCCTTTTAATATGATGTGCTCTACATCCCTTTTTATACTTGTAAAGTGCTCCTCACGGACCTTGGATGGGCTTTTACTTGAGATATACGCCAAATTTGGTAAAAGAAACACAGAACTACCAAAAATAGAACCCAACGACATTTTATTAGACCAAACCTTCTTGGTCGAACAAGTCCCCCTTTGTCGAGCAATGGTCGAGCAAAACTTCTATAAGAATTTGGTCATTATGCTCGACTTGACCTCTTCCGTTCGACCAAGACGATGTTGGTCGAACGGATCTCCTTTGGTTGAGCAGTCTCACTATTTTGGGCATAACTTCCACACCCGACCTCCGATTTGAGTAATTCTTGTGCTCACGTGATCATCTCTTCCTTGGCTTTCTATCCATATAAAGAAATCATAGTAAATCTAACATTTGAATGTGTAACAAGTCATGAAAAGTAGCACAGCCGTTCTATTCGGTACAGCTTGCGCGACGTCACCACTTTGATCATAACTTTCTTGTTTGAAATCCGATTGAGGTGTTCTTTTCGCCAAAACGATCATCTCTTCTGTGGCTTTCCAACAGTGTTTCACACTTTCAATTTAGAACTCCACAAAAATACAGAAAAATTACATAAGTTGGACGTGCGATTTTCAGCATTCATACACAAGTTGCACATTTTCTCCAACTTTGCACTTTTGATCCTTTTTCCACCTAAAACATAATAAAACACCTCAAGTGCACCTTTTTCTCACACATAAGGAATATAAGATACTTGTCCTAATATATGACAACCATCTTCAGCCTAGTCGAACCGGCCTATAACGTATTAGCAGGTGTCTGGTTCAACCCGAATCACCGGTTGAACCAGAAGCTTCGTGGTCGAATCACTTCTGCAAATATTCAGGCTTTTGGTTCGACCACGGATTGACCATCATGCCTGATCGAACCATAATATCATGGTCGAACCATGCTGAAACCATTTCCTGACACCTGATTCGACCAGAACCGGTGGTTGAACCACCTCCCCTTTGGTCGAACCAGGTCCTAAAACACCCCTTTTCCGATTCAGAGCATTTTTGTCCAGTTTTCCTTCGACAATCCGCTCAAACGGCCTCACACGCACCTGATTCGTGACTCTCCACTACATATCTCGATTTATCTTGACTTAAGATCAAATCATACATCATTATCACAGAAATCAGAGCTTAAAATACGTGAATATACACTCTCATCACTCACCAAATGGCTATTTTCGAGTGAGGCACATGTGTGAAGCCACCACCGATTTTCTCTCTGCCACTCTCTTCCCTCCAAACTCTACTCCTCCTTTCACTTCTTTCACCATCTTCATTCTCGAAGTCTCCTCCACCCCCTTTCCCCAGCCTCAGCTAGCAACCCCAACTTCACCCCACTTCTAAAGTCCATGCACCTCGACCTTCCAGTGAGGATCCAGGTAGAAAAGAGTTCAGAAGCCTCGAAAATGATGTTAATATTATCAGAGATGATGTGATGTTGGCTGGATTAGTGTTTTTTTATCCCTATTACTCCACGTTTTTAGCGAAACCTGGGTTTTATATTGAGGATATTTTTGTGAGGGAGTGTTATAGAAGAAAGGGTTTAGGGAAGATACTGTTGTCTGAAGTAGTGGCGCAAGCTGTCAAGATAGGGTTTGGGAGGGTAGAGTGGGTGGTTCTTGATAGGAATGTGAATGCAATTACGTTTTATGAGCAGATAAGGTGCAGATATTGCTCACACATGGCTGCCACCACCCACGACTTCATTCTCCACTCACACATTCACTTAGAAAAATTTCTTCACATACCACGATCACACATTTCATCTCTCATTTCTTGTGATTTTTCAAGCATTCCTAGAAATCAGTTGCTCAATTTCTCAATCATTTGAAAGTATTACATTCTTAGTAAGCAAGGAATTTATTTTTTAAACTTTCCTTCAATTCAATCTTTGGTGTTGGTAGAAAAAAATTGGTTTGAATAAATTCTTGCAACAAAGTCGGCTGCAATTCTGTCGTGCATCGGTTTCAAATTTTTTTAGCTTTGCTTATGCTTAATATTCGGAATAAATAATTGAATTGAGGGGAGAACTTCATTTTTGGGGTTGATTGATTGAAAAATGGGGATGAATTAGATTGCAATTTCTTATCATATTCTCAAGCTTTGATAATTCATTCAAGGTGTTTGATGAATTGCACAAGTGAGAATTTTTGCTTAAAGATTCTCAAATGTGCTTTAAATTGAGTAATTATGGTTCATAAGAGCGATTCCTTTGTGCGTAATTTTTGGGCCAAGTAATTGAGGAAGTAATAAGATGAATGAATCCATGTGAAGATAAGAAGAACCTTAACCTTGATGATATGCCTTTTTTTGAAGCACTATTTGATGATTAAACTTGCACATAATAAGTGACTATATAACTGAACTTAGTTTCAATTTTGGTGTAATTGATTAGAGCGAACCTACTCTAACGCGTAGTAGACTGTAGTGACCAAGTGCAAAAATTAGAATATCGAACCCAAGTGCGAAAGTGTGTATCAGTATTTGAGAGATGTTTTACTCTAGTATGACTAATCAATAAAGGAGGGGATTGATTAACACTAAAAACTAACAACTAGGAAAGCAATTAAAGATAGATCGATACAATGGACATGGAAGATGGATGAAGGTGAGCATTCTAAGAAGTATGTAAGGCAAGCAAAATTCATGGAAAAGACTCATGTAGACTCACACACACATGCATTAATGGTCTTCATGTTATGATATTTGGGGCAATCACGTATGTACCCCTAATCTCTGTGGCCAAGGAAATTAGGTTCTCAACTCTTTTACAAGTTTAAATCTCCTAGAATTGTCTCTTACTCTCAATTCCCATGAAGGTACTATGATCATAAGTTGGGTCCCCCTCACTAGTTCCTCACTAATGTCCTATCATGAGGTTCTGAGCACAAGAAGGGTATGATTTACCTCTCCTCACACTAACTAAGTCACCTCATGCAATCAATGATTCAATTAAACCACTAAGCATAATATTGGAATGACCATCCTAACACTATGAATAGAGAATTTAACCACACAAATCATATATAAAATGAGAATAAGCATTCATGATAGAAAATATTCATAACAATCATTTCATCAAACATTTGGTGTGCAAAATCTACATAATCCTTAACCAATCATATTTCTAGCTACACATGAGGACTAGCCACTACATATCATTACAAATTCAACATAATCTATGGCATGCTCCAACTGAGCCAAATAATGAAAAATATCACAAATCGAAGGTAAGTTGGCTTCCCTTTAAAAGTAGGCCTTCTCTTCATTCAACATGTTCCAATCTTCAACCGATAATGAATTCCCCTTTTTAGATTGGTGGATTGATGGAATGGTGGATGGATTTGAGGAGATCAAGTGGATTGGATGGATGAAGGGTATGGAGATGGATGGAATGGAGTTAGTGTGTGAAAATATGGTGTAAAATGTGTGTGGAACTGATCCAAAATGGTTCCTCCCGAATTTTACACTTAAAATGGATATTTGTACCCCTTGGAAGCTTCTAGAACATTTGATGGACGAAAAACTGACTTTTGTCTAAACACGGGTCGTGTAGGCGCAGCACGGGTCGTGTAGGTGCAGTGCGTGCAACGCAGTCTCACTGTTTTGTGCATAACTTTCACATCCGAACCCCGATTCAAGTGATTCTTATGCTCACGCGATCCTCTCTTTCGTGGCTTTCCAACCGTATCACATGTCCAATTTTAAGCTCCAGACGAATATAGAAAAAATACACAAGTTGGGCATGCATTTTTTCACATTTTGTTTTGACTCGTTCTCCCTCGTTTCAACTTCGAATTGAGCACTATTTTTTCCCACATCTTCCTTATCACGTCTAGAATCCATTTTTTCTTGAAAATAATATAAATTACACCAAAGTACCACTTCTATAAGTATTTATAAATATCGCACAATTTAAGGCACTTAATCATGAAAATCACACATTTATCATTTCAACGCACAAATCTCCATATCTTCATATAACACCACAAAATGATATACAAAATGAATAAAAACTCACAAAAATACATAATAAAGAGACACTAAAATCTAGGTGAAAATGACACCGATCAACCCCCCAAACTTAAAGTTTTGCTCGTCCTCGAGCAACGAAAATGAGAAAACGAGAGGGGGAATTTTCACCTAGAGAAAAACCTAAAGAATATAAGCAATAACATATCATAAGTAACAAGGACTACAAATGATATCTAGTCACACTACAACATTAAAATCATGACATGAAAAATTAACAAGTTCATGTCTAAGAAAATTAAGAGTAATAAAGTTCCTTCCGGTCCAAACCTCACGTTGGATATCAAAATGTACTCAACACTCTATGAAGTTGGGTAATTTTTATTCATCAATCGATTGAACCCGATGCACCATAGGCTTGATCACAGACTACATTCACAAGCCACCAAGGCTTCAATTAATGATCAGAAAGGACTTTCACTTTTGGATGTAATGATAGACTCTTTGGTAATGGTAGGGAGAATATGAATAAGAGTGACTTATCAAGTGTAAATAATTGAAGAGATGATCAGCTTCTTCAACTTCTTCACGTTTCTATCTTCCTTTCTTTTTCTTTTCTAATCACAAGCACTCATCATTATCATTCCTTTGATTTCTTGAGCTTCTTTTGATTGCATGCTTTCTTTCTTTCGACTCTTTGATTGCTTGAGCATATTTTTGTTGATTTTGCTCATTTTTCTTATGTTGAGGTTGCATGTATATCTGCTTGAGCTCTTTTCATCCCTTTCTTGCAGGTTTACCATTTCCTTTCTTCTCTACCACAATTCTCACGTCAAACCTTGCAAACCATCATCTTCTCAATCACCCACACAAAGGCATATATATAAGACTTAAATGGGTAATCATGGCTTGTAATGTGCTTATATCACAAGAAATAGGCTTAAAGGTTCAAAGTGGTTAACTAGGGATGATGTATAAGGTAAGGAAATATATGGCAATGATGTTAAAGTAACAAGGATGGCCTAAGATCATATCACTAACCTCTACCAATCGGGCTCATTCTCGTAGTCCATGAGCAAGTTCTAGTTTACCAAGGCTCAATCGATCCACTCATGAAAAAACTAAACGTGGAGGCATGGTTGAGGTTCAAATGCTCACAAGCTTTTGCTCAGACCTTTAGGGACCTATTACACCTCAATTCATCTCAAAATTGAACAAGTTAAATAGAACATGTCACAATTTTAAAGAGTACAGATTCCTAACATAATTCGCCATCACCTATCACAAACAACATATCATCACTCATATTCAAGAAAATGACTCACGACATCCCAAAACAAACCACCAAACAACCGTATACAAGAATAAAAATACAACACAACACATGAGAAAAGACTCACCAAGCAAGAAACAACACAAAAACACATAATATGCAAAAACTAAAATTCCATCCATCAGAAGAAAATAAAGCACATATCCTCAATCATCCAATAACATGTAAGCTCAAGAATTTGCCACCTTATTTAAAAATAAGAAAAACTAATAAAGCAAGTAAACCTCCCAAGTACATAACAAATGAAGTAGCATACCAATCCAATCAAGTCCAATTCAAAATCATGTATATGCTAAGCAAATGAACTCCCTGAAAAGGCATCTGGAGGTGAAAATAGCTAATACAGACAATCAGGCTGCATGCTGGATGAGCTAGAACTTTACAAAATTTCAGGGCAGAACTCGACTCGAGTAAGCTACTCGACTTGTGCTTCGTGCATGGACTCGACTCGTGTGCTGCACTCGCCCATGGCATGGGCAAGCAGATGCTTCTGATGTTGGTAGATGGCTTCTCTTATAGGCCCGAGCTCGGTACATGGGTCGAGCTTTAGTACACGACTCGAGTCATGTTCCGCACACAATCTCGACCAGTGCGTGTAGCTGCTTCTGGTGTTGGAGCTCGCCTTCGTGTACAGTCCTGAGTCCTGCACATGGGTCGAGTTCTAACACCCTGTTTTGAAATTTTTTTTACTTCCGAATCCTGTTTTGCCCTGCTTTTATGCTTCCGGTACACCTCATATATGCTTAAAATCTCATCAAAAACCATCAGCACAACAATTATAACCAAAATATGAACTAACATGCACTTCAACGCAACCAAAAAAACCAAAATCAAACTAATACTCATGAGAAAAATTTTAAAATTGACCCAATTTTACAAGAAGATCTCTCAATCAACATAATAAGCACACTCAAGTGGTGAGTCACACCACGCACTCTCCCTCCAAACTTAAATCAAAACAAGTTGAGAATTAAGTTTGCAAAAAGTGCTGGGACTTACCCTTGTAGTTTCCACCAATAATCTTCTCATGGAGAAGCATATGCATCACAACACTCAAGTATGCATCACAACACTCAAGGTACGACACACCACGCACTATCCCCCCAAACTTATAGTGAAACAAGAGTTGAACTTTAAGTTTGCAAGAAGTGGTGAAATGTCCCTTCACACTTCAAATCAAGCACTTCTCGTATTTCCAATACGCATTCTCCTACAATCAACCTACATTCCAAAAAAATGCAATAAAATTAAATCAAAGCATATAAATGAAAGCAATAAAACAAACGATGGGTTGCCTCCCATCCAGCGCTAAGTTAACGTCTTCAAGCTGGACGGAATATGGAGAACTCATCGGAATGGCCATGGATATCGTTCATTCTTGCCATTAAATTTTAATCTTTGTGTTTCTTTCTCTATAAGGCATTTATGGCAAGTAACGACCATAGTAGCATCCTTTGAGATTGGCTTTAAAAATTACACTCTTTTGAGCTTGCATTCCATTAACCACTCCTTTCGTGACCACCACTTATTCCCCTTTATCAAGTATGTCCCCAAAATCTCTTCAAGCTCTCTTTTGTACCTAAGGCATTGAGAAGAATCAATAGGTAAGACAAAATCAATATAAATAATATTTTGAAATTCAATGCAACTTGGAGAGTTAAAAGGTGTAGAAATGCTCATTTGACTCCCAAACTCATCATCAAGTGCTTCTAGACCTTGTTCCACTTCATCAAATTCAGACTCCTCTCTTGATTCTTCATCTTCACTAGAATTTTCTTTATCAACAAGAGACAAGAAATCATAGATAATTTCTTCCTCCTCTAAGCTTTCTTCTACCTTAGATTCTTTACCCTTTTCACTTGAATTTTCATTCTCCAAGATTTCTTCTTCCTTGTCTTCCTTATTCTCAATAAGCTCAACTCTCTTGAGTCTTCTTCATTATCCCCTGAACACTCTTCTACATCCAACTCTTCTTCAATCTTTTCATCAAAATTCTGTTGGATTGTGTACTAAAAGTCTAGCTTTTTGTATAACAATGTTATAACAATTTATTTGAAATGAGAATCATATGATCAAATGATTGCGTCTTATAATTTATTTATATGCACGATGCAATAGTCCACTTACTTTAGACTGTAGATAATATGTTGTGCAACAGCATGCGGAACATCATATTATTAGTTTCCTAATAATGTATAAACAGATGCTCACAACCGAGATAGACGGGGACTCTCTATCGGGATAGTTGTAGTGTGGTTTGATATTAGCTTTTCTTGGCTATAGAATAACATTAGTGCACTTTGTGTGTATTGAGCAGGACCGCTTGAGATAGTTCGACTTATACTGACTTATAGGAGAACTTGATCTCAGTTATTATGGATGTTCGTGTTCTTAATCCCTATACAATAACCTTGACACGTAAGGCAGTATGTAATTCTTTGATTCATCAATGAGTGAGATTTACATGTAATTAAATCAACAAACTCGGTGAGTTGGGAAATAGTGCTGTCTCTATTGTGTGCTGTTGATTGTAGAAGGAATCCGTGTCCGTTATAGGTTGATGATGTCCACTTGAGGAGCTCATAAGGATTATCATGTAAACCCTGCAGGTGGATTTATTCCAGCATGATAATGAGGTTGAGTGGTACTATTTTTGGATGAGATATTAATTAATGGAGTTGTCAGTAACTTAATTAATTAATGGGCGTTTAAATATAGGGAGACTTTCGGGCTTATAATAAGAAGGAGCCCATAACATAATTATGGGATCAGAACGGTAGTGCAGTAATAATATTTTAGTGGTATATATTATTATTATTATTGGACTTAAGCATAAGCTTTGGGCTAAGCTTGGATACTTAAGCCCAATGGAGGCCCAACTCTAATTTCTCCTCCTAGTTCTTGTTGTAGCCCATATATAAGTCATCTCAGTTATTCTAACCCTAAGAGAGACATGCCTAACACATGAAGAGGGTAGACAGAATAGCAGATTGAGAAGATCTTGAAGATCGTCGCCCACACGATGTCGAGATTGGACTTGGGAATACAGCAGAAGACCGGAAGGTTGTTTGCTGCTGTTGTCCACCAACTTGGATGATTTTTATAAAATCGTACAGATTTCAGAATTCAATGTATGATATACTAAAGGAAAGCCACTGAAGAGAGGGTCGTTTTTGTGTATAGATCACTCAAATCTGAGAATGGATGAGAGAGTTATGCCCAAAACGGTGAGGCTGCGTATTCTGCCGGCGAGAATTCATCTTCTCCAACATACCCTGGTGAAAGGTAATACGTTTCTTGTTTTCTTGCTTCCGCTGACTGTTAAAAACTTATGGAGCCCTAACGGTTCATGTTAACCAAATGATCCAATGCCAACAAATTCTCCATTTCATGAAGAGTGTTCCGTTCATGTATCATTTGACTCATTCGACGCTCTAGAGCCTAAGTCTCCTCTCATTTTCCTCATCTTCTCTCTTTCTTTCTTCTCTTCTTTCTTCAAGCATTTTCATCATTTGACTTAATTATCTTGCAAGAAAGGTCTCCCATCATCATATGGTGGACACTCTTCTAGGAAATTCCCTTGGACATACCCGTTTTGCATACATGTTCCATTCCCCATTTGGTAATTGGACATGTTCCACACTTGTCCCCCATTAAAGTTGGAAGTAGGAATTGAGTAAGCATTTTGAGGCTCATAGCTTGAAAGGCTTGGTTGAAAACTTTGCCTTGTATCACTTCCATAAGCATATCTTCTAAGCAACACCATCAAGGCATTATTTTCGAATAGAGGAGTAACCGTAGGAACTTGATTGTTGTAAGAACTTGGTACAGAATAAGTGTTTCCTTGATACAGTTGGAATGTATTCACATTATAAGCTCCTTGCCATCCCCCATATATTCCATTATTGTAGCATTGATCCATATATTTGCTCTTTTCCTCAAGATATACTACAATTCTTCTCCACTTACTATTTTTGGTTGCTCTTGCTCCCCTTCTCTCAAGGTTGGTGTACCTATCAAGAAGAACAAGTGAGAACAAGATTTTACGAAGCAAATATAGATGCAAAAATAAGAAAAGTATCCTAAGTAGAGCTAAAAATTCAAACACATTACACCGAAGGCTTTCGCCCCGGCAACGGCGCCATGAACTTGGTTTCAATTTTGGTATAATTGATTAGAGCAAGCATACTCTATCTCGTAGTAGAGCATAGCGACCAAGTGCAAAATTTATAATATCGAACCCAAGGGCAAAAGTGCTTATCCGTATTTGAGAGATGTTTTACTCTAGTAGGACTAATCAATAAAGGAGGGGGTTGATTAACACTAAAAACTAACAACTAGGAAAGCAATTAAAGATAGATCGATACAATGGACATGGAAGATGGATGAAGGTGAGCAATCTAAGAAGTATGTATGGCAAGCAAAATTCATGGAAAAGGCTCACGTAGACTCACACACACATGCATTAATGGTCTTCATGTTATGATATTAGGGGCAATCACATATGTATCCCTAATTCCTATGGTCAAGGCAATTAGGTTCTCAACTTTTTACAAGTTTAAATCTCCTAGAATTGTCTCTTACTCTCAATTCCCATGAAGGTACTATGATCATAAGTTGGGTTCCCCTCACTAGTTCCTCACTAATGTCCTCTCATGAGGTTCTAAGCACAAGAAGGGTATGACTTACCTCTCCTCACACTAACTAAGTCACCTCATGAATCAATGATTCAATTAAACCACTAAGCATAATATTGGAATTACCATTCTAACACTATAAATAGAGAATTTAACTACACAAATTATACATAAAATGAGAATAAACATTTATGATAGAAAATATTCATAATAATCATTTCATCAAATATGTGGTGTGCAAAATCTACATAATCCTTAACCAATCATATTGCTAGCCTCACATGAGGACTAGACACTACATATCATTACAAATTCAACATAATCTATGGCATGCTCCAATTGAGCCAAATAATGAAGAAAATCACAAATCGAAGGTAAGTTGGCTTCCCTTTCAAAGTATGCCTTCTCTTCCTTCAACATGCTCCAATCTTCAACCGATAATGAATTCCCCTTCTTAGATTGGTGGATTGATGGAATGGTGGATGGATTTGAGGAGATCAAGTGGATTGGATGGATGAAGGGCATGGAGATGGATGGAATAGAGTTAGTGTGTGAAAATATGGTGTAAAATGTGTGTAGAACTTATCCAAAATGATTCCTCCTGGATTTTACACTCAAAATGGGTATTTGTACCCCTTGGAAGCTTCTAGAACATGTGCTGGATGAAAAACTAACTTTTGTCTGAACACGAATCGTGTAGGCGCAGCACAGGTCGTGTAGGTGCAGCGCGTGCAGCTCAGTCTCACCGTTTTGAGCATAACTTTCACATCTGAACCCCGATTCGAGTGATTCTTGTGCTCACGCGATCCTCTCTTCCGTGGCTTTCCAACCATATATCATATGTCCAATTTTTAGCTCTATACAAATATAAAAAAAATTACATAAGTTGAACATGCATTTTTCAGCAATTTGTTTTGGCTCGTTCTCCCTCGTTTCAACTCCGAATTGAGCTCCATTTTTTTTCACATCTTCCTTATCGTGTCTAGAATCTATTTTTTCCTAAAAATCACATAAACTACACCAATGTAATACTTCTCTAAGTATTTACAAATATAGCGCAATTTAAGGCACTTAATCATGAAAATCACACATTTATCATTTCAAAGCACAAATCTCCATATCTTCATATAACACCATCAAATGATAAACAAAATGAATAAAAACATACAAAAATACATAATAAAGAGATAATAAAATCTAGGTGAAAATAACACCGATCAGTAACTTTAGGTTATGTTTTTGTATTGAGATTTTAAGTGTGGCTTTCTTCATTTTTGATCGGATTGTGATGTTTTTACTTTAAAGACATGATTATTTGATAGCTTTTTATAGGGTAGGCCGTAGGAGTGGGTTTTACATGGAGTGTGAGTCTACTCCTTATAAAATTGACTTATTTTATTTATTTGTTGGAGTTAACGTTTTCTGTTAAATACTTAATGTTTGGAATCAAAATTGTAACTTTTGGGACTAAAAAAAAGGTTAGGGACCAAAAATAAAATTGACATTTTCATATGGGACCAAAAGTTCATTTTCCTGCAAGTTTAATACGCATAAGTAATCTTTTGAATTCATGTAATGAAAAGAAAACATCTTATATCCCATCATTTTTAGTCTTTCACATGTAATGAAGAGTCATATATCCAGAAAACTTTCATTTTTAGTCTTTCACATGTAATGAAGAGTCATATCCAAAAATTATCATTTTTATTCTTCACATGTAGTGAAAAGGAAATATCTCATGGGAACATCTCATGTCCAGAAAACTATCATCTATCATTTTTAGTCTTCACATGTAATGACAGAGAAGGAGAAGATCAACAAAATCTCTTTTTTTTTTACATGAGTACGCATCTCTACTGCATTCAACTATTGAATTGTAAATGAGGTCAAAGAAGTTATCTTGTAGCTTAGGTGAGAGATCTAAAGTTTCATGTATTATCACAACCTCCTCCCTATCAAAAGAACAATGTAGTCGGCTCTTATAGAACAATATAATGTACTAGTTGTGAGATTTTGAAAGAAACACAAACAAGTTTTAAGATTAAAACGAGGTATCACAATCTTACCTTGTAGATCTCGCTAAAGTCAAGGTAATTTTTTCCTATTGTGATTTCATAGCTCTCCTTCTGGATGAAAGGATTTTGCGTGAACTAAGTTTTCTTTCTGCCTACGGGAGGAAAAAATTTCTTTCTTTTACGAGAGGACCAAATTTGCTTTTGCAGTTAAAGAGTTTTTCTGAACTTTTGGGTGGAAGAGAGCAGAATAGTGTTTAGGAGTTCTTCTGACAGTAGGAACAGGTTTACTTCTGTTATAAAGAAGATATGAGGAAAAGGTTTACTTCTATTATAAAGAAGAAGAAGAGCGGTGGAGTGTGAAACTGAGGAGTTAGCCTTTAGTGTTTCTTAGGTTTTGTTGTTATTTGACGTTGCGTTTAAGAGAATTTTGATGATTGTATAGACAACTTTTCTTATAGAGTATGAGACATGATCTTTTCTTTCAGAGATTTCTATGATTGCTTTCTTTGTGGAGTATGAGACGTGAATATCTCTTCTTACAGAGAATATTAATGATTGCTCCCGCTTCCTGGGTGTCTTATTAGCTTTGACATATTTTATTTGCCGTTTTATTCTTTGTTATTATCCGTGTGTACATTATTTTTAAGTTGTTTATGAGGTACACATATCACATTATGTAGATATATATATATCTACATAATAATAATTATATATATATATATATATATATATATATATATATATATAAAATCATGACTATTACATCCTCCCCCACTAAAATTAATTTCGTCCTCAAATTTACTATATATGAAGGATTGATTTGTGCGAAGGATTTAAGATTTATACGTCTCATACGATCACTTTGGCTACGTTATTTATCATAGCATCGATACATAATAAATCAGACGTACCTTCTATGTTAACTTAGGATATTTGGCTAAATTTTGATCTTCACGTTCCCAAGTAGCTTCTTCACTACCATGTCTGTTCCACAATACTTTGACTACACAATAGTCTTATTTCTCAACTTTTCTTCCTTACGATCAAGGATGGCAGTGGGTCCTTCTTCATATGTCAAGTCATTGTTTAGTGTGACATCTTGATAATTGACCACATGGCTCGGATCGTATATGTAAGGCCGTAAGATTGACGTTTGGAAGACATTGTAAATTCCTGACAAATTAGGTGGTAAAGCTAATTTGTAGCTGCTTTCCCAATAGTCTACAAGACTTCCTATGACCCAATAAACCTTTGGTTAAGCTTTCCACTTTTTCCAAAATGCTCTATACCTTTAACTTGTGTTACCTTTAGGAACACCTTGTCTCCCGGATGATACCTTTGATCTTTATTTTTTTTGTCAGCATAGGCCTTTTGTCGGTCTTGAGCTATTTTGATTCTTTCTCTAATTTGGTATGACCTTGACTGTTTTATCCACAATCTCGGGTCACAATAATTTTTTTTCTCCAACCTCATCCCAATAGAGTGGAGACCTACATTTTCTTTTATAAAGAGCTTCATATGGAGCCATGAGAATTGTCGCTTGGTAACAATTGTTGTAGGCAAACTCTATTTGGGGTATATAATATTCCCAACATCCTCCAAAATCCATTATACATGCCCTTAACATATCTTCAATTGTTTGGTTGGCTCTCTCTGTTTGCCGATCAGTTTGATGGTGGTACACAATGCTGAACTTCAATTGCGTCCCATTGCGTCTTGTAGCTTGCGCCAGAAGTTAGAAGTAAAACGGTATCCCTGTTGGACACTATTGAAACTGGTACACCTTGCAATTGTACTATCTCCCCGATATAAATCTGAGCCAATTTATCCATTCTGTAATTCATTTTTATAAGTAGAAAGTGAGCTGTTACTCGTTCACCTTTTTGTGCGTCCTCAAGTGTAAGAAATCAATTGCAGTTCAGCGTGTGATCAAGTAAAAATATCGAACCCAATGGATTAGTGTTAAATAAGATACGCACCAAATAATATGAAATACTAATAATTAAGACAAAATAACATTTTCAAGAATTTGGAAATTAATAACTAATTATGCGGAAAATAAATACTCCCTCCGTCCCATACTTATCTTCACACTTTCCATTTTCGTCCGTCTCATACTTATGTTCACCACCTAAAAAAGGAAACTTTGCATTAACCAACAACCTTAAAAGTTATCTTAATCTCAAAAATACCACTCTCACCTAACACACGTAACATAATTTTTACCTAAAAATACCACAATACCCCTCAAAAGTCAATAAAGTTGGTAAAAAAAGCATCTTTTCTTAAACTCCGTATCTATAGTATCAGTGAACTTAACTCCGGGACGGAGGGAGTACTAAATAAAATAAAAGTCACAAACAATCACAAGTGTTTCAAGAGAGAAGGCAAGATAGCTCTAGGAAATCCAGTTTAAATTTGTCAAATTAAATCACAAGTCAATCAGTTAGAATTCTTGCAGATTTTATAAAAGCAATCATATAATTATGTTAAATCCCTCTTTTAAAGTAAACTTAACACATAAATTTGGTTCAAACCCTTAGATGCAGAAGAATAATTCATACTCCCTTTTTGGCTACTTCATGCAAAATTCCATTAAAGGCTAGATCACTAGACTTTCCTTTATAGGTACTTAAGAATTAATCCCTAATTCCCACCTAACAATTTAAGAAACCATATCCTCTAGAATGATAATTAATAGATATATTAAGTATCCAATATTAATTATTCTAATGAATAAAGGTTATATGGTTAGATCCCCTTTACCCATAACAGGTTGACAAAATTAATCCCTTTATGGCATAAGCAACAAGTATAAATATGCATAAGACAATGACATATCATGAATGAGGGCAAATCATATAAGATAAAAATATAAGTCTTAATTAAAAGCATTAATAAAGGAATAAGAATACTTCAGAAATCTATAACCTAGTCTAGGTCATCAATTCAATCCAATTCAACCTTCAAAACCTAAAACTATCCAGAAAAGTACTAGCCCATGGTGTTACAAGCAACAACCATGTCTATGGAATGAAACTTACCCATGAGTCTATAAATCAACAATAAGAAATTAAAAAAGGAAGAAAAACCCTTGTCTGGAATAATTTTCCATTTTCTCTTTCCGCCTTGATGATCCTCTCCCGTTCTCCTTCTCAAGTAGCAAACACCGTGATTGAGTGTGATAGGTGAAAGGAGGATGAAGGGTAGAGATGGATGGCGGAAGGTGATGTGTTAAGATTGTGTAGTCCAAATGGCGTAGTGGAGAGTTATGGTTCTTTTGGAACTCACAAAGGGCTCATTTTATAGTGGAGGGCTGCTAAAATTCGGACTCCACCTCAAAATAGGGCTTTTAATGTCAAAAACTACAAACGGGCCAAAAAAATATGATTTGGGCTTGCTAGGCAGTGGCACGGGTCTTACCAGCCATGGCACGAGTCGTGCCGGCCATGGCATGGTCGTGCTGCCCACTCATGCCCCACGTCCGCACGAGTCGTGCCACCCGTCGGCAGCCTGCGCGTCCTCACGGTTTTTCTCATAACTTCATCATCCAAACTTTGATTGAGGTGATATTTGCTCTCAGGCGATCCTCTCTTTCTTGGATTTCTATCCGTATAAAGAACTCACGAAAATTCGCCCGTTTGAGTTTGGCACGGGTCGTGTAGTGTCGGCATAGCTTGCGCGACTTCACCGTTTTGATCATAACTTCCTTATCTGAACTCCGATTGAAGTGTTTCTTGAGCCAAAATGACCTTCTCTTCTATAGCTTTTCAACCATATATCACATGATCAGTTTGGAATTCTACAAAAATATAGAAAAATTATGCAATTTGGACATACGTTTTTCAGTATTCTTTCACGATTTCACTCTTCATTATAACTTTGCACTTTTAATCCATTTTACACTTAAAAACAAAAAATAACACCTCAAATGCACCAATATCTTAAATATATGAAAACTAACCATTTAATGCTAAAATATGAACATAAACTCCACAAAATGGTGTTATATCGGACCCTAAAATATGCAGATTTTCACACTAAACAAACCCCCATACTTAAGATGTTGTTTGTCCCGAACAAAAAAATCGAACAAAGAAGAAAGATAGCAGAAAAATCTAAGTGAAAACAAGGGATATGACAACTAAGCCATTCAACATACAATTGTAATTAACTCCGGCCATGCATTCTCATTACATGCAATAATTCATTCATAGCATACAAGTTAAGACAATCACCACCAATTAAAATGCTTCATTAACTTATTCTCACGGGAACTATATCACTAGCACTCAAGTGTAGAAGATGTGCACTTATAGGGTATAGTGTTTACGCTCATATTCAATTCAAGTGCATGCGTAACCATAAGCTTGCCAAATACTCCCTCCGTCCCGTCCAAAGGGTTGTTTTTACTTTTTGACACGTGGATTAAGGAGTATTATTATTTAATGTGTAGTGGGTAGTTGTATAGTGGGAGTATGGGTTTCATATTTTAATTGTATTAGAGGGGGTGTGTGGGTCCTATGTGTATAAAAAAGGAAAGGGAACCCTTTGGATGGGATGACCAAAATGGCAAAATGAACCCTTTGAGTGGGACGGAGGGAGTATCTCAAACTCTCCACCACTAAAAGGATGATTCGACAATGGGATCAGAAAGGACTTTTATTTGGATGTAATGTTGGCTCTTTGGTTAAGGTAGGACATATATGTATAAGTGACTTAAAACCCGGATCAATCAAACGTGCACTCTATCATGATCTTTCATTCTTCTTGCTCACTTCAATTCAAGCACATCATCTTCCTTTTCTCTTCAATTTTTCTCTTCCACGCACAACATGTACATATATTTTTCCCCTTTTTCTTTTTTCTTCTCTTCTTCTTTTTTTTCTCTCGAGGTACCAGTTTCGGGCACTACCTCACACATCCTTCATAGGGTACCAGATTCGGGCACTACCCTAGGATGTTTGTTTCATGGAGTACTAGATTTAAGCACTACTCCATGAATTTTTTTCATTCTTTTGATCCTCTTTTCATCATCCTTCTCAACCCACAGATCACCACTCTCTTCAATTAAGCTTTATTGGTTATCAAAAGAAAGAATTTAAAAGGCTCAACGGGCAGACTAAGGATTTAATGAATTCATGTAAAGTATATGGAAAAATATGGGTTATAAATCAGAGATGGCCTAATATCATCTCCCATCATATAACATAACATGTAGTCTCAAGCAAGACAAGAGGCAAGTTTCTAGAATACACGCACAAGAATGATGCTCACCGGAAAGAAATATCATGTGATTATATACATGAATAAGGCTAAAAATCTCACATGGGTTTTAACAAGTAATAGAGCACTCTTCATGGTAAGCAATATTCCACAAGTACACATAGAACTTCATATCACAATATAACTTAAGTACAATCCCTTCATCAATTTCAAGAGCATATGAATTTTTTGCAGAAATCTAACAATTAAAATCAAACTACGCACATAATTAACGAGAGTGAAAATAAGCGTGTTTTAATGTCCAATTTAACACCTTTTTGATGGGAATTATTATTATATATTAGCACAATTGTCTTATATTCGATATATTTGAGAAAAAGGTGCGTTTGAGGTGTTTTATTGTGTTTTAGGTTGAAAAAGGATCAAAAGTCAAAGTTGGAGAAAAGGTGCGACTTGTGCAAGAATGCTAAAAAATGCACGTCCAAATTGTGTAATTTTTATGTATTTTTGTAGAGTGCAAAACTAAAAGTGTGATACATTTTTTAAAAGCCAAAGAAGAGAGGATCATTTTGGCGTAAGAAACACCTCAATACGAGTCCAAACGAAAAAGTTATGATTAAAATGATGGCATCGCGCAAGCTGTGCCGATCAGCACGAATGTGCCAATTTGCATGACTTGTTATGCCTTCAAATGTTAGATTTTTTATAAGTTCTTTATATGTATAGAAAGCCAAGGAATAGAGGATCATGTGAGTACAAAAATCACTCAAATCGGAGTTTGGATGTGGAAGTTATGCGCGAAACGGTGACACTGCACATGCAGTTCGACCGTAGTTCGACCAAGCCATTTTGGTCGAGCTACAACAATCAAGTCTAACTAGAGCAGAAGACGAAATTTGAGATTAAAGACATGCAGTTCGACCGTAGTTGGACCAAGGCCTATCTAGTTCGACTAGAACCACTTTGGTCAACTAGGTCGCGAATTTTCAAATCTATGCGGTTTTTACACCCCAGTGAGTGTATCTGCATATTTTCGTCTAAAAAAGCCCATCAAAGGTCCATTAGGATAGCTTACAAGTATAAAAGGGGATGCAGATCACACCAAGAAAAAAACCACAACACAATCATCCTACACCCCACAAGGGGGGATTACCTCCAACCATCATCCACATCCTTTCCTCCATCCATCCATCACTTTGAAGATTCGTTTGTGGAATCAAGAAGAGAACCAAGAGGAGGATTCAAGATGGAGAAGGACGTGACGATGCTCACATCTAGGGTTTTATTCATTTCCTAATTTATCTTATATTTTTTGGACATAGGGTAAGATCTATCCAACACCCATGATTGTTCTTCGCAACATCATGGGCTATAATCGTTTTGGTAGTTTAAGGTTTTGAAAGTTTTATGAATTAATTGAACTTTCGTGTGTATACTCCGTACAACACTACTTGTGGTTTATTTTATATATAACTAAGCGTTTTTAATCCATATTCAGAGTCATTTTGTGCATTTTTAACTGTTATACAGAGTTTGAATACATATCTTGGTTATTGATTGAGTGCGTTCACTGCTGAACAGGATTCCATGTTATGATTATAAGTGATGGAACTCCGAAGCTTCATTAGAACTATCATATTTGAATACTTGTTAATTGAATTGAATTCGAGTTAATAAGTAGGAT
Source organism: Pogostemon cablin (assembly GCA_023678885.1). NCBI lineage: Eukaryota > Viridiplantae > Streptophyta > Magnoliopsida > Lamiales > Lamiaceae > Pogostemon > Pogostemon cablin. The sequence continues at coordinate 5,955,697 of CM042954.1, forward strand.
AAAGAGGTTAATTTTATAGTACATATAAAGGGAGATCATATCGAGTTAGAGTACCAAACGTGCAGGGAAATAATTGATACTGATAGTACCTAGAAAGGGGGTGAAATTATATCTCTTGCTCCAAGGTTATTCACACGTGTTACACACATGTTTACTTGTGTCTATAGAGTAGATTTGCATTGCTTAGTGATGCGTTCATATTCCACAAGGTAGAGTCGGATATTCATACGCGAAAGGGAAATTAATGAGTAAAACTGGATTATCCTTGAGCTACCTATTCTCCATTCTTGAGTCACATTCATATTCTTCTAAGAGCTATTTTATTTTATTTGTTATTTTAATTAATTGTTAGTAGTTGATAATTAAATCCTCAAATTTTATTGCCTTTTGTTTAATTAATTTAATAAATAATTAAATTAAAAATACGCGGTCCTTTGGTTTCGATATTTAACTTGGTCACTTGCTTAAGCTGCAACTGATATCCTTAATACTTGGGGATTAATTTTGCATGCAAAGAAAACACGCATCAATAATCAGAAACTCAATTTATAACACCTCAACTACTCAATAATCCACACAATTTATCACATAAAAATTAAAATGAGGAAACGAAGTCACCTGATTTTAATCTCCTTCACATCTTGCAAGTTCCTCGAGTTATCCAACTCGGTCAGGTATAGGCCTTAGATAGAACTCACTTCTTTTTCATCACCACTCAAACACAATTCATCATTAAAATCATAGGAGATCTCAAAATTCTACCCAAGAATAAAATCACACCAAATTTAAGAAACACACAAGACACACAAGACACATGGAAAATTGCAAAAAAAAATTCGAAAGATCGAAATAAATTTCAAAAATTCTAAAAAAAATCGACCTCCAAGCATCACACACAGAGTGAACATACCTAGGTACAGTTGGAACAAGAGAAGAATATCATACCCCCCCAAACTTAGATGAAAACCTGAGTTGAATCTAACTTTCAAAGGTTATAATTACCTTAAGTGTAAGCACGCATCTGGAGTATAAATCACATAACACAAGACACAACAAACGAAATAAAATGAAAGCACTAAAACGATGGTTGCCTTCGAACAATCGCTCTTGTTTAACGTCAATGAGCTCGACGAAAATCAATAGGCTCATCGGAATGGCCATGGATATCTTTTATCTTTGCCATCGTACTCTAATCTTTGTGCTTCTTCATCAATCATGTACTTCTGGCAAGGGATGACTTCGTTGGCGTTCTTAAAATTTATCTTTACTTTGCCAACCATGTTCTGATCATATCTCATCAACCTTTCCATTCTACTCCATCACTTATTCTTTCTTCTAACAAAAATTCCCAACTTCTCTTCTAACACCTTGTCCCTAAGAGTATGAGAGGAATCATTAGGTAAAACAAATCAATAAAAATAGTATCATCAAATTCAATGCAACTTAAAGAATTTAAAAGTTTAAAAATGCTCATTTCATTCTTCAAGTCATCTTCGATTGCTTCTTGACTTTGCTTTTCTTCTTTATCTTTTTCCTTTGCCTTTTTCTCTTTTAGGTGCTCGATAACTTCCTCCTAAGTGACTCAAAACTTGGATCAATCAAGTCGCGATCCATCATTATCTTTCATTCTTCTTCACCACTTCAAGTAAGCACACATCCTTCTCAACTTTTTGCCTTTTTCTCTTTCTTTCTAGCACAATATTTTTTCCTCCCATTTTTTTCTTCTCTCTTTTTTTCTCTCGAGGTACCAGTTTCGGGCACTACCTCGCACATCATCCATAGGGTACTAGATTTAAGCACTACCCTAGGGTGTTTTATTCCATGGAGTACTAGGTTTAAGCACTACTCCACGATTCTCCTTAGATGCCTTTCTCAATCACTATTTCAACACCAATTTCATTCCTTCCCAAACTGTTATCAAACTCCATCAACACACTTTGAAAAGCCATTAATTCTCTTCTAGAAGGTCAATCAAGGATAAAAAAATTTAGATGCTCAAAGTGGTTATTTCTCGTAGGCTGCCAAAGAATAAAGTTTTTAGGCTCAACGAGGCTAACTACGAATAAACATCATTTGGTAGGGAATTATTTAGCTAAGTGACTCATAAATTCAAGGATGACCGAAAATCATCTCCCATCATCTAACACACATGTAGTTTCAAGTAAGATAAGAGGCTAGTTCTAGAATACACACACAAGAATGATACTCACCAGAAAAGAAATATCATGTGATTATGTACATGAATAAGGCTCAAAATCTCACATGGGGTTTTAACAAGTAACAAAGCACTTTTCATGGTAAGTAATATCTCACAAATACACATAGAACTTCATATCACAATATAATTCAAGTACACTTCCTTCATTAATTTCAAAAGCATATGAATTTTAGGCACGATTTAAACATATAAGCTCACATGGATCACAACAATAAACTAAATCCTTCCACTCATACTAATTAAAAGCACATATAAAAATTAGAATAAGGAAATGATGGCACCTGATTTTTCCTTCAAAGTATGCACGAGCTCCTCGAGTTGTTCAACTCGATCAGGTCAAAGCCTTAGTTTACCTGTTTCTATCATCAAAGCTCAAGCACACCTCATCATCACAGATTCATAATAATAAAATAGGAGAACTATAAGAAAGACTCAATTGACTATCTAATCGTCTCCACACACTAGACACACCAATACAACACACTAAACATTAGGTAAGTTGCAAAAAATTGACATACCAACACTGGTTAAAATATTAATATGACGCAAAAAATCAACCCCCTAACAAACAAACAACCAACGAAAGGAAAAATTATACCCTTAGTGCTCATAAGACGAGGTAAGTACATCACAACCCCCAAACTTAGTAAAAACGTAGTCGAAACTATGTTTGAAAAGAGATATAATTGACGAAACATGAGCACCTCAAACATAATAACTCCTCACTCACACGAAAGAAATAAAGCAATAAAATAGAAGGAAAACCCCCAACAGACACTCATGTTTAACGTCAGAGAGTCACAACGGAATACTGCTTTTGTAGACTACTTGATCGAAGGACGATTTTCTTGCATCCTCACCTTCAAATACTTTCCTTCCCTCTTCTAGTCGACACTCAGCATCTCACCTCTCTTGGTCACAAAAATATTATCCCTGAAATTTCCTTCCTCACATGGTTGTCTAGACTCCTCCTTGTCAATCTTCCACTCAAATTCAGAATTATCTGTCCTATTAAAATCAAGATTAAACAAGTTGGAAATCACATCTATGCTCTGGCATGATCGAGTCTCCATGGGCATCTTCATTTCTTGATTAAGAGAGAAAGCCACATCTTCATTATCCATCTGCTGCCTAAGCTTCTCGGCTCTCAACCTCTTTGCTCTTTCACACTTCTTCTCAACTATAAGCTCAGTATTCTTCTCTTGTGATGGTACTGGAGTACTATGAACAACAGGTGTAACATTCAGTACGAAAGCGGGGCTCGATTGCCACAGTTTGACCATAGTTCAAGCAGATTGGTCTGGTCGAACGAGATGAGCTTGGTCGAACTGGGCTCCTGAAAACGGGTTCAGTCTGTTGATGAGAGTGAAAATAAGCGTGTTTTAGTGTCCAATTTAACACCTTTTTTATGAGGATTATTGTCATATATTAGTACAAGTATCATATATTTTATATATGTGAGAAAAAGATGCGTTTGAGGTGTTTTATTGTGTTTTTGGTGGAAAAAGGATCAAAAGTACAAAGTTGGAGAAAAGGTGCAACTTGTGCAAGAATGCTGAAAAACGCACGTCCAACTAGTGTAAATTTTTTGTGTTCTTGTGGAGCTCTGAAATGAAAGTGTGATTTATGGTTGGAAAGCCACAGAAGAGAGGGTTGTTTTTCCATATGACACACCTCAATCAGAGTCCAAACGAGAAAGTTATAATAGAAATGGTGACATCGCGCAAGCTCTTTCTACATGACATGTAACATCTTCAAATGCTGAATTTATTATAAGACCTTTCAATGGATAGAAAGCCAAGAAAAATAGGATCGCGTGAGCACAAGAATCACTAAAATCGGAGTTTGGACGAGGAAGTTATGCTCAAAATTGTGAAGTCGCGCAGCTGCCAGCGAGAATTTCCGAAAATTTCCGAAAATTTCCGAAAATTACCTATTTCTTGGAGCACAATTAATCTCCATATCACATAATCCTCCATGATTCACCCATATCTTTTATTTCCTTATTTAATTTTCTTCTCACATCTATAGATATTTTACATCATTATTCATGTGAGAAGGAGACAGCAACACAATCATCCTACACCCCACAAGGGGGATCACCCCCAACCATCATCCACATCCTTTCATCCATCCATCCATCTTTTTGAAGATTCGTCTATGGAAATAAGAGGAGAACCGAGAGGAGGATATAAGACGGAGAAGGACGTGACGATGCCCACATCTAGGGTTTCATTCTTTTCCTAATTTATCTTGTATTTTCCAGACATATGGGTAAGATCTATCCAACCCCCATGATTGTTCTTCATAGCATCATGGGCTAGAACCTTTTTGGTAGATCTAGGGTTTTGAATGTTTTTATAAATTAATTGAACTTTCGTGTGTATACTCCGTACAACACTACTTGTGAATTTATTTTATATAAGACTATGCGTTTTTAATTCATACTCTGAGTTATTTTGTGCATCACTAACTATTATGTAGAGTCTGAATACATATCTTGGTTATTGATTGAGTGCGTTCACTACTGAGCAGGATTCCATGTTATGATTCTAAGTGAGGAGACTCTGAAGCTTTATTTGAACTATCTTATATGAATACTTATTAATTGAATTGAATTCGGGTTAGTAAATAGGATAAAGAGGATAATTTTATAGTACCTATAAAGGGAGATCATATTGGGTTAGAGTACCAATTGGCCAGAGAAATAATTGATACTGATAGTACCTAGAAAGAGGGTGAAGTTATATATCTTGCTCCAAGGTTATTCACGCGTGTTATACGCATGTTTGCTTGTGTCTATAAAGTAAATATGCATGGCTTAGTGATGCGTCCATATTCCACAAGGCTGAGTTAGACATTGATATACGAAAGGGAAATTAATGAGTGAAACTGGATTATCCTAAAGTTACCTATTCTCCTACTTGTTTCGTTTTGTATTTTCCTAGTTTCTTATTTATTTTATTTGTTATTTAAATTAATTGTTTAGTAGTTGATAATTAAAATCCCAACTTTTATTGCCATTCATCTTAATTAATTAGTGAATAATTAAATAGATAATACGCTGTCCTTTGGGTTCGATATTTAACTTGGTCGTTTGCTTAAGCTGCAACTAATATCCTTAATACTAGGGGATTAATTTTGCGTGCAAAGAAAATGTACATCAAATTTTTGGCGCCGTTGCCGGGGACGACTGTTATTATTGATTTTATTATTTTTAGTTTAATTAGGACTTTTTATTACTTTATTTTTATTTTATTTGTTTGAGCATATTTTGACTTTGAATTATTTTTTAGGTACATGTGATGGACGAAATCTTCTCTACATTGAAATGATATGGTTATGATCCTCTAGTGAATCAAGATTCATCTCAGTACCATAATCTAGTCAGATATGAAGATGAATGGCCTTGTGCTTATAATGAAAATTCATATCAACCTTATCAAGAGAACACTTATTCTGGTTTGACTGGAGTTTTCCAAGAATTGTTAGACGCGATAGATGCCTCCGAAAAGAAGCAAGAAGAAGCCATAGAAAGGATGGAAAGTTCATCGCAGGTTTTCATGCAGGAGTTTAATGAAAGTGTGGGAGTAATTAAAAATCATCTTGCAAGCATGGTTGCAAGTTTAAATATTATTCAACTTCAACAAGAGGAAAGAATGAACGAAGAAATGGTTTTCTCTTTGGATAGAGCTGCGCAGATGCCTATGGAGACTCGTTCATGCAAGAGCTTAGACGTGGTGGAGGAGATCGTAGATGAAGATATGAAGATATGTCATTAATCCTATCTAAGGATTCCTTGGAGACATGTTTTAGCGATACTCTTACTTTTCCCACTACGGAGCTAGATGAGTTGTCTAATGAGTTATGTATTGAATTTCTTGAAAACTTACTTGCATTGAATGATGACAGGTTAGCCCAAGGAGAAGAAACCATAGTTGAAGAAGAGATTAATGAAGAATCTGAGGATGTTGAGGAAGAAAACAAAGAAGAAGAGCAAAGTCATGAAACAACTGAAGAGGACTTAAAGAATGAAAAGAGCATTTGTGAACCTTTAAATTCTTTAAGTTGCATTGAATTTGATGATATTGTTTCAATTGAATTTGTTTTACCTATTGATTCTCATGATTCCTCACATATCCTTATGGACAAGGAGTTGAAAAAGAAGTTGGGAATTATTGTCGGAAGAAGGAATAGGTGGTGGAGTAGAATGAAAAGGTTGATGAGATGTGATTAAAATATGGTTGACAAAGTCAAGATAAATTTTAAGAATGCCAATGAGGCCATCCATTGCCATAAGTATTTGATTGATGAAGAAGCATAACGATTAGAGTACGATGGCAAGGATGAAAGATATCCATAGCCATTCCGATGAGCCTGCTGAATCCCATCGTGACTCTCCGACGTTAAACATGAGCACCTGTTGGGAGCTTGTCCCTTCCATTTTTTATTATTATTTCTTTTGTGTGAGTGAGGAGTTATTATATTTAAAGTGCTCACGTTTCGGCAATTACATTCCTTTTTAAATTTAGTTTCGACTTACGTTTTTACTAAGTTTGGGGGGTGTGATGTACTTACCTCGACTTATGAGCACTGAGGGTATAATTTTTCCTTTTGTTGGTTGTTTGTTTTTTAAGGGGTTCATTTTTTGTGGCATATTAATATTTTAACCGGTGTTGATATGTTGATTTTTTGCAACTTACCTAATATTTAGTGTGTTGTTTTTGTGTATTTCCTAATGTTAGTGGTCGAGTTTTTAATTTTTCGTCTTTTCGATTTTTTTGTGTCTCTTGTTTTATTTTTAATAAATCCTGTGATGATGAGGTGTGCTTGAGCTTTGATGATAGAAAAGGTAAAAGAGTGGCAAGACGAGTTCTACGCTGAGGCTTGACCTGATCGAGTTGAACAACTCGAGGAGCTCGTACATACTTTGAAGAAAAATCAGGTGCCCTTGTTTCCTTATTTTAATTCTTATGTGTATTTTAAATTCATGGGAGTGAAAGGATTGAGATCTTGGTTTTGTGAATATGTGAGTTTAGTGTTTAAATTGTGTCTGAAATTCATATGCTCTTGAAATTGATAAAGGAAGTGTACTTGAGTTATAATATGGTATGAAGTTCTATGTGTACTTGTGGGATATTGCTTATCATGAAAAGTGCTCTATTACTTGTTAAAAACCCATGTGAGATTTTGAGCCTTGTTGATCATGTCACATAATCACATGATATCTTCTTTTCTGGTAAGTATCGTTCTTGTGCGTGTATTCTAGAACTTGCCTTGAGTCTCCTTGAATATTCAAGATTAGTCTAGCGGATTATGGAAATGATATTAGGCCATCTTTGATTTATAGCCCATCTTTTCCCATATACTTTATACCTGAATTCATTAAATCCTTAGTCAGCCCGTTGAGCCTTTTTAAATCCTTCTTTTGATAGCCAATATAGCTTAATTGAAGAGAGTGGTGATTTGAGGGATGATAAGGATGATGAAAGAAGACTCTTAAGGATGAAAAGGAAATTTTTGGAGTAGTGCTTAAATCTAGTACTCCATGGAAGCAAATACCCAAGGGTAGTGCTTAAATCTAGTACCCTATGGAAGATGCAAGAGGTAGTGCCCGAAATTGGTACCTCAAGTAAAGAAAAAGAGAAAAAAGAAGTGAAGAAAAGGAGAATGATGGAGTTGAAGAGCTAGAAAAAGTTCGGAAAGAAAATGTTGTGCTTGAAGGAGAAAGATGGGAGAGTTTGATGAAAATGTTGTGCTTGATTGAATTGATGAGGAAGAATAAAATATTGAGAGAGACGACCGCTTGATTGATTTGAGTTTTGAGTCACTTATCCATATATTTCTTACCTTTTCCAAAGAGCCCACATCACAACCAAATAAAAGACTTTTTTGATCCATGATTTGCTATGTATAAGTAAAAGGAGAGTTGAGACAATGGGCAAGCTTATGGTTACACATGCACTTGACTTAAATATGAGCGTAAACACCTTAACCGATAAGTGTACATCTTTTACACTTGAGTGCGAGTGATATATATACTTCTCATGAGAACATGTCAATGAAGCATTTGAATTGGTGGTGATTGTCTTATCTTGAACGCTATGAGTTAATTATTACATTTAATGAGAGTTGCATGACCTAAAGTTGAGGACAATTATATTTTGATTGGGGTATTTGTCGTAGTCCATGTTTTCCCACTATTTTTCTTACTCTCTTTCTCTTTATTTTTATTTTGTTGCCTCGGGACGAGCAACAGGTAAGTTTGGGGGATTGATGAGAGTGAAAATAAGCGTGTTTTAATGTCTAATTTAACACCTTTTGAATGTGAATTGTTGTCATATATTAGCACAAGTGTCTTATATTTGATATATGTGAGAAAAAGGTGTGTTTGAGGTGTTTTATTATGTTTTAGGTGGAAAAATGATCAAAAGAACAAAGTTGGAGAAAATGTGCAACTTGTGCAAGAATGTTGAAAAATGCACATCCAAATTATGTAATTTTTATGTATTCGTTTGGAGCTCAGAAATGAAAGTGTAATATATGGTTGGAAAGTCACAGAAGATAGGGTCGTTTTGGTGTAAGAAACACATCAATCAGAGTCCAAACAAGAAAGTTATAATCGAAATGGTGATGTCGCGCAAGCTATTTCTACTCAGCACGACTATTCCACATTACATGACTTCATACATCTTCAAATGTTGGACTTTTAGTGAGATTTTATAAAAATAGAAAGCCAAGGAAAATAGGATTGCGTGAGCGCAATAATCACTAAAATCGGAGTTTGGACGAGGAAGTTATGCTCAAAATTGTGAAGTCACGCAGCTGCTAGCGAGAATTTCTGAGAATTTCCGAAAAATTTCGAAAATTACCTATTTCTTGAAGCACAATTAACTCCTTATCACATATTCCTCCATGATTCACCCATATATTTTATTTCTTTATTTAATTCCCTTCTCACATCTATATATATTTTACATTATTATTCATGAGAGAAGGGGATAGCAACATAATCATCCTACACCCCACAAGGGGGGATCACCCCAACCATCATCCACATCCTTTCCTCCATCCATCCATCACTTTGAAGATTCGTCAGTGGAATCAACAGGAGAACCAAAAAGAGGATTCAAGATAGAGAAAGACGCGACGACGCCCACATCTAGGATTTTATTTGTTCCCTAATTTATCTTGTATTTTCCAGATATATGGGTAACATCTATCTAACCCCCATGATTGTTCTTCATAACATCATGGGCTAGAACCTTTTTGGTAGATCTAGGGTTTTGAAGTTTTTAAGAATTAATTGAACTTTCGTGTGCGTACTCCGTACAACACTACTTGTGAATTTATTTTATATAAGACTGTGTTTTTAATTCGTACTCAGAGTTGTTTTGTGCATCATTAACTATTATGTAGAGTCTGAATACATATTTTGGTTATTGATTGCATGCGTTCACTGCTGAGATTGATTATGTTCACTACATGGGGCTGGTCGAACGGAAGCCCTGCTCTCATTGTTTTCGTCCATAACCTTTGTCGGACCTTCATACTGTGTCCCGAACCTCAATGTGATGGCATTATTCTCCAATGTTTGTGTCAATTGATTCACATTTGCGGCCATCTGACCCAATATAAAGGTAAGGTCCTTCAACTGCTTAGATAAATCTGCATGATTAGCATTCATACTCGCTTCGATGCGGTCAACCCTCGCATTATTCCTTGCCATGTATTGATCGAAGGTAACTTCAACACTCTTCGCTTATTGCTGCTACCTACTAGGCCCCCCTTTGTGTCAACTCTGCAATCCGCCTTTGTTGGAATTCTAGTTTCTTGTTGAGGTTAGCTTAACTAGAGACGATCTCATCATCCCTATTCGGCTTCACCACTTGATGTTCCACCTGCTCTATCTTCTCCAACACATAAGATCCTCTTACTCTTTTCGTAGGCTAGTCACGTGTATTTATAGAGATTTTTTTAAACAACTTTTCTGCTTCAAGTACAGTCTTCGATAACGCGCTACTCCTGATGATGCATCGATATGATTACGCGACTCACAATCCAATCCATAGTAGAAAATGCCTATGTACTCAGTCTTAGACATCACATATTGTGGGCACCGTCTGAGCATGTCTTTAAACCTGTCCCACAACTCATGGAATTTCTCACCCTGATTCATAACAAAATTGAGTGATTTTTGCTTCATTCTTAAGATCCTTGAGGGTGACATGTATCTCTCCAAGAACTTCTGTTGTAGTTGGTCCCATGTAGTACAATCCGTGGCATCAAGAGTCTTATACCAAGCTTCTGCACTATCAATCAAAGAGAACTTGAATAGGGCGATCCGCCTAGCATTATCATTAGCTCCAGAACCCTTCTGAGTGTTCGCATAACCAAGGAATCTTTTGAGATGCTGATATGGATCTTCAAAATAACCTCCAGAAAAGGGATTCTTCTCTACCATGTTAATAAGAACGGGATGTATCTCAAAATCATCATCTTCTCCCCTTGCACCTATCAACCCCAAGTTGCCAATCCCATAGTTCGTGAAAATTTCACGTATGGCAATATTATCCGGATTCTACCTTGCTCCGGCCATGTTTAGCTCAATGTGTTATTCCTTCTTTCCTTCCTATTATTTTCTTAGTGCACAAGTACCTTAGAAAAATTTAAGGTTAGATAGAAATAAATAATCACAAATAGAAGTCCTAATCAAACTAGAAATAATAAAATTAATGATAACAGCCGTCCCCGGCAACGGCGCCAAAAACTTGATGCACATTTTCTTTGCACGCAAAATTAATCCCCAAATATGAAGGATATCAGTTGCATCTTAAGCAAGCGACCAAGTTAAATAAAGAACCCAAAGGACGGCGTATTACAAATTTAAATTAAGACAAAAGACAATAAGAGTTGTGGAATTAATTATCAACTAAAATACTAAAATTAAATAATAAATAAAATAAAATAGCACTAGAAGAATACGAAGTGGATCAAGTAGGAGAATAGGTAGCTCTAGGGTAATCCAGTTTTACTACTTAACTTCCTTCTCAAGTGAGGTCGACTCTGCCTTGTGGACTATGTACGCATCACTAAAACATACAAATCTACTCTATAGACACAAGTAAATATGCGTGTAACACACGTGAATAACCTCGGAACAAGAGACATAATTTCACCTCCCTTTCTAGGTACTATCAGTATCAATTATTTCCCACGTGTGGAATTTAACCCGATATGATCTCCCTTTATATGTACTATAAAATTACACTCTTTATCCTGCTTACTGGCCCGAATTCAATTCAATTAATAAACATTCATTATGATAGTTCTAATGAAGCTTCAGAGTCCTCTCACTTAGAATCATAACATGGAATTCTGTTCAGCAGTGAACGCACTCAATCTACAACCAAGATATATATTCAGACTCTATATACCAATTGAAGTGCACAAAACGACTGTGAATATGGATTAAGAAAGCATATTCATATATAAAATAAATCCACAAGTAGTGTTGTACGGAGGACACACAAGAGAGTTTAATTAATTCATAAAACCTTCATAAACCCTAGATCTACTAAAACGGTTCTAGCCCTTGATGTTGCGAAGAACAATCATGGGGGTTGGATAGATCTTACCCATATGTCTGGAAAATACAAGATAAATTAGGAAACGAATAAAACCCTAGATGCTGGAGTCGTCGCATCCTTCTCCGTCTTGAATCCTCCTCTTGGTTCTTCTCTTGATTCCATAGACGAATCTTCAAAGTGATGGATGGATGGAGGAAATGATGAGGATGATGGTTGGGGGGTGATCCCCCTTGTAGGGTGTAGGATGATTATATTGCGGTTCTTCACCTCGGTGTGTTCTATATCCCCTTTTATACTTGTAAGCTCTCCTTAGAGCTGTTAAATTGAATGAGTAGCTTGAAAACTCGGGTTGGCTTGCTCATTAAATATCGAGCTCAGCTCGGCTCGTGCTTACTCGAGCTCGTTTTATGCTCGTTTCGTTAACGAGCCAAGCTTGGCTCGACTTGTTAAAGCTCGACAGTAATCATAATAATAATAAATTAATATTATTTAATTAAATTTAATTAATTATTATTAAATATAATAATAAATTAATAGAATTAGGGCTCGATAAGGCTCGAAAAGCTCAAAAAACTAGACTCATTTAGCTTAACGAGTCGAGCCGAGCTCGAGAATTACTCGCTCGAGCTCGTGATAATCTCATTTTCTAATCGAGCCGAGCTCAGGCTCTGCTCGATAACTACTCGAGCCGAGCTCGAGTATGCAATACTCGACCCGAGCTCGAGTATGCTCGAGTATGCAATACTCGAGCTCGCTCATCTCGTTTAACAGCCCTTGGATGGGCATTTTCTTAGAAAACATGAAAATACATGCACTGGGGGTGTAAAACCCATCAAAAATAGAATTTCGTGTCCCAGTTCGACCAAAGTGATTTTGGTCGAACTTGAAGGCCTGGTCGAACTACTGGTCGAACTGCATGTCTGTAAGCTGAAACTGCATGCGCAGTCTCACCATTTTGTTCATAACTTCCACATCCAAGATCCGATCTGAGTGATTATTGTGCTCACGCGATCCTGTCTTCCTTGACTTTCTATCCACATAAATAACTCACAGAAACTCTAATATTTGAATGTGTAACAAGTCATACAAAGTGGCACAGTCGTGCTGAACAGGAACAACTTGCGCGACGTCACCATTTTGATCATAACTTTCTCGTTTCGAATCCGATTGGGGTGTTCCTTATGCCAAAACGTTCATGTCTTCTATGTCTTTCAAACCAAGTATCATACTTTCAATTCAGAGCTCCAAACTAACACAGAAAAATTACACAAATTGGAGGTGCATTTTTCAACATTCTTTCACAAGTTGCACTTTTTCTCCAACTTTGCACTGTTGATCCTTTTTCCACCTAAAACACAATAAAACACCTCAAGTGCATCTTTTTGCATCTTTTTCTTAAATATATTGAATATAAGACACTTGTGCTAATATATAACAATAATTCTTATAAAAAAGGTGTTAAATTGGACACTAAAACACGCTTATTTTTACTCTCATCAGTAGCCGACGATGCGAATAGGTACGGGTTAGAATTTTATGTTTTATAATTTAAAAATATTAAAAAAAGCATATATTCATTCACTTTATAAATACAAGCCTACAGAACCGTAGACCTGCTCTGATACCACACTTGTCATGACGAACAATTTATATAAAGAAATATTTTATTAATTTTATAAGTGGGAAAAATTTATACATGTAAAATTAAGCCCCCCCCCCCCCATTTTTTTTACTAGAAGAATTAAATTAAGTTTAGTTGAGTCCAAACCACATTTTTTAATATAGAAAATGATTAAACCATACGAAAGGAAAAAGAATTTGATTAAACATTGTAGAGTACGAGTAGCGGAAGACTTTTAGTGGCTTGTGTGCAGTGACAATTCAAGAGTTATTGTTCACAAGATTAACACTTATTTAAGCAAATTATGAAGTACTTATTGCCATACTCCAGCCCCTCCAACTCATCACCCTTCACGTCTGATGAACGTTTTCTCAACACACAATTAATCCCCAAGTATGAAGGATGTTATTGTAGCTTAGATAAGCAACCAAGTTAAATATCAAAACCAAATGACTGCGTATTATCAATTTAATTATTTATTAAATTAATTAAGACAATGCAATAAGGTTTGAGAATTTAATTATTAATCTACTAACAAAATAATTAAAATAACAACTAAAATAAAATATCACTGGAAGAATACGAAAGTGGATCAAGTAGGAGAATAGGTAGCTCTAGGATAATCCAATTTCACTAATTAATCTCTCTTTCGTGTATCAATGTCCGACTCTGCCTTGTAGAATATGAACGCATCACTAAACCATGCAAATCTACTCTATAGACACAAGTAAATAAGCGTGTAACATGTGCAAATAACCTTGGAGCAAGAAATATAACTTCACCCCTTTCTAAATACTGTCAGTATCAATTATTTCCATGGCAAATTGGTACTCTAACCTGATATGATCTCCCTTTATAGATACTATAAAGTTAACATTTTTATCCTACTTATTAACCCGAATTAGATTCAATTAACAACTATTTAAATAAGATAGTTCTAATGAAGCTTCGGAGTTTCCTCACTTAGAATCATAACATGAAATCATGTTCAACAGTGAACGCGCTCAATCAACAACCAAGATATATATATTCAGACTCTATATAACAGTTGAAGATGAACAAAACGACCATGAATATGGATTAAAAATGCATAATCATATATAAAATAAATCCACAAGTAGTGTTGTACGGAGTATATACACGAAAGTTCAATTAATTCATAAAACCTTCAAAACCCTAGACTACCAAAAAGGCTCTAGCCCATGATGTTGTGAAGAACAATCATGGGGGTTAGACAGATCTTACCCATATGTCTGGAAAATACAAGATAAATTAGGAAACGAATAAAACCCTAGATGTGGGCATCTTCGTGTCCTTCTCCATCTTGAATTCTCCTCTTGGTTCTCCTCTTGATTCAGCAGATGAATCTTCAAAGTGATGGATGGATGGAGGAAAAGATGTGGATGATGGTTAGGGGGTGATCCCTGTTGGCGTTTGATCGTTTGGTTAACGTGAACCGTTAGGGTTCCATACATTCTAATTCAGCGGAAGCAAGAAATCAAAGAAACATATTACCTTTCACCAGGGTATGTTGAAGAAGATGGATTCTCGCCGGCAGCATGCGTAATCTCACTATTTTGGGCATAACTCTCTCATCCAATCTCATAATTGAGTGATATATGTGCCAAAATGATCCTCTCTTCTGTGGCTTTCCGTCAGGATATTACACATTGAATTCTAAGGTCTATAAGATTTTATAAAAATCATGCAAGTTGGCGGACAGTAGCAGCAAACGACCTCTTGACTTCTGTTGTATTCCCAATCCAATCTCAACGTCGTGTGGATGACGATCTTCTAGATCTTCTCAATCTGCTATTCTGTCTACCATCTTCACGTGTTAGGCGTGTCTCATCTAGGGTTAGAACAGCTGAGATGACTTATATATGGGCTACAGCAGGGACCAGGAGGAGAAATTAGAGTTGAGCCTCCATTGGGCTTAAGTATCCAAGCTTAGCCCAAAACTTATACTTAAGTCCAATAATAATAATGTATACCACTAAAATATTATTACAGCACTACCATTCTAATCCCATAATTACGTTATGAGCTCTTTCTTATTATGAGCCCTACAGTCTCTCCATGTTTAAGATTGTACATTAATTAATTAAGTTACTGGCAACTCCATTAATTAATATCTCATCTAAGAGTAGTACCACTCAACCTCATTATCATGCCGGAATAAATCCATCTGCAGGGTTTACATGATAATCCTTATGAGCTCCTCAAGGGGACATCATCAACCTATGTCGGACACGGATTTCTTCTACAATCAACAGCACACCATAGAGACATCACTATTTCCCAACTCAATGAGTTTGTTGATTTAGTTACATGTAAATCTCACCCATTGATGAATCAAAGAAATACATACTGCCTTACATGTCGAGGTTATTGTATAGGGATTAAGAGCACGAACATCCATAATAACTGAGATCAAGTTCTCCTATAAGTCAGTATAAGTCTAACGATCTCAAGTGGTCCTACTCAATACACACAAAGTGCACTAATGTGATTCTATAGTCAAGACAAACTAATACCAAATCACAGTACAACCATCCCGATAGAGAGTTCCCATCTATCTCAGTTGTGAGCATCTGTTTATACTTTATAAGGAAACTGATAATATGATCTTCTGTGTGTTGTCGCACAACATATTATTTATAATATAAAGTAAGTGGACTATTGCATCTAACATATAAATAAATTATAAGACGTAATCATTTGATCATATGATTCTCATTTCAAATAAATTGTTATAACATTGTTCGTACAAAAAGCTAGACTTTTAGTATACAATCCAACAATCCCCTGATATGCCCTAAATTTGTACTGTATCAAAAAACACTCTTCGAGTGAGCGCAAACTCCTTAACCAGAATAAAGAAGAAGATTGAGAGAGAGATATACTGAGAGAGGGGATAGGGAGAGAGAGACCGAGAGATAGGGGAGGGGAAGATAAAAGAGAGCTGTGATAAGAATGACAAAGATGCAGAGAATATCTTATTTCCAATATCTCAAATATTAATCCCTAATAACATATTTAAAGTACTCCTAATATTTAAATAAGGAAACATGAATAAAATAAATAATTAAAAGATCATATAAATAAATTATAAATATAGCCTGAAATATTGATCGTATTATTCCATCCGGCTTGAGAAACCACCTTATCCTCAAGGTGGATAATATTTGAACTGATGTAGAACAGAACTTTGTGTTTCCAATTCTTGCATCTCATCTTGACCTCCATCATCAGATCCCATAAGCAGTAAGAATCGACTTTAACAACGATGATTCACTTACCACTTTTCGTCATAATTATAGCATATTTCACGCTTCACCTTAATCTCTTTGGCGACAATTGGCGTACCAGCAGACTGGGGCCTCCCATTAGTTATTTTTGTTTTAGCCCAAGTGATTTCCCCAACGTGACTGTACTCACATCTTGTTTGGTTACTTTAGCCATAGTATCAGAGTTGTGCTTAGCGGGGTTGTCATCAACATTGGCATCTAATCCTCCTTGAGAAGAGAATCGTGACTCGGGTTGAGCGTCGTTAGCCCAGGCTTCGAATACTCTCGCAAGAGAAAATTTTTCCACCAAAGATGTAGGTCGGGCAATAAGCATCTCACGCTGAATTACCGAGTCCAAACCAGCCACAAACATTGAGCTTAAAAGAGGTTCAGAAATACCTGACACCTTATTCATTAATCTCTCAAACTCAGACTGATAGTCGGCTACAATATCCCTTTGAGTTAACTTTGACAACTTTCCTTGGTAATCTTCGACCTGTGACGGGCCAAAGTGAAGCTTCACTTTCTCAAGAAAATCTATCCAACATGTATATGATACGATCAATATTTCAGACTATATTTAGAATTTATTTATATGAACTTTTAATTATTTATTTTATTCATATTTCCTTATTTAAATATGAAGAGTACTTTAAATATGTTATCAGGGATTAATATTTGATATATTGAAAATATGATATTCTCTGCATCTTTGTCATTCTTATCACCGCTCTCTTTTCTCTTCCTCTCCCCTATCTCTCGGTCTCTCTCTCCCTCTCCCCTCTCTCTCGGTCTCTCTCTCTCTCAATCTTCTTCTGTATTCTGTTTAAGGAGTTTGCGCTCACTTGAAGAGTGTTTTTGATACACTACACGTTTAGGGCGTATCATTGGTGCTCTCGTTGAGAGATCTCAACATAGACGATCAATCAGAAAAGAGAGCGGTGATAAGAATGACAAAGATGCAGAGAATATCTTTTTTCCAATATCTCAAATATTAATCTCTAATAACATATTTAAGGTACTCCTAATATTTAAATAAGAAAACATGAATAAAATAAATAATTAAAAGATCATATAAATAAATTCTAAATATAGCCTGATATATTGATCGTATCATCCCCTTGTGGGGTGTAGGATGATTGTGTTGTGGTCTCACATGAATAATGATGTAAAATATATATAGGTGTTAGAAGTGAATGAAATAAAGAAATAAAAGATATGGGTGAATCATGGAGGATTATATGATAAGAAGATTAATTGTGCTCCAAGAAATAGGAATTATGGGCTAATTTTCGAAAATTCTCAGAAATTTTCATCGGCAGTTGCGTGACCTCACCATTTTGAGTATAACTTTCTCATCTGAACTCCAATTTGAGTGATTCTTACGCCAAAATGATCCTATCTTCTGTGGATTTCCAACCATGTATCACAGCATCAGTTATGTGCTCCACACAAATACAAAAAATTTATGGAAGTTGAACGTGTTTTTCAGCATTCATCTAACTTTGCACTTTTGATCATTTTTCCACCTAAAACACAATAAAATATCTCAAATGCACCTTTTTCTTATATATATCGAATATAAGACACTTGTGCTAATATATAACAACAATTCTCATAAAAAAATATTAAATTGGACACTTAAACACGCTTATTTCACACTCATCAATGCCGGCTACACAACATAATCTGTAGATGGAAACATAGAGGGGTGAGCACAAGGGAATGTGCTCAGTGGGGGATTTCCTGTTAGATTTCATAAATGAAAATGACTACACCTCATGAGAAATGAACCTCATGAACTTATAATAGTAAAGGGAATTAACACATAGTCAAGTCGCCCGAGAGAGCTCATTATTTAATCTGTCAAAATTATGCGAACACGTCCTTCTTTCCTTATTAACATTGCAATAATGCCTACTGTACGTACATGATGACGGCCCACCGGTCTTAGGTAAATTTTCATGCATATTCATAACCTCAATAAATGCAACCAAGTTTAATATAGAAATCGTAACAGAAAGCCCACCTCTGTGAAGATGAGTTATATAAGGTTAAGATTAAAGGTTGGACTTGGAACGAGCGTTATCGTTGCTAATTTCTCTTTGCAATCTCTATGCCTTCAAGAATTTAATTCTTACTCAGCATATAATTAATTGTAATTATTTATAAACTATTCTGATGATTTGGAAATTCTTTCTTTAGAGGAGAGTCTAAATTAGTGAAATAAAATAAACCTCAAAGTACAATGAGCTTGTATAAAGGTTCTTAATGGTGTTACAGTTTGGGAAATTGGTAATAACTATCAAACCGCTAATTTATTTTAAAAACTATTTTATATGCATATATTAGACACATAGGTGAACATTTTCATACTAAGCCCTTTCCCTAATTCGTTCGTTTTAATGGTTAAAAGAAAAGATGAAGTTTTGCTTGAGTTTCACATAAGCATTCTGCCACACTTTAGTAAAATATGCATAACTTTTATTTAGTTGAATATATTTCAAAGCTATTTTACAGTTACATAATAGACACATAGAAGAACAAGTGTCATGTTGAAAGTTTTGGCAGATTCATCCATTTTAATTATGTAAAACGAGCATGAAATTTCTGCAGTGTTATAATATAGTCTCCCCTATGGTAGAATGTGTATAACTTTTAATGACCAAGCATTTTTTTTAAATTTGATAAATAAGTTCTAAATATCATAATAAACTCATATTATTGAAGTTTTTAAAATTATTATAATGTATGTATATATACTTGCATATATGAAACTTTTATTATGTTGAAAACGAAAGATACTCTACATTCTTAAATTTGAGTAAGATATTTATATATATACACACACTATTAATGTTATCATTATTATTTACCTATAATATATTGGAAATATATTTTTATAAAACTACTCAATTATAGCGTATAAGATTATGAAAAATTCCACATGATAAATATTTATCTAACTTATGATATATATTATTAATACAAAAGGGTATATGGTTGTGAAATAATTTTAATACAAAAAGAAATGTTCATTTGTGAAATAGTATCCATACGAGTACATTTATTGAAAGACGTGTTTATTATATAATTTTATTTGATATGTAAAATTCTTTTTCTTTTAGGCCATCTCTAAGTTTAGATTTTAAAACAGATTAAGATTTTTAAATGTCACGTAACCCAGACAGCAGACTACTAAACTAAGGCAACAGATAGCAGACCACTAAACGAAGGCAAGTTTAATACGATAAATCAAATTGGAACACTACGCAGCGCATAAGTAATCTTTTGAATACATGTAATGAAAAGGAAACATCGTATATCCCATCATTTTTAGTCATTCACATGTAATGAAGAGTCATATCCAGAAATTATCATTTTTATTCTTCACGTGTATTGAAAAGGAAATATCTCATGGGAACATCTCATGTCTAGAAAATTATCATCTATTATTTTTTGTCTTCACATGTAATGACAGAGAAGGAAAAGCTCAACAAAATTTTTTCTTCTTCTTTTTTTTTACATGAGTACGTATCTTATTGCATTCAACTATTGAATTGTAAATAAGGTAAAAGAAGTTACCTTGTTAAAGAAACTCAAACAAGTTTTAAGATTAAAACGGGGTATCACAATCATACATGGTAGATCTCGCTAAAGTCACCTTAAGTTTTTCCTATTGTGATATCTTAGCTCTCCTTCTGAAAGAAAGGATTTTGAGTGAAATAAGTTTTCTTTCTATACGGTAGGACAAGATTTGTTACTGCGGTTAAAGAGTTTTTCAGAACTTTTAGGTGGAAGAGAGTAGAAGAGTGTTTAGGAGTTCTCTGGACAGTAGGAATATATTTACTTTTGTTATGAAGAAGACATGAGGAAAAGGTTTACTTCTATGATGAAGAAGACATGAGGAAACAAGTTTATTTGATATAGAAGAAGAAGAAGAGCGGTGGAGTGTGGAATTGAGGAGTCAGCCTTTAGTGTTTCTTACGTTTTGTCGTTATTTGACCCTGCGTTTAAGAGAATTAGATGATTATATAGACAACTTTTTCTTATAGAGTACTAGACGTGATCTCTCCTTTTAGAAATTTGCAATGATAACTCTTCTTTGTGGAGTATGAGACGTGAATATCTCTTCTTACAGAGAATATTAATGATTGCTCCCTCTTCCTTGGTGTCTTATTGGCTTTGACATTTTTGATTTGTCGTTTTATTCGTTGTTATTATTATCAGCGTGTATATTATTTTTAAATTGTTTATGAGGAACACATATCATATTATTATTATTATGTATATATATATATATATATATATATATATATATATATATATAAATCATAACTATTACATTCCATGGGACCAGAAGACATCCAGAATTGAAAATCATATCCTCAATTAAAGCCATGAAGATGCTACAGATGGGGAATATCAAAGATAGTTGGTAATTGAGATGATGAAAAGTGTTTGAGTGGTGATGAATGAAAAGTGAGTTCTACCTGAGGCCTACGCCTGATCGAGTTGTATATCTCGAGGATCTTGCAAGATGTGGAGGAGAAAAATCAGGTGCCTTCGTTTCCTCATTTTAATTTTTATGTGATAAAGTGTGTTGATTATTGAGTAGTTGAGGTGTTGAAACTTTAGTTTCTGGTTATGTACTTAGTTTGATTTTATTTGTTAAATTTCTGCCAGAAATTCATATTCTCTTGAAATTGATGAAGGAAGTGTACTTGAGATATATTGTGATATGAAGTTCTATGTGTACTTGTGGGATATTGCTTACCATGAAGAGTGCTCTGTTACTTGTTAAAAAAACCGTAGATTTTGAGCCTTTAGATCATGTACATAATCATATGATATTTCTTTATGGTGAGTATTATTCTTGTGTGTATTCTAGAACTTGCCTTTTGTCATGCTTGAGACTACATATTATGTTAGATGATAGAAATGATTTAAGGCGATCCTTGAATTTATGAGTCACTTAGCTAAATAATTCTCTACCATATGATTGTTTATCCGTAGTTAGCCCCGTTGAGCCTTAAAACCTCATTCTTTGGAAGCCTACGAGAAATAACCACTTTAAGTATCTTAATGATTTTTTTAGCCTTGATTGTCCGTCATGAAGAGAAATAATGGCTTTTCAAAGTGTGTAGTTTGAGCTTGATAATATCTTGGGAAGGAATGAAATTGGTGTTGGAAGAGTGATTGATCTTGAGAATGCATCTAAGGAAAATCATGGAGTAGTGCTTGAATCTAATACCCTAAGGAGGATGCATGAGATAGTTGCCAAAACTGGTACCTCACGAAAAAAATGTTGAGCATGAAAGAGAAAAATTGAGGAGTTTAGGAGGATGATGTGCTTAATTGAAGTGATGAAGAAGAATGAAAGATCATGATAGAATGCGCACTTGATTGATCCGAGTTTTGAGTCACTTATCCATAAATTTTCTACCTTAACCAAAGAGCCAACAATACATCCTAATAAAAGTCCTTTTTGATCCCATTGTCGAATCATACTTTTAGTGGTGGAGAGTTTGAGATATTTGGCAAGCTTATGGTTACGCATGCACATATTTTAATTTGAGCGTAAACACCATATCCTATAAGTGTACATCTTTACACTTGAGTGTGAGTGATATACTTCCCGTCAGAATAAGTCAACGGAGCATTTTAATTGGTGGTGATTGTCTTAACTCGTATATTATGATTGAATTATTGCATGAAATGATAGTTGCGTGATCGGAGTTGATGACAATTGTATTTTGAATGGTCTAGTTGTGATATTCCTTAATTCCATTTGATTTTCACACTATCTTTCTTCTTTTTTGTTTGATTTTGTTGTTCGGGGACGAACAACATATTAAGTTTGGGGTTTGTTTAGTGTGAAAATTTGCATGTTATATGATCCGATTTAACATCATTTTATGGAATTTATGTTCGTATTTTAGCACTAAATGGTTAATTTTCATATATTTAAGATATTTGTGCATTTGAGGTGTTGTATGTATTTTAATATGAAAAAATGATCAAAAGTGCAAAGTTAGAATTAAGAGTGAAATCGTGAAAGAATGCTGAAAAATGCATTTCCTCTTTGCTTAATTTTTCTGTATCTTTGTGGAATCCCAAACTAGCTAAGTGATATATGGTTGGAAATCCATAGAAGAGAAAGTCATTTTGGCTTAAGAAACACCTCAATCGGAGTTCATATGAGGTAGTTATGAACAAAACGGTGTAGACGCGCAAGCTGTGCCGACCAAGCACGAATTGTGCCATATTTTCATGACTCGTGCCCTTAAAATGTTAGATTTTTTTGTGATTTACATACATGGATAAAAAGCCAAGGAAGAGAAGATCGCGTGAGCACAAAAATTACCTCAATCGGAGTTCTGATGAAGAAGTTATCGTCGAAACCGTGAGGTCGCGCAATCTGCTGATGAGTGCCATGTCCCGACAGCCCAATTTTCGACCCGTTCGTATTTTTGATGTGAAAACCCCATATTTTGAGGTGGAATCCAAATTTTATCTGCCCTCAATTATAAAAGAAGCCCTTGGGAGTTTCAAAACAATAACTCTTGATAACTCTCCATATCCCTTCATATTTTCAATACCATTTCCCTGTCACAATACTGAAATCAAAATTCACCATACCATCCATCCATCCCGGAGAGTATATCAGTGTTACTACTTGAGAAGGAGAACGGAGAAGGTTCAGAACCACAGAGGAAATAAATGAGATCCACGCCATATCTAGGGTTTTTCTTATTCATTCTTTCTTGTTTTTGAATTATAGACCTATGGGAGAGCTTTCATCCATAGCAATGGTGTTGCTTGTAACACCATGGGCTAGTACTTTTCTGAATAGTTATAGGATTTGAAGGTTGAAATGGATTGAATTGATGACCTAGACTAGGTTATGAATTTCTGCTGTATGTTTATTCCATTGTTAATACTTTGAATTAATAAGACTTATATTTTTGTCTTATATGATATGTCCTCATTCATTATATGGCATTGTCTTATGCATGTACATGATTGTTGCTTGTGTCATAAAATAATTATATTTGTCGATCTGTTATGAGTAAAGGGGATCAAACCATATAAGCTTTATTCATTAGAGTAATTAATATTGGACACTTAATATATCTATTAATTTACCATTGTAGAGGATTTGGTTTCCTAGATTGTTAGGTGAGAACTGAAGTTTATTAATTTAAGTACCTATAAAGAGAAGTCTAGTGCTCTAGTATTTAATAGAATTTTGCATGAAATACCTAGAAAGGGAGTATGAATTATTCTTTTGCGTTTGAGGGTTTAAACCGATTGTCTAGTGATTTAATTTGACCAATTTAAACTGGATTTCCTAGTGCTATCTTATCTTCTCTCTTGAACATTTGCGTATTATTTTTACTTGCTATTCTATTATTTTTAGTAATTTTTTTTGCATCATTAGTTTATTTAATTCTTTTTAAATACTTAGATTTGTCTTAAATTAGAATTATCATAAATAGAATTAATTAGAGAGTCTAAAATTATCCTCTGGGTTCGATATAACTTGGTCACACGTTGAGCTGCAACTGAGTCCTGCACTTGGGGACGCACACAAATCGCTGAACAGGGCATTCCGGAGAGAGAAATAGATGAACGGGTTGTTCTTGAATTCTCTCCTTAAATCGCGATTGAAGATCACACACTAATGTACATTATTGAACGTTGACATACATTTTCATCCCTTGAGGCTAAACAATGTCAAACGTTTTTGACTTTTTTTGTCAAAGATGGCTGAACATTGGTGTACATTATAAAATTTGAAATGTACACTATTGTACACGAATGTGTACTGAATAATAATAATAATAATAATAATAATAATAATAATAATAATAATAATAATAATAATAATAATAATAATCAACAGTTTTTTATTCTTGTTTTTTTCATAAATATGCATTGCACATCGGTGTACTTGATATGAAATTCATGAACATTCACTGCCGTCGAATCTCACTGCCATTCTTTATTTTTCTTGGATCGCGAATCTCATTATTTGTTTGAATAAACATAATAAAATCAGAAAGAATAATACTATTTTCACTCCAACGAGCGTTGATCCGAAGCAACGAAGACTCTGATCCCGTAAAACAGTAAGTGTCTTTTGATTGGATGTGCATGCACCAAACGGGTTTTGAATCGTGTGTGTGTCCAAATTGTTGAGAGAATTGAGGAGAGATTTTAGGATAATTGTAACATGACTGTAAAATACATTTTGTACGTTGGTGTTAATATGGGTAGTTTAGGTAATATAAATTATACTTCTGTATTTAGTAGTAATTATTTAAATACAATGTATTGTATAGTAATTCAGCTATTAATACTCGTATCTATAAGTAATAAATCTAATATTTTATTATTTTACATATAAGTTTTATTAACATACATAGTGTACAAGAAAAATAATGGATTGAAAAAGTAAAATTAAATGTGAAAATAAAATGATTTTTTAATTTTAGTTTATATTAATATCTATTTTAATTCAAATTTACTTTGAAATTGAAAGAAAATTATTTAAGAATATTAGAATTGAAATAAAATTGAAAAGAAAATTGTTAATTCTTTATAATTGTTGACTCTAATTTTAATTAATATTCATTCAAAATATTTTCAATTATTGAGATACAATTAAGCAAATAAATTTATTTAAATAAATAATTAGTGATATAAATTACATGTAGTCAAACTCAAATGTAGGAATATATGTTTATAGGAAGGGATAAGATATCACATTGGTTAATTATAAGATAGAGAAAGAGGTTTTGAGCCTCTATATATAAAGACCACATTTTCTTCTTTTTTTTCCCACAATTTCAAAATCCCACATTGAAAACTTATTAAAGAGAATGAGTATTGTAATTCTATATATAATGATCACTACTCCCTTTTGTTTGCATCCATCCAATCTTGAGATGTTGGCTCTCAAATTAGCCAACGACTCGAATCTCAAATACGAAAATTTAAAAAAAATGATACCAGGGGTTTTCAGTTTGAACGGTTTAGCCTATTATTCCGGTTTGAAACAGTTCAATACGATTTTTCCCAGAATTAGAAAATGCTTTTTAGGGTGCATTCGGATCGGTTTTTGGTCGATTTCCGGTTCGATTGGTTGAACCGGCCGGTCCGGTCCGATTTTCTAATCACTGGACATTATTTCATTTTATTTTAATATAATATTGTTCAAATTTTGAAAGAAAAAACTCCACGTAATTAAAAGATACCGTATTTTTTTAATTTATAATTACTCCCTATTTGTTTATTTTTTCAAAATTGTTTAAAAAATAATTTTATAAGACAAATAAAAGTGATAATGTTTTTCATAAAATGTAAGACTAATTCTCTTGTGAGACGAGTTGTTAGAAAGGTCAACCCATTTTTAAAGTGTCATTGTTATACAGGTAGACAATGCTTATTGTTAGTTAAATTATATTTTTCTAAAATATGATGAATAATGAATTAAATTATGCTTTTAGGGTATTATATTATGTTTAACTATAAACATACTTTAATTATCAATAAACATATTTTACTTATAAAACTAACATACTTTAACATTGGGTCGACCTGTCTCACAAGAGAGTAGCTCAAAAAGTAATATTTGATCAAGAAAAAAGTGATAATCAATCTCATAAAAAATTTTCATAAGACAGATAAAAAAATGATAATATTTTTAATAAAAAGTTAAGTTTAATCAAGAAAAAGTGATAAGCATTCTCATAAAAAAATTTCATGAGACAGAAAAAAGTGATACCATTTTTAATAAAAAGTAATATTTAACTAAAAATAAGTGATACATAAACATTTTTATTATAATAACTACGCAATTAATTAATTATCTAAGAAATCAATAATAGGACGGATAAAAAGTGATAACATTTTTTTTATAGAAAATGATACCTAATAATAGAAAAGTGATAACTATTTCATTAAACTATTTTACAAACTGTGATAGGATGTCAACACCCATGTCACCACTCCAACACACAAGACAAAGTTGAAGTCCCTCAGGTTTGCCTTGCCAATGCCGAGCTCTGCCTTACCAAGCTCTCATTGCCAGAGGTGAGTCGCCCTCCCAAGCTCTCCACGCTAGAGGTGAGTCGGTCTTCCTCTCCAAGCTCTCAAAGCCAGAGGTGAGTCGGCCTCCTCTCCAAGCTCTCAATGCCAGAGGCGAGTCGGCCTTCTCTCCAAACCTTCCAGGCCAGAGGTGAATCGACCTCCTCTCCAAGCCTTCCGCACCAGAGGTGAGTCGGCCTCCCAAGCTCTCCACGCCAAAGGTGAGTTGGCCTCATCTCCAAGCTTTCCATGCCAGAAGTGAGTCGGCCTCCTTTCCAAGTAATTCACGCCAGAGGTGACTCGGCATTCTCTCTAAGCTCTCCACGCGCTCGACATGTCCAAGCTCTCCACGCACTCGGCCCTTTCGAGCTATCCTTGCCAAAGCCGAGCCCTGTCTTGCTGAGGTCTTCCAGAGCTGGAGTCCTTAGGATGGCTAGTGGATGACTTGTCAAGTCATCTGTTACATCATTGTCAGGCTTTTCCATCTCCCAAAGCAACCTTTCACAACCCCAAAGGTCAAGAGCTAGATTCGTATCTCCTGCATTTAATATCCACTTGCTGCTAGCCTATAGCATCTATTGCTAGATAGTAGGCTCACCCCACTTGTATAAGAGGGGAGCCACACCTTTATCTTCAAAAGAAGTTCCAAGCCAAACCTCACATGCAACTTCACCATCTTCACCATCATCACTATAAAAGGAGAATTATTCCTCCACCATACCAACAACAAAAAAACACAGAGAGAAACAAACTCTCTACTTTAAACTCCCACAAACGTGGGAGGAATTCTTTGTTCTTCTTCCTTTTACTTTTTCCATATTATGCTAGATTAGTCCGATTAAACCATATAACAGCCACATTAAATACTCACCTCACCTAATAAAAATCGACTATCTACATTTGGGGCTAGAAGGGGGGCATCCCCTCTGCAACTCCAAGAAGTCATGGCTTCCCACTTTTACCAAACTAGCTCAAGTTCAAAGACTTCCAAGTTTAAAGAAAAGCAAGCAACCCACAGCAGGGGTCATTACCACAAAATGGCTTTAATGGAAGCAATAGATGAAGAAATGATAGCTTTGAAAAAAGGCTGGACAAGTTAGAAAAGGGACAACAGTCTGGGGTGAATAAACCACCTTTGGACGTAAACCAATTCACTCCAAACATCACCTCTCAACCAAACCAATCGGAGGTGAAATTCCCACAGATTGGCATATATAAGAGCAAATCTGACACCATGGTGCACCTAAAGAAATTCAGGACGTGAACAATCGCCCAAGGGAGCTCAGAAGCTACCAAGTGCTGACTATTCCCATCAACTCTCAGGGACACGGCCTACACATGGTACAGTTCACTCCGCTCAGCCTCTATCGATAGCTGGGATGAGCTCTCCAAGCTCTTCCTATCTTAATTCACCTACCTTGTCCAAGTTAAGGGCTACAAGTTGAAGCTAGCCAATATAAAACAAGGTCCTGAAGAGTCTCTCCAAAGCTTCCTAAAAAGATTTAATGAACAGAAGGCCACATGAGAGAAGATGAGCGATGAGACATACACCGTGCTAGCTATTGCCGCCCTACGGCTAGGGTCAGACATGTGGGTGGCCATCCAACATAACTTTCTACCATCATATGATACATATATGGTAATGGCGCATCATTTCGTCCGAGTGGAACAAGTATGGGAAGTGATAAGAGAGAATCGGCCTACTCACGAATAAAGATCCATCTCACTTAAAAACGGATCCAATCCACTCAACAGATCTGATCGAGAGCA
Source organism: Pogostemon cablin (assembly GCA_023678885.1). NCBI lineage: Eukaryota > Viridiplantae > Streptophyta > Magnoliopsida > Lamiales > Lamiaceae > Pogostemon > Pogostemon cablin. Next base: position 5,984,281 of record CM042954.1, read on the forward strand.
GACCAGTTCGTGGGTAGATCCAACATGTCCAAAGGCAGATCTGACCTATCCACAGGCAGATCCAATCAAGTGGACCATTTCATGGACCGATCCGACATGTCCAAAAGGCAGAGTCGGCCTACCGAAGGCAAATCTGACCTATCCAAAGGTAGAAACTCTCCACACACTTAGTCTCATATTGACCCACAAGATGAGCCGCCATAAGGAAATTCGAAGAGCGTGGAGACTCAAAAATTATCTTAGGCTAAAAGCTCCCGAGTAGCCAAGGCGTAGACCCAAAGAGGCCGAGTTCGAGGGCTAAGGCCCGATAGCCAAGGGGAAAGCTCAAGAAGCCTTACTCAATCTCGAGCATAGGCGTCAAAGCCCTCCAAGCAGACAAGGAATAGACCCAAAGGCTAAAGCTTGGGGGCTAAGGCCCGATAGTCGAGAGAGTAAGCTCGAAGAGCCCTACTAAACCCCAGGCATAGGCCCAAAATCTCTCGAACAGCCAAGGCATGTACCCAAAAGGCTAAGGCCCAATAGACGAGAGGTAAGCTCAAGAAGCCATACGAATCCCCAGGTAAAGGCTCCAATAGCTAAGGCAAAGCCCAAGATAGCTAAAGCACGAGCTCATGAACTCATGGAAGCTCCCACACGAGGCTCAAACCTTACGAGGTTCAAGCCAAAGAAAGGCTTAAGTGCAAGTCCGAGAAGACCCTCACAGGAGGCTCACACCTTGCGAGCTCACCATAAGATAAGCCACAACTTGCAGAAAGGTCATCGAGCCCCTAGGAGACTGCGAGCCCTAGTGCCTGAGCTCCATCATCAGAATGGCTAAAGATAAGTCAAGGGATAATAAACCCTGTAATAAATCTCAAATAATTTAAGTCTTCATGTATTTTATTTGGCAATAACAGTTCATTAACCACTATACTTATTTTTGTAGCCACCTCCTCCTTTGTCTGAGACCACAATCAAATTTTGGAGGGCAAAAAATATGAGCCAAGTCAGATCCAACGAACATAGTCGACCGCCAAACTATAGCATGAGCCCGGAGAAAGATAAAGCATCCCAAAAAGATATTCCACAAGACAGAATACAGGGGGCTCACACTTCCGAAATTGAGTTCTCTGGATGAGCTACAATATAATTGAAGTGAGTAGTAGAGCTACATCTTAGATGATCGACCCGCCGACGAGTTGGTACTCTTTTTCCTTACCTGCGGTTTTTTCCCGCGGGTTTTTCCATAGGAAAGTTTTTTAATGAGGCCAACAAAGGGTCATCTGTAGCCGAGAGACTAATCAATTCTGTGCGAGGTTACTCCTTGCAATTCCACTACAAGCAGCAACCTCGGACATATTGTGATAGGTGGTCAACACCCAAGTCACCACTCCAACACACAAGAAAAGGCTGAAGTCCCTCAAATCTGCCTTGCCTATGTCGAGCTCTGCCTTACCAAGCTCTCATTGCCAGAGGTGAGTCGCCCTCCCAAGTCTCTCCACGCCAGAGGTGAGTCAGTCCCTACTCCAAGCTCTCCATGTCAGAGGTGAGTCAGTCCCCTCTCCAACCTCTCCATGCCAGAGTTGAGTCGGTCTCCTCTCCAAGCTCTCCACGCCAGAGGTGAGTCGGCCTCCTTTCCAAGCTCTCCACGCGCTTGGCATGTCCAAGCTCTCCACGCACTCGGCCCTTTCTAGCTCTCCTTGCCAAAGCCGAGCCCTATCTTTCTGAGGTCTTCCAGAGCTGGAGTCCTTAGGATGGCTAGTGGATGACTTGTCAAGTCATCTGTCACATCATTATTAGACACTTCCATCTCCCAAAGCAACCTTTCACAACCCAAAGGTCAAGAGCCAGATTCGTATCTCTTGCATTTAATGCCCACTTGCTACTAGCCTATAACATCTATTGCTAGAATATTAGGCTCACCCACTTGTATAAGAGGGGAGCGGGGAGCCGCACTTTCATCTTCAGTAGGAGTTCCATGCCAAACCGCTGCAACTTCACCATCTTCACCATCGTCACTGTAAAAGGAGAATTATCCCTCCACCATACAAATAACAAAAAAACACAGAGAGAAACAAACTCTCTACTTTAAACTCCTACAAACGTGGGAGGAATTCATGTGTTCTTCTTCCTTTTACTTTTTTCATATTATGTTAGATTAGTCCGATTAAATCATATAACAGTCACATTAAATACTCACTTCACCTTAGAAAAATTGACTATCTACATAAACAATTTGTGAAACGGATAAAAGGTATTAATATTTATAATAAAAAGTGATTTCTGATAGATGAAAAGTGATATTCATTCAATTTAATTATTTATTGATTTCATATTAAATAATTATTACCATTTTAATTAATTTTATTAGTATAAGGAATGAAATTAAATATTAAAAAAATTAGGAAAAATAATGATAATAATAACGAATGTTTGCACTACCCATCAATTTTATCTTTTAATTGAAATAGGTGATTCGTGAAACGGTCTCACCCAAAATTAACCCTTAGGCCTTAGGTTGTGATTGAATTAAGTCATTTCAAATCCAATGAATTTGAAAATGAGTTAATTTTAAATCAATTCATCTGGGTTGTTTTTGGATTGAGTCATTTCAAATCCAATGGATTTGAAAATGAGTGAATTTTAAATCCCTCGGATTTTAAATCAATTCAATTGAATTTCAATGTTTGGATAAATTATATATATTTATAAAAGGATTTCAAATCCATAATTCAACAATTATTTTTAAAATAGTATTTTATATATGATAAATAAAAAAATAAAAATTATTATATTAAATATTAAAATCTAAAATTGTATTAAAAATAACTTTTTTTTGGAACTCTACCACCTAGCCTAACCCCCTACCTACCCCGGCAAGGGATGTTCTAGTGACATATTGGTGTGACATCACTTGTAATACCTACTTAGGGAATGACACGTGTTGGGGTGGAGAAATCCAATTCCTTGCCCCAAAGGTTGACCGGTTGACTTAGGGTATAATTTTTCTTCCCTATTTTACGTGTCACCCATCCAACGGAGCGTCACAAGAGATATCACACCAAAGTGGCACAGAAGATCCAGACCCACCTACCCCCCACCCCTCAAAAAATAATTTATATAAAATTTTAGATTTTTATTATATTTAAATAATAAAAATATTATCACGCAATCCTACCCCTATCCACCCCCACCCCCCCACCACCCACCAAAAAATATTTTTTTTAAAAAATTAGATTTAATTTTTAATAATAAAAACATTACCACCCAGCCCTATCCCCTATCCACCCCCCATCACCACCAGCCAATTTTTTTTAAAAAAAATTAGATTTTAATATTTAAATAATAAAAATATTACAACCCAACCCTACCCCATATCCAACCCACCCACCACCCGCCCAAAATTTTTTTAAAATTTTTAAAATTTTAATATTTAAATAATAAAAATATTACCACTCAATCCTACCCACCCAACCACCTCCTGCCACCACCCCTGCGGATGGATGGGGTAGGTTGGTGGTAATATTTTTATTAATTAAATATTAAAATCTAAATTTTTTTTAAAAAATTTTGGGAGATGAGGAGGAGGGGAGGGTGGTGGCAGGGGGTGGGGTGGGTGGATAGGAAGCGTAGGGTTAGTGATAATATTTTTATTATTTAAATAATAAAATCTAAAATTTTATTTTAAAAAATTAAATTTTTTTGGGGGTGGGGGTAGGGTTAGGGGGCATGATTGAGTTGTAATATTTTTATTATATAAAAATTGAAGTCTAAAATAAAAAAAATTGCGGGGGTCGAGTGGGTGGATAGGGGGTAAAGGCTGAGTGATAATATTTTTATTATTAAAATATTAAAATCTAAAATTTTATTAAAAAAAACTTTTTTAGGGGGTGGGATGATAAGCTGGGGGTGTTGTTTGGTGGGGGTGGATAGGGGCTAGGCTGGGTGGTAGGGTTTATATTTAAAAAATATATATTTATATATTTTTTAATTTATTTATTAATTTTTTATAATATATTTTTATATATTAATATATCAATTACACAACGGAAGGATTTCAAATGACATGTGTTGGGTAGTTCTTCTCGTATTCCCTTAATTGTCTAGATACATATGTTATCACTTTTCCATTTTGCATCAGTACACATCCAAGATCATTCTTCGAAACATCACTATAAACCTTGAAGTTTCCCGTCTCCGTAGGAATAGTTAAGATAGGTGCTGATATCAACCGTTTCTTCAATTCTTGAAAACTTTGTTCATATGCCTCCATCCATGTGAACCTCACATTTTTCCTGGTCAACTGTGTTAATGGTGAAGCGATCTTAGAAAATCCTTCAACAAACCTTCGATAATATCCCACCAGTCCAAGAAAGCTACGAACCTTAGTGGGATTTGAGTGTTACGGCCAATCATGGATTGCAAAAATTTACTTGGATCCACCGAAATTCCTTCTTCCGATACCACGTGTCCCAAGAAAATAACTTGGTCTAACCAAAATTCAAACTTCTTGAACTTCGCATATAACTGCTTCTCCTTCAGAATCTCCAACACCTTTCTTAAATGCAGAACATGATCCTTCTTATTATTAGAATAAATCAAAATATCATCTATAAACACAATCACGAACTTATCGAGATAATCCTAAAATACTCTATTCATTAAGTCCATAAATGATGCTGGAGCATTCATCAAACCGAACGTCATCACCAAAAACTCATAATGTCTATACCTCGTACTGAGTGTAGTCTTCGGAATATCCTCCTTAAACTCCAACTATTGATACCCCTATCGCAAATCATTCTTTGAAAAGATAGCTGCAACTTGTAGTTGATCGAACAAATCATCAATACGAGGCAATAGATACTCATTCTTAACTGTAACTTTATTGAGCTCCCGATAATCGATGTACATCCTCAATGTGCCATCCTTCTTACAAACAAAAAGAACTGGTGCTCCCCAAGGTGAGAAACTAGGTTGGATGAATCCTTTATCTAGCAGCTCTTGCAATTGTATCTTCAATTCTTTCAGTTCAGCTGGTGCTATTGTGTATAGTGCTTTAAATATAGGAGCAGTTCCTAGTTGCAGCTCAATAACAATCTCTACTTCTCGGTCTAGTGGCAAACCTGGAAGATCATCTGGAAACACCTCTGGGTATTCTAGAACTACTGGCACATCACCAAGAATAGGACACTGTTGTCCCTCAACATCTATCACACTTATCAGATACCCCTCACAACCACTTTCCAATAACCGCTGTGCTTTTGCTGCTGATATAATAGGAAATCTGAAGTTCTTCTTAATCCCAACAAAAGTAAACGTTTACCCAATGGCTTAAAAGTAATACTCTTCTTCTGACTATCTCTATTGTAGCACCGTACTTTGACAACCAATCCATGCCCAATATGATATCATAATCATTCATACTTAGCACAATCAAATCAGCCAGGAGTTGTCTTCATTTGATAGGAATAAAACAACCTCAAAGAAGTTGATTGGTTTGCTTTGACTCACCAGAAGTTATCATCACTTCATAATTAGCTTCTATCAAGTTAGATGTTCCACCCAACTTCCTCACGTACTCAGTGGATACAAATGAATGTGTTGCTCCAAAATCAAATAACACATATGTAGAAGTGCCAAAAATAGAAAACTTACCCATAACAACTGAGGGATTCACATCTGCCTCCTCTAGCGTCAAAGTGTACACCCTTGCTGGAGCTCTTCCTTGCTGTCCATACTTCCCTTGCTTGGGACATGAAGTAGTCACATGCCCTTTCTCTCCATATGTGTAACAAGTACTAAGAGTAGCACGACACTCCCCACCATGCGGTCTAAGACAATTAGAAAATATAGGTAGTGGCGGTGCCGGTGGCACCTTATCCTGATCGAACTTGGGACTACTTGTTTGGTTCTCCTTGTCGCTATCCTTGCTCCACTTGAACATTTGATTTTGGGCTCTAAAATGGCATCGGCCTCCTATCATCTCTCCAAAACTGCTGCACTGGTTTCTGCTAAAATTGACGTCTGATAGCCTACACTTGTCTAATCCTCATCTCCGCTTGTTTAGCAATCTGGTCCACGTGTTCTGCAAACATCGACAACTGCTCAAACTTTCGAATGTAATTTGTAACTGACATGCCACCCTGCTTCAGCTATATGAATTCATTCATCTTCATTGCTCTCACAGGTGCTGTAAAGTACTTGTTCCTGAAAAGCTCCTTAAACCTTTCCCATGTTATAGTCGTGACATCCTCGATACTTTTAATTGTATCCCACCAGTGGCCTGCACTTCCTCGTAACATGAAAGAAGCACACAACACTCTGTCCCCATCTGGAATTCTACTGTATTGAAACTTATTTTCCACTATCTGTAACCAATCATCTGCATTGTGGGGTCTGCTGCATCCTCAAATATCGGAGGGCTCAACTTTCGAAACAACTCACAAACCATTTCCATGCATTCTACTTGATGTCTATCTTGATTAACATTAACCTTTGGTTGTCCATCCATATCTCTCTGCTGAATCAATTTTTGTATATGTTAGGATAGGCGCTCTACCAGTTCCATTAGTCGAGTAATCTCTGCATCACGATTGTTTTCTTCTGTAGGTGCTGCTTGTTCAGCAGCTCTATCCCCTTCAGAACTTTCACCTGTAGTCCTTACCATTTTGCACTACTAAATACAAGTCCTACACCACATGGCCAATGTAATTTATAAAACACATAACTCAACATAATGAAAATAACACTTACACGCAAGGATGTACTCCCAAGGAATGAGCTCATGTACATAGACAGTCTGCAGGACCCAAATCGTACTCTGATACCACTCTGACACGATCCACCTTACATAAATTATAATTAAAAATACTAATTAACATAAACACCACAATTATAAAAACATGCATTTTTTTTTCTTCTCACATAATATATTTATAACCAAAACCATCAAACCAGTTCAACATACGTAACTGGTTTCTGACAACACTTCAAACCACACAAACTTGTGACAATACTTATTATATTACATAACCAAAATATCAGCGGAAAACAAAATAAACCTACGGTTTAGCCCAACGGGTCATCATATATGAACATCCACTCAAAACCCTGTAGGAGCTCCACAGCTTTCACAGTCACATAACAAAACTCAATCATCAACAGACTCACCTACAATGCATAAACTAGTGAAATAAAAATCTCAGTAGGTAGAAATCATGCATGACATTGCATGAAAATGCATTTATTCTTCTATCACCTATTTCCTAGTCTTTCTAGTTGATCTCTTTTATTTTGAAAACTATTCACGTTGCGGGATCCCCACGACACACTTATGATATGCACCTCATATGAGCTCAATGGGGATGATTTTTCCGAAACCCAAATATAATATCGGGAACAATTTTTTTGATGCCTGACAGAGTGTTGGGGATGATATTTCCAAACCCCGAAAAAAATTTTGGAAACAATTTTTCCGAACCCTGAATAAAGTGTCGGGAATAATTTTTTTGAATCCTGACTGAGTGCATATATAGTGGCTGCACACACCATTAATATCTTATTAATTTTGGAAAAACACTTTTCATGATTATGCATGATATGCAACAAGGTAGATTAAATATGCATCATAAACCATTTACGACATCAATATCAATATTTAACCACAATAAAGCATCAACTTAACTTCAATTCACATAGATCCACTTCTGAAACAACTAGTTCACCTCAATCACATAGATCCATTTATAGAATAACCACTTCACCTTGGATCACATGGATCCCTTTTTAGAATAACCACTTTAACTCGGATTACACAGATCCTTATAAACAATATCTTATCAGATCAAACAGATCTATACTCAACAGTTTCTGATCATACAGATCTATATAAGACAATTATATTATTTCAAATCACATAGATCCACAACTTGTACTGTAAATAGCTGTGAAAAAACTATTCTTTTTCGCATTCAAGCATGGCGAGAGGAGGAAGCAGAGGAAGAAGGCAATTCATCCCTCGTCCCTGTCATGCCCCTATCCGGCAGTTCCAGTCTATGGTCCGGGAGCTACAGATACCTAATATTATGACACTACTAGAGCTACATAACAATAATTAATTTATCAGAAATAATTTACAAATAATATCGTTAAATATGAAACCTACTTTTTTCAAATCACATAAATCCACAGCTTGTATCACAAATTAATCCCAAATAATTTATAATGTAATTAAATTAATCACAGTTAATTCATAACATAATTATCATATATTAATGATAAATAATTCACACACAACATATGTTTATGCATTGTAGTTGGACTTCTACTTACCTGGACTCCAAATAGTAAAAATACTATAGATCTCGTGTAGAAACAATTGTCACATAATTGTCATATAATTATCACATAATTTTCACATAATTATAACATAATGATAGAATGCACATACACTACAAAAAAACTATTTTTTACCAACAGAATATTCCGTTGGTAAAAGCTTAATTCCATTATTAAATTGACTTACCAATGAATTAGCAACGGAATCCGTTGGTAAAATTCCGTTAGTAAGTAGTGTTGGTAAATTTTTAGCAACGAAAAATTAATTTCGTTGGTAATTAATTTCATTAGTAATCCGTTGCTAATAATTCTATTGGTAATTTATATAATGATTCCCTTGGTAATCCGTTGGTAATTACCAACGTATTGAATTCCGTTGCTAAAATAGAGAATAAATCTATTGGCATTCCGTTGCTAAAACAAAAAAGTAATTTTTTTGCTAATTCATTGGTAATTTCCAACGGATTGAATTCTGTTGGTAAATTCGATTGCTAAAAATACTTTTTTTGTAGTGATAATACAAATTAAATTATATTGGCACATGAGTAGTGAGAACCTCGGGTATCACAGTAGGGCTGAGTGGTAATATTTTTATTATTTAAATATTGAAATCTAAAATTTTATTTTAAAAAAAATTTGGGGGTGGAAGGTGGGTGGGGGTGGGGGTGGGGGTTGGGTGGGGTAGGGATACGGCTGGGACCGTTGGGTGGTAGAGTTCCCTACAAAAAAAATTATTTTTAAAAAAATTTTAGATTTTAATTTTTAATATAATAAAATTTTATTATTTTTATTTATCATGTATAAAATTATATTTTAAAAATAATTTTTGAATTATGGATTTTTAATCCTTTCAAAATCCATAATTTATTCAAATAGTGGAATTGAAATGAATTGATTCAAAATTCTAGGAATTTAAAATCCACTTATTTCAAATCCATTGTATTTGAAATGACTCAATCCAAACACAACCTAAAAAAAATTCAAAATTAAATCCATGATTTGAAATCCATTGATTTAAAATCTTGGATTTATAAATCCATTGATTTAAAGTGGTATCCAAACATGAAGCAATGATTTGAGGGAGGGATTTATAAATCACACCTCAAATCCTTCCATCCAAACACAACCTTGAATTCCATTGTTTGGATAAATTATGGATTTATGAAAGGATTTTCAAATCCGTAATTCAATAATTATTTTTTAATTTTTAAAATAGAATTTTTTTATGATAAAAAAAAATAAAATTTTATTATATTAAATATTAAAATCTAAAATTTTGTATAAAATTTTTTTTTGAGTTTTTTTTTGGGTGGCGTTGGATCTAAATTTTCATAAAAAAATTATTTTTTAGGGTGTGGGTTGGTGTATGGGGTAGGGGTTGATCTAAAATTTTATAAATTTTATTATTATTATTATTATTATTATTATTTTGGAATTGGGGTGGGGGGTAGGGGGTGGAGTGGGGTAGGGTGGGTTGGGGCTAGGTTGAGTGGTAGGGATTAAAATTTTAAAAAAATAATTAATTTATTAATTTTATATATTTTTATATATTAATATATCTACTACACAATATAAGGATTTTAAATGATGAGTAAGGATTTGAAAATCCATCCAAAACAACTAAAAAATATCAAAAACAAATTCATGATTTGAAATCCATTAATTTGTAATTTTGGATTTATAAATCAGTGGATTTGATGATGGATCCTAACCTGAAGGGATAATATGAGGGAATGATTTATAAATCCTTTCTCAAATCCTCCTATCCAAACACAACATTAAGGAATATAGTATTTTAATATATAGTGAAGTGAGAGATATAATATTTGAGAGGCATTAGGGTGGAACTGGTTCTATGAATATTTTATGGAACCAGATCATGAATCCACACTCGTATATATCTCACGGATCCTATCATGTGAACTGCTCCCTTTATTATTTCTCATCTCTCCTCCTAAAAATATGTAATTTGCTCCCCTTTATCGTCTCTTCTCTATGTTTCTAAAATTAAGTCAACCTGCTCCACTATTCAACTTATCTCTCCTATCTCCTCCTAAAAATATGTAATTTGCTCCCCTTTATCCTCTCTCCGCTCTCTTCCTAAAATTAAGTCAACCGCTCTACTATTCAACTTCACATGTCTCCCACTCACATCTCTCTCCTAAAAACCTCTATCTCCTAAAAACCTGCACACCCTCACTCTCTCTCATATTTAACACTCCACTTCTCACGTCACACTCACACACACTCATACACTTTTCTCTCTCCCTTACTTAATATAAATATTTACTCTTATTTTCTCTCTTAATTATTTATCGCTCACATCAAACTACACATTTACGTATTTTCTCTCAGTCAACCCACATTATATTTTTATTTTCTCAAAATTGATTATCATTAAAAATTATTATGATTTCAATATTAGCAGTATGGATTAAAGTAATTGTTTGACATTATTCAAAAGGAAATTTTCTCTCTTATTACTGACGCTTTAGTTTTATAAAATCAAAATTTCAAATCGAAGAGTAACCTAATTATTTGTGAAGGGTAACCCAATTCATTATAAAAGTAATCTAATTAATAAAAAATTTACCTTATTCACAAAACATAAATAAATCAAACATAAAGAGTAATCCTAAAGGTGTTCATAGTAACTCAAATTATTATACAGAGTAACCCAATTAATAGAAAAGAGTAACCTAAAATTGTTGATCAAAAATAATAATATATAAACGAATAAACATAAAAAAGGTAATCCAAAAATTTGTTTATAGTAACCTAATTCATTCTAAATAGTAACCTAATTATAAAAAGTAATCCTAAAACTTGTATATAGTAACCTAATTCATTCTAAAGAGTAACTTAATAAATAAAAAAAGTAACATTATGAACAAATAATAAAATTAACAATAAAATTTTCAAGACTAAATTAATACAGTTTTGAAATGCCTCAAAAGGGTAGCCTTCTCTCTACCAACGTCCACTTCCACATTGCCATGCTCATCTCCCCCGCAACCACAGTTGCTCAAGTAACCAAATCTCTAGAAATAACCACAAAATTAGTGTCTTAGAAATATGTTGACAAATACAAATTTCTAAAAAATCAGGTATATATAAACGCGGGTATATAAAATTCCTAATTTGATGAACTAAATATTGGCGTTCGATCGTTTGGTTAACGTGAACAATTAGGGTTCCATACGTTTCTAATCCAGCGAAAGCAAGAAAACAAAGAAATGTATTACCTTTCACTGGGGTATGTTGAAGAAGATGAATTCTCGCTGGCAGCCTGTGCAGCCTCACCGTTTTAGGTATAACTCTCTCGTCTAATCTTCGATTTGAGTGATCTACGCACCAAAATGATCCTCTCTTCAGTGGCTTTCCAACGGTGTATAACATGTTCAGTTATGACTTCTATATGATTTTAGAAAAATCATGCAAGTTGATGAAAAACAGCAGCAAACAACCTTCCGGTCTTCTGCTATATTCCCAAGTTCAATCTCGACGTCATGTGGACGACGATCTTCAAGAACTTCTCAATCTGATATTCCCTCACCCTCGTCACAGTGTTAGGCATGAATTACTTTTCAGTTAGGGTTTTCGGACAACTGAGATGACTTATATATGGGCTATAACAGGGACCAGGAGGAGATATTAGAGTTGGGCCTCCACTAAAATATTATTACTTCACTACCGTTCTAATCTCATAATTACGTTATGGGCTCCTTCTTATTATGAGCCCGTTAGTCTCCCCATGTTTAAGATATACAATGTCCATTAATTAATTAAGTTACTGACAACTCCATTAATTAATATCTCATCCGAGAGTAGTACCACTCAACCTCATTATCATGCCGGAATAAATCCAACTGCAGGATTTACATGATAATCCTTATGAACTCCTCAAGGGGACCTCATCAACCTATAACTGAAACGGATTCCTTCTACAATCAATAGCACACCATAGAGACAATACTATTTCCCAACTCACCGAGTTTGTTGATTTAATTATATGTAAATCTCACTCATTGATGAATCAAAAAATATGTACTACCCTACGTATCGAGGTTATTGTATAGGAATTAAGAGCACGAACATCCATAATAACTGAGATCAAGTTCTCCTATATAGTCAGTATAAATCGAACGATCTCAAGCGGTCATGCTCAATACGCACAAAGTGCACTAATGTGATTCTATAATCAAGATAAACTAATAATAAATCACACTACAACCATCCCGATAGAGAGTCCCCGTCTATCTCAGTTGTTAGTATCTGTTTATACTTAATAAGAAAACCGATAATATGATCTTCTGCATGTTGTCGCACAACATATTATCTACAGTATAAAGTAAGTGGACTATTGCATCGGACATATAAATAAATTATAAGACGCAATCATTTGATCATATGATTCTCATTTCAAATAAATTGTTATAACATTGTTCATACAAAAAGCTAGACTTTTAGTATACAATCCAACACTAAATAGCATCAGCAATGCTTGGGAGGAGATTAGCAACTGTTTGCAGGTGATAAGTTCATATTTGTAGAAATTCAAGTAGATTGTGGCTTCAATTCTGGTTTCACATCATTTCTGCATTACACATGTATTGCTATGAAATGAGAGCATGATTTGTTAACATTTATAGTAATATAAATTCAGTAAATGGTGTACTATCATTTTCATATGAAAATACAGATTCTTGATTAGTTTCTAGGAGAACTGAAGTAAAGGCCACACTATCTTTTGATTTTCTCAAATTACTTGTGTAAACTTATAGACCCACCCTATGATCCTCCTTGCCTTTCTCTTCAATACCATTTTGGAGGAGAAAATTTACACATTTTGAAATCAGCTTACAATAGTGATGCAGCGCAAAACCATCCTCACATAGATCAAATTCCAACACATAATGTTTTATAAATTTAAATGAGAAAATCAAATGAATGTATATGATAAACAATTACATATTCATGTAGATTTGATTAATAACAAACTCACAGAGGTTGCTAATTTAAATGGAGAAATTAATATCTGCAATCCCTAAACTTTGTATGAGTCTTTGACATATACGATCGATTTATTCTACTCGTTTGTTGACACAGTAATTTCTTTTTTGATTCAAGGTTACACTATCTCAGTCTTCAATTTTCGAGATGTTCGTTGGATGATAGGAGAAAGGAGATCAACATTAGAAGATTAGCCTCAGCCAATTGGAAGACGGCATCACTGGATCAGAAGTCCAGTCACCCAGCGGCGAGAGAAAGGCAGCATCAGACCCCCTCCCTGATGGTGGCGAGAAGTCCTCATCACAGCCTGTTGAAGACGGCATCGCCGGAGTAGAAACCCAGTTACCCAGCGGCGAGAGGAGGGCAGCGTCGGGCTGCTTCTCAAACGGCAGCAATAAACCACTATCTAATTTGAGGAGAGAGAAAGGTAAAGAAGATGGTAGTGTGTATGCAGATCACGAAAGAGTAGTTGTACATGGAAAGAGAAAGAAGAAAGAGAAGGTTAAGTGGGACCCCGCGTAAATAAAAATCTGACCCATTTTTATTAAAAAGTCCGGTTGTATGAATTTTTTTAAAAAAAGCCGGTCATATTCTAATGTTTGTCAATATTTTAATGTATAGTATGTACTAGGTAATTATAATAAGATAAATTATTCAGTGCACCCGGGTGCATCTTGCATCAATTTAAAAAATTTATAGAATTATGAATAAAAATAAATAATAATGAATAAAAATATATATACTTTGTTAGCTAATTTTTTTTTAGTTTTCTTAAAAAAAACTGAAATATATTTATACTATGTGATTAGTGTGAAAATCTGCGTGTTATAGGATCTGATTTAGCACCATATTGTGGTATTTATATTAGTATTTGAGCATCTTATTGTTGAATTGCATATAATTGTGTTACAGATGCATGTGAGGTGTTATTTCATGTTTTTAGGTGAAAAACGAGGAAAAAAAGAGCAAAAATGAAAGTCAAGAAGGAAAGAAGCTGGCCCGACTCGTGCCGCCTAGGAAGATCAGTTGTGCCGACCATCCGCGCTAGGTCGTGCCGCAAGGTGTGCTGGCATGAGCGCTTGTGCCGTCGAGAGCTGCCGAAGGTTGTCACCCATGCCTGCAAGACATGCCGCATCCGTACTGCAAGAGCGCCGAGGAATCCCGCAAGCAATCTGCCGGCACGACTCGTGCTGATGTCCTGTCCAGGCCCAATCGTCGTTTTTCATTATTTTCTCAGCCTGTTCGTATTTTTGACGTGAATGAGCCCACTTTTGAGTCAAAATTCGTGAATTATCAGTCCTCAACTATAAAAGAGACACTTTGGGAATTTTATACGTAACTCTCCACATCCCTTGATACTTTTCCCATACTTTTTCCCTGCCACCATATCATAATCAAGATTCACCATCCCATCCACCCATCCCGGAGAGTTCATCAGTGTTGACTACTTAAGAAGGAGAACGGAGAAGGTTTAGAATCACGAAGGAAAGAACGGAAAATCATGCCACATCTTAGGTTTTTCTTATTCTTTCTTTCTTACTTTTGAATTATAGACCTATGGGATTGTTTTCTACTCTAACCATGGGTGTTGCTTGTAACATTATGGGCTAGTACTTTTCTAGATAGTTCAAGGGTTTGAAATTTTGAATTTCTTGAATTGATGACCTAGACTAGGTTGGTTACCTGCAGTATACTTATTCCTTTATTAATGCTTTAATTAAGACTTATATTTTTGTCTTATATGGTCTGCCCTCATTCATCAAATTTCATTGTCTTATGCATATTTATGCTTGTTGCTTGTACCATAAAGGGATTAATTTTGTCAACTTGTTATTAGTAAATGAGACTTAACCATATAACCTTTATTAATTAGAATAATTAATATTGGACACTTAATATATGTATTAATTACCATTCTCTATGATTTGATTTCTTAGATTGTAAGGTGCGAATTGGGGATTAATTATTAAGTACCTATAAAATGAAGTCTAGTACTCTAACCTTTAATGGAATTTTGCATGAAATACCTAGAAAGAGAGTAGGAATTATTCTTCTATATCTGAGGGTTTGAACCAAATTTATGTGTTAAGTTTATTTTACAAGAGAGATTTAACACAATTAAGTGATTGCTTTCCTAAAAGATTTATGTGTTAAGTTTATTTTACAAGAGAGATTCTGTTATTGCCGGGGATAGTTCTTAGATTTATTTATTTGATTCTTTTGTGATTTATTTTAGTCTAGGATGTTAAACTTCAATTGTTTTTTTCTTATTTTTATTTTATCTGGATCCAAACTATTCTGATTAGCTGCGTGAGAACATGTGTATGATCACTAGGACAAGTGGACTCCCTATTGAACCACTCAACCTTGAACTTGAAGCACTTATCAGAGTTAACAGAAGTAAGAGAAAGAAGCCATACACACATATTCCCAGTCCAGAGTCGGATACTTTCTATTCGTCTGAAGAGGATAAAGTAGATTTAGCTGAAGAGACTGAGAGAGTAAAGATGGCTGAAGAAGATCAAAGGTCCCCGACCCCCATGTGGGACCAGTACAAGTTGAAGCATACCATGAATGCTGGATTGAATGGACCTGCAATCACTACGGAGAAATTTGAGTTGCCTTATGGACTGATCCAGATGGTAAAGAGATAGCAGTTCAGTGGGGCACCTCTGGAAAATCCTACTGCTCATCTGCAGCTATTTGATGAGTATGCGAGGACGCTGAAGCACAAGAATGTTCCAGAGGATGTTATCAGGATGCGGCTTTTCTCGTTCTCACTTATGGGGAAAGTTAATGAGCGGTACAATAACCTTCGTGCAAGATGTTGTACTACATGAGATCAGTTAGCAGATAAGTTTTTGAACAAGTACTTCCCTCCCTCCAAGAGCTTCTTGGTGAAGAAAAAGATTACACAATTTAAACAATGAGAGGCTTTGAGAGTTTCTATGAGGCTTGGGAAAGGATCAAAGAGTTGTTGCGTTGTGGACCATAACATGGTTTACAAAAGACACCTACTTAGGCTTCTTCTATCAAGGTCTAAGAGGTGATTCAAGAGTGTTTGTGGACACGACAGCTGGTGGATCGGTCTTTAAAAAGTCAACAGATGAAGCAGAAGAGATTTTTGAGGAAATGGCAGCTAACACATATGATTGCCTGCGGAGAGATCAGAAGGACGAGTCACTTTTGATAAAGTGGCAAAAGTAGAAGTTCAGATCAAAAATAGTGAGATGTCAGAACTAAAGAGTCAACTTAGTAAGCTGTATAAGAAGATGGATCGTCTCACACTAGGAAACAAAGGAGAGCAAGCTAGTATGGATGGAGATGAAGATCAAATGGAGGATACAAATTATGCTATGGGTCAGAGCTTGCAAGGGGATTATAGAAATATACATAATTTTAAGCCTAGTAATCTACACTGGGGAAGGAATGATCAGGGAAACAACCGACAAAATCGGCAAGGTGGTTACCAAGGAAATTTCAACTTCAACAATCAGAGAGGGAACGATAATCTATCATATGCTAACCTGAGTAATGCAGTTGGGCCTCCTCCAAGAATTAATCCAGTAAATAAGCCAGTAGAAGAAAAAGCACCCATGGATGATGAGATAAAACTGTGGATGAAACAGCAAGGGGACCAAATGAACTTGATGGTCAAGTTGATGGTGACTACTCAAGAGCAAGCTGACAAAAGGCAGAAAGATTCTGAGAAAAAGAAGAAAGAAACCGACATTGCTTTTGGACAGTTGCATGCTGCAGTTGGGAAATTAGAGCAACAAGGTAAGTTTCCATCTCAAACGGTGAAAAATCCTAAAGAACAAGTTATTGCAATCACCGTGAGGAGTGAAACGTAATACGAGGGTCCAAAATGCCATCGAATCAAGTTAGAGACAAAAAAGAGGTCGAAAAGTCAGACGAACACGAACACGTCGAGGCTGAAACATGGCACGACTCGTGCCACCATAAGCACAACTCGTTCCACCTAGAAGTCAGCCAACCAGACACGTTGTGCCATCCGACAGAAGCGATTGAGCACAGCACGACCCAGCAGGCTGACCGGCACGACCACCATAGCTGCCAGCATGACTCGTGCGTAGCCAAGCAAATTACCGATTCTGGCCGGCGCGAGAGCCCGCACGACTCTGAGGATGGCCGACACAACTCGTGTCCTTCTCCGACAGAAATGTCATAAATTTATCTCGATCCTCGCACTGCTGATATTGTCCAAAATGATTTCCAGGTGCCTTAAACTGATGAAAAGTCGAAAGAACCTTAAGATAAGTTTAAAAAGTGGCAAAAAGCTAATACAAAAAGAGCTGAAAGAGAAAAAGAAGAGGAGCTCTAGAGGGATATTTGGGGGATTCCAAAGACAAAGCGTCCAATTCTGTTTCCATAGAAATTTTTGAAGAAAGGATTGGATGAGAAGTTCAAAAAGTTTATGTAGATGTTTAAGAAAATCCATATCAATATTCCCTTTGCAGAAGCCTTACAGGAGATGCCTAACTATTTAGGTTCTTGAAAGACATCATGTCTAAGAAGAGGAGTCTAATAGGAGTTGAGACAGTTAATCTGACAGAGAGCTGTAGTTCAGTGATACAAAAGAAGCTTCCAGCAAAGTTTAAAGATCCGGGTAGCTTTACCATACCATGTGAGATTGGACGAGGGGAATCAAAGAGAGCCTTATATGATTTGGGGCTAGCATTAATCTAATGCCCTATATAGTATTCAAGAAGCTTGGTTTGGGGGAAGCAAAGCCGACATCAGTGGCACTACAGCTAGCTGACAGATCCGTAACATACTCAAGGGGGGTAATTGAAGATGTCTTGGTGAAGGTTGAGAAATTGATATTTCCAGTGGATTTCCTTGTGCATGACATGGAAGAGGTTAATGAAGATAAAGTTCCTTTAATTTTGGGAAGTCCGTTCTTAACAACTGCATGAGCCGTGATTGATGTTCAGAAGGGAGAGATCAGATTAAGAGTCAATGATGAAGAAGTAGTCTTTTCTTTGGAGAAAGCTATGAGGTGGCCTTCGGAGAAGGAAGATTACAACATCATTGAAGTAGTAGAGGAGATCATTGAGGAATGCCTTCCTTTGATCTTGTCTAAGGATCCACTTGAAACTTGCATAAGCGAATCTCCTACTTTACATACTACTGATTTTGATGGTTTTGATAATATGTCTACCGAACTCACTCTTGAATTTCTTGAAAGCTTACTTGCATTAAATGAGAACAGTGATTCGAAGTAGGAAGCAGTGAGAGTGGAGGAAGCAAAGTGGAAGAAGCCATATTTGCCACTTGAACCTGAAGGAGCTGAACTTGAGGATAAGAAGAAGGAACTGAAGCAGCTTCCTAATCATCTCATGTATGCATATTTGGGGGAGAATGAAACTTTTCTAGTAATTCTATCTTCATCCTTATCTGATAGTGAGCTTGATAGGTTGTTAGAGGTTTTAAGAGAACATAAATCTGCTATTGGTTGGTCTATTGATGATCTGAAGGGTATTAGTCAATCTATTTGCATGCATAAAATAAGATTGGAAGATGAAAGTAAAAGTTGTGTGCAATATCGAAGGAGATTAAATCCTGCGATGAAAGAGGTTGTAAGAAAAGAGGTTTTAAAGTGGTTAAATGCTTGAATTGTGTATGCGATTAGTGGTAGTCCATATGTTAGTCCTTTGCATATAGTTACTAAGAAAGGGGGAATGATTGTCATTAAGTTTGATTATGGAAAGACCCTTGTTACTAGGACCACTACAGGTTGGCGTGTATGTGTTGACTATAGAAAAAATTGAATAAGAACACACGCAAAGACCATTTCCCTTTATCCTTCATGGATCAGGTGCTTGATAGGTTAGCAGGTTATGAGTTCTATTGCTTTCTGGATGGTTATTCCGGGTATAATCAGATAATGATTGCACCTGAGGATCAGGAAAAGACCACATTCACATGTCCTTATTGTTGGATTGTATACTAAAAGTCTAGTTTTTGTATGAACAATTTGTTAACAATTTATTTGAAAAGAGAATCATATGATCAAATGATTACATCTTATAATTTATTTATATGTTTGATGCAATAATCCACTTACTTTATGCTGTAGATAATATGTTTTGCGATAACACGTGGAAGATTATATTATCGGTTTCCTTATAAAGTATAAACAGATGCTTACAACCGAGATAGACAGGGACTTTCTATCGGGATGGTTGTAGTGTGGTTTGGTATTAGCTTGTCTTGGCTATAGAATCATATTAGTGCACTTGTGTGTATTGAGCAGGACCACTTGAGATCGTTCGACTTATACTGACTTATAGGAGAACTTGATCTCAGTTATTATGGATGTTCGTGCTCTTACTCCCTATACAATAATCTCGACACGTAGGGCAGTATGTATTTATTTGATTCATCAATGGGTGAGATTTACATGTAATTAAATTAATAAACTCAATGAGTTGGGAAGTAGTGCTGTCTCTATGGTGTGTTGTTGATTGTAGAAGGAATCTGTGTCTGTCATAGGTTGATGATGTCCCCTTGAGGAGCTCATAAGGATTATCATGTAAACCCTGCAAGTGGATTTATTCTGGCATGATAATGAGGTTGAGTGGTACTACTCTTGGATGAGATATTAATTAATGGAGTTGTCAGTAACTTAATTAATTAATGGACATTGTATATCTTAAACATGTGGAGACTAACGGGCTCATAATAATAAGGAGCCCATAACGTAATTATGGGATTGGAAAGGTAGTGCAGTAATAATATTTTAGTGAACTATATTATTATTATTGGACTTAAGTATAAGCTTTGGGCTAAGATTGGATACTTAATCTCAATGGAGGCCCGACCAAATTTCTCCTCTTGGTCCCTGCTGTAGCCCATATATAAGTCATCTCAGTTGTCCATAAACCCTAATAACAAGCCTAACACTGTGAGGGGTGAGGGAACAACACATTGAGAAGATCTCGAGGATCGTTGCCCACACGACGTCGAGATTAGACTTGGGAATATAGCAGAAGACCGGAAGATTGTTTGCTGCTGCTGTCTGCCACCTTTCAAAATTCATATAAAATCGTACGGTACTCTGAATTTGATGTTTAATATTCTGACGCAATGCCGCCAAAGAGAGGATCGTCTGAGCATGTGGATCACTCCAATAAGAGTTCAGATTAGGAAGTTATGGCCATTCTTGTGATGATGCGCAGGCTGCCGGCGAGAATCAACCTTCTTCAACATACCCTGGTGAAAGGTAATAAGTTTCATGTTTTCTTGCTTCCGCTGCATATTAGAAATGTATGAAACCCTAACGGGTCACGTTAACCAAACGATTGAATGCCAACATTTATGGCACTTTTGCTTTTAAGATTTTGGTCATTGTAATGCACTTGGTCCCTTTCAAAAGTGTATGATGGCTATTTTTGAAGGGTTGATAGTAAATATCATGGAAGTCATTATGAATGATTTTTTAGTCTTTGGGTTTTTGTATAATGTTTTTTTATCTAACCTTGCTGTTGTTATGAACAGATGCCGGGATACTAACCTTGTTTTCAATTGGGAAAAATGTTACTTTATGGTGAGAAATGACATTATCTTAGGACATCATGTATCATCTAAAGGGTTGCAGGTTGATAGAGCTAAGGTGGTGGCAATTAAAAAATTACTTCCACTAATAAATGAGAGGAGAGTGCGGTAATTCCTTGGACGTGTAAGATTCTATACCGCAGATTCATAAAAGATTTTTTTAATACTCTAAGCCTTTTTCTCAGTTATTAGAAAAGATGTCCCTTACAAATTTGATGATAAGATTTTAATCTTATCAGGTTTTGAAGTATTAACATCTGCCCCTATCTTAATTACTCCAAATTAGACTGAACCATTCGTGCTTATGTGCATTGCAAGTGATGTTGCTTTGGGAGTCGTTTTGGGGCAGATGAGAGAGAACAGGTTTCGAGCCATCTACTTTGCGAGCAAGACATTTGATGCAGCTCAAAAGAACTACACCATGACTAAAAAGGAATTTTTAGGTGTGATGTATGCTTTTGATAAGTTTCGTGCGTATCTGGTGGCGATGAAAACTGTGGTGTATACGGATCATTCTGCGATCGAATATCTGATGGAGAAGAAGGATGCCAAGCCCAGGATTATCAAATGGATCCTACTGCTGCAGGAATTTGACATGGAGATAAGAGACAAGAAGGGGAGTGAAAACATGGTGGCTGATCATCTCTCTAGGTTGGAGACAAGGGAGCATTGTGAAAATGAGCAAGAGATCATCAAAGAGGTGTTCCCAGATGAGAAGATTCTAGAGTTGGAGCTTTACCAGGTATTCGCTTTAGCTACAGGATCTAAGACCCCTTGGAATGTTGATTATGTCAATTATCTTGCAAGTAGGGTTAAGCTATATAATATCAGTTGACTTGAGCATTTGAAGTTTATGAGAGAGGTGCATAAATTTATTTGGGATGAGCCTTTTGTCTATAAGATATGCGCAGACTCTATTATCTGCGGTGTGTTCTGGAAGAGGAATGGGAAAGTGTGCTGAATTTTTGTCATGCACAGCCAACTGGGAAATTTTGGTGCCGAGAAGACAGCTGCAAAGGTCTTACAATCATGTTTGTTTTGGCCATCCCTATTCAAATCTTGTGAATCATATGTTGCAAACTGTGATAGGTGTCAAAGAGTTGGAAGCATCTCTAGGAGAGATGAAATGCCTCTGGAGAATAGTTATGTAGTGGAGATTTTTTATGTGTGGGGGCTAGACTTTATGGGTCACTTTCCCTCATCTAATGGATATCTCTATATACTTTTAACTGTCGATTATGTGTCTTAGTAGGTGGAAGTAATTCCAACCAAGACGAATGATGCCAAGGTTGTGCAAGCATTTTTTAAGAAGCACATCTTTTCGCGATTTGGAGTACCTTGAGTACTAGTTAGCGATAGGGGAACTCATTTTGTTAACAAGCTCATGGAGAAGGTTGATGAATGTGTAAATTCACGTATTTTGGGCTCTGATTTAGGTGGGAATGGAGTACGATTGAGTCTTTTATCGAGATGAATCGGTACATTTATGGAAAAGTCATGAATCAGAGGGTACAAGGCCTGTTTAAGTATATTTGTATAGGAAAATAGGTGTAAAAGGTTTGGAATTGGAAGACACAATTTGGGAGGCAAAGTTCGAGTGTCGTTCGACCTCAAGAGCTTGTTCGACCAACATCACTGTGGTCGAATAGAGGAGGCCAAGTCGAGCAGATTGTGCAGATCCATCCAGAGAGTTAGCACGACTTGGAGGCGTTGCTCGACCAACATCAGCTTGGTCGAGCAGATGAGCAGAGGTCGAACAAAGTGAACAAAACTTACAGAGAGTTTTTTTTACTTGAAGGTGTTGCTCGACCAACATCAATTTGGTCGAGCAGAGGAGGTTAAGTCGAGCAGAATGTTGAAATTGTCCAGAGAGCTTACTCGACCAGTTGCTTGAGTTGGAGGCCGTGTTCAACCTGTCAGGCTTGGTCGAACGGATTTTCTCTACTACTATTTATGGTAATTCCAGATGTCTTTTACAAAATTTGACGTGTGCTTCAAGCAAAGGCCCATCCTAAGCCCATAAGAAGGTCCTATGAGTATAAAAGAAGAGTCTTCGCAGTAGAAGAATACAACACAACACATCATTCATCATCCATCTACCACTGAAACCCTACCATCCGAAGGGGTCGTGAGAGAGGTTCGTCTGGCGCGTCAAGTAAGATCATACCAATCAACCATGATTGTTCCTAGATCAATCATGGGCTAG
Source organism: Pogostemon cablin (assembly GCA_023678885.1). NCBI lineage: Eukaryota > Viridiplantae > Streptophyta > Magnoliopsida > Lamiales > Lamiaceae > Pogostemon > Pogostemon cablin. Next base: position 6,007,400 of record CM042954.1, read on the forward strand.
AACCACCCCTGTAGTTCTAGGGTTATGAAAGTTTTATGAGTTAATTGAATTACCATGTGTAAACTTCATACAACACTAATTGTGGTTTATTTTATATAAGATTGTGCCTTTTCAATTCATACTCATGGCCGTTTTGTGCATCATTAATTGTTATATAGAGTCTAAATACATCTCTTGGTTATTGATTGAGTGCGTTCACCACTGAGCAGGATTACATGTTATAATTCTAAGTGAAGGGATTCCAAAGTCTTATTCGAACTCTCTTATATAAATATTTGTTGATTGAATTGTGTTCGGGTTAACAAGTAGGATAAAGAGTATAACTTTGTAGTACCTATAAAGGGAGATCAAATCGGGTTAGAGTACTAAGTGCACGGGAAATAATTGATTATGATAGTACCTAGAAAGGGGGGTGAAGTATACATCTTGCTCTGAGGATATTCACACGTGTCCTACACTTGCTTACTTGTGTCTATAGAGTATGCTTGCATGGTTTAGTGATGCGTCTATAAACTACAAGGCAGAGTCGGACATCAACACATGAAAAGGAAATTAACAAGTAAAACCGAATGACTTGAAGAACTACTTTATTACTTACTTGATCACAACCGAATTTTCTCTATTGCTTGATTATTTACTATGCTATTTTTACTTATATGTTCGTTAATTTCGTAACCAAACCAAATCCAATTTTTCACATAATCTTAGTTAATTAGAATATAATTAAATTGATAATCATCCATTTCTTGGGTACGATAAACACTTGGACACCTATCGAAACTACAATTAATATCCTTATACTTGAGGATTAATTTTGTATGTTGAGAAAACGCCCATCAAAGATCTTGAAGGATTATCAAGTTTGGCATAGGGTGGCAACTCCCTATCACCCACAGTCTAATAGGCATGCTGAGGTCTCCAATCGCCAGATTAAGTAGATTTTGGAATAGACAGTGAATGTGAGTAGGAAGAATTGGGCTATGAAGCTAGATGATGCCTTATGGGCATTTAGAACTGCTTATAAGACTATCTTGAAGATGTCAGCGTTTCAAATTGTCTATGAAAAATCATGTCACCTTCCTGTGTAGATTGAATATAAGGCATTTTGGGTGGTGAGGAAGCTAAATTTGGATATGCAAGAAGCGGGTGGCCTGCGGATGACTCAGATGAACAAACTTGAAGAGTTTAGAAATATAGCTTATGAGAATTCATAGATCAACAAGAAAAGAGTAAAGAACTGGCATGATGCAAAGATCCATTTTAAGGAGTTCTGTGAGAAGGATGAAGTCTTGTTGTTCAATTCTAAACTTAAACTTTTTCCTGAAAAGTTAAAGTCCAAGTGGATGGGGTCATTCGTGGTACATAAAGTGTGTGGTAGAGGTACATATGAACTGTTAGATAAGGATGGAAATAGTTTCGTGGCTAAAGGGCATCGAATGAAGCATTACAGGTCACCACGAGATAAGGAAGTCCTTTTCATTTATCACCTCCATTAAATCTGCTGTCCATCGAGCTCTCCGACGTTAAACATGAGCATTCCATTGTGACACTCCGACGTTAAACATGAGCGCCTGTTGGGAATTACCTTTCTGTTTATTACTTTTATATGTTTGTTTGGTGTAGGGAATTCTATTAGGTGGCTCTTTGTCTATGGTATTCACTTTTTACAAACTTAGTTTCTCACTTAGTTTGAACTAAGTTTGGGGGGGGTGAACGTGCATCCCAATATCTTGAAGCACTGAGATAAGTTTTCTTTTAGAATTTTCAGAATTTATTTCGATCTTTCGAATTTTTTTGTGACTTTCCAAGTATCTTGTGAGTCTTGTTTTGTTTCTTAGAATTTGGGTGATTAATTTTTGGTTGAATTTTTTAATTTTCCTGATGTTATTACTGATGAATTTTGTACATTTGAGCTTAAATTGGATGAAAATTAGAAGAAATAGTTTGAAAAAGACGAAAAAAATGTCCAGACATTTGCTGCAGGGTGGCAAGACTCGTGCCACGCATCGGCATAGGTTGTGCCAAGGCTAAGAAATGGCTGGAGAGGATCTGTTGCCTGGGAATTTGTTGTGTCAACCGGCACGAGTACTGGATACTGCTAGCATAAGTTCTGAGAAATGCCGACATGAGTCATGCCTACAGGAGAATGAATGCGTGGAAGCTAGCATCAAGTAAGGCGGCACGAGCTTGTGCCGAGTTTGTTTCAGGTCCAGGTAAGTATTTAAATTTTGAAAATTTATCCAGTGTGCTCATTTTTCTCCAAAGCCGTGCCCACGAGTCTCCCCCTTCGAATTTTTGTCACGAATCCATCCATTAATCATCATTACACTCCACCCACTTCACTTCCCACTTACTGTAAAGACTGTTTCACACTTGGATTGAAGATTTAAAGGGTAAAATTAGGGTTCATAGACCAAAAATTGGGGAAAAGTTTTGAAGTTACAAATTTTCGTTCTTTCTCCAAGGTACATTTTTTTCATCCTTTTGCTCTGAAATTCAAGTATGTTCATATTGAAAACATGGTTAAGTTTATTCAAGTTGGAATATTGAATTTTGATGTACTTTTTGGTTGAGGCATTTTATCAAACACCTCATGTGCGTACTGTTTTGCTCTATTTTGAAATTCTCTTGCTTGATTGTTGGTGTTATGTTGACTTGTTGATATCCTTAGGACTATAAGCGATAGTATTTGATGTTGAATGAGGATTTAAACAAGTAGAAGCATGTTAGAGTGGTAGTGTTGAATTTTACTTGAATAAGCATGCTATTTTTGGTTTAAAATTGACATGTTAGAATTGATTTTCATAATTTCTTGCTCCTACAAGCTGCAAAAACGTGAATAGTATTTAATTTATTGTTCATGGACTATTTTGGCATGGTTTAACTAGGCAGCAAGGATATACATGGCATGTTGACTTCATGTGGAGTGTTATATTTTATATTCTTACTTAGTTTAAATTGAGTCATATAGAGATGCATTATTTTTGTGTTTGGAATTATTGCAAGCATCTTACTTGTAATTTTTGTAGGAAATAAAATGGGAGATAGATGGACAGATGAGGCAAGGTGAGCAGTGATAGCTGAGTTAGAAGGAGAAAGACTTCTCCTTGCCACCTTGGGATTTATTTTCCTGACTGGAAGGAGCAAATTGTGGAGTACAGTCATTTGGAGCAGCGTATAGTGCGTATGCGCTATCACGATGAGACTACGATGATTCGGATCGGCGTAAAGCATGATGTGGACACCCTATTCGATAGAGTGGGCATCTTAGAGTTCATGAATGCCCAGAGACCCACTACATATGCCTTGACTATGGAGTTTATCCTATCATATGGGGTCTATCGCGAGAGTGATGACAGGCTTCCCAGTGGATGTACTTTTATGTTAAGAGGAAGGAAAGTAACCATGACAAGAAAGGAGCTAAATTTGGGATTTGCATCTCCTTTGGATGCTAGTGATCAAATGAGATGTGCGTTTGACAGAGATGCTTTCTGGAAAAGGATCACTGGAAAAAATGAAGTCTTCAGGCCCAGGAAGTCTAAGTCTACGTGCATCATTAGCCCGGTTCTCAGATACATCAAGAGAGTCCTATCACAGACCATCTTTTCTAGACATGAAGAGCAGGTTGGAGGAGCTTTATGTCCTTTGGTGCATGTGCAAGGAGAAACTATTTAACTTGGCTGGACTTATTATGGAGCAGCTCATTCACTTCAGGGAGGGAGAGACTAGGACTGTGATGATGGGTGGTATTATCACCCAGATTGCTGAGATTGGAGGGGTAGACATTACGGGGATGAAGCTAGTAGAGGATCTGCCAGATATAGACGTGCAAGCTCTGAAGAATGTACGCATCTTGAAGGAGAGATAGGTTCAGCTTATCTATGAGCATGGCAACCATTCTATACCACTCCCCTGCGAGCAGTTGACAACACTGGAAGTGGAAGACAACTTTACTTTCAACTCTTATTTTCACACCCATATCTCAACTGTCTTTTCTAGACGTGGAGATTAGGAGAAAAAGAAGAAGAATAAGAACAAGAAAGTAGACCCAACTGAAGCTCTTGATTTAGGAGTTGATGTTGACGTGCTGAATTCGCAAATGATTGAAGCTGCAACCGAAGATAATTTGGAAGTAGAGACAGTCAACATGGTAGCGAATCCTGATACACTTGCCATCCGTGAAGTCTTTAAGAACAATGGAGGGGGCAATGCTGGGTTGTTAGGAGCGAGAGGGACCGGAGCCGATTTTGATTTACACCCTGCTTTTATCACCATGGTTGAAAGGAATCCCTTCTCTGGGGGAACTTTTGAATATCCTCAGCAACATCTAAATAAGTTCCTTGGGTATGCAAGTACATGGGAAAAGTTGAAAGTGAAATTCTTGGAGCGATGCATGCCACCTTCAAAGGTGTTCAAGATGAAGCAAGAAATCAATCAATTTGCTATCCATGGTAATCAGAAATTTCATGAAGCTTGGGACAGGTTTAAGGATATGCTTCGTAAGTGTCCACAACATGGGCTATCTAAGGCTCAATATATTATTATATTTTACAATGGGTTGGATTGCGATTCTCAAGTGTTACTTGATGCCTCTTCTAATGGAGCATTGCTTACGAAGTCACCCATTGATGTCGAGAAGCTTTTCGAAGATATTTCGATGAATTCAAGAGATTGGCCGACTGATAGAGTGAGAGGCACTTATGTCCTTAGTAAAGTAGCACAAGTTGAGCACACTATGGTGAAGTCGGGAAGAGATGATGAGATCGTCTCTAGCTTGTCTTTTATTAGTAAGCTACTAGAGTCTCAGCAAAAGCAGATCACTGATTTATCTCAGAGAGTACCAATGATGCAGCAGGATGATGGCTATGAAGGAGCTAGCCAAGAGGAGATCGAGGAGGCAAATTACGCCATGGGTAAAGTATTCAAGGAACTAGGTACCCGAATCAAGGAAACCAGAATTATCAGGGGAATTACAACAACCGTGGTCCCCCAGGTAATCACCAACAACCAAGGAGGCCGGAGTTTTCACGGAGCAATCCGAATAATGCGGTGCAACCTCCTATTGGTGTAGATCCTGGAGCAAAGGTGGAAGAAGAGAAGCTTGGCTTTGAGGATATGGTGAACAGGTACATGGCAAGGAATGATGCAAGAGTGGACCATCTTGAGGCCAAGTTAAAGAAGAAGATTGATGATAATCATAAGGATTTGTCTACACAAGTGAAATACCTCACGTTGTTGATGGGGGAGATGGCTGGGAATGTAAACAAATTGACTCAAACTATTGAGAAAGGGAAGTTTTCATCTCAAAGTATTGAGATTCCAAAGTCTTGCCATGCCATCACATTGAGGTCGGGAACGCAATATGAAGGTCCGATGATGCCGGCAAGTGAAACTGGAAGAAGCAAAGAAGTTGCTCAACCAGACTGGAGCTACTCGATCAGACCATCTGGTCGAGAAGAGGTTACGATACTCTATTTTCTGATCATCTGTTTGACCAGCACAACACCGTTCGACCAAACCACCCAGGTCAAACAGAGGTTGAACAACAGCAGTGTGACGAGAGTTTGCAATCAGGGAATCTATTCGACCAAACAATCTTGGTCGAGCAGAGATTGAGTAAAATGTTCAGGAACAAAGTATGCGATCAGATAGGTTGCTCGACTAAAACCTATCTGTTCGACCAAACCACCTTGGTCGAACGGAGGACGAGCAGCACAACTCAGAGTCTGATTTGATATCGAATGCGACACCTATTGATTGGAACACTCCAGCTACATCTCTAGAGCAAAATACTAAGCTTACAGTAGTAGAAAAGAAGTGGGAAAGAGCCAAGGTATTGAGAGCCGAGAAGGATAAAGCGGCGAAGGTTGAACGTGATGAATGGGGGATTCCCAAAACTAAGATACCTCCTCCATTTCCTCTCAAGCTAGTTAAGAAGGGATTAGAGGAAAAGCTCAAGAAGTTTTCTGAGATCATAAACAAAATAAGTTTGAACATTCCTTTCTCTGAAGCAATAATGAAGATGCATTATTATGGCCGCTTTCTGAAGGATATTCTTTAGAAGAAGAGAAGCTTAAACGGAATTGAAATAGTGAATTTGTCAGAGAACTGTAGTTCGATCATTCAAAGGAAGCTGCCAGCTAAGCTAAAAGATCCGGGAAGCTACACTATTTTATGTGAAATTGGAAAGGGGCTGGCACGGCGAGCCATGTGTGATCTTGGGGCAAGCATCAAATTGATGCCATTGTTCACTTTTAAAAGGCTTGGTTTGGGGGATTTAACTCCCGCATCAGTGGCTCTGCAGCTAGCGGATAGGTCTATGACCTTTCTGAAAGGTGTGATTGAAGACGTTCTCGTCAAAGTAGAAAAGTTTGTCTTTCATGTGGACTTTCTTGTGCTTAAGATGGAAGACGACAAGGATAATGTTCCTCTGATCTTAGGGAGACCATTCCTTGCGTCTGCTGGAGCTATGATAGATGTGCAAAAGGGTGAGCTACGGTTGAGGATGGATAAAGAAGAGGTTTTTTTAACTTGGATAAAGCAATGAAGATGCTGATGGAGACGCAGTGTAACAGCATCAATGTGGTGGAGGAGATCGTTAATGAAGACATGTCTCTGATTCTCTCTAAGGATCCTCTTGAGACATGCTTGATGGAGTCTCTTACTTTTCCCACTACGGACCTAGATGAACTCTCCAATGAGGTATGTATTGAATTTCTTGAAAACTTGCTTGCTTTGGGTGATGACAGGTATCCATCGTAGAGGACAAACGTTGAAGAGGTCAAGTGGACTAAGAAGTACTTACCTTTAGACAGAGAGAGTGTACCTAAAGAAGAGAAAAAAGAGGAGTTGAAACCGCTACCGGAGCACTTGAAGTATGCCTACCTAGGAGACAATGAAAAATATCCGGTAATTGTATCTTCTTCCCTTGATGATGATCAACTTGAGGAATTGTTAGATGTGCTTAGGAAGTATAAGTCTGTGATTGGTTGGTCTCTTGATGATTTAAAAGGTATTAGTCTTTCATATTGTATGCATAGAATAAGATTGTTAAATGAGGCCAAGAGTAGCATTCAGAATCAGCGGAGGTTGAATCCCGCTATTCAATAAGTGATTAGGAAGCAAATCCTAATGTGGCTCAATGATGGAATTATTTATCCCATTAGTGATAGTCCCCACGTGAGTCCATTGCATGTTGTTGCTAAAAAAGGGGCATGACTATTGTGAAAGCCCAAGATGGTGAGACTTTTGCCACTAGGATCCTACGGGATGGAACGTGTGTACGGATTACAGGAAACTGAATGAAAATACATGCAAAGACCATTTTTCCCTTCCTTTTATGAATGGGTTATAATCAAATCATGATTGCACCCGATGATCAAGAAAAGACTACTTTTACTTGCCCATATGTAACATTTGCCTTTAGAAAGATGCCTTCTGGATTGTGCAATGCGCCTGCTACGTTTCAGCATTGCATGATGGCCATATTTGATGGTTTGATAGAAAAGATCATGGAGGTGTTTATGGACGATTTCTCTGTGTTTGGTTCCTCTTTTGATATTTATATATCTAACCTTGCTACTGTGTTGAAAAGATGCCAAGAAACTAATCTTGTTGAATTAGGAGAAGTGCTACTTCATGGTGAGAGATGGGATTGTTCTTGACCATTATATCTCGGCCAAGGGATTGCAGGTGGATAAAGCGTAGGTGGTGGCGATTGAGAAGCTTCCCCCACCTACAAATGAGAAGGAAGTGCGGTCCTTCCTTGAACACGCCAGTTTTTATATAAATTCATAAAAGACTTCTCGAAATACTCCAAGCCCTTATCTCATTTACTTGAAAAGGATGTTCCTTTTGTTTTTTATGAAAAATGTCTAACAGCTTTTCAGGTTTTGAAAGAGGCGCTTATTACTGCACCTATCTTAATCACACCGGATTAGACTCAGCCGTTTGTACTTATGTGTGATGCGAGTGATTTAGCACTTGGAGTGGTGCTTGGGCAGTTGAAGGATAAGAAGTTATGCGCCATTTAGTATACGAGTAAAACTTTCGATGCTGCATAAAAGAACTACATGGTGACTGAAAAGGAGTTTCTAGCTGTGGTATACGTATTCAATAAGTTTTGACAGTATTTGGTTGGCATGAAGACTATAGTGTACACGGATCACTCTGCGATTCGGTACTTGATGGAGAAGAAGGAAACGAAGCCAAGGATCATTAGATGGATCCTTCTTCTGCAGGAATTCGATATGGAGATTCGAGATAAGAACGGTACAGAAAATGTTTTAGCGGATCACCTATCAAGATTGGAGACAAGGGAGCACTGCGATGATTCTTTCGAATACATAGAAGAGATGTTCCCTGATGAGAAGATCATGGCGGTGTTTGTTGAAGGGGCTAAAAGAGCACGTGTAGTGGCTGCCCAAGGGATGGATCCATGGTATGCGGACTATGTGAATTACATTGTCGTAGGAGAAATCCTAAGAGATCTCAACCAATATCAACTTGCGAAATTCAAGAGGGATGTTGAGACTTTTATATGGTATGATCCGTTTGTCTACAAGATATGTACGGATTCCATAGTCCGTAGGTGTGTGCCTGAGATAGAGTTGGAGAGCGTTCTTGACTTTTGCCATGCACAGCCTAACGGGGGGCACTTCGGAGCTCAAAAGATGGCAGCGAAGGTACTTCAATCTGCTCTTTATTGGCCTACCTTGTTTAAAGATTGTGAAACCTATGTGGCGTCATACGATAGATGTCAAAAGATGGGGAACATAAGTCGAAGAGATGAGATGCCACTTCAGCCAAGCATTGTTGTTGAGATTTTCGATGTATGGGGGATCGATTTTATGGGGCCTTTTCCTCCATCTAATGAATTTCTCTATATCCTCTTAGCAGTGGATTATGTTTCTAAGTGGGTGGAAGCCATTCTCACTCTCATGAATGATTCAAAGACTATTTTATCTTTCTTGAAGAAACATATCTTTGCCCGTTATGGAGGTCCTGGAGCATTAGTGAGTGATGGAGGGTCTCACTTCGTCAACAAACTTCTTGAAAAGGTGCTTAAGTATTATGGAATCAAGCATAGGGTTACTGCACCCTATCACCCTCAAGCAAATGGGCAAGCTGAAGTTTCCAACCGACAAGTAAAACAAGTTTTGGAGGAAGGTAGTCGAAACCAATAGGAAGGATTGGGCTATGAAGCTCGATGATGTTTTGTGGGGGTTCCGGACTGCTTATAAGATAGTGTTGGATATGTCACCGTACAAAATCGTCTATGGAAAGTCATACCACTTACCCGTAGAGATCCAGCACAAATCTTTTTGGGGCATTAAGGAGTTTGAACTTGTCTTTAAAGGATTAAAAGGAGTTGAGGATGACTCATATTCATCAATTGGATGAGTTTAGAAATCAAGCTTACAAGAACTCGGAGATCTACTAGGAGAGAATGAAGAAATGGCATGACTCGAAGATCTCATACAAGGAGTTCAAGCAAGGTGATGAAGTATTACTTTTTAACTCTCGCTTGAAGCTCTTCGCAGGAAAATTGAAGTCGAAATGGACGGGGCTGTTCATTATCCTTAGAGCCTGCGGAGGGGGGAGTTTTGAGCTTATGGACAAAGATGGAGACATCATAACGGTAAATGGGCATCGTTTGAACCATTATAAGTCGCCGGATGATGCTTGTGTCATCTTTGAGGATACCTTGACTAGATTGGTACCGTCGTGACTCTTCGACGTTAAACATGAGCGCCTGTTGGGGGCTTTCCCTTCCATTTTATTGCTTTAATTTCATTGGTGTGAGTAAGAAATTTTTATATTTGACGTGCTTATCATTCGGAAATTACATCTCTTTGCAAAATTAGTTTTCACTATAGTTTCTACTAAGTTTGGGGGGGTGTGATGTACTTACCTCATCATAGCGCGGAGAATATGATCTTTTCTTTGTAACTTTTGCTAGGGGAGTTGATATTTTGCTGTATATTAAAACTTTAGCCGGTTTTGATGCATCGATTTTTTTTGCAATTTGCCTAGTGTTTAGTGGTGTATTGTTTTTTTAGTGTATTTACGGAGTTACACTTGATGTTATATGTTTTAAAGAGTTCTCTAGCTTAATTTTTGGATATCTTGATACTTGATGTTGTCTTAGAGTTGAATGTTGCAGGGAGATGCGAGAAGGGTACGAAGTTTAGTAAAGTTCAAGAGGTTATTTGACCTTCAAGGGAGCTGTTCGACCAAGGCTATTTGATCGAGGAATGGTCGAACAACATGCATAATTCTTCTAGAGAGGTCGTTCGACTTGATGATTAGTCATTTTGTAGTAGGGATGACCAATTAAAACAATTTATCGAACCACAGGGAGGTCGGCGCTAGAGCTTAAGCGAGATCACGTTTATCGCAATTTTATAGAGATGAATCATCAATGGGTAGTTTGATCAAACAAGAATTTAAATCAATCAAAGCAAGCAATGATTAGCAAATAAAATAGATGGATCAAATGAGTGGTTTTCCAAGTTGAGTAAAAGTGAGATTAACAACAATTAAGAAGTGTCCTAGGATAAATGCATCAAATTTATATGATCATGGGTTTAGACTAAGGGCTAATACTAAGTTCACCTAAACTCCCTCTCAAGATGAATAGGTTATGGAATCAAGCTCAATAGATTAGTTCTCATTCAAACAATTTCAATTAGGTACTAAGCTTAAGGTGAGAGTCCCTTCACATGATTAATCAACCTCTCGATCAAACAAATCACATGTTCTATCAAAGGGTCTAAACTCTAAAGGATTTCTCAATCTCTTTACAATTTATAATGCACATGAAGTGTTTGATGAAATGATTCACTTAATTATTCTAAGCATAAATTTATTTCTCAGTCTAATCACTTATCTAGAATAACTAAACACACAAATCAACAAAACAAATCAAGCAATTAATAATCAATGTGTCACGCCCCGACCCCAGACAGAACGCGACAACCGCCACGTTAACCATAAATTTCGCGGAATGGGTGCACTCCACTTCACAAAATTTATAGAAAATGTAAGGCTTGCTATCAAGTACCTGTAGAACTGAACAACTGATAACAACGGGTACAACCCGAGGACATCATCTCATAAAGTATCAATAAGGATTTACAAAGGTACAAAATACACCGATGTAACTTAGTTTAAAGAAAATATACATGAACGATATAACATCGCGAGAGTACCAAAAAGAACATCAAGGGGGAAATATAAACTATACAATCTTGCCAATGAATCCGTCAATTTACATAAAAGAGAAAGTACCCAAAACACTGATTGGATGACGAGCAAACGATAGGCAAACCTCCAACCAAAACGATATCAACAGCCTGAAAAGGAAATAATGATGGGGTGAGCAAAACCACTAGCTCAGTGAGGTGATAAGCCGGTCACCCCGACCCTTATACGAAGCATGTATTCCCACTCGCGGTTCATAACATAAAATCTAACATTTCGTCCCACAATAACTATTTCTCGCTCAGTATACATATTAATGAAAATAAAAACCTTAGTGCACATTTACGAATAACACAATTAGTTCAAACAACATGCTATCACATAAAAGACGCGTGGGTAGTCAATATCCTCCTCGAACTGAGCTCTCCGTCGAGAGACAGTCCAAGCCCGTCACCGTTACTCTAGATAAAATGCACATTAATATTTTTTATCAAAACGCCAAGTGCTAAAGTTCACAATTCAATATCGACGTGAATACTTGAAATGATCAAACATATAAACATATATGACATGCATGTCCCACACCGGTGACGTTGACTGAGCCTATAATAGACTGATCCATCTAACGATCACCCTCCAGAGTATCAGTATTTGGCAAATGGACAGGTGCCCCGTTAGATCTTATGCACCTGGGTTTGCCAAGCAATGGGCAACTTGGTTGTCACTCTAACTCACCCGAACCGCGACAATTCGGGATACTTAATCAATGTCGCTCCAACTTACCCGAACCGTGACCAATTCGGACTACTTAACCTTGGTACCAGGCATACATATGCATATGCATCATAAGATGAATAACGACTCAAGTTAGAGTCTTAATAGCACACGAGAATAACCAGAAATAAATTCTCAAATAATTCACAATAAATGCTATCAGATATCGAGCCGGCAAGGCTCTTCAACATAAGTTAAAATCAATAATACTCATAAAATGGCTAACAGGACTCTAACCAGAACAATCGAGCCAATCAGGCTCTTTACCACATAACACAATACCAAATAATTTTCTTATCAATTAACTAAAACTAAAATAAATGCACATTTATCGAGGGTCCACACTTTCCACAAGAGAAGGCGTTCCCGAATTATCAACTCACAAGGAAGTGATTAACTCTCTCCGGAATCTGAAGTCGATCCCTTGCCCTTCGTCGATGGTTCTTTACCTAAAACAACTTAGAAACCACCTAGGATGAGGGTTGTAAGGGAGAATTTGATCAACAAGGGTTTCTTCTCTTTACTCTCTTCTTTCCCCTCTTTTGTTTTTCTTCTCCCGTTCTTCTTTCTTTTTTTTATCTTTAGCCTTAATAATTATATATCAGGCCATTTAATTAGGCTGAAACTTTGGGCCACAAAATAAATAAATAAGTTTGGACTTTCTAAAAAAAATTTAGTTGGGCTAAGATAGGGCTGGCCTTTTGGGCCATAAAAATAAATAAATAGGTTTTGGGCTTTCTAAAAAAAAATCTAGTTGGGCTAAGATAGGGCTAGCCTTTTGGGCCATAAAAATAAATAAATATGTTTTGGGCTTTCTAAAAAAATCTAGTTGAGCTAAGATATTATAAAGTTCCCTCCTCTAAAAAGTTTCGTCCTCAAAACATAAACGTACCTAGAGATGAAAAGAGATTTGGATGGTGTTGACGCATGACTGACTCTGGTTCCCATATTTCTTCTTCAATTTGATCACTTCTCATAGAACTCTCACCATAGGAATGGATTTGTTACGAAGCATTTTTTCTCGGCGATCTACAATTTGAACAGGTTGTACTTCGTACGACAAATTTTCCTTTAATACAACTGGGGGATATTTCAGCACGTGCGAAGGATCTGGTTCATATTTTCTAAGCATAGAGACATGGAAGACATCGTGAATCTTCAACAATTCCGATGGTAGGTCAAGTCGATATGCGACACGACCAATCCTTTGCACGATCATAAACGGGCCAATATACCTTGGACTCAACTTTCCTCGACGGCGGAATCGCAACACGCCCTTCTATGGAGAAACTTTCAGAAAAATTTATCTTCTTCATTAAACTCTAAATCGCGCCTCCTATTATCTGCGTAGCTTTTCTGTCGATCTTGCACTGCCTTAAGTCTGTCTCGAATAAGTTGTATTTTTGCCTTCGCATCTTCGATAAGCTCTACTTGTTCGATTTGTTTCTCGCCAACCTCATCCCAAAAGAGCGATGTTCGACACTTTTGGCTATACAGAGCTTCGTACGGGGGCATTCCAATGCTTGAATGATAACTGTTGTTATAAGTGAACTCCACCAAAGTCACGTACTTATCCCAGCTACCTCCCAAATTCAACACCACTGCACGTAGCATGTCTTATAGTGTCTGTATAGTTCTCTCTGACTGTCCATCAGTCTGTGGATGAAACGAGGTACTGAATAGTAATTTTGTACCTAGCGCTTTCTGCAGACTAGGCCAAAAATGGGAAGTTAATCTTGGATCACGGTCAGATATGATTGACACCGGTACTCCATGCAATCTCACGGATATAAGACCGCAGTAAGATCATCCCGGATATAAGACCTATCAGAACCTGGGTCAAATAAAGCGTAGACCTGATGGTCTCCCACAAACACATGGCCTAAAGAAGCAATATTAGGTGAGATTGTGATTTAAAAATTCGAAAAGATAGAATTTCTTACGAATATTTTATTCGTAATCAATGTCGCTCCAACTCACCCGAACCGTGACCAATTCGGGCTACTTAACCTTGGTACTAGGCATACATATGCATATGCATCATAAGATGAATAACGACTCAAGTTAGAGTCTTAATAGCACACGAGAATAACCAGAAATCAATTCTTAAATAATTCACAATAAATGCTATCAGATATCGAGCTGGCAAGGCTCTTCAACATAAGTTAAAATCAATAATACTCATAAAATGGCTAACAGGACTCTAACCAAAGCAATCGAGCCAATCAGGCTCTTTACCACATAACACAATACCAAATGATTTTCTTATCAATTAACTAAAACTAAAATAAATGCATATTTATTGAGGGTCCACACTTCCCACAAGAGAAGGCGTTCCCGAATTATCAACTCACAAGGAAGTGATTAACTCTCTCCGGAATCTAAAGTTGGTCCCTTGCCCTTCGTCGATGGTTCTTTTCCTCAAAACAACTTAGAAACCACCTAGGATGAGGGTTGTAAGGGAGAATTTGATTAACAAGGGTTTCTCCTCTTCACTCTCTTCTTTCCCCTCTTTTGTTTTTCTTCTCCCATTCTTCTCTTTTTTTTTTAAACTTTAGCCTTAATAATTATATATCAGATGATTTAAGTGGGCTGAAACTTTGGGCCACAAAATAAATAAATAAATAAATAAGTTTGGGTTTTTTTAAAAAAATCTAGTTGGGCTAAGATAGGGCTGGCCTTTTGGTCCATAAAAATAAATAAATAGGTTATGGGCTTTCTAAAAAAATCTAGTTGGGTTAAGATAAGGCTGGCCTTTTGGGCCACAAAAATAAATAAATAAGTTTTGGGCTTTCTAAAAAAAAATCTAGTTGAGCTAAAATATTATACAATGATAGAAAATCAATTAACCCACTCAACATATGAATTTAAATACACATCCCAAAATTATCCAACTACTCTCATGTTGCTAATCTCACAAGGGAGATTAGCCTACCATATTCATAAAGAAATTAACATAGATAATTAAATCCTTACAAATCATGATAAAACTATGAGGTTTAATAAAAAGATTGAATGGAAACTCCCTTGATCTATCTTCAATGGTGATCTTCTTCCCTTCTTTGCACTTTTCTCTCTCCCTTGATCTTTTTCCTTCACTTGGATGTAGAAATTGATAGTGGGATGATGGTAGATCCAAAGGATGAAGAATGGATGAAGATGATGGTGTGGAATGGAAGAAATGGTGTGCGAGGTGTGTGTGCAGGGTCCAAAAACCGAATCTCCCTTCAAATGTTGAATAAATGGGTATTTACACCCCTTGGGAAGCTTCTAGAAGTTTCTAGAAATTTTCTGATTCCAACACCTACACGGCTCGTGTGCAGCACACGGCCACAGGGGTGGCCGTATTGTGTCTTTTGATGCTCGCACACGGCCCTTCTGGACAGGGTCGTGTTTGGTACACGGCCCGTGTTCTGCACTCGGCCACAGGGATGGCCGAGTTGGTGTTTTAGGCGACAGCGCACGGCCAATTCCGACAGGGCCGTGCGCTGTACACGGCTCGTGTTCTTGTTGCCCTATTTCCTCTTTCACTGTTTTAAGCTCATTCAAATACATTTCAATAAAAACACAAAACATAACTAAATAACACATAAATACGGATAAACAAATATAAAAACACATATAAAACGATACTAAAATCTAGGTAAAAATGTCACTCATCACTTAAACCTGGAAGCTCGACCAAGATGTTGTAGTCAAGCAACAGTCGAATAAAGTGAGCAAAACTTACAGAGACTTTGTTCGACCAAGTAGTGGTTGCTCGACCAGGAGTGTGAAGTCGAACAATGGTCGAGCAGGATAGAAGAGAACAGGGGGCACGACGATGTAGGTTGCTTGACTTCCAGCACCTGTTCGACTAACAATTTTGGTTGAACGGATGTCGAACGAAATACACAAAATGTCCAGAAAGGTTGTTCGACTTCGACTGTGTTGTTCGACAAAGTGCACAAAACTTACAGAGAGTTTGTTCGACCAAACATAGATTGTTTGACCAAGTTATGAAAGTAGAGCAGAGGTCGAGCAAGTCAAGGCAAAACAGAGACTCGATTACACGCATTGCTCGACTTCCACATGCTATTCGACCACAAGATTTAGGTCAAACAAAGATCGAGCTAGGTGATTTGAAGGTCAGATCTGGGTCGTTCGACTTACAGATCTTGTTCGACCGTCCCTCACAAGTCGAATGGGAGTCGAACAGAGTCAGGAACAGTTTTAAAAAGATAAAATTTTATTCTGTTCGACACAAAACTGTCACCCTTTCTCGAGCACCATTTCCAAACTGTAAGTTCTTTCTTTTAACCTCTTTTCTACACCTAAGTCTTTCCTCCCACACACTTCGTATTCAAATTCGAGGGTTTGCAAGATCCAATCTCGGATTTTCACTCGAATCTTTGGGAATTTTCGCTCTTGTTCACCACACACGCACCATGTTCGGCAAAGGTATGTTTTCTCTCACTATTGATTCTCAAATTTCATTGTGGAATATTGTTCAAGATTTGGTGAGTGGAGTTCGCTTAAGTTTGGGTTGGTATGATTGTTGAATTGCTTGAGTTTTTATCCAACATTGCATTCGAAATTTTCTTAAATTGTGCTTCATTAAATTGTGAAATGCTCATGAAATTAATGTTGTATGAAGCATTGGCTCAAGTTCAATTGCGAATTATGCATATGGGTTCATTGAATTTAGGTGATTTTATGGTGCAACTAAGGGTAGACGTTGAGCATGTTTTAAGTGTTGACTTGGTGAAATGTGGAGTTGATTTGATATTATGTTTGTGAAGAGTAGTGTTAGATTAATTTGATCTTGATATTCTGGATTGAAAATGTTGGTTTAGAGTTCAATTGTTATTGATAGACACTTGAAATTGAGTTGAATTAGATACGTGAATTTGAAGTTTTGAGTAGGATTCATGTTAGACATAGGCTTGGTATTGTTCATCTCTTTTTATTGCGTATTGAAGTATAACTTTTGTAGGAAAAGAGAGTGTTTCTTCTTCAAAGAGGAAAGGTAATAGGTAACCTCCATTAGGGGAGTTAGTCAAGAAAATCAAGATAGATAAAAGGAGGCCAGGTGGAAAAGTGTCGGCGAATTTTGGGATTAAAATTGGAAATTAGGAAGAGAAAAGGGAGCTTTGGAATGCAATCTCTCTAAAGATCAGAAGGACTAGGAATCAAGATGATCGTGCCATGATGGACATGAACATCATCAACGACATTCGTTGGATGTTTAATCAAGTGGGCATAACAAGATTCATGGAGATGAAGAGAGAGACTTACTTTCACATTACTGCGGAGGTCCTATGCATGCTGATAGTTGAGCGTGGTGACGGATATCTTCCTTATGATATTCGGATGCAAATAGGTGGACAAGAGCAAACAATGTGGGCTCGTGAGTTTAATGAGATAATTGGCTGTGAGAATGTGGTTGGAATGGAGAGTGATGACTTCAAGTCGAACGAGTTTTGGAGAGCTATCACAGGGAGGCAAGAAAATTACAACTACAACACTTCGAAGGTTGCTTTCATTTGCAACCCCGTGATTGCTTACATGGACCAGATTTTGGAAAACACGTTGTTTGCAAGGTTCGAAGGGAGCTGTATTCTGAGAGAAGAGCTTTATGTCTTATGGTGCATGCTCAACGGAGTTCGCTTCAATGTAGCAGCCTACTTTTTCCATCAGCTTTACAAGTTCACAATGCATGGATTTCAAAGAGTAAACATTGGGGGGCTGATCACCATTATAGCAGAGTATTACAGGGTTGACTTGAGTAGGCATGCTCCTATTCGAGGTGATCCGGACTTGATCTTGACATCATGTGTCAGGATGGGGCTTATTGAGCGAGTGGATGATACTTAGATGTTCATCCGAAGGAAGGAGCCTCGAACACTTCAGTTTCCGTTGGCGATAGCTAATCTTACCACTGTGAAGAACAACAATAACTTGTTGATGAACACTACGGAGCACACAGTGATTTCAGAGACATGCTTGGGAAGAGGAAATTGGAGATTGCTAGCTGAGTTGCGTGAGAAAGGAATTGGCTTGGATGAGGATATGATTCTGATTGGAGACCCAGCTGATTTTGAAGAAGAGGAGCCACAACCATCACCTGTTTTTGATTATCAGGAGGATATGCCTCCGGTGTAGCCTCAACGGCCACTTGACCAAGAGTTTTTCGAGCCACCACCACAGCCACAGCCGCAGCCGCAGCAAGATTATTGGGTGGCCCAAGATTAGTTTTATCGGAAGCAATTTCGATTGATGCACGAGCATTTCGCCACACTCAATGCGAACCAGTTAGAAACAAACAGGCAGCTGGCGCTTGCAAATACTAACTACGCCGCACTCATTGCACAATATGATACGATGAATGATCGGTTGAGGCAGTTGCAAGACCGTAAGTGCTTGATGGCTCGGAATATCAGTGATCTCCATCGAGCAGTTGATTAGTGACGAGCGGAAAGGAGTGATGATGATGATGGGGAGGATGCTCGTAATGCTCCAGAGGAGTAGAGCTGTCAGGTTTTTTTTATTCTTTTTTGATTCTTCTCATCCCTATTCTCTTTTACACTTTACAGGTGCAAGCTTGAGTGTTGTGGGTGTAGTGTGTGATTCATGTGTGAGTGGCATGTATCTGATAATATTGATGATGATTGATTGACTGATTGTGGAAAGTTGTTTGCTTGGAATTGATTAGTGATGAGGATTCATGATATGTATGGGCTCTTATTTTGATGCATGTTGATTTGTTGATGACGAGCATGTTCTATTTGAACGTGTAGTTCATAGAAAATTGATGTTGATTGCATACTTTGAGGAGTGTTTAGGATTCTATTAACCATATGAGGATTTGAGCCTTGTTGATCGTGCTATACGCATGATCGTTTATTTTTTAGAGTCGTTTGTATACTTGTATTCTAGAACTTAACTTGGAGTCTTGTGTGAAATCTATAATTGATAGATGCTAGGAAATGATCTTAGGCCATTATTGTTAATGGAGTTACTTAGCCAAATTTATCCTACCTTATTATATGATTATCATTGGAAGCCCTTTTGAGCCTTTAAGCTTTTTCTTTGGCAAGCCTTGATAATGAGTCGTTTACCTTTTGAGCCTTGAATACCTATTACTAGTAAAGAGTGGAGATAGATGAATGCTCTATGAAGTTTTGAAGAGGAATAGAAGGAGAGATCTGGTGAAATCAGAATCGAGAGACAAGAGGTTAAATCTTGCGAGGGATAGTGCCTGAAACCGGCATCCTAAATACTAGAGAGGGTAGTGCCCGAAACTGGTACCCTTATACTCGAAGAACACCGGAATTGATATTTTACTTTGGAAAAGAGATTGATCCAATTAAAGATAGAGGAAGGGCGTATGAACGTGATCGTTAAGACGAAGAAGTGAAGAAGGGAGCAACTGAAAAGCAATATACCAAGGTAATTCTTTACTAGTACAGTTAGTCACTTGTCTATATTCTTCCACCTTTACCAAAGGGCCAACCTTACAACCTTTAAGCAAGTCCTTTGTGATCCTAGTATTGAGTCGTTTATGGATGGATTTCTGAGACCTTTGTCAAGCTTATGGTTACGCGAGTATAAGAATTGAAATTGAGTGTCGATACTAAGCATAAGTTGTACATCTTTTACACTTGAGTGAGAGAGTAAATACTTACCCGTGAGCTGGATGACTTAGCACTCATAGAAGTATTGTGATTAATTGATGTTTTTATATGAATAAAAGATATGATGGTTGCATGTTTTGAGTTGATATAATTGCGTGTGTTAGGATATGTTGCACTTGATCTTGTGATTACACTCTCTGGATTTGGTTATTTTCGTTGCCTCGGGACGAGCAACATGTAAGTTTGGGGATTTGATGAGAGTGTAAATTCACGTATTTTAGGCTCTGATTTGTATGGGAATGGAGTACGATTGAGTCTTTTATCAAGACAAATCGGTACATTAATGGAAAAGTCATGAATCAGAGGGTACAAGGGCTGTTTGAGCATATTTGTACAGTAAAACAGGTGTAAAAGGCTCATAATTGGAAGACACGATTTGGGAGGCAAAGTTCGAGTGTCGTTCAACCTCAAGAGCTTGTTCGACCAACATCACTGTGGTCGAACAGAGAAGGCCAAGTCGAGCAGATTGTGCAGATCCATCCAGAGAGTTAGCTCGACTTGGAGGTGTTGATCGGCCAACATCAGCTTCGTCGAGCAGATGAGCAGAGGTCGAACAAAGTGAACAAAACTTACAGAGAGTTTGTTTGACTTGAAGGTGTTGCTCGACCAACATCAATTGGTCGAGCAGAGGAGGCTAAGTTGAGCAGAATGTCGAAATTGTCCAGAGAGCTTGCTTGACCAATTGTTCGAGTCGGAGGCCATGTTCGACCAGTCAGGCTTGGTCGAACGGATTTTCGCTACTGCTATTTATGGTAATTCCGGATGTCTTTTACCAAATTTGACGTGTGCTTCAAGAAAAAGACCATCCTAAGCCTATAAGGAGGTCCTATGAGTATAAAAGTAGAGCTATCGTAAGAGAAGAATACAACACGACACATCATTCATCATCCATCTACCACAAAAACCCTACCATCCAAAGGGGTTGTGAGAGAGGTTCATTTGACGTGTCAAGTAAGATCATACCATTCAACCATGATTGTTCCTAGATCAATCATGGGCTATAACCACCCCGGTAGTTCTAATGGTTATGAAAGTTTTATGAGTTAATTGAATTTCCATGTGTAAACTCCGTACAACACTACTTGTGGTTTATTTTATATAAGATTGTGCTTTTTCAATTCATACTCATGGTCATTTTGTGCATCATTAACTGTTATGTAGAGTCTGAATACATCTCTTGGTTATTGATTGAGTGCGTTCACCGCTAAGCAGGATTACATGTTATAATTCTAAGTGAAGGGATTTCGAAGTCTTATTCGAACTATCTTATATAAATACTTGTTGATTGAATTGTGTTTGGGTTAACAAGTAGGATAAAGAGTATAACTTTATAGTACCTATAAAGGGAGATCAAATCAGGTTAGAGTACTAAGTGTACGAGAAATAATTGATTAAGATAGTACCTAGAAAAGGGGGTGAAGTATACATCTTGCTCTGAGGATATTCACACGTATCATACGCTTGCTTACTTGTGTCTATAGAGTATGCTTGCATGGTTTAGTGATGCGTTCATAAACTACAAGGTAGAGTTGGACATCAACACATGGAAAGGAAATTAACAAGTAAAACCGGTTGACCTGAAGAACTACTCTATTACTTACTTGATCACAACCGAATTTTCTCTATTGCTTGATTATTTACTCTGCTATTTTTTACTTATATGTTCGTTAGTTTAGTAACCAAACCAAATTCAATTTTCCACATAATCTTAGTTAATTAGAATATAATTAAATTAATAATCATTCGTCTCTTGGGTACGATAAACACTTGGTCACCTATCGAAACTACAATTGATATCCTTATACTTGAGGATTAATTTTGTGTGTTGAGAAAACGCCCATCAAAGGTCTTGAAAGATTATCAAGTTCGGCATAGGGTGTCAACTCCCTATCACCCACAGTCTAATAGGCAAGCTGAGGTCTTCAATCGCCAGATTAAGTAGGTTTTGGAATAGACAGTGAATATGAGTAGGAAGGATTGGGCTATGAAGCTAGATGACGCATTGTGGGCATTTAGAACTGTTTATAAGACTGTCTTGAAGATGTCACCGTTTCAAATTGTCTATGAAAAATCATGTCACCTTCCTGTGGAGATTGAATACAAGGCATTTTGGGCGGTGAGGAAGCTAAATTTGGATATGTAAGAAGCGGGTGGTCTGCGAATGACTCAGATGAACAAATTTGAAGAGTTTAGAAATATAGCTTATGAGAATTCACGGATCAACAAGAAAAGAGTAAAGAACTGGCATGATACAAAGATCCATTTTAAGGAGTTCTGTGAGAAGGATGAAGTCTTATTGTTCAATTCTAAACTTAAACTTTTTCTTGGAAAGTTAAAGTCCAAGTGGATGGGGCCATTCGTGGTACATAAAGTGTGTGGTGGAGGTACATATGAACTGTTGGATAAGGATGGAAATAGTTTCGTGGCTAAAGGGCATCGAATGAAGCATTACAGGTCACCACGAGATAAGGAAGTCCTTTTCATTGATCACCTCCATTAAATCTATTGTCCGTCGAGCTCTCCGACATTAAATATGGGCATTCCGTCGTGACTCTCCGACGTTAAACATGAGCGCCTGTTGGGGCTTACCTTCTTATTTTATTACTTTTACGTGTTTGTTTGGTGTAGGGAATTCTATTAGGTGGCTCTTCGTCTATGATATTCACTTTTTACAAACTTAGTTTCTCACTTAGTTTGAACCAAGTATGGGGGGTGAACGTGCATCCCAATGTCTTGAAGCACCGAGGTAAGTTTTCTTTCACTTGTGTGTGATAATTGGAGGTCGATTTTTTTTAGAATTTTTGGAATTCATTTCGATCTTTTGATTTTTTTTCAACTTTCCAAGTGTCTTGTGAGTCTTGTTTTGTTTCTTAGATTTTGTGTGATTAATTTTTAGAATGAAATTTTTAGTTTTCCTGATGTTATTACTGATGAATTTTGTGTGTTTGAGCTTAAACTGGATGAAAATTCGAAGAAATAGTTTGAAAAAACGAAAAAAAATGTTCAAACGTATGTTGCAGGGTGGCACGACTCATGCCACACATCGGCATGGGTTGTGCCAAGGCTGAGAAATGGCTGGAGAGGATCGTGTTGCCTGGGAGTTTGTTGTGTCATTCAGCACGAGCACTGGATACTGCTTGCATGAGTTTCGAGAAATGCTGGCACGAGTCGTGCCTACTGGAGAACGAATGCGCGGAAGCTAGCATCAGGTAAGGCGGCACGAGCTCGTGCCGAGTTCGTGACAGGTCCAGGTAAGTATTTAAATTTTGAAAATTTATCCAGTGTGCTCATTTTTCTCCATAGCCGTGCGCACGAGTCTCCCCCTTCGAATTTTTATCACGAATTCATCCATTAATCATCATTACACTCCACCCACTTCACTTCCCACTTACTGTAAAGACTTTTGCACACTTGGATTGAATATTTAAAGGGTGAAATTAGGGTTCATAGACCAAAAATTGGGGAAAAGTTTTGAAGTTAAGAATTTTCGTTCTTTCTCCAATAAGGTACCTTTTCTTCATCCTTTTGCTCTGAAATTCAAGTATGTTCATATTGGAAGTATGGGTAAGTTTATTCAAGTTGGAATTTTGAATTTTTAAGTATTTTTTGGTTGAGGCATTTTATCAAACACCTCTTGTGCGTACTGTTTTGCTCTATTTCGAAATTCTCTTGCTTGATTGTTGGTGTTGAGTTGACTTGTTGATATCCTTAGTACTATAAGCGATATTATATGATGTTGAATGAGGATTGAAACAAGTTGAAGCATGTTAGAGTGGTAATGTTAAATTTTACTTGAATAAGCATGCTATTTTTGGTTTAAAATTGACATGTTGGAATTGATTTTCATAATTTCTTGCTCCTACAAGCTGCAAAAACGTGAATAGTATTTAATTTATTGTTCATGGACAATTTTGGCATGGATTAACTAGGCAGCAAAGATATACATGCATGTTGACTTCATGTGGAGTGTTATATTTTATATTCTTACTTAGTTTAAATTGAGTCAGGTAGAGATGCATTATTTTTGTGTTTGGAATTATTGTAAGCATCTTACTTGTAATTTTGTAGGAAATAAAATGGAAGATAGATGGACAGATGAGGAAAGGTGAGCAGTGATAGCTGAGATTAGAAGGAGAAAGACTTCTCCTCGCCACCTTGGGATTTATTTTCCCGACTGGAAGGAGCGAATTGAGGAGTACAGTCATTTGGAGAAATGTATAGTGCGTATGCGCTATCACGATGAGACTACGATGATTCAGATCGGCATAAAGCATGATGTGGACACCCTATTCGATAGAGTAGGCATATTAGAATTCATGAATGCCCAGAGACCCACTACATATGCCTTGACTATGGAGTTTTTCCTAACATACGGGGTCTATCGCGAGGGTGATGACAGGGTTCCCAGTGGATGTACTTTTGTGTTAAGAGGAAGGGAAATAACCATGACAAGAAAGGAGCTAAATTTGGGATTTGCATCTCCTTTGGATGCTAGTGATCAAATGAGCTGTGCGTTTGACAGAGATGCTTTCTGGAAAAGGATCACGGGAAAAAATGAAGTCTAAGTCTACGTGCATCATTAGCCCGGTTCTCAGATACATCAAGAGAGTCCTATCACAGACCATCTTTTCTAGACATGAAGAGCAAGTTGGAGGAGCTTTATGTCCTTTGGTGCATGTGCAAGGAGAAACTATTTGACTTGGCTGGACTTATTATGGAGCAGTCCTTCACTTCAGAGAAGGAGAGACTAGGACTGTGATGATGGGTGGTATTATCACCCAGATTGCTGAGATTGGAGAGGTAGACATTACTGGGATGAAGCTAGTAGAGGATCTGCCAGATATAGACGTGCAAGCTCTGAAGAATGCTCGTATCTTGAAGGAGATAGAGGTTCAGCTTATCTATGAGCATAGCAACCATTCTATACCACTCCCCTGCGAGCAGTTGACAACATTGGAAGTGGAAGACAACTTTATTTTCAACTCTTATTTTCACACCCATGTCTCAACTGTCTTTTCTAGACGTGGAGATTGGAAGAAGTGTATCAGAGAGCACAATGAACTAGCAGCAAATCCCCAAGCTCAGACTGACGCTGATTGTACTGATGATGGTGATGATGAGGATTAGATTATGCTTTCTGAGGAGGACGCGCTGGAGCTATTTGGGACATATGACTCACAACATCCTGCTAGTGGATACTATCAGGGCGGTCCATTCGGAGTAGCACCGGATCCATTTGCACAGGACACATCTACAGCTCCATCTGGAGCTCAATACGGAGGACCTAGTACTTTTGCTGGTCCTGTACCCCCTAACTACCATTCTTATCATGTTCCAGGTGTGCAGGATCCATGGGGAGAGTGTACAGATACATTAATGATCAGTTTGACTCTATAAGACATTCGGATGACAATCAGTTTCGAATGTTGTTCTAGGAGATCAGACGTTCTCGAAGGGAGACAAGAAGAGAGATACAGAGGGAGATACAAAGATTGAGAGATGAAGTCCAAGAGCTCCGAGGGAGACGTGACTGATGGAGGATATTGCTCCTGTTTTAAACAGCCTTGTCTGTCAAGGTTGTGTCATTCTATCTCTTCACATTGTTTTTATTTTCTGTTTAGGCTTTGAGTGGAGTGATAGTTTGATAGGGTAGTTCTGATGTATTTGTATCTTCCATGTATCATCTTTATCTTGATTTGTACTGTTGGATATTTGTGGGGATATTATGTTGAGTTTATTATCTAGTAGTTGAGGTATTTATGCTTGAGTTTCTGGTTGTGTGCTTAGTGCTTTTATTTGTTAGATTTCTGCCAAAAATTCATATGCTTTTGAAATTGATGAAGGGATTGTACTTAAGTTATAATATAGATTGTACTTAAGTTATAATGTAGTATGAAGTTCTATATGTACTTGTGAGATATTATTTACCATGAAGAGTGCTATATTACTTGTAAAACCCATGTGAGATTTTGAGCCTTTAGATCATGTACATAAACACATGATATTTCTTTCTGGTGAGTATCATTCTTGTGTGTATATTCTAGAACTTGCCTTTTGTCTTACTTGAGACTGCATGTTATGTTAGATAATGGAAGATGATTTTAGGTCATCCTTGATTTTTATGAGGTACTTTGCCAAATAATTTATTATCAAATAATTATATATCTGTTAGCCATTTTGAGCCTAAAAGCCTTATTTTTTTGGCAACCTACAAAGATAACCACTTTGATATCCTATTTAAGCTTTACATTCCTATATTTAGTGGAGAAATAAATGTTGTCAAAGTGTGTGAATTTGACTTTCATGGAGTTTGAAGGAATAAAATATTTGGAGCTGTACAATTGATTATGAGCTGAAAAATAAATTGCTTAGGGATAGTGCCCGAAACTAGTATCCCGAAATATTAGAGGTAGTGCCCGAAACTGGTACCTCGAGAAAATTAAAGAAAAGGAAGAGAAAAAGAATGGTGTTCTTGAAGAAAATGAGAGAAAAGAAAATTAGAAGAGCATGAAGCTGGATAGCCTTGAAGAGTAAAAATCTGCAGTACAAAAGATCTTCGATTTTAATTCTCTATTAATTGAATTACTTTATCCGTATGTTTCCTACCCTTACCAAAGACCCAATATTAAATCCTAATAAAAGTCCTTTTTGATCCCATTATCGAATCATACTTTTAGTGGTGGAGAGTTTGAGACATTTGGCAAGCTTATGGTTTCTTATGCACTTGAATTGACTTTGAGCGTAAACATCATATCTCATAAGTGTACATCTTTTACACTTAAGTGCGAGTATACACTTCCTGTGAGAATAAGTTGAAGGAGTATTTTAATTGGTAGTAATTGTCTTAACTTGTATGCTATGAATGAATTATTGCATGTGACGAGAGTGCATGCTCGGAGTTATTGACAATTATGTGTTGAATGGCCTAATTGTCTTATCCTTTGTTTTTCCTTAGATTTACACACTATCTTTCTTCTTCTTTGTTCTTTTTTGCTGTTTGGGGACGAACAACATCTTAAGTTTGGGGGTTTGATTAGTGTGAAAATCTGTGTGCTTTATGGTCTGATTTAGCACCGTATTGTGGTATTTATATTCGTATTTGAGCATCTTATGGTTGAATTGTATATAATTGTGTTACAGATGCATGTGAGGTGTTATTTCATATTTTTAGGTAGAAAACGAGATCTAAAGAGTAAAAATGGAAGTCGAAAAGGAAAGAAACTGGCACGACTCGTGCCGACCAAAAAGATCTGTCGTGCCGACCATCCGCGCCAGGTCGTGCAGCAAGGTGTGCGGGCACGAGCACCTGTGCCGCCGAGAGCTACTGAGCACGAGCTGCCGAGAGCTGCCACCCTGCCTGTCGAGACACGCCGCATCCGTGCTGCCGAGAGCGCCGAGGAATCCCGCAAGCAAACTGCCGACACGACTCGTGCCGATGTCCTGTCCAGGCCTAGTCATTGTTTTTCGTCATTTTCTCGATCCGTTCATATTTTTGACATGAAAAAGCCAACTTTTGAGTCAAAATTCGTGAATTATCAATCCTCAACTATAAAAGAGACACTTTGGGAATTTTATGCATAACTCTCCACAACCCTTGATACTTTTCCATACCCTTTCCCTACCACCATATCGAAATCAAGATTCACCATCTCATCCATCCATCCCGAAGAGCAGTGTTGCCTACTTGAGAAGGATAACGGAGAAGGTTCAGAATCACGAAGGAAAGAACGGAGAATCAAGCCACATCTAGGGTTTTTCTTATTCTTTCTTTCTTACTTTTGAATTATAGACCAATAGGATTGTTTTCTACTCTAACCATGGGTGTTGCTTGTAACACCATGGGCTAGTACTTTTCTGGATAGTTCTAGGGTTTGAAGGTTTGAATTTCTTGTATTGATGACCGAGATTAGGTTGGATACCTGCAGTATACTTATTCTTTTATTAATGCTTTAAAGACTATAATTTTGTCTTATGTGGTCTGCTCTCATTTATGATATGTCATTATCTTATGCATATTTATGTTTGTTTCTTGTGCCATAAAGAGATTAATTTTGTCAACCTGTCATACGTAAAGGGGACTTAACCATATAACCTTTATTCATTAGAATAATTAATATTTGACACTTAATATATCTATTAATTACTATTCTATAGGATTTGGTTTCTTAGATTGTTAAGTGGGAATTGTGGATTAATTCTTAAGTACCTATAAAGGGAAGTCTAGTGCTCTAACTTTAATGGAATTTTGCATGAAGAACCTAGTAAGGGAGTAGTAATTATTCTTCTGCATTTTAGGGTTTGAACCAGATTTATGTGTTAAGTTTACTTTACAAGAGAGATTTAATACAATTAAGTGATTGTTTTAATAAAATCTGTAGGAATTCTAACAGATTCTCTAGTGATTTAATTTGATTAATTTAAACTGGATTTTGTAGAGTTATCTATCTTCTCTCTTTAACACATTCAAATTTATTTTTACTAGCTATTTTATTATTTTTAGTACTTATTTTCTGCATATTAGGTTTAATTAATTCACTAATACCAAGATTTGTCTTATATTAGAATAATCATAAATAGATTTAAATATTGAGTCTAGAATTATCCATCGGATACGATATTTTACTTGGTCACACGCTGAGTTTGATTCCCCACACTTGGGGACACACGCAAAAAGGTGAACAAACACTATAGAATAAAATTTTATGCATATACAATATACAAACTCTTTTGTTATTATTATGTGTGGATTCTATAAAGATAATTAATTATTTCGTGGGGTTATAATGTAACGTTTATAATGAAATTGTGAATTGGAAGGTTTAGAGGTATTATCAAAGAGTTGGTCTTGCGTGCACCCGAGAATACACCGTACACTTTTAGAATTTAGTATTATGGGTAAGGGTATATTGTTTTATTATTAAGGATATACACTTTAATTAATAAAGATACATCATTTTTGTTCTAAAGGGTATACACTTTTCATTAATATTTTTTATTTTTCTTCAAAAAATAAAGGATACATATCTTTAAAGGATATATAATTTAATACAAAATTTAAAAAGTGCACAAGGTGCACTGTATGCACACAAGCTTTTTCCCTTATTAAATTTTGGCTTAATAGAGATATATAGAGACAAATCACGGACCAAATAAAAAGTAGGCTTCTTAAATATGGGCGTGTCGGTTCTTAAATATGGATGCATCGGTTCTTTCTTCAGCTCCGTTGACCGAGACTTTTCGTTGTACTCTTCTGCATACTAATACTATAAATTCAGTAAATCGTTGCTTAACTATTTTCACTTAGAATTTAACTAATGATTTGGACAACGTTCAGCCTGCCAAAGAAGAAGGAGAAAGCAGAATTCTAGACGCTTGTTATTTTTATTTTCGTGCTCAACGATTTTAATTGGTGTGTATTTATTAATACCCACTACAGAGGATAGGAATTGACCGTTGGGCTTCGTTCTTAAGATATGAAGTTGTGGTCCTTGGAGTTTCTTGATTTTCTAAAACTGTGATATGATCAGTCTTTGAGAAGGGTGAAGATTTTGATTTCTTTTTGACCATAAGAAGTGAAAATTGGAAGATGGTAAGAACAAAGAAGAAATCATTTGAGTTGAAGGAGGCTGTGGAATTGTGGTACAAGCTGGTGGAGGAGCAGCCTCTACTCCCTTTTGTAATTCCACTCTTGTTACTTCTTTGGGTTGTTGAGAAGTGGTTTTTCTCTCTCTCCAATTGGGTTCTTCTTGCTTTTGCTGTCTGGGCTACAATTCAGGTAGTATTATTATCATTTGTTTTATTCTTTTTATATTAAAAAAAAAATTCTTGTTTTATTCTAAAAAACGTGAATTGGGGGTGTTTGCTATAAAGAGCTGTCACTTAGAGGGTAATATGATATATTTGGTTAATAAGTATGTAAAGTATGGATGGTATTTTAAGAAATAAAGCATGTTAGAGAGCTTATTTGGGTTGGTATATCATTTTTTTTAGTGTGAAGAGTCTACTGATGGGGAATAAAGTAGGATGGCTATTGTGTGACTGGGGGAGAATATGATTGCAAACATCACCTTAGTCAGAGTCTAATGGGCTACTCTTTCTGGTTTTAACTTAAACCCTTGAATCAACTCCTTGTAATAATGGGAAAGCTGGGAGATCGCCTCTGGGGATAACTCCACAGCATCATGTGAAATAAAGGAAAATATGAGCCTGAAGGTGAATAGTTTTGAATTTTTGTGCTTAAACTTTGATTTCAATGGACATTTGGTGAGAAAAGCTTTGAGCATGTTTCACATTTTTGGGATCATATGTCTCGCAACTTTAACATCTTTCATCGGAAGGATGTATGCATAAATTAGTACTTCCGTCAGGATTATTGTACTTGATCTTTGATGCTAGAATGATTGATGTTTGGAATTAAATTATTATCAAGTTTAAAAATTAATACGAGACCTTTTCATTTACATTTGTGTTGTTTCTCAAGAACAAGTGTGACAACTATCTATAAAGAAGAGCTAGGTGCAAACTGCAAAACATAACATAGAATTGCATTACCAAGTTTTCCTTTTTTAAAAAAAAAAATTGACATTTGAGTCTTCTAGCGTGGATGTTGTAGCTTCTAGTTATATCTTAAATTCTAGGTTCATGGTCTAAAAACTCCGCCACGCATCTAATATCCACCGTTTATGAGTTTTTCATCAAGGTTTAAAATTGATGCGAGTGTCAGATATCGGTACACAAGAGTTGTGGCAAAAAAGGTCTGAAGTAATGAATGCATGGAGGAATACACTGCTCAATAGAATATTTAACTTCACAAGAATGCTGCTTAATTGGTTTGGCGTTAACTGATAATAAGTAACTAAAATTGCAGCTTGAAATTGATGAGGGCTGATGTCATAACTGATATCCTATTCTGCATCAAGAATTAAAGTGTAGTGTTTGTTTCTGAAGGTCTAGACATAAAAAGTTAATAACTTTTGCAGTGTTAGCTAGTTAATTTAGAAAAGCTATTCTTTCATTTCAAAATTCATGGGAATAGAAATTACCAGTGGTATAAAAATGAAATTTCAGCTTACACTAACATTAATATCCAAACATCTTTTATGTAGATTTTCCATAACTTATATTACTGAGTTGTACTTGTGTCTCGGCAGTACGGAAGTTATCAGCGACGAAATATTGAGGAAGACTTGAAAATGAAATGGATGCAAGTGACACTACATAATGCGGTATTATTATTTTTTATTTCCACGTTATGCCTTTATATCGTTGTAATCTCATTTTTATGCATGCATGTATTGCATGTTTCCTTGCCTCCGCTTTTTTTTATAAACATTACTCAATATTTAGGAAATCACTCCAGTTCTTTATTTATTTACAGCCAGAAACACCTTTGGAACACTGTGAATGGCTGAACAAGCTATTAACTGAAGTCTGGTTGAACTATATAAACCCAAAGCTATCTTCACGTTTTGCATCTATTGTTGAGGTATGTTGTTCTAATAATCTTTGAGGATCAGCATACCATTTCTTCCTTTGATATCTTGCCTATACTTGTAGTCATATAGAGAATATCAAATGAAACGAAATTGTCACAAGTAGGTTTGATTACCTGTTAATGTATTCAATTTAATATTAGACTAATATACATGATTGTTAGTGTGTTTGTGTGTGCGCATACATATATGTAATGTGTACATATTTTCATATGAAATTATATTTTGCAATATAACAGACACAGTGTACTATTTGGTGTAGGAAACCTTAGCTTCTGCATTGATACTGCTTTTGAAATCATATACTTATAGTCAATGTTGATATAATATATTCCTTAGGTAAAATATGGTGAAGTTCTGAAAATTGTTTTTAGATATCTCTTACCTAGACAAATCTCTGTCATTTATCTGTATATCCATTTACATCAGCCTTATACAAATAAGTCTGCTACATCTAAAGTTTATAAGAAAAATATTAGTTCTACATCTAAAGTTGAAAAAATAATCTGAATTCCCTTCTTGTCGGGTTAGCTTGTATCATTTTAGCTACTTATCATTGCCAAATGCAGTGATGAGTTTCTATGCCAGAATTGACTCGAGTTTTTGTTCCACCTTCTTACATTTACCCACGACCTTTTTTGACTCATGAAATTTCACTAACACAAGGCACGTTTGTAACTAAGGGAGCTTTTCGTCTTGACTTAAAGCTAGGAATTTTTTGTGAGCCTACCACTGTTTACTTGGTCTTAGTACACCGTGACATGTTTGCATCTTACATTATTCATGTTACTTTTTGGACTTGATATGCTGTTTTGTTTTTTATTTATTTGGTCATTTGCTTGATTTCCAAGATTATTGAAACATCCCAATTTTTTTTATAATACATTTTTTTATAAAAATAGGATGTTAATTAATTTAAAATAGGAAATTAGAGCACACAAACATATAAGCTGAACTTCATAATTGAAAATAGAGTTCTAAAAAGCAGTTCATGGTTGAAAATAGAGTTCTAAAAAGTAGTTCATGGTAAAAACATAGTGTTTTGTCTCTAGTTAAATAGAGGAACATGAGTTCATTATGCATAAAACTTAAAATGGAATTCATAGCAATTGAGATGTGGATGCCCAAGGCAATTACACCTCCGACCAAGCCTTGCATCAACCTTCATAATCTGAAAATGTTAAAGTGTTTGGGGTGAGCATTCCAACTTGCTCAGTGGGGAACCATATGCATATTCAAATACAAATAATGACATGCATCAACATCATGAATTCATCAACTTGGCGTAAAATAGTTTTAAGTTTCTTGATCGATCGATAATATCATGAGCACGGCGATTCTTCATACAATCCCGGCCCCTAAGGGACCCTGGCTAATTTCCATGGTACAATTAAGTATAAACTTGCTTTCATGTATGCATTCATAGATTCATGTCATGAACATTAAGAAACATGTATATTCATATAGGAAAACACATAAAATTCCCACACCTTAGTCTTGATAAAATAACTTGCTTGAGAACCTCTTGTGAACTTGCCTAGGAACTCTTGAGAAATTCTAGAATTTTAGAGTGAAATGTGGTGGTGTGAGTAGTGAGCTTGGGGCTTGGGGTTTATATAGGGGTTTGTGAGCTAGTGAAAGGTTTTAGCACTAAATAAACATAAATGTTATCCTAATAATTACCCTATATTAAATGTAGATCATGGGTAGTGGAAAGCTTGTGTGTTAAGCTCACATGTGAAGGAAATATGAAAGGTCTCATAAGCTTCTAAGTTATAACATTTTAGTAGGAATTTGAAGGGTTACTAGTGTGCTTACATTATTTTATATAGTAAAATCTTTTCTTTTAATATAATTTTATTTAATTAATTAGTTAAATTTAGTGGGGTGTTACAATTATACTTCTCTACTTTGCTTTTATAAGATGGGTTGCCAATTAATCTTTCTTGGAATATCAGACACTCCTACCAAACCCATCGCCTATTTGTTTCTTCATTCATCATTCAAAAAAGTTCTGGGGTTGGCATGTCTTCTCATATAATATTTGGTATTATTGTGTTGTTCTCCTCTCTCAAATTTTAGCTTTTTCTACCTGTTGCAAAGAATGTATTCTGGTAGTACTCCTTTAACCCAAGAATACCACGGATTACGTAGAGCTAAGCCATTCATCTGTTGCTTATTCACTTGTGATAATTATGCAGAGGCGCTTGAAGCATCGGAAATCAAGGCTTGTTGTAAGTCCTGATTTTCAACTTTTGTTACATGTACAAATTATTTTTGATGAACTTCTGAAGAATCTACTAATATTATTATATAAATTCTCTAGGAAAAGATTGAGTTGCAAGAATTTTCTCTTGGTTCAAGACCTCCTCTATTTGGGCTGCATGGGACCCGATGGGCTACTTCAGGTGATCAGGTTTGATATAATTTACTTATGAATAACCAAAAAATCCTAATTCATGTCCAGAATACGATAGCTTTTGTAGAAAGTTTTACTTTATGAAGACATAAATGCAAGATTTAATGCCACAGTGTCCTCTTTATTTCATGAACTGAACTCTGTCTGAATATTACATATTTATTGCCATGGTGTACTTTTATCCTTGAACTGTGAGAAATTGAGTGTTGGTCACAGTAATTCACCAGCTGTACATACTTTGTGCTTTTCTCTTTTAATCACAAAACATTGAAAACTGCACTTCTAATTCTTTGCTGTACATACTTTGTGCTTTTCTCTTTTAATCACAAAACATTGAAAACTGCACTTCTAATTCTTTGGAACTGACAGGTGAATTATAATTTGTCATGCATATGGATTGATGGTTCAATTATTGATGATAAATCTTCTGATTTTTCTCAGGGGAACACTTGAAAAAATTGTTGATCATAATTTTATGGGGGTTTTTCTCTTGATTATGAAAGAGTTGCAAATAATTATCTCACTATATTACAAGCGTTTCACTTTTCCAACCATGTTTTGAAATTTCTTAACAAGTGGCGTCTTTATCTGTATTAGATCTTCTGTCTGTCTTAAACATAACGATCTTCCTGTGTCCCCACCCCCAATCATAA
This sequence comes from Pogostemon cablin, assembly GCA_023678885.1. NCBI lineage: Eukaryota > Viridiplantae > Streptophyta > Magnoliopsida > Lamiales > Lamiaceae > Pogostemon > Pogostemon cablin. Next base: position 6,041,619 of record CM042954.1, read on the forward strand.
TAAGTATAGCAATTATAGCCTACACTTTCATTTGGAACAGCGAATCATGCATGCAAGTTTTGACTGGAACTCAGACGATGTGAATATTATGTTGTTTGCTAAGTTGTCCATGCCATTAATGGGAACTGCTCGAATCGTTGTAAACAGCATCCACGTCAAGGGTGATGTAAGCATCTATCCTTCTTTTTTGTCCTCTTAAACTCTTTTTTTTTATTAATTGGAGAAAACAAAGGTCTCTATTTATCCCTGGGATTTATTTATTTTATTCCTTGCACAAGAGATTCTAACACATCAATGTGTTTGTAATTGTGTACCATCATTATTCATTGTGTTATGAGCTGCATTAGTTATCATGTTTATTTGTCAAACTATGTTCTCTATTTCAAGAGTCTTTAAAATGTTCTATTTTTGTTATATCTCATTCCTGTGAAGAGCTAAGGAGCCTTATGATCATGACTTTGACGAGGCTGATGGACTTGGAAGTTTCATCAATTTGCTCTTGTTGGATTTATGCATTTTACGTTCAACTAAAGTGATATAAAGCATGTGGATCCATTTTATCCATGCTTTCCTCATTCCATTCAGATTCCTATATTTGGTATCCCCATTCTCCCAGCTTATATTTAGAATCCACCCCCCCTACGGTTCGAAGTGAACAATATAATCAAGTTTCCATTATGTGTAAAACTGTGCTGTGGAAGCCATCCGAAGTCTGAATATTAACTAACATTTTATTGTCTTCTGCTCCCATTTACATCGGGCATAAATCTTTTGTCTTATAAATATTACTTGAAATTGCATTTGCAGCTTCTTTTGATGCCAATATTAGAAGGGAAAGCTATAGCGTACTCATTTCTCTCAACTCCAGAGGTGAGACTTGGTGTTGCTTTTGGAAGTGGTGGTAGCCAGTCTCTACCTGCGACAGAGCTGCCCGGTGTTTCCTCATGGCTGGTATGGTTATAGCTTGTATACATATTGTATGTATTGCTGTTCCACCGATTATGTTTATAATGCAACATTTAATTGAAATTCAAGACCGTTATGTTACCAATGAGAGTATAGCTCACACTGATTGAAGGATAAGCTTATCTCGAAGTTGATACGTTTCCCAATTGTCATTAAAAAATTTCCTGTTACACTGCATGTTCATTGTGATGTTCATATTATTTTTCAGGTAAAACTTGCCACTGAAACTTTGAATAAGAGGATGGTTGAGCCTCGACGTCAGTGTCTTGCGTTGCCACATGAAGATTTGCACAAGAGCGCTGTAGGCGGTATATTATATGTCACTGTTCTCTCTGCTAGCAAACTCTCTGGCCATAGCTTGAAAGGCAGTGCTTCCACAAAACAAACAAACTCGTCAACTCAAGATTACCATTTGGTGGAAAGTAAAGAGCTTCAGACATTTGTAGAGATTGAACTTGAGGAACTGACGAGGAGAACAGATGTAAGAATGGGTTCTTGTCCGAAGTGGGACTCAACATTCAATCTGATCCTGCATGAAAATGCTGGAATTCTTCGATTACACCTTTATCAACGGACTCCTGAAAATATTAAATACGACTATCTTAGTAGCTGTGAAATTAAGGTAATATTGTTCTAATGTTCTAATGTGTGGTTTTGCAATGTTGATCTATAAAATAATTAGTTTACTTAGTAACATGAGGATTGTGAAGGAATAGTTCCAGATGTCCATCTCCCAACTGGAAAAGTTCTCTCCTAACTGAATTAGATACCACTGATTTTCATCCTGATAGATGTATCATGTCTTTCTTGTTGGACTAATGCTTCTTGAAAAAAGGTTCTGGTTCTCATCATTTGTTGCTTTATATTTATTTATATCCCAAAGTTTTCCAAAAATGCACAGATGAGGTATGTTCCAGATGATTCGACCATATTTTGGGCAATTGGACCCAATTCTACGGTGATTGCTAAGCATGCTAAAATTTTTGGAGAAGAAATTGAAATGACAGTTCCATTTGAGGGAGAAAATTTTGGAGAGGTATTTTCTAATAATTTGTCAATAATAACTACTAAATTTCTTCAGAAGTTCGTGTTGGTGTATTTTTAATACTTCACCGCACTTAATGAACTCATGTTGATATCCTTGCTCTAATGTTTAGAAGATTATTCATCAAAGATATGTCATTTTTATCTTAAAATTTTGTCTGATTCCTTGCAGTTGACAGTGAAGCTTGTACTTAAAGAGTGGCTGTTCTCTGATGGTTTGCGTAGCTTAACTACTTTCAATACAAGCTCTCGCCCTTCGCTTAGTGGGCCGTCAAATTTTTCTCCAAGAACTGGAAGGAAAATCTGCATAACTGTAGTTGAGGGGAAGGATCTCCTTGTGAAGGACAAAATGGGGAAATCTGACCCCTATGTTAAACTTCAGTATGGAAAGGTGAGATTCTCGTTTTAATTCGTTGTTTATGTGGATTGCATGTGTGTGCTGCATTCATCAGAAGCCTGATAATTAAGGCTCCAGCCAATGGTGTCCAGACATGGTTCTGGTGTTTTTACAAACAGATATTTAATCACTATTATGTATTGAAACCCATAATTCTTAGTGTATGTTTGATATTTCCTCTCCAGTCTATCCAAAAAACAAAGCCCGCCCCACATTCAACCAACCCTACTTGGAATCAGAAGTTTGAGTTTGATGAATTAAGTGGGGAATATTTGAAGATCAAATGCTATACAGAAGAAACACTAGGTGATGAGAGCATTGGCAGTGCTCGCGTGAATCTGGAAGGACTTATAGAAGGTTCGGTGAGAGACGTATTCATCCCCCTCGAGAAAGTCAACTCAGGAGAGTTGCGGCTTCAAATAGAAGCAATCAAAGTTGATGACTCGAAGGTATGTTCAGCTAAAACCTGGGTTCTTGTTTGTTTTAGTTTAGTTGAGGAATGAAGAGTTATCATCATTTTCTTTGCATTGTTCAGGGCTCAAATGCAAATTTGACAAATGGTTGGATCGAACTTGTTCTCATCGAAGCAAGAGATCTCGTTGCTGCTGATCTCCGAGGAACAAGTGATCCTTACGTGAGGATACACTACGGGAACTTGAAACGACGTACAAAGGTTTGTTACTTGGTCAACCAATGGCATATTCTTTCTGCAGAATGGTGGTGGTTTTTTCGGAGAATTGAGATTGAATGTGAATAATTATATTTGAGAGCTCCTTCTCATTTTATTGATTTGGCATTTCTTTCTCTAGGTTATGTACAAAACACTGAATCCAAAATGGCATCAAACCTTAGAATTTCCTGATGATGGAGGTCCCCTCACCTTGCACGTTAAGGATCACAACACCTTGTTGCCCACATCTAGCATAGGCGACTGCGTTGTTGAATATCAAATGTTGCCTCCGAATCAGATGGCCGATAAATGGATTCCACTTCAAGGCGTAAAACGGGGTGAGATCCACATTCAAATCACCAGAAAAATCCCAGAACTTGACAAGAAATCAAGTGTTGATTCTGACTCGTCCCCAACTAAAGTTCGCCATCAAATTTCAAACCAGGTAGACACCACTCTCTACCCGACTTCTGTTCGTTCTCATTTGATCGAAAATGTACTGAACTTGATTCTTGGATCCTTACAGATGAAGCAAACGGTGATCAAACTACGATCACAGGTTGATGAGGGGGATCTTGAGGGGATTTCCAAGTCATTAAACGAGATTGAAAGTCTCCATGAAAGCCAAGAAGAGTTCATGGTTCAACTTGAAACAGAGCAGATGCTGCTTCTCGACAAAATAAATGAGCTTGGACAAGAAATTTTTAACTCATCGCCTTCTTTGAACAGAACTTCTACCATTCCTTGAACAATGTACAAGTATGTTATAAGCGAATGTCTTGGTCTTAAAGGCATGTAATTATACAGGGTTAATGTACAAGGTTTACAAGAATTGCACAAATAATTAAATATAACTTGTATTATTCCAGCCTCATTTTAAATATCATCTTCTGTTTGTACCCAATGATAAATTATTTTCTTTACTGCCCAAGACAAAATAAACATCTTTGTTATACCCACAACTTTTATTAAGTGACCAAAACACCCTTAATGTAGGTCAAACTCGGAGGATACAATTAAATAATCAATCCATTTTCATTATAATGCATATTTAACTATTTAATTATTACACAGATTGATAAAAGTGTTCACAGGTGTCGTCGTAAGTTCACTACTAACTCTGTAGAGAACAATTTGTGACTTATAAATATAAATAATAACAATTATTATATTAATTAATCTAATTAATCAATTAACTTTTAATTAACTATTTAATTTTAAGGACCTACTAATCACAATAACACTTAGCACGTAGCGTGAGAAATATTTGGTGAAATAGCGCGTAAATCTGCAAATTAACGAATAATATAAACTTACGGTTCTTCTAACAAATAATCTCTTGATAGAATTTAGAATAGGATTACTAGTCGAAACTCTATTAACTTAATAATTGTGTTTCAATTTCATGTTACAATGATTCATTGTGAATCTTTATTCTCATTGTCTTGTCAATGTCTTTGAATAATTAATAATGAAATACAAATAAAATTCTCTTATCTTTAGACAAGTGTCAGATTCTATATTAGCTATACAAATTTCGATGTACATCAATATAATACCAAATATATCCTCTTTATGATTGTTAAACAATCAGAAGATAAATTTAAAAATTACAAGATGTACACAAAACTACTGTGGTGTTTTAAGTCTAAGGACTAATTGTGTACTATCACATTAGAAAATAATAAAAATTTTAACATTAAATTATTTCAAATAAGGTTATTACATTAAAAGTTCCAACATTTTCACGGATTGCAAATTAGTCAAAACTTTTCAATATTTACAAATAAGTTCTCGAGCTTAAATCTATTTTGCAAATCAAGCCACCGGACAGCTGGAGGTCTGCTCGATGGCTGACGTGTCAATCTTTCTTCCACGTCGCCATTCCACGCGTATAAAACGACATCGTTTAAGCCTTCAACTGAATTTGTTTCGATAGATCCGACCGGGTCCATGGTTATCCCACTTCCCGTAGTACAATGTGTCCAGCGTGAAGCTCCCCATCCATGGCGACCACCCCTCCAGCACGATGACCCCACTAGGTTCGACTGCATGATGATCGTCCGAGAGAACTCCTTCCACGGCCGCCTCGGCTACGCCTTCATCGGCAGCGTCATGTCCAGCCACTTCTTCTCCGCCGAGATGTCGCCGTTCTGGATTAGGATGATCCCCAGGCTGCGCCACTCCTTCCATCCCTGCACCGTCACCAAACATGCCTGATTCTTCATTGGCTTTCGCACCACAAAGCTGCAATTCTGGAACACGGTGGTGGCGTCACCGAGCACGAAGTCGATTGTGCCGCTGATGCGGCAGCCGTGGTAGAATTGCCGGTAGTTGTGGTGGTAGAGTGTGCCCTGGTAGCCGTCCATGTGGATGTTGAAGAAGATAGATCGGTCGTCGGAGGCTCGGACTGCCACCACCTAGTAGCCTTCCGGACCAGCGGTATTCTCGATTTCGATGTCTTTCTCCATGAAATCCTCACCCTCAATTATTGCAATTACAGAAGCAAAACGAATGAAGCTATGTTAAGTTTTTTTATGCAGGTAAGGTGTTCGACGATTGGACTCACTGAGAATCGCTGTTTTAACTTTATATATATATTTTTTTACAGGTGGAAGGTTTAAATATCGTCGTTTTGTACGCGTGGAATGGTGACGTGGAAGAAAAATAGACACGTCAGTCACTGGGTAAGCCTATAGTTGCTCGGTGGCTTGATTTGCAAAACGGGCTTAAGGTCGATAATTTATTTGTAAATATTGAAAAGTTTGGACTAATTCGCAATCAGCGAAAAGGTTGGGACTTAAAATACACAAACAAGCACACACATACACATATATATACTCCATCCGTCCACTATTAACGTATCCATTTACTTTTTGCACGTCGATTAAAGAATATTATTATTATATACTCCCTCCGTCTCGCAAGTGCATTTTGCTTTATTGCACGTAGATTAAGGAGTATTATTATTTAATGTGTAGTAGGTAGTTGTATTAGTGGGAATGTGGGCCCCATATTTTAATTGTATTAGTGGGTGAGTATGAGACTCATGTGTATAAAAAAGGAAAGAGGACCCTTTGGGTGAGATGACCAAAATGGAAAAAAGAGACTCTTGGTGCGAGACGGACGGAAGGAATATAAAGTGGGTAGTTGTAATAGTAGTGAATGATTGGTAGGTGTGGGGCCCTTTTACTAAAAAGGGAAAATGGATACTTTTATAGTGGATGATCAAAGGCAAAATGGGTATCTTATCAGCGGACGGATGGAGTATATATAATTATGTTATGTTAAGAGAGAATGGTGGTAGCGAGCGCCAGATTATGAGAGGTGGACAAATATGATTACCTATTCTATTTTCTTATATGATTTACAATTCTATTTAGGCAAACACTGTGTAAACCGAGTTTACAATGTAAACCATGTGAATAACGCAAAGACTTGTGTAAGATAGCATATAAAAACTTTAATTTTTCAATATAAATAAATATATAAATATAAATATATAATAAATAAATATATATATATTTCATTATTTATAAAATATATCTATATCAACATATTTTATAACAATACTCTTATTATTAACGAAATCAATGTGTGTGTGTGTTGACAATCACTAGGATAGGCTAAGTTTTTTTTCTAAAATTGGTGGAACCGGATTTTATTATTGTAAATGGGCCTTCGAATTATGAAAATGGATCAAATGTGAAAATGGGTTAAATAAAGTTATCCCTCATTACGGCCCCAAAACGTTTGCCTAAATCTCTGCTACTCCGCCCTAGCTCATCTCCGATCAATCGCAGTTGTACCTTCTGTTCATCGCTTTTCGTTAAATATCAAGCGGCACCGGAGACTCGCTGGAAATGACTGTCATTTACCAAGGCACCTAAGGTCTGTGAAAAGTGGACTCGTCGGATGTTGATGAAGTGGATCTTTACAGATCGGGGCTCGTCAACGCATAGCAGATTGTAAGGACTAGGATCGCCTCCTTCTCGATGCATGAATAGATTGGGATAACTCTCTCAGGGGTAGAGATTTCAGCAGATATAGTAGAAATAGATAGGATAGCAAAGGAGAGAGAAAATAGAGTGAGAAAGAGAGAGGAAAGGTTCTTTCTTAGCTTTTTTAATTTCTCTGTGAAAAATCTAATCAAGGCAAATGGTGAAAAGGCCCAAAGAAATAGTGCGAAATAATAAACATATTTTTTTTGGATATAGTGAAGTTGATGATGATGTTTTGGGGTATTGCAGATCGGCATTTTTGGGATACTTTTTTTTTTTTGGTGTTGCGTGAGGTGTGATTTGGTTAATTTGTAAGACATACTAGCACATCTATGTCTTTTTAGAACACAATTTTTTTGCAGGGGATTTTCTTTCTTCTACATAAATTTTGGTCCAATTGGGTCATTTTGTGAACTCCTCCTTCGGTTGTCTTCATGGACATATGGGAGAGAGTGCTGAAAAACCAAGAAGGGAGAGAGAGAGAAAGACTTTTTTGTGGGACATACTTATTTTTGAGATTAGATAACATCAAAAGCAACTACAACGGGGTCATTACAGGTTTCATTGAGGACTACGAGCCCTCATAGTAAATCAGATGAAACTATTTGTCCCAATAAAATCAAACATCAAAATAGAATCATAATTTTTAAATAATTTAGGCCTTTTCTGGACCAAAGAGTTTTTAAAAGGGGCCTTATTCAACAAATTAAAATCATCTAAAAAGTAATTAGAATATTCTTTAAAATTAATTAGATTACTCTTTCTAATTAATTAGACAACTCTTTGAAATTAATTGAATTATATGCAATCTATACGTTGTTAGATAATTTTATAAAAATAATTAGGCTACTCTTTGGAATTAAATAGATCACTTTTTGAAATTAATTGGAGCACCCTTTTAAATTAATTAAATTGAATGCAATTTATATGTTGTTAGTTCACTCTAAAAAAAATTAGGTTACTCTTTGGAATATATTGGGTTACTCTTTATAATGAATCAGATTACTTTTTGAAATTAATTAAATTAAAACGCAATTTATATGTTGTTAGTTCACTCTATAAAAATAATTAGGTCACTCTTTGTACTATATTGGGTTACACTTTATAATGAATTGGATTACTCTTTGATTTGAAACTCCGATTTTCTAACAATAAAGTCTTTTTTTTTAAATAATGAATTAATTGGATTACTCTATCAAAATAATTAGTAGGTTATTCTTTGGAATTTATTGAGTTACTTTTTATAATGAATTGGATACTCTTGATTTGAGACTCTGATTTTCTAACAATAAAGTCTTTTTATAATGAATTAATTGGATTACTCTATCAAAATAATTAGGTTACTATTTGGAATTTATTAGGTTAGTATCTTTATAATGAATTGAATTATTTTTTAATTTGAGATTTTGATTTTCTAACAATAAAGTCTTTTTTATAATGAATTATTTGAATTACTCTTTACAATGAATTAGGATACTCGTTGATAGATTACACTATAGAAATAATTAGATCACTCTTTGAAATTAATTAGACACTCTTTGAAATTAATAAGATTACTTTTTGGAATAAATAGAATTACATTCTACTTATCAATAAAATTAATTTAATCTCTACTCTTGTCCGTCAGCTTCAGATATAAGGTGTGTGTGTGAAAGTAAACAAAAATCAAAGGAGAGAAAATACCCACTTTCTTGATTGAAAGGCCTTGTGAGTTTTTACAGTTAAAAAAAATCCATGGATAAGGTCAAATAGCATTTTGCAGTCAGATAATTTTAGCATTCTGATGATGAGTGAACACTTCAAAGTAAGCCTCATACTTCCCTACCTCAATTGTTGTGAAGGAAAACCGACTGTATGCCATATTCACCTCCCTATGAAGTATTTTCCTTAATGGTGACTGTTGAGAGTGGAATTTTTGTATTTTAGGTCTCACATTACACCGTTTTTATAGAACGTGGCCATAATTTTGTGTATAATGAAGTGGTTTTCATATCTTGCGTAATTAAGATGCTACTAAGGTGTTTTGTTGATTTTTGAAGGATAAAACAGGATCAAAAGTTCAAAAATGGAATGAAGAGTGAAAATGTGAAGAATGCTAAAAAACACACGTCCAAATTGAATAATTTTTCCGTGTTCGTGTAGAAGTCCAAATTGATCTATGATGTATGGTTAGAAAGCCAAGGAAGAGAGGATTGTTTTGGCTCAAAATATCACTCAAATCGGAGTCTGTATGAGGAAGTTATGCTTGAAACGGTGAGGTCACGCAACGCAATCTGTAGCTCGATAGACAGCTCTTCTCGAGCTATACCCATCTTGTGCAAGTTTTTAGCCAAGTTAGGGTCTTACAGAGTCTACAAGATGTCATCTTTTCACTCATATGAAGCTTGGCTATTGCTCGTCAATATCCAGACCCAGCTAGGCTCGAGTTGGGTGCCAAGCGGGGTATTTTTAAGTCCAGTCGCAGCCTGTTCGATCCATCAGTGTATTTTCGATTTCCAAATCATGACTTGGACAATTTTCTATGTGAAAAAGCCCTACACACAGCCTAAGATATTAATGGGGAAAAGCAACACACAAGGGGGGAACTCATTCATTCCACCGTGAATTCACTCCAAAAATTAGAACACATCAAATTCACATTATTTTACATTCATCCGTCCATTCTGAAAGGGTTTCCAAGTGCTAATTGAGGGAGATCAAACGATCGGTGAGACGGTGAAAGAACGCCAAACTATGCTTACGCTAGGGTTTGGTGTTTCTCATCTTTCCTTTCCTTTTGCCTTGATTTGTGATATGAATTGCATAGCCATGAGTGTTGATTGTAACCTCATGGGCTAATTTCTTATACAGTTCTAGGGTTTGATGGTTAGATTGAATTGATTTGGGAACCTAGTGTTGGATTGTATACTAAAAGTCTAGCTTTAGTATGAACAATGTTATAACAATATTTAAAATGAGAATCATTGATCAAATGATTGCATGTCGATGCAATAGTCCATTTACTTTATATTGTAGAAAATATGGTGTGCGTCGTCGCACAGAAGATCATATTATCAGCTCCTTATAAAATATAAACGGATGCTCACAACATAGATAGACGAGGACAATCTATCGGGATGGTTGTAGTGTGATTTGGTATTAGTTTGTCTTGACTATAAAATTACACAAGTGCACTTTGTATGTATTGAGCAGAACCTCGAGAGATCATTCGATTTATACTGAATATATAATAAACTAGATCTTAGTTATTATTGATGTTTGTGCTTTTAATCCCTATATAATAATCTCGACACGTAAGCCAGTATTTATTTCTTTGATTCATCAATGAGTGAGATTTAATTGTAAATCAATATGCTCGGTGAGTTGGGGAGATGGTAATGTCTCTCTGGTGTACTGTTAAATTGTAGAAGGAATCCGTGTCCTAACGGAATTGGTTGATTATGTCCCCTTGAGGAGCTCATAATGATTATCATGTAAACCCTGCTGGTGGATTTAATCCGGCATGATAATAAGGTTGAATGACACTACTCTCGGAAAAGATATTAATTAATGGAGTTGTCAGTAATTTAATTAATTAATGGACATGAATCTTAAACACGAGGAGATAACGGGCTCATAATAAGAACGAGCCCATAACGTAACTTGGGATTAAGGTGGCAGTGCAATAATATTTCTTAGTGGACTGATTTATTATTATTGGACTTAAGTATAAGTTTTAGGCTAAACTTGGATGCTTAAGTCCAATGGGAGGCTCAACCTTAATTTCTCCTCTTGGTCCCTGTTGTGGCCCATATATAAGCAATCTCAGTGATCCGGAAACCCTAATTGTACACGCTTAAACTGTGAGATACAGAAGGAAGATTACAGATTGAGAGGGTTTTGAAGATCGTCGCCCACACGACGTCAAGACTAGGATTAGAAATACAGCAGAAGATCAAGATGTTGTTTCTGCAGCTGTTCTAACTTCTCCGCCAAGTCTTCGGTGAAAGGTATAATATTCTATTCATTTCTGCTGCAATAGAATTACATGAAACCCAAACGAATCATGTAGACCATAAGATCTGAAAGCTAACAATTGGTATCAGAGTTGACGGTTTCTTGGTCGCACGTGAAACGTTTCAGCTAGGGTTTATGTGATTTTATGATTTAATTGTGAATTAGAATCGCATGAGAATTTGGGTTTTGGTTTTATTGTATAATCCATGAATATCCCTATGTGAAACCCTATATATGTATTGTCGATGGTTTGGGTGAATCGTCGAAACCTGTTAGGTGAAAATCACGTCTGGATCTCCTGAAGATGAAAGATACGCACGGTGAAGTGCTCAGATATGGCTGGACGATGGCGCTCATCGTGTGTCCAAGTGCCATGGTGTCTCGCACGGATCGTGCGAAACACGCGCAGGGGCAGGCATGTTGGTGTTCTCGGCATGCAGAAGGAAGGGCAAGCACCTGTTGTTGCACACATAAGCGAGAAGGAGCCGTGCAATGGTCGCACGGTGTCAAGCTGGTCATCGAGCGTAAGAGATCGGGACGACCTTGAGTCCGAGTTGTAGCGCATGTTTGCATAGCATGGGTGCACATAGGCAGGAGTGTCGTCGGGTAGATCACACGGTTGCTGGGAGAAGTGGTCAGATTCATGTAATTTGAGCGTACAGCACGGTATGATGCTCGTTGATGGACAGATCATTGGGCAAGCATGTCGGGTGACTTGGCATTACTGGCTGCCGCTAAAATAAGGTAGACGGGCGACCCATGCATGCTGGCGGGTGTGAACAAGAGGCGTGTCATGCGAGCTATAGGGCAGGCGGGCCTGCTGGCGGGCGCATGCCACGAGATGATGAAAATTGTCGTGCATACCTCCGAGCGACCTGGCAGGAGAACAGGTGGCGTGCCGAGCATGGGCGCCCGAGTCGTGCATACTACCAGACTGCTGGGCTTGCGCTAGGCATGTTAGCAGGCGACGATAGGTGCTGTTGGGCATGCTGGTACATGAAAACATACGTAGTGGGCTGACTGCCGGGCTTTACACCGGGCGGATAACGGGTGACAGTCGTGCTGTGAGACTCAGAGACGAGTGTCGTGCTGGCATGTCGGGTAAGTTTTCATGCAAGCTGCTGGGTGATAAGCATGGTTGGGTGCTCGGAGTCGTGCGTGGGGCGCCCGTTGGGAGTGCACGGGTCGTGCGTGATGCCGGGCAATAAGGCGGGTATGAGTTCTGGAGGAAAATTCGTAAAGACCGGCTTCAGATTTTTAGATTAGGTTTTGGGGCGTTGCCCACATTCATGCTTCTCTACAACAAAACTGTGAATAGATATTAGTAAATAGATATCGATTATTTTTGAAACTGATATCTATAGATACAGTAATCGATATCTATTCTATAACTGATATCTATTATCTCAACAATAACTTAATAGATATCAGTTATTACCTGTCGATATCCTTTAATGATCTCTATACCTGTAATAGACATCGGTTGTGTCAACCGATATCTTTAAGCTGATATTAATATATATATATATATATATTTATATATATATATATATAATGTGATTTTATTATAAAAAATCATTATGTAATATGTATGAAATCGTTATTTTCAACATACAACCATCTGTTGGGAATTGGAATCGATCCCAAAATTTCCAAATTCTTTCCAAAATCGTTCAACTCTGCCACCACCAACGAGGAACCCTAGCGCCGCAAGCACTGCCAATAGCCACTTGCTCGCGACGCCCACGCTCCTCCTCTACTTCTCCCCAGATGTGCGTATCCATGGCCGTCATCCTCTCATCGTCTTCCCCCTTTGCACACAACGATGATCGCACTCCACCGCTACCCTCGACCTTTCCTCCGCCTCCCGCTGCCCTGCTGGTCACCTAAAGAGATCATCGCTCTCATCAACGTGTACAAGAACAAGTGTTACTCCCTCTGCCGCGGCAACCTCTGCACCAACCACTAGATGGAGAGAAGCTTTGGAAGAGGTATCACGCCGAGATCCAGCACGTCGCAGCCCACAGCAGACACCTCCGCTTCACCTCAACTTCAGGTAATTATATTTTCTGGCTCTATTATATGGACTGCTCCTTGAAATTGTATGATAAATCTATATATTAAGTGGCATTCTGATGGGCTTTCTGGCAAACTATGACTTAAGTTTGTTTGTTTGCTTTCTTTAAATTCCAGTGCTGCTGTCCAAGATTTTGGAAGGAAAATTTTCTTTTATTGATTATTTTATAATGGGGTTTTGGAAGGTGGGTGGAGTGCACAAGATGTTGTTTGGTTGACACACTTGTTCCTTCAACAGAAAGAGAGCTAGAAAACTGATATGGGGGATTGTTAGTGATTTTTCTGTTCTGTTTGATGTAATTTTATATTAAATCTTGTCCCTTTATTTGTGGGTTTCTTTGATGGTTTGTTTCTTTACATTTGTGTCGTGTTCCCAATTGTAAGCCCTTAATTAAGATACTTCAGAGCTTGTCCATTTGGCACTGCTTACTTATCTTATCTATTTGTGATTAATTTTGTTTTATTGACATGTTGAAAAGTATTTACTCCATTCATTGCACTTGCTGCAGAAAAGTTCCAGTAAAAGCATCATGAAATGACTTGGTGAAATGGAAGGTTGCAGTTCATCTTCAAGAAAGCTTCAGTTTAATTAAACAACAGTCTATTATTTTGTTAGTTGACTAATTTATCATCATTTACGAATCTTATTCATCAAAGTGTTTTTGTTAATTTCATGAGTTGAATTCTCTATATTGAGTTGTGTTGCCAATTTTTCAAGATTATGAAGTTGAGAATTAATTCTGGTTATGTGGAATTGATTAGCTACAGATGTTACGTTTTACATCTAATCCATATTTTCATCTTATTCATATATATTACCCTTTGAAAAACATGAGGAATTCCTATCCTTGCAAGCATTAGATTAGATGGATGTTTGTCCCTAGATTAGATGATTGTCTTGGGCGCATTCAATTTTATTTACATTTTTACCGAAGTAGGTTGAAGCTCATATATACTTGTGGAAGTGGAACACAAGAATTGTAACTTCTGATGTGGATGGGACTATTAACAAGTAAGCCTGTTTTTTCTTATTGCTGATTTTAACTCTCTCTCTCTCTCTCTCTCTCTCTCTCTCTCTCTCTCTCTCTAAGAGATAGATTCCAAAGTGGTGTAGTATCATGAATTTAGTGAAAGTATGAGCTTGATTCACCACTGAAGTTGCCAAATTTTGGTACTAAACTAATGATATTCTCTAAAATATGTTATTGCTAACTGTAATTCACCGAACATTATAATGACTTCCAGTTTGTGCACATGCTTCTTAAGTAGATCAAAAATTCTAAAGCAAAGATAGAGCCTGCTTACAAATCTTACTACATATTTTTCTTTAGTCTACTCTTGATTCTTTATTGCTTGTTTCTTGGTCTGATGTTCTTGGTCAGTTTATACCTTTGGTTGGAAAAGACAGGACACATTCTGGAATTGCTCATCTTTTATCTGCAATAAAGTTAGTCTCTTCACATGTTCTTTTTTCTTTCCAATGCATCATTATATGTTGTATAGTACTGGATGTTATGGTTCTTGTTTGAGATAGAATAGTGGATATTCAGTCATGAAATTCTTAACTGACTTATGAGTATGTGTGGATTCTTATTTTTTCTGAAAAGTCGTCTGGTGACACTAGCCCGAGATATTTTGTGTTGGCAAGATTTTAGTAATAATATATGAGGCTTGGTATACAAAAAGAGTCTGATAAGTAGGCTGTTTTTGGAAGAGCAGTAAAAGAATTTTGGAAAAATCCACAGCTTGGGGACTTAAATTTAAATGTAAAATTTTGGAAAATCCACTGCTTTAAGAGAATAGTTTTCCATTGTATTTTTATTAAAGTTGCTTCTTGGTTTGCCCTAAACTACTTGATGCAAGTATGCATAGAAATGCTCATTTCTGTTTCCTTTCAAAATCAAACTCTTCAAATAAGAGCAATAAGAACAAGGCTTGTAAATTGAGTGCATTCGTGTTATTGATGCATGCAAAAGACATGACTACTATTGTGTCACTGTCTGTCTAGCAGTACGCTGCCACACATAATTGTACAAGCCAGACGTACCCTACTTAAACCCTTCCCTTATTATGTTACAGACTGACTTCATAATTCACTTGTCTATTTATTCATTGTATCATCAATTCTCCACGACATTATATCACCTATAATTTAACTTGGTGTTGCACCTAAATAATTCCAGTTATTCATACAAATGGAACAGGCCACTTGTTCATGTGGCAAGCATCTAATTGACCTATTCTATTAATATTTGATTAATTAAATTTTCTTTTGTCCACTATTATCTAGTCAGCTATTAAATTGCACTGCTATTGAAATTATCTTCGTACTGTTATTGAAATTATCTTGTCTCTTCGTTCATTGTTCGTTCGTTCATTGGCTTTGCTCTGTTATTGAAATTACTTGATTCTTAAAGTTTTATATAAAATTTGAAGCTGAGTTAGAAGGATGTGCAGGTCTAATTGTGAGACCTCCTTGTACTCCTTTCCCTGCTGCATTCGGGGCAATTTATAAAGTCATCTGAATTTAAAAATCATTTTTTGATATTGAAGTTGCTATAAAAATTAGTACTTGAAATAGAGCAGTGCGAATTAAGATAGCTTTTTGGATCTCTGTGCAAAGCCAAATTTTTTAATTATCTTTTCACATGGTACTTAATTTTCCTACCTCAAATTTATGATTATTCTTAATTTTCCTACCTCAAAATTATGATTTTTTAATAATTTATGTCTAGTGTTTACATATGAATTACAAATTTTAGATAGCTTTTGGAAGTGATATTATAATTTATTCACAAAGGCTTATCTGCAATTTCATGTCCGCATTTTTAGAAATTAAAACATTTCGCTCTTAAGACTCATAAAGACTTATAAAAACATCTTCTTATAATTAACTAGTATGTGTTGTCATCAAGTTAAAACATCTCACTAATCACTTGAGTTATTTAGGTAGTTAAATTTTAGGCTTGAACAAGCATACTGCATACGCCTTGATGTAAATGACCAGAATAATTGATACTATAAAATGTGTAGTGAAATGTTGGGAGTTACATTTGAACTTTAATATCAGTCTCATTAGTCAATTGGGTTTGCTTCAATCATTTAATGTATTGGATCTAATATATAAGACTTATTTATAGCTAGCTGCGTAGAAAAAGGTATAAGAATTTAATGTTTTAAACCAACTTTATTGTGTTACATTTACTACTTTTTTTATTATTTGGTTTTTGAGTTGTGAATTTCTTTTAATGTTGCAGATATGTAGAGCAAGCTGCGATCCAGAGGATTTTATCAATCAAAAAGGTTTCCATCATATTTTATAGTTGGGATAGGACTTTTCCATGCAGCATTTATTTGTTTTTTTGTAATTTCTTTCATTATTAATCAAGTGTTTTGAATATTGGAATGTTTGACGTTGAATTCAGATACTTTTCTAATATGGATATTATTAGTTGATAAATGAAATATTGTCGAAATGGATGCATTATTTGAAATTCTATTTAAATTAGAATATTATATTGTATAAATAAATAAATAAAGCAGGTTAGTATGAATCGATATATACGATGAAGCATTCTGAAAGAAAGATATCGGTGAATAGCTGATATCTATTCTACCTTGTATTTAATATCATCTCTATTTATATCGGTGAATTTTCAAATAGATATCAGTCATTAATCGATATCTATACTATACAACGGTATCGGTTTTTCAGCGATATCTATTCATTAATACATTCAATATCAGATTAATTAATATCGATGTTTTCTTCATAGATATCGGTTAATAATCGATATCTATAATAGACATAGATATCGGTTTTTCTCTGATATCTATTCTAAAATACATTTAATATCAGGCTTATTAATTTGATTTTTTCTTCATAGATATCGGTCAATAATCGATATCTATAACAGACACGTTCAAATAACCGAGCTATTTAACATACCTATAATATCGCCTCCATTTATAATGGCTGAATATCTGAATAGAAATTGGTTAATAACCGATATCTATTCACAGTTTTATAGTAGTGCTTGGTGGCGAACAATCGAAATCGCTGATATATAACTGTTTATAATTGATGGTATATCTGATTATTGTTATATATGTATGCATGATTCTCTGTGACTTACTTCCTTATTTGTCGTAATAGGAGCATGCTAGGTTACGTATTTTATTTTGAATAATATATGCATGCAAAAATTCTCTTGTTAAATAACTAAGATTGAGAGGGATTGGTTAATAATTCCCGCGGCCTCCATTATTGTTTGTAAAGTGATGCAAGTATACTTATGAGTTGGCTATAGTGCATTCCTCCCCAATGGATGAGTATATTTGTGGATCACTGGTATAGACTTCTTTAAATAATTATTGTTTGTAATGTGATGCACATGAACTTGCAAGTTGGCTATAGTGAGTTTATTTGCGGATCACTGGTACAAACTTATAATTGATGATTATAGAAAATTATTTAGGCATGTGTGATATTCAACAACTGAAGGGGCACAAGCTTGAGTAATGGACTTAGTATCAAATAATGGTATACACTTAGGTGCAATTAATATGTATCCTCCTCGAACGGAGTCACTACTATTATTTGCATGGCTAAAGGACAACCGACTATTAATTATTGTGTCATAAGATTAAATAGACATATGGAATTAATGGGTGAAACCTTCTCTTGCGAATGTTAGGGTTTGTATATGTCCACACTAATGTGGCATGCAAATTCACGGTACTTGAGATGTCGGTTAATTTATTTTACATTATTTTTGAGGGAACCAATATAAATTTTAAATTCGAAGTGTTTTGATCGTTGTATTTATTTACGTGATTCTCTGTATTTTCAAATGGTTTTATTTCACTTATTGTTAACTACAAGAAAACATACTTACTCGTCCAAAATAGATGATTTGAAAAGAATCTTGACTTTAATTCTTACTGCTTAGAAAATATAAATGTGTTCTCACTAAGGTTGTCCTCTGATGCCTATTTAAGTCTCTGGTGTAGAGGTGAGAGATTCATAGAAATATGATGGTCAATCTCATCAGACTCTTTGGATACTCGAGTAAGTTAGAAAGGTAAGAGATCATGGTTGACTGATGAATGAATTGGAAGTCCTTGGAGTAGAAATTGAAGGGGAAACCTCGATCAATTTTATTCTCCATAGTTTGCCAAGATGTTTTGAGTAAGTTCCACCTGAGTTATGAGAGGTTGTACTTGGTGGGAAACTTCTGACAAAACATGTGGCGAAGGAAAGCCAATTTCATCAAGGAGTGAACAAGGTTAGTATCTTATTCACTAGTTGTTGAAGCATGATTAGTGATGGCGTTTAATAACACGTTGTGTGTAGATACCAGAATAACTAAATATTTTTAACTAAGTGATGTTGAGATCACTGTATACATGAGTAATTCTACAAAAGTAGTGGCTGTTACAGTGGGAGTTGTTTATTTATCTTATAATAGGAATAAATGATTGATTATGAGAAATTGTCTTTACGTGCGTTTCATAGAAAGAATTTGATTTCAGTTTCTATGCATTTACGGATGGATACTCTATTGCATTTAAATGACATGGTCATTATAATGAAGTATGGAGCTATAATCTGTTATGGTATGTTGGTGGAAAATTTGTACACTCTTAAACCATGTTTATCCCACGGATGCAATGTATAGTAATTAATAACGTATCTTCTAATCTTAGTAAGAGAAAGGAACCTTCGGAATTGAGCCAAACATATTTCAACATCTAAGACAAGTCATTTTACTTAAGTAGGATTCAAAGGTTGATAGCCAATGAACCATTGAGTTTATTGGAAGTGGAATCTATCTGACTTATGAGTCTTGCTTAAAAGTCAAAATGATTAAAGGCCTTTTGAGGCAAAGGGGGTGCAGAGTCAATCATATGTTAGAAATGGTTCATTCTGATTTAAGTGGTCCTAAGACTGTCCAGGCGAGAGGTGGTTGTGAATATTCATCACTTTGTTTGACCATTATTCTAGAAACATAAATATTTATTTAATGCACTACAAGTCTAAGTACTATGATTAAAATCAAGAAATGCATGGCTGATGCGGTGAAGCGTCATGGAAAATATATCAAGTCATTACGATTTAATCGTGGTGGCGAGTAACTCTTAGGATAGTTATGAGCTATTTATCAGAGGAAGAGATTAAATCTCAAGTTGTCTACACCGGGCAAACCCCAGCAGAATGGTGTGACAGAAAGAAGGAATAGGACTCTTATGGAAATAGTTAGATAGATGATAAGTTATTTAGAATTAATAATTTCATTTTATGGGTATGCCCTACAAATAGCATTTAGTATGGATGTTTGTCTGTTTGTGGGATACCCTAGAAAAATGAAGGGTAGTTTATTTAATAGTCCAAAAGATCAAAGGGTGATTGTTGACACGAACACTAGATTTTTGGAAAAGGACTATGTAATAAATCACAAACCCATGTATAGATTGTTCTAAAGGATGTGAGAGGGAAAACACAAAGTGTAGTACCAATTGTACAAGAGGATATACCACAAGTAAACTGCATCGCGTGTCACATCTGATACGCAATTTCATGTAGCGTCTTGTCGTAGTAGGAAGGTTATTTTACAATAGAAAATATTTATATTTTGGGAGAGTCGTGAGACTTGGTCCCTAGTAAACATAAAATTGATCCATGGATACGACGAAGCACTACAAGATAGAATACAAGATCTTAGCAAAATGCGACGAATTCTGAAATAGAATCTATGGATTCTAAATCAAATCTGGAAGCTTGTAGAACCACTAAATGGTGTAAAAGTCATTGGATGTTAGTGGGTCTATATAATTAAAAGAGGATAACATGGTAAGGTGGATGGAAGCGGTTCCTTATGCTTCGGCAATAAGGAAGCTTAATCTATGGAATGTTATGTACGAGAATGGATATCTGTTTTGCCAAAGGCATAGTCAGTGGGTATCAAGGTAATCCGGAACAAGAATATTGAACTGTGGTAAGACATATATTTATGTGCCTAAAAAGGACTAGAAGTAACATGTGGGCTTATCGGACATATTCATTACTTCTTGTGGAGTATAAAGATTCAGATTTTCAAATCGGAAAGGGATGGCATTAAATCCACCCCAAGTTTATGTGTTTATTTTTGGAAGTGGATTCATAACATGTAGGAGTGTTATATAGAAACATATTTTGGACTCTACCATAGAAAGATGATAAATTTGAGCCTTTGAGATTGCCAAAGTATTTGTATGGCCTTGAAAACTTCATAAAGGACTTGGATGTGAATTTTAAGTTTGCCCAAGGTTATCACAATTTATTGTGATAATAATGGTGCAGTTGTAAACTTGAAGGAATCACAAGTCCATAAGACAATTAAACACATTGAGAGCAAGTACCACCTGATACGAGAAATCGTATGATGAGGGAAAGGTTGTTGTCGCCAAGATTGCATCAGAAGATAACCTGATAAATCCATTAACAAGGACCTTAAGATGAAAACTTTTGATGGTCATGTAGTGGGAGTGGGAATCAGATGTATGGCAATAGATATGGCAGCATAATCTTTTAGTATAAGTGGGAGATTGTTGGATTGTATACTAAAAGTCTAGCTTTAGTATGAACAATGTTATAACAATATTTGAAATGAGAATCATTGATCAAATGATTGTATGTCGATGCAATAGTTAATTTACATTATATTGTAGATAATATAGTGTGTGGCGTCGCACAGAAGATCATATTATCAGCTTCTTATAAAGTATAAACAGATGCTCACAATCGAGATAGACGGGGACAATCTATCAGGATGGTTGTAGTATGATTTGGTATTAGTTTGTCTTGATAATAAAATTACACTAGTGCACTTTGTGTGTATTGAGCAGGACCGCGTGAGATCGTTTGATTTATACTGACTATTTAATTGAACTAGATCTCAGTTATTATGGATGTTCGTAATCTTAATACCTATAAATAACCTCGACACTTAAGCTAGTATTTATTTTTTTGATTCATCAATGGGTGAGATTTAATTGTAAATCAATATGCTCGGTGAGTTGAGAGATGATACTGTCTCTATGGTGTGTTGTTGATTGTAGAAGACATCTGTGTCCTAACAGAATTGGTTGATGATGTCCCCTTGAGGAGCTCATAATGATTATCATGTAAACCCTGCAGGTGGATTTGATCCTACATGATAATAAGGTTGAGTGGTACTACTCTCGGCAAATATATTAATTAATGGCGTTGTCAGTAACTTAATTAATTAATGGGCATTGAATCTTAAACACGGGGAGATAACGGTCTCATAATAAGAAGAAGCCCATAATGTAATTTTGGATTAAGGTGGCAGTGCAATAATATTTATTTAGTGGACTAATTTATTATTATTGGACTTAGGCATAAGTTTTGGGCTAAACTTGGATGCTTAATCCCAATGGGAGGCCCAACCTTAATTTCTCCTCCTGGTCCCTGTTATATCCCTTATATAAGCCAGCTCAGTTATCCGGAAACCCTAATTGTACACGCCTAAACCGTGAGATACAGAGGGAAGATTACAGATTGAGATGGTCTTGAAGATCATCGCCCACACAACGTCAAGACTAGTCTTGGGAATACAGCAGAAGATCAAGAGGTTATTTCTGCAGCTGTTCTGACTTCTCCGCCAAGTCTTCGGTGAAAGGTAAACTACTCTATTCATTTTCGCTGCAATAGAATTACATAAAACCCGAACGAATCATGTGGACAATGAGTCTAAATGCCATCGCCTAGACCAAGATTGGGATTTTATGCAGTTGATATTTTGAATTTATTTATTTAATCAGACTTTGCTTTTATGCTTAGTAACGTCTTCATAATAATTTCATGACATCCGCTATAGTGCTTGATTTATTATGTTAGCTTGTGTGCGTTCATGATTGATATTGTCTATCTATTAGGAATTAAGATAGTTCCGCTATAAACACTTTAATTCTAATAAACTGGTAGATCAGATACTTAAACTGTTTAGTGAAACAATGCAATTAAACGTTCAAGTAGGAAGTGAAAAAAATCTTGTAGTAATTTCAGATAATATCTTGTTAGTCGAACGAATTACCATCCAGAGGTATTATTGTTTGCTTTGATTAGTATCTAGGAATGAGGCTTGGTAATATTCACATACCTTAGGAAATAAATCAGAATATATTATTGGCTTAAAATCGGATCATATCTGGTGGGTTAACAGGATTAGGTGGTGTATCTTCATAGATGCTGCATGAATGAACAATTTGAAGACTAGAAAACCAAATTAATTGATCTATACCTGATACCTTATAACTGTTCCTTATCTCTTGATTTCAATTTGAATTTATTTTTTTATTTTATTTAATCAGTTATTTATTATTTCAGTATTTAAATAATTAATTCAAAAACTCTGGATTGGTTACTTAATTATGATTAGTTTATAATTTAGAGTAAATAAATAATTAACTGTCTCATTGGGATCTATAATTTAGCTTGGTTGTTTGACGCTACAATTAACATCCTTCACACATGGGGATTTAATTGAAGTGTGTAAAAACACCTATCAGTAACGAAATATAAAATCAGATAAAATTTTGATAAATGGCTGATCTAATTGTTTGATTCCTCCATAATTCATAGATGAAAAACCTCGATGGAGAGGGTTGGAGAGAGACTGGAATTGGAGTCGTCACGGTCGCCATGGAAGCTGAAGTAAGTTGCCATTACGATGACGTTATTGTCCAACTCCTCAGAGATGCATTTTCGACCAGAATTCTAAACGTTCAACCATATTCCTCGCAGCGATGGAACTGCCACCAGCAAAGGCCAGAAATGGTGCGCCTCCATGTGAATCGCAGTTGCAACATTTTGGCCGGCGCTGCCATTAAATTGATTAGATAGCAATGACTCTATTCCAAGATGAATCGAAGGTGAGATCTTCTGTTGTTTTCCTCAAATTTTAGTTGATCATAAGGAAAGACCACAACACACAGAATGTGGATCAACCAAATGAAGTAACATGAAAATAAACAGCAGCTTTGTATGTATACCAAAAGATAAGCAGATGAGTTATTACATTAGCCTTGAACACCCACCTCATTACTACCTAAACTAAACACACTCAGGGTTAAAAGTAGTCAATCATAAAGTTTCTTGAGCCACCTTTGCCTTTTTACGAGCTCCAACTGCTCTGCCAATGGTATCAACAATCTTCCTTTGTGCCTCAAGAATCATCCACATTCTCTTCTGCTCCATCTCCATCCGATACTTCTCTGTCTCCCTCAGCATATCAATCATTTTAACCTCCATCCCCATAAACCTCTATGTAAAACCCCCAATTTCTGCTGCTAGTTCCACCCTTGCACCACTGTTGAGAGTGAAAATAAGTGTATTTTAGTGTCCAATTTAATACTTTTTGATGAGAATTGTTGTCATATATTAGTACAAGTGTCTTATATTCGATATATTTGAGAAAAAGGTGCAGTTGAGGTGTTTTATTGTGTTTTAGGTAGAAAAAGGGATCAAAAGTGCAAAGTTGGAGAAAATGTGCAATTTGAGCAAGAATGCTGAAAGACGCACGTCCAACTTGTATAATTTTTATGTATTTGTGTGGAGCTCGAAATTGGAAGTGTCATACATAGTTGGAAATTCACAGAAGATAGGGTCGTTTTGGCATAAAGAACACCCCAATCGGATTCCAAACGAGAAAGTTATGATCAAAGTGGTGACGTCGAGCAAGTTGTGCCGAATAGAACGGCTGTGCCATTTTGCATGACTTGTTACACATTCAAATGTTGGAGTCTCTGTGAGTTCTTTATATAAATAGAAAACCAAGGAAGAGAGGATAGCTTGAGCGCAAGAATCACTCAAATCGGAGTTTTGAAGAGGAAGTTATGCTCAAAATCGTGAAGTCGCGCAGCTGCCAGCGAGAATTTCCGAGAATTTTCGAATTTGTGCATGTTTTTACACCACTCAATGTGTGTCGCGTGTTTTACATCCCATTGCATGTATTTTCGTGTTTTCCAAGAAAAACCTCATCCAAGGTTCATAAGGAGAGCTCACAATTATAAAAGGGGATGTAGATCACATCATTATTCATTATCATAGAATCATATTGGATTGGAGAGAGTCCACAATAATACTACACCCCACAAGGGGGGATCACCTCCCAACCATCATCTACATCCTTTCCTCCATCCATCCATCACTTTGAAGATTCGTCTGTGGAACCAAGAGGAGAACCAAGAGGAGGATTCAACACGGAGAAGGACGCGACGACTCCCACGTCTAGGGTTTTATTTGTTTCCTAATTTATCCTGTATTTTCCAGACATCAGGGTAAAATCTATCCAACACCCATGATTGTTCTGTTGGATTGTATACTAAAAGTCTTGCTTTTGGTATGAAAAATATTTATGATAATATTTGAAATGAGAATCATGTGATCAAACGTTTGCAATAATAATGTTGTTGCAAAAGTCCATTTACTTTATACTGTAGATAATGTGGTGTGCGACATCACACGGAAGACCATATTATCATATCCTAATAAAGTATAAACAGATGTTCACAATCGAGATAGATGGGAACTATCTATCGGTATGGTTGTAGTGTGATTTGGCATTAGTCTGTCTTGATTATAAAATTACACTAGTGCACTTTGAGTGTATTGAGCAGGACCGCCGTTGAGATCGTTCGGTTTATACTGACTATATAATAGAACTTGATCTCTGCTATTAAGGAAGTTCGTACTCTTAATCCCTATACAATAATCTCGATACGTAAGCCAGTATTTATTTCTCTAATTCATCAATGGGTGAGATTTAATAGTTAAATCAATATGCTAGGTGAGTTGGGAGATGGTGCTGTCTCTATGGTGTGTTGTTGATTGTAGAAGGAATCCGTGTCCTAACGGAATTGGTTGATGATGTCCCCTTGAGGAGCTCATAAGGATTATCATGTAAACCCTGCGGGTGGATTTATTCCGGCATGATAATAAAGTTGAGTGGTACTACTCTTTGTAATTATATTAATTAATGGAGTTGTCAGTAACTTAATTAATTAATGGGCATTGAATCTTAAACACGGGGAGATTAACGGGCCCATAATAAGAAGGAGCCCATAAACGTAATTTGGGATTAGCGTGGCAGTGTAATAATATTTTTTTAGTGGAATGATTTATTATTATTGGACTTAAGTATAAGTTTTGGGCTAAACTTGGATGCTTATGCCCAATGGGAGGTCCAAACCCTAATTTCTATTCCTAGTCCCTGTTGTAGCCTATATATAGCCAATTTCAGCAGCCCGGTAAAGAGATTAGACACGCCTAAATATGTGAAAATAAAATTAGGGCTGCAGATTGAGTTCGTCGAGCAGATCGTTGCCCACACCAACGTCGAGACGTGGCTTAGGAATACAACAGAAGACTGGAAGGTCGTTTGCTATTTCTGGCCGTCAACTTCACCGATTTTTATAAAATTATGTAGAAGTCCAATCTGGACGTGTGATATACTGATGGAAAGTCATGGAAAAGAGAATCGTTTTGGCACTTAGATCACTCCAATCGGAGATCAGATGACGGAGTTATGGCCAAAATTGTGACGCTTCACAGGCTGCCGACGAGAATCATCCTCTACATCAACCCTTGGTGAAAGGTAATTCGATTCTACATTTTTGCTTCCGCTTCTGTAGATTATATGAAACCTAACGGTTCAAGCTAACCAAAAGATCCTAAATGCCAGCATGTTCTTCGTAACATCATGGGCTAGAGCCTTTTTGGTAGAACTAGGGTTGTGAAAGTTTTTATGAATTAATTGAACTTTCGTGTGTAAACTCCGTACAACACTACTTGTGGATTTATTTTACATATGATTGTGCTTTCTTAATCTATATTCACGGTCGTTTTGTACATCTTCAATTGATATATAGAGTCTGAATATATATCTTGGTTGTAGATTGAGTGTGTTCACCGCTGAACAGGATTCCATGTTATGACTCTAAGTGAGGGGACTCTGAAACTTCATTAGAACTATCATATATGAATACTTATTAATTGGATTGAATTCGGGTTATTAAGTAGAATAAAGAGGATAATTTTATAGTACCTATAAAGGGAGATCATATCGGGTTAGAGTACCAATTGGTCAGGAAAATAATTGATACTGATAGTACCTAGAAAGGGGGGTGAAATTATATCTCTTGCTCCGAGGTTATTCACACGTGTTACACGCATGTTTACTTATGTCTATAGAGTAGATATGCATGGTTTAGTGATGCGTCCATATTCCACAAGGCAGAGTCGGACATCAACACACGGAAGGGAAATTATTGCGTGAAACTAGATTATCCTAGAGCTACCTATTCTCCTACTTGATTCACTTTCTATTCTTCGATTGATCTTTTATTTTATTTGTTATTTAATTTAATTGTTAGTAGATTAATCATTAAACCTTCAATCTTATTGCTACTTGTCTTAATTAATTTAGTAAATAATTAAATTGATAATACACCGTCCTTTGGGTTTGATATTCACTTGGTCCTTACTTAAGCTGCAATTGATATCCTTAATAATTGGGGATTAATTTTGTGTGCAAAGAAAACACGCATCAAGTTCTTGGCGCCGTTGTCGGGGACGGCTGTTATTATTAATTTATTATTTCTAGTTTGATTAAGACTTCTATTTGTGATTATTTATTTCTATCTAACCTTAAATTTTTCTGAGATACTTGTGCACTAGGAAAATGAGAGGAAGGAAAGAAGGAATAACACATTAATCTAAATATTGCCGGAGCAAGGCAGAATCCAGATAATATTACCATAAGTGAAATTTTCATGAACTATGAAATTGGTAACATGGGGTTGATAGGAGTAAGGGGGAAAGATGATGATTTTGAGATACATCCCGCTCTTATTAACATGGCAGAAAAAATCCCTTTTCTGGAGGTTGTATTGAAGATCCATATCAGTATCTCCGAAGATTTCTTGGTTATGCAAACACTCAAAAGGATAATGCTAGGCGGATTGCCCTATTCAAGTTTTATTTGATTGATAAGGCAGAAGCTTGGTATGAGACTCTTGATGTAGCAGACTGCACAATATGGGACCAACTGCAGCAGAAATTCTTAGAGAGATACATGCCACCCTCAAGGATCTTAAGGATGCGACAAGAGATCACCCAATTTATTATGAATCAGGGTGAGAAATTACATGAGGCGTGGGATAGCTTTAAAGACATGCTCAGGCGGTGTCCACAGCATGGAATTTCTAAGGCTGAATACATAAGCATCTTCTACTATGGATTGGATTGTGAGTCGCGTATTTTTATTGATGCATCATCAGGAGGAGCGATGTTATCTAAGACAGCACTTGAAGCAGAAAAGTTATTTGAAGACATCTCTATGAATTTACGTGACTGGACTGTAGAGAGAGATAGAGGATCATATGTACTTGGCAAGGTAGCGCATGTTGAACATCAAGTGGTGAAGCCGAATAGGGATGATGAGATCTTCTCTAGTCTAGCTAACATCAACAAGCTATTACAATCCCAGCAGAAGCAGATTACAGAGTTGACACAAAGGGCGCCTATTATACAGCAGCACGAAGTGAAGAGTGTTGAAGATACCTTCAATCGATACATGGCTGAGAATGATTCAAGGATTTATCATCTTGAGGATACCATGAATGTTGATCATGCAGATTTATCTAAGCAGTTGAAGGACTTACCTTGATTATGGGGCAGATGGCCGCGAATGTGAATCAATTGACACAATTGTGGAAGAATAATGACATCACATTGAGGTCAGGTACACAGTACGAGGGTCCAATGATGCCGGCGAGTGGAAAAGAAAGGAACAGTGAAGTTGCTCGACCAAACCAAGTCTGTTCCACCAGACCTGATGGTCGAATGGAGGTCAAGCAACGCAATGATATTGGAAGCTCGCGATAAGGCAGTTTGCTTGACCAGATGCCTTTCGTTCGACCATGCTACCTAAGTCGAACGGAGGTCAAGCAAACTTCGGAAAAATAAAATTACGATGCTCTGTTTTCAGGTGCACCGTTCAACCTGCACTCTTCCGTTCGACCTGCACTCTTCCATTCGACCAGACAACCTTGGTCGAATGGAGGTCGAACAATGCATGGGAGACGAGAGCCGCATCAGGCGTCGATGTTGACGAAAACTTCTTCTTATTGAAGAGCTTTGAGCTTACCTTTCTTGAGAGAGTACCACTTGTCATGGTGAAGATTAAAGGTGAGATCTCTTGTCATCTTCCTCGAATTTCTATTGAATCGCTTGAAGAAGAGTCGCATGTGGGTTTAACACTATTCCTTAGGTATTCCAGCAGTGGCGTAACGGCGATTGAAAATATTTTTTGGAGAATTGGGCGAAGTGGAGCGGCGATGGAAAATAGAGGGAGTAAGAGAAGAGAGGGGAGAAAGAGGAAAGGGTGAGAGATATTTAGAACCCATTTATGCGGTTGGAGGAAGGAGGATCCGTGAAATTTTTTTTAATCCATTTAGCTGGTAGAAGATCCGGTCTTAAATTTAAATCAGTCAATCTGTAGGACTGGTTCCACTGTAGTGGTACTATATATATATATATATATATATATATATATATATATATATATATATATATATATATATATATATATATATATATATATATATAGTACCACTATATATAACTGAATTTGCAATTTGTGTGCAATTTGTATCATTTACTTATTTCTTATGAAAATTTAAATATTTTATAAGAAATGATAAAATATTAATATTATTTCATGTATGTATAGTTATTTTGAAACTAAGTTAGAAAATTATATGTATCTTATGATATAGAAAGATGATGTGTTTACATATAAAAAACGTAACTTATAAATATATTCTCAATAATTAATAGTATTTATTATAAATATTTTAATTGGAATTGGATATGCTCTGTAATCTCCAATCTCCCAAATCCATTTAGAATTTTATCAGTTCTTAACTACATAAAGTCATCAACTTGTTTATCTCCTTCGTGAAGCTCTCAACATATTTATCTCATGCGTACGATCAGAATTTCCTCCCATATAAAAACCTACATTCTTTCCCAATTCTCAAAAAAATTTACATGTTTCTTAGAAACTTGTAGTCAAGCTTTCTCATGATGAAAAGTTCGTGAATTAGAGGATCGAGTACATTCATATTATAAATTATTGAGGTGAGAGAATTTTTACTTATTTTATGTGATGATTTTGAGTTCATGTTAATATTATATGTGAAATTTTGAGTTCATGTGATGCTGATTAATATGATATTGAAAATCTACTTATGAGGCATGAAAAAAAAAAGGTCTTCTGGACCTTTATAAAGAAGGAGGTCTTATGTACCTATGTCTTCCGGAACTTTATAAAGAAGGAGGTCTTATTAACTTAATAAAAGAGGAGGTCTTCTGGACCTTAATAAAGGAGAAGGTCTTATGACCTATATGAAGAAGAACATATTTATAAAAGAGGATATGAATGAGGAAAGTATTATATAAATTAAGCAGGTGAGATACTAAGTAAATAATTTTATATAATCAATATATTTATGTGACTTAATTTATTTTTATTATCGCATGTGGTGTTTGGTTTGAGAAGTAGTGATTTCTCACTAAGCTGTGGTTTTACTCACCCCTTATCTCTCCCATTTTCAAATGAAGGAGCGAGCGTGGTGGGACTAGAGGATGCCCATCATCATTAAACTTTATTTTTTAAGTTACATCAATTTCACAATTTGATATTTAATTTTATGAAAATTTAAATTGTCTTAAATATTTATTTTCTTTAAGATTCCACTCAATTCTTTTAAATAAAATAATTTTTAATTAAGTAAAATCTAGGATGTGACAAAATGGTATCAGAACGGTTCTACAATTCTGTATACCCATTTCTTCTTTTAAGAAACAATCTGTAACACTGCTGTGACAGCTACATAAGTTCATTTTATGCAAGATTACAATAATTTGGAATAATTATTGTAAGATGCATCTTTTATAGTCATATTATTGTTAGATACAATGAGAAAATTAAATTACTCAGAACTACAATTTTATATTGCAATATTCCAATATTACCCTTAATTTTAAAAAAAATACATTATCCTTTCCTTATATATTTTATTTATGATTTTAATTGACTTTCACAATTTACAGAAATCAATCCCCCTTTTTAATCAGCAAACTTTTTTTCTCCCAAATCTAATAATAAATTTTCTCCAGCCACCTCCCATGGCCCTACTAGAAGAAACAACATTGGACCGTCGACTGCCATCGCAGATATGCGGTTAGAATTACTACTGCCGACTATTGGAATCGCTGCCGCCGACGAAGGATTGCCTCCCGCTAACAGTTCGCCATCGGCCGCGGCGAGTTCCTGCCGTAGGTCTCGTTTGCATCGTTGAAACGCCGCTGATCGCCTATCGCTACTAGTGTCTAGCAGAATATTACATACATGTTAAATTTTCGCCAAAATCTGAATCCAGCCATAATCAGCTCTCTTTCATTGCAAGTGTCTCGTCGGAAATCACGAACCTATTAAATTGCCATAGTCGTAGAAATTTGGCCATCATCAGCGCCGAAAGCACTAGTCTTATTTAAATTGAAAATTAAATATTCTGTATTGATGTTTTGAATATTGTAAATTGCTCGCTGATGAACTGGTGAAGAGAATAATTCAAGCACGATATATTTTAGTGGTCCTGGAGAATTGGATGAGTTTTTTTATTGAAAATAATGCTTCTAAAGAAGTTGATTTCTCTAATTTAAATATTGTTTCTTATTATTTTGAATCTAACTAAACCCTTGAGTAAAAATTTATGTTGCACAAAACATTTTTTACTGCACATAATAATTACGATTCACATAACATTTTATGTTTTATAAAAACATTTTAAATTCACATGACATTTTAATTGCGCATAAATTAATGATTCACATAGTATTATTTTATTCACAACAATATTAACAATTTACATAGAATTTATGTTGCACATAGTATTTTTTCGTTCACTTAATAATTACGTTGCACACAAACTTTTACACTACAGAAAACAAAAATTGCTGAACATAACAATTATGCTGACATAATTTTAGAACAACATAATTTAAGAAAATGATTTTTTAAAAGATGTGCAGGGAATGGATAAAACAGATTTGAATTAAAGGAGAGAGTATTGATTTTTAGTTGCTTAATTTTAGGAAAGAGATATTTAAAGATCACCTTATAATTACCTACTTACCTTAGGGCAGCACTATTGTCACACATAACATTACTTAGGGCACTCGAATCTTAAAAAAAAAAATTAAAGTTAAAATATTATTATATCCCCAATCCTAAATTTACTACTAATACCTTATATTACTAATCTCACCCAAATAATTTAGGGCAAAGGATTGGATAGGCCGTCCAACTTATTTCATCGGATCAGATGAGCCCTTAATCTTTCATTTTGTTCATCCAAACCCTTTTCAGTTGTGAACTAGATCAACTAAACCCTTATTCTTTTAAAAATAATATACTTAAACATTTCTGTTAAATAACGGTGTTAAAGATGCACATGAAAAGATTGTTTCTCTTTTCCTCTTTTACATTTAGTCCAACTCCAGAGGAAAAGGAAAATAATTTTCTGCGAAATGATCTTGAATTCCAAATAGAGAATCTCTACTCCAACTAAATTTGTAACATAATGGGTCTGACGTGTGCGATTCAAGCCATTCGGGTCATCACGTGTTCAAAGAGCCGGCGGGATCTCCCCAGGCGATCCACAACTTGACCCAATAATCTCTTCTTCAAATTTTCGATTCGAACTCCGATCACCCCAAATTCGGAGTCCACACTAAAACCCGCAACTGTACTGTCCAAGAACCACCCAATCCAAAAGGTCCCATCCCACCCACCTCCATCGCGACAACCTCCCCTTCAAAATCAACAGTTCCCGTTGCCGTCTCAACGAACGACAAACAATACGGCGATGGAGAAGCAAATTTTCAGTCAGGGATTTCTGGCCATATGATGCAGGAGGCTATGAGGAAGGAGGTGTGGAGTTACAAGGCGGGGATTGAGCAAAACGGGTTCTCAGCGATTCCATAAGAAATGCTGTTGTGAAGGGGATGGGCATTAGGATTGAGAGAGAAAACAACTGAATGGATGCGAGAGAGAAAACTCTTTTGGTTGGGTTTTTTTTTCTTTCCAGATTGATAAGTTAAATGTTTAATCTTTGATTAGAGAGAGAAATAATTCCAAATTATATAAAGCACCTTGAATCTCTCTATCTGGGATTTCCCAAGATCATGTTGCAGAACTTCCAGAGGTTGGACAATGTAAAAGAGAGGGAAGAGAAAACAATTTGTTCATTTATCTTTAACACCGTTATTAATTTTTAACAAAAATGTTTCAGTATATTATTTTTAAAAGAATAAGGGCTTAATTGATCTAGTTCACAAATGAAAAGGGTTTGTATAAACAAAATAAAAGATTAAGGGTTCATTTGATCCGATAAAATAAGTTGGAGGGCTCATTCGACACTTTTGCCCAATAATTTATTAACCCCATCCACACATCTTAAACACACTACAAACACAAGGCGAGACTGTAAAAAAAAAAAAAATTACGTAGAGAACAACTTTCTCTATCTTTCAAAAATGACAAATAATGAGATTAATAACATAAAAAACTAATTAATATTAATTATTGTTTCTTACGTCAATTATTTTATATCCATTTGATTAATTAAATTTTAATTCTTTTTTCTTTTCAAAAATTGCCATGTTTGTTGAATGAAACCTTTTCGTATGATAACTCGTTAAAAAAAATATAGAAACCCTGCCATGAATAATATTTCTTTTTTTTTTCCTTTGATTTTCCAAAGATAGTAATTATAAAACTTTGTCATTCCCTGCCTTAATGTTTAAAGCAAGTATTCTCTTTTATTCTTCTTCTATCCACCATCTCCATTCCCTTTCAATTTTGTTTGCACATTTTTTTTCAATGTTCTTGGTTTTTGTGTGTTTGGCTGTTTTGTGTGTGTTGAGAAGTGTTTAGGGTGGATTTAGTAAATTGGTTAGGTAGAGTTAATAATAAAGGGGTAAATTTAGGGGTGGTGATATAATAGTATTTTCACTCTAATTATTTTTAGGATTTGAGTGCCTTTAGTAATCTTTCGGATGACAATAGCATCGCCCCGTGCTTTATTATCTACCTTTTGCATAATTATATTTAACAAGGGTAGTAATATAAATATGTACTTGATAGTTGTATTTTTTTTGTGAATGTATCTTATAGTAATATATGTTATGGCATTTATCTATTAGTAAGTGTCACTTACCAATTTTTATGAATTTTAATATATTTATTTATTTATGAAATAAAATTTTGTTAGACTTAAAGTGCATCGTGATATTTATATTTGTAATAGTTTACAATTTATATTTTTAAATTAAACTTCTTTCCAACATATGCATATAAATGTATTACAATATGTGTTTTTCACATAATAAATTCTGTAAATTTTATTTATACACGCATTCTTCAATTAATAAAATCTGAATTTCGAGGACGAAAATTTTCTAACATGGTAGAATGTAATAACCTAATTTTTCAAATATAAATAAATAAATACATGTACTTTTCATTATTTATAAAATATCTATATCAATATATTTTATAATAATACTCTTATTATAAAAGAAATCAATATATATATATATATATATATATATATATATATATATATATATATATATATAACTGAATCTACAATTTGTGTGCAATTTGTATCATTTACTTATTCTTATGAAATTTTTAATATTTTAAAAGAAATAATAAAATATTAATATTATTTCATGTATAGTTATTTTGAAGCTAAGTTAGAAAATTAGATGTATTTTATGATATAGAAAGATGATGTGTTTATATATATGTAACCGGTTCTAAGGTGTCTGTTTACTTTTTGCACGTGGATTAAGGAGTATTATTATTATATGTAAAGTAAATAGTTTATTAGAGAGAAGTGGTGGGTCATATTGTGTACTTTTTCACTAAATAGGGAAAATGAATACCTTTGAACCGGATGCCAAAAATAGTAAACTGGACACCTTAGAAGCAGATGGAGGGAGTATTATTTATTTTAAATATTTTAATTAGAACTGGATATACTCTGTAATCTCCAATCTCCCCAATCCTATAATTTATGATTTTATCACTTCTTAGTTACGTAAAGTCCTCAACATGTTTATCTCCTGCGTACCATCAGAATTTCCACCCATATAAAAACCTAAATTCCTTCCCAATTCTAAAGAAAAATTACATGTTTCTCAGAAACTTGTAGTCAAGCTTTCTCATAATGAAAAGTTCCTGAATTAGAGGATCGACATAAATTATTAAGGTAAGGGATTTCTTATTTATTTTTACTGAATATTATATGTGATGAATTTGAGTTCATGTATGTGACGATTTTGAGTTCATGTGATGCTAATTAATATGATATTGAAAATCTAATTATGAGGCACGAAAGAAAATAGATCTTTTGGACTTTTATAAAGGAGGAGACCTTATGTACCTAGATCTAGACCTTTATAAAGGAGGAGGTTTTATGAACCTAAAGAAAGAGGAGGTCTTTTGACCTATATGAATATGAACATATTTATAAAAGAGGATATTAATGAAGAAAGTATTATATAAACTATGCAGGTGAGATAGTAAGTAAACAATTTAATATAATCAATATAATGACGTGACTTAATTTATTGTTGCATTTGATGTTTAGTTTGATCAGTAGTGATTTCTTATTGAGCCTTTGGTTTTCCTCATCCCTTATATCTCCCCTTTTCAGATTAATGAATTGGCGTAGTTTGATAAGTAGTGATTTCTTATTGAGCCTTTGATTTTCCTCATTCCTTATCTCTCTCCTTTTCAGATTAAGGAATTGGCGTGGTGGAACTGAAGAATGCCTAGTACTATTAAACTTCATCTTTATATTTAAGTTGCATGCCCAATAATTATTTCACGATTTCACAATTGCATATTTAGTTTTATGGAAATTTAATTTGTCTTAAATATTTAATTCCTTTAAGACGAATAAAAAATAATAACATCATTAATGAAAAATAATACTCAATCGATAAAAAATGATAATGGTGCAGTGAACTATTTCATGAACAATTTATAGTATAAAATAAAATGTGATAACATTTTATAGTGAAAGTAATAATTAATTATGAAAGTATAAAATGATCTCACTGTGAGATGATATAACATAAGACTTGCCCATAAAATAAAAGATCTAGATTGACGAAGAGGTGGCGAAATGAGCAATGAGGGATGGAGGGGGTGGGGTGTGGTGAGGGAGAGTGTGATATCAAACTACTCAAAATCTTTAATTCGATTTGAAAATAAAATTAAAAAAGGTTGGCTCAAGCTTGATATATAAAAATCAATAAAATAAATGTAAAATTATCAAACTATTCGAGCTCAGCTCATGTTTGACTCGATTAAAGCTCGTTCAAGCTCGACTCGATAGTTTATCAAATAAATTCAAACGTATCTTTAAAATTCCATAATATTCCAAACAAATTTGAACAGTTTTATATTCAACTCTATTCGACTCATTTACACTTATAGTACAAATAGAATCGGGACGGGAAATGTGCGCATGCCTGCAGTAGGGTGTAGGATTTTTTTAAAAAATATTATTTTTTAAGAATATTTATTTTAATATTTTAATTGATTAATTTTATTTTTAGTCTATTTATTTTATAAATTTTAAAATATTTTTTACTAAGAAAAATTTTCAAATAATACGCTTTAACTAAGAATTTAAAAATCATTTCAAAATAACTAAATAAATAGTATTTCTAATTCATAATTTGAAACAATTTAATTTAAATTCATAAATTTAAAAATATTTTTATTTATATTTGCAACTAAACATTTAAGACATTTAATTAGGAGGGATTAAGTAAGCGGAGACTTAAAGCATTTTAATTTTAATATATTTCGGGACATTGTACTTCCTCCATTCACATCGTATTTCATACCGACAGTTTCCTCGTCTCATTAGAGGCACGGGATGTCCTGTGATACTTTGGTGTGACATCTCCTGTAACATCTTCTCCCCAAGGGTTGACTAGTTGACTTAGGGTATAATTTCTCTTATCTCTCTTATGTGTCACCCCTCATTGGAGAGCAGCTTCTTTTCTTCGAGTCCACAGCATTACAAGAGAAAATCCCATCAATGACATTATTACCGTCTGTAAAGTAAACCATAAAAATTTAGCATTTACCAACCAAACATCTACGAAAGCAACCATAAAATATAACTGAAAATCTTTTGATGTAATTCCTGTTTGAAAAATGTACAACAGTAGTTATTTTACGTAGATATTTTCCTTTTTCATATACATGATTCCAAACAATTTAGGAGTTGCTTGACAATAGAAGAGTAGTAAATTCAAGTTTTAGGAAGAGAATTTTTTTCCCCTTTAAATTTAAATTATGTACTTGGACTCTTCACACACAAGTAACACAGAGCAGAATCAACAATGTGTTTTCTAACATAGGAGAAGTCAGTGGCTTACAGAAATAGCAGGAGGTATGCCGACAAGTGGATCGGGAAAAAATTTATTTGCTAATGCAAGGGCCAAAAGACTGCTCTGCATGCCTGTAGAAGATCAGAGTCAGCTTGACTACAAATCATTTTCATATAAGGTACATTAAACTACATTAAAGAGGTATAAGAACCTGTCTCGTAGGATAATGTTCTTTGCAGAGCTTTTACATCAGGCGAATCACGGAAAACAAAACCAGTAAAAGAAAAACCAGCAATGAATGCCGACATATGAAAAGAAATCACTAGCATCAGCACTGAAATCCCAGAAGTGGACATCAATGACTCTACATTAATAGCAAGTGGAGCTCCTACACAAAGAGCGGTGACAAGTACTGAAAGAGGAGGCAAAAATGGACGAATTGCATTACAAGTTTTTGGGAAAAATCTGCAGGAGTGAGACGAGGAACGTATGCGATGTTATACTACAAGAAAATCGGATAGAATTGATAATTAAAACCATCTTTATTACCTATTTAAAAGCAATCCAGTCACAATAGGAGTGACCACAATTTGCAGGATACTGGAAATCATTCCTTTCATGTCAACTGGGAGCTTTTTGCCAATAAGCAATAAGGTCAAGGCTGGGGTTACAAAAACTGCTGCAGCAGTGGATATTGATGTCATGACAATGCTAAGAGGGGCCATTTGAGGATCTGTTAAAAAGGTGGCATAATTTGAGAGCTGAGCGCCACTGACACAAGAAGTTAGCATGATCCCAGCAGCTGATACACAAAATAGCCGAAGTTAGGTTGTTTTACTCACTTATCACGACATAATTATAAGTAATTTACCTAGAGGAGTAGAGAGACCAAAGACAGTCATAGAAACTCTGCCAAAAATATAGCCAAGAAGAGGCTTCACAACAAACTGTCCAATGTAGCCAGCAACAATGGCAGATGGTCTCTTAAATGCTTCAAGAAAATCTTTTTCACTTGAATTAACTCCAACAGCAAACATCAGAAAGCCTAGGGCTGGAGCATAATACCTGAATGCAAAATTCCAATGATTTAATGCACCATATTGATATCAGAACAATTTACTTCGAAACGATACTATCTCAACCTACATTGATTGGCATGGTTCTCACATATTTACAAAAAGTCAATAACTTAATGAGTACGGTATCACCAATTTCAGTATAGAAATTACATGATAATTGTAAAAATATGTTTCATATGAATTGTCTCACATCTAAATATTGAGGAAGAATAATAAGATAATAAACGTTACTCCTCCTAATACAACTTGGTGTAAGGATGTGATTTCAAATGGATGACCTAGTCTTCTTCTTAGTGTACTTCAGTCTAAACCAAATGAAACACCCCGAATTTCTTCGATGATTATTCGCAATTATTGTTAATCTCAAATCAAGCAATAAACTGGAACACTTTTAACAATAGCTTTTTCCATAAGCAATTCCCATTGATTGACCAACTCTAATAATGAAGGAAAGGCAGGAACCTGCTAGTGAACCAAGTGAATGACGGAGGGTATACAAGGGCCAAAATTGTACTTGCTAGAACAACTTGAGGCAGAATGGAGTTTGCTCCCTTCAAAACGGTCAGTAAGGATATCTCCTCTTGAACCTGAAAACAGTTAACCACAAAAAAACTGTAAGAACCTTAATTGGTATTGAGAGAGTACTGAAGTACATACAAAGAAATGATGCATTCTAAGAGATAAGAGACATGTATCCTGTTCTAATTACCTTCATTTTGCTTTGCTTCTTGAAATTCATGTTAAATTTCCATTGGATGATATATTAGCTATAATATTCAAAATAGCTTTTAGTGCATATAGTTATTCTTTCCATGGCACATGAACTATCACCTCACTAATGATTAGATGATCAGAAAAACTGCACGATTGCACGTTCTTTTCCAATGAGATAGCTGCTAAAGAAGTGCTAGCTTGGGAAACAAGCTTTTATGTTTTAGAAAGAGAAATCTGATGAACTGATGTTTCCAATCTTCTATATCAATAATACTTTATAGGCAATGTTCAGTCAAGTAAGCACACACATCACAAATACCTTAGTAGATCCAGATGCGTGATCAGAAGGTGACCCTGGTGAAATATCATCTGGCATACACTTTCCAATTAACACAAATTTAGAATTTCCACCTACATTTATTAAACGCCATTAATGCAGAACAATAAATTCCAAAAGATAAAGAACACACACAAACATCTAACAGTTGTTTCTACATAATGAACAAGCCTCTATCATGGTTCCAAATAAGAATTGAATAGACACCAATAAAACAACACAATTAAGTAAATTAAAAAGCTAACACATATAATTTCTATATTAGATAAAACATTCAATCACAACTCTACTGGTACTGTCCCACCGTTAATTAGCAATAAGTTTGCACAAAAAATCTTACCGGAACTCAGATGAGAAGGGAAGCTACATTGACTCAACCCTGCACGGCGATGAACCCAATCAACCACTGATTTAAATTTTAACTATTTTCAAAGTAATCGGAGTTGAGATGAAAAAAAAAACCTGAATAATGAGGAGGCGAAGTAGCGGCGGCAAGGAGGGTGGGTCTGAGCCATAGATTTTCCGGTGGAAGGAGAGAATAACGGCCATTGTTGTAGGAGTAAATTTGGTGCAGAATATTGGCATAGCAACTCATTGCTTGTGTTTCCTCAGACACCAAAACTAAGTCAAATGGCGACACCAAAGGAGAGTCAATTGCGAAATCGAGAGTGAATATTTAGTGGTGCTGGTTGGATATAGTCGTATGTACTTGGTAAGAGTCTCATTTGCTTTTAGCACGTGAATTAAGGAGTATTATTATTTAATGTATAGTGGATAATTGCATTAGTGGATGTATGACTCATGTTTTAATTGTATTAGTAGGTGTGGGTGAGTCCCATATATCAAAAAAAGGAAATGAGATTCTTTGGGTGAGACAACCAAAATGGTAAAATGAAACTCTTACCTAGGGACGGAGGGAATATATATCAGTGATTAGAAAATCGGACAAGAGAACGAACCGGAGGAGGCAACGGTTCGAGGTCCAAACGGTCGGACGTGTTCAATCGGGCGATTCAACCGAAAAATTGAATTTACACATTTTCAATTATATTTTATAATAATTATTAATAAATAAATAAAATTATTTAATAAAACATAAGTTATTTGTTCAGCCCACTTAGTTCTATTTGTAATATACTAATTTTTTAAAATAAAGCCCATAAAACAAGCTCATTTCCACCAAAAATATAATAGGGTTTGACACTCTCCCTCATTTCTGTGCCTCCCCCTTATTCCTTCCCCTCTCTTCCTCTTCTCCTCTCTTTCAAGTTTCAATTACGACCCACTCCATCTCAGATTCTGGCTCTTCATCGCATTTCTATGGATCCAAGCCCTTATAATTTATAATCTCCATGGCTCGTACTCCGCCGCCTTATTTTCCCGACCGTAGCGCCGCCGTCCCCTTCCCTGTCACCGTCTACCTTCCCCATCCCTGCGAAGAAGCCATCGCCCTATCTAACGCTACTAAGCCCAAATCTGAACCCCTACCTACCCCCCAACCCGCTGCTCCTCAGTACACCGACAAATGCCCCTCCGGCAGAGTCTACACCTACGATCTTCCGGCCTCCTTCAATAAGGATTTGGTGAACCCCAATTGCACCGACATAGATCCGTGGAATTGGGAGTGCGGCATCGTTTCCAATCATGACTATGGCCGCGCCGCCACCGAGCTCTGCCGTGTCTTGTCGGAGGATCTGTACAAATCGTGGTTCCACACGAATCAGTTCACCCTAGAGGTGATCTTCCAATGTGATTTCAATTATTTTGTACAATATTGAAATGAATGCAAATGTTTAGTGTTTTTCAGATTTAGAAAAAAAATCGGCAGTTCTTCGGTTTTACTTGTTTTCCGGTTTCCCGGTTCTAACCGGTTCAACCATAAAAACAGTTATATATGTGGTTTCGGACCGATTTTGGCTCTGGTTCCCAATTTAACCGA
This sequence comes from Pogostemon cablin, assembly GCA_023678885.1. Taxonomy (NCBI): domain Eukaryota; kingdom Viridiplantae; phylum Streptophyta; class Magnoliopsida; order Lamiales; family Lamiaceae; genus Pogostemon; species Pogostemon cablin. The sequence continues at coordinate 6,082,392 of CM042954.1, forward strand.
TTGAACTGGCCGGTTCAATTTTCGAAACACTGATATACATATATGTATGCCAAAGATGTTATTAAGCATCCCGATCGAGAGTGGGGAGAACCAGAATTCAGAATGTGCATTATCATTTAATTGAGTTTAATTATAGTTTGTACCCTATGTATTTCAGCTCCAAAATTCCCTTCATTTGCTGGCTTCATGATTTTTTCTACCTAACTTAGATTGCATTATACCATTTATTCAAAGTAACATTCATTATTCACTTTTAAATGTTTTCGGCATGTTTGGTAGTTTCCTCCCACCACAAGAGTTACATTATTATTAGGGCGTCCACTATAAGAGTTAAATTTCTCTTTTTAGTAGATGAGACTCATAAAATAATTAATATTCCCTCTGTCCCGTCCAAAGGGTTGTCTTTGCTTTTTGCACGTAGATTAAGGAGTATTATTATTTAATGTGTAGTTGTATTAGTGGGAGTGTAGGCCCTATATTTTATTTATATTAGTGGGTGTGTGTAGGTCACATATGTATAAAAAGAAAATGGGACTCTTGGGGTGGGACGCCCAAAATGACAAAAAGAGTCCCTTTGAGTGAGATGGAGGGAGTATATCTTCATGAAGTACAAACACTACACTAATATGACTACTTATTATACATTAAAATAATATACTCCCTCCGTATGGTTTTAAGGTGTCCGTTTACTTTTTGAACGTGGATTAAGGAGTATTACTATATGTAAAGTGTGTAGTTGTATTAGAAGGAAGTGGTGGGTCATATTGTGTACTTTTTTATTATATAGGAGAAATGGATACCTTTGAACCGGACACCAAAAATAGTAAAATGACACCTTAGAAGCGGACGAAGGGAGTATTTGACAACTCACTACATAGTAAATTATAATTCATTAATCTCCGTGCAAATAGTAAACCTAACTCTTGTGGCGAACGGAGGAAGTAATCAATAACCTATAGTCTTGTGAGAATGTTTATAATCCTTGATCCAATACATAGATCAGAGGTTAGACAACAGCGATTCATAACTTTAAATAGAAATAAAAAAGATAAGAAATATTGAAATAAGAAGAAAATAAAATGCAAAACATTTATATTGTAAGAGTGAAGTTAAGGAAACTAAAATTAATAGGGTTTCTTTAGGAGTGAGTAAATGACAAATTAGTAATGACTAAACTACATTAACATGGATAAATGTAATATAATAATAAAAATTAGCGGTGCAGTCGATGCGATTTTAACCATAAAAACGAAACTGCACCATAACGGTGCAATTTTCTCTTAAATTATAAATTGCAGTTTATCTAAATAATTATATATAGTGGTTGTTGATGCGTGTTCTTAACTAGTTAATTTTTTATTTAAGGAAGAAGATAGAGTTGTGTAACTAAGCTAAGAACGATCACAATCAAACATAATAAACCAATAAATATGTGCGAGATTGGAAATCCAACCAAAGACCTTAACCAATTTTATTACTCTCCTTAAGAACAACACTCATAAAATTTCTCCCAATTACAAGTATAATGTCTAGTATGAGAATGAGTAACTGCTTCTCTCTTGTGAGAGAAGCTATTTATCCAACCAGTAAACCCTAACGATTGTCCAATCCTATGGCGCCACCTGGACGAAGACAAACAGTCATAAATGGAGCTGGCCGGTATACCAACGACTTTGGGGCTGGTGCAGGGAGCTACCAGATGTCTTGCAGAATGCAGCAGGTCTCCTTTTGTCCTTTGCTATTGCTTCCTATTGGCGGACGAGGAGGGATGTACCTGTCGTGCGTTGTCTTCTAGTAGGGAGTATTGCCCAAGACATCATTTCTTACCGTTATTCTTGTCCTCTATCTTATACCACTAGCCGTTCTCACAGTAGTGTCTGCACTTTGCCCAACAGATATGAGAATCCCTTCAGCCGTTGGATAGATGTGTTTTTGAGACTACGCTGTCCGCCCGAGTCCCTGAACATCTACTTTGGCTTTGGTGTCGAGGTGTCCTGCCGAGATGTCTCGGCTACCTATTCCTTTGGCGAGATTCCTGTCTCTCGGCTCTCTCCTGGTCTCGTCTTCCTGGACTCTTCGGCCCATGATGATGGGCTTATTTCTTGGGCTTCTCCTGGGCTATTCCTCAGGTGCCTCTTGGGCTATCCTTTGGGCTGTCATCATTCCATAACTTATCGCTTGTTTTTGTCCTTGGGCCTCTCCGTAGTTGGGCTTTTTGTTCGTGATGGGCTGGCTTGTTGGGCTTCTGGCCCGTTTGGCATGGAGGATACAATACCCATAACATTAGCCCCTCGAGCCTGGATAATCTTATGGTTTAAGATTATCTAGGGTCGACATGTATTTTTCCTAAGTTATATCCTTCATGCTTCGATACGTATGATTCGTGTCCCTTCCATTTCAGCTTCCTGCTTTACTCTCGGACTATTTTTGTTCCTTGAATTCCGGGACGACCTAGATATTTTTGCAATTTTGGGGGTATTTCTGGTATTTTCCATTTTCGTTCAAATTTTAAATTTTGAAAATTCTGTCAGTTTGCTTTTTCTCCCCTTTCTTTCCCTTACCCTTTCTTCTTCCAATCTTTCTTCTGACGGTTGCGATTTCCTTTGTGCTGTAAGTTCTCCTTTCTTATCCAGGTATAACCCCTCTCACTTCCTCTTTCTCTTTCCTCGAATTATCTCATCTATGGTGTCTTTGTGTTCTTCACGTCATCGTGTTCTAGGGTTTCCCTTTCCTCTCTTCCTTTATATTTTGTTTCTTCTCCTCCTAGTTCTCGCGATTATAAGTCATGAGGGTTCTGTTTCTCCAATGAAATTCCCTTCCCAAACCACTGATTCTTCGCTCGAGAGTGATGGGCCTCCCTCTCCCCGCCAAGAAGAGGGTTCGAGTTCTTGCCCTCTTTTGAAATCTACCTCTGACCAAGTGATCGCCACTTTTGTGTCGAATTTTCATTTGAGTCACGGTGCCGACGTGGCTGATGCGGGTCCTGAGTTGTTGGCTCATCTTGGGAAACTTCCCTAGTGGGAGAAGGAAGTTCCCTTTTCCGCTACAAAGTTTCCATCTACCATTGACGATTGTTGGTTAGAGAATAACCTCGTTATTGCTATTGGTAAATACCAGTGTGGAGAGGACATTGAGTTTTTTCTTCCTTCCTCTGAGGGTCGGATGTGTTTCTCCCCGCAGAATGTTGTTGCTGCCTACGAGTTGCAGTTTGACCTCGACCTTCATTTCTCTCTGCTTTCGTGTATTCTAAATATTCTCCAGTTTTAGGGTACAACCCCTGCTCAATTGGCCCCTAATGGTTAGGCTGCTTTGATGGGGGTTCTAGTTCTTTTCTAATTGATCGGATTCCAGTTGTTGGAAACTTTTGAAATCAATTTCTTGTATAGGCTAACCCTTATTTCTAGGTCGAAGGGATACTTCTGTCTGAAGCCCCGTCATACTAATGTGGTTGCCTTTCTGCCTAGCTCAATCAAAAAAATAGAAGGATCATTGGATCTGGGTTCGCATGCCATGGAGGGGTCCTTGTGTCTTTGATTCTGAGAATCCTCGAGCCTCCACTGTGTTCCCTAGGAGTTCCTTCTTTCGACCCGATCTCAGTGCATGTATGTATTTTAGTTTTCTTCCTACTCCTTTTCCCTTAATGACTTTTTCCTCTTTTCTTATGCAGTAGGCGAATCATGTGCTCTAGAGAGTTTGACATCTGAGTTTCAAGACGCCTTCCAACGCATTCGTGGACTTTCCGAGAAGGATAGCCACTATAATTCTCTCCTCACTTGTATTAATCTCTTCAATGCCGGTCTTACCTCTTCAGCTATCACCATGCTAGGTAATTTTTCTATCGTTGTATTCCCTTGTTCTGCTCTTTCAATGTTCTCTTGATGGTATTTCTTACACCTCCATGTCTGTCTCTCCTTCCCTTTTTACCGGGGAAGAAAAAAATCCTCTTTCCCGACATTGACAGTATTGCCACTTTTCTTTCCACTCGCAAGCAGGCGGCCCTTAATAAGGGTAAAAAGAAGGTCTCCCAAGCATCATCTAAGAAGATTTCTAAAGCCCCTCTTGCTGTGCAGCACCTCAAAGCTATTAGGATCCGTGACTCTTCTGAATCTCCTCCTCCGAAGGGGGACGCTGGTACAGTTTCAGGGAAAGCCCTTGGTGCCTAGAAGAAGGTTTCGAAAGGAGCTCCCAAAGACCCCAAGTATAAAAAAGGATAGTTTGAAGGTAGTTATTGTTTAGTCTGCCGCTTTTAAAAGGAAGTATAGCTTACAGGATGAGAGCTCCAATGAGGATACCCATGATAACACTGCTCTTGTTACTCGTCCTTCGAAAAAAGTTCTGGGCGATATTACTGGCGGTGCGGGTGTGGTTTCCTCTGATGTGCCTGATTTAGCTCCTCCGGGTAGTTTGGAAGTTTGTGATTTTATCTCTTCTCCTTCTCTGGATATCCCTATCAAATCTCCAATTGGTGCTTCTGACGCCCTTGGTATTTCTTTTTGCCTAGCTCCCGAGCACCCGACTATCCCCAATCTAAGTCTTCAAGGCACGCCTTTTGAGGGCCTTGAGGGTAATCTTGCTCCTTTCAACTCTTCATCTCACTACGGGGCCTCTTTCTCTTCGGAGGTTTGACGGTATTACAAAGGAAAGGTTCCTTTGCGTTCTTGGGATTATAATCTTTTGCCGGTCGAGAAGGTTTATCCTGTTTTGCCTATAGTGGAAGAGGCAACTCCATATCTTCCTGTGAATCAGATAGTTGACAAGGAACTTTTCGAGAAATGTTGGTCTTGATAAAGCTAGCAAGACCTTTATTCGTACTAAAGAACCTCTGTTTGATATTGATGCTCCCGCCTACTTAGACCATGCTGCTGCTTTTCATTTTAAGAGTTGCACCACAGAGCTCCTTACCCATGTTAGGAACATGTCCCCCGGGGCGTCTCTTCAATGCGCTGCTAGCTATTTGGTTCGGCAATCAATTCATGTCGCTAATGCCATGCACAATCTCTATGATTTGGAGAGGCGTGAGTCCCGCTTGCAGGATGAAGTGGGTTTACTCTCCGACAAAATAAAAATTCATGATCAGAAAGCTTATGAGGCCAGTCAGGCCGAGACTCAAGTACGAGGAGAATTGAGGGTTGAACAAGATAAGAGGGCCGAGCTTGAAGCTAGTTTCAAGGCTTTATGTGCTCGATATGATAATCTACTGACCAGTTCCGAGAAAGAGAAAATTGCCCTTTTGTTGGAAAATAAGGTACTTTCCTAGAGGATTGCTAAAATGGAGGTTGATCATCAGGAGGAGGTTAAGGTTTTGAATGATCAATTTCACATTGATCTGGCCCGAATCTAGAATAGCCTCCGTGCTCTTCAGGTGTCCTTCGACAATGATACCGAGGAGATGCGCCAAGAGAGAAAGGATTCTGAAGCTTTGCTCAACTAAAAGATTAAGGAGGCTGAGGATGCAGGTGTCGAAGCTCGAAGCGAGCATGATGAGGCCATAGAGAAGCTGAATCAAATTATTGATGAGCTTTCTCTGGCGTAAGAAGATAATTCTTACTATAGGGATTTCATTCTTCCTAAGACCAAAATTTACTGTTTCTGCTCCTTTTCTGCAGCCATGACGAAAGCTTCTTTCGAAAAGCCGCATCCCGCCTGTTTGGATGACATGCATGATGTTCTTCACCAAGCCCTTAGTCAAGAAAAGATGCCTCCGGGTGAGTCTTTGAAAGGACAACTCGACTTAGGACTACTTAGTGAGTATTCTGATTTCATCGCTGATACTGATCTTCTCGAAGAGGGTTCTGACGAGGTTATAGATGGGGTTCGGACGAAGCCTTTGCCAATGGTGTTCTGGATCTCACTACTGCAGACTCCAAGGCTGAGGATGCTCCTGTAGATTCTCCCACTGAATCTGTGGGGGTGTTGCTTCAGGACTCAGCTCTTGGTTCTAAGGCCCTTGACCTTTATACGACCGATACGACATGCAAAGAGCCCCAGTTCTTGTTGAGGGGATTCCTTCTGGTGTTACAAATGAGCTTGATAGAGTCATTGCTACCATTATTTCAGAGCTTCAGCTTTTCGAGGTTGTGGCTGCTCCGGCCATTCCGTTATCTTTCGAGATTATTCCTATCTCCTCTGAGATTGCTGAGGTTGCCGATAATCATTTAGCTTTGACGTCTTCCGAGGCCATCTCGGCTTCTTTCGAGGGCGTGATGCCCGAAGGTGGTAGTCCGAAGTCTGTGGGTGTCACTAGTTCCGAAGTACTTCCAACTGCCAAGTGATGCTTTTTTTAGATCATAGTTCCGAGTAGGATGTACTCATTTATTTTAATTTTTATAAATGCTTCTTGTATTTTCCTTTCTTTTTCTTCAAGTGTGTAAGGTTCCTCTTCGAATTTCCAGTAATGTATAATCCTTTCCTTATGAAATACTTAATTTTATGTTGACTAACCTTTTGACTATTCTGGTAATTTTGCTTCTACTTTTTAGTGTAATCGCTGTTTTCTGTCGTGGTGTAGCACGTCTTTGATCAAGTGCCACATGGGTTAATCTGGACCCTTTCTTTTTCCTTGGAAGTTGTAAAGTCTTGCATTCCCAGCCGTCTAATCTTTGCCGTTTATGGTTCATCCTGTCCCATCATGACATGGGGCGTATCCGTTTCCATCAGAAATCATTTGATTTCTTTTTTCAAAATTCAAACCCTTTGCATCGTTTTTATTTTTCCCCCTTAACTCCCTTCCATATTTTCCAGCATTTTTTGAGATTTCGATTATCCTCACCTTTTGCTAAACCCTAGTTTTCGCGTTTGTTTCCATTGATGGCTAGTGAAGGTACTCCTCCTCCTACTGATGTTCAAGAGGTTAACACTTCTGATTCTATGCCAGAAAGGCCTGCACGGCTTTGCGTTTGTAGTTCCAATCGCCTCTGAAGGCGACCTCGACCAAATTTGAGAAATTTGTCCACCTCTTCTTCTTCTAGCGGTGGTTTATCCTCTGTTTCCTTCCCTGACAGGTTGGGTGCTCCTACTGTGCCCACTGTTACCGTCAGTGGTGTCTCGTTATCCCTTGATAAAGAATATGGTGCTCTCTTGCCTCTGAACCCTCTGGATTACCTTCCGGTACATCGAAACGTTGGTGATATGGAAGCTGCCCTTCATGGGATGGTGCAACAGCTTGGTAGGTGCTGCCTTCCCGACTTTCTTTTGAAGGAGTTCCATCAGTTATACGGTAATCCGGATGTGGCTTTTGTCTCTCCTAATGACAATGTTCCTATTTCTGAACCTACTTCAGAGTGTACTGCTTTCTATTATTCTCTCTTCCTGGCCGGTTTGTGCGTTCCTATTACCCCCGTTATTGGTTTGCTTTTACAATGATGGAATATGGCCATTGGGAAACTTATGCTTTCTTTCTAGTTACGGTTGATATCGACTATTTCCTTATTTCATGTTCTCAGTCACACCATCCAGGATCCCTATGAATTGGAATTTCTTTTTTACTATGGCGCTTCTGGTCGCGTTGATGGGTTTTTTCACTTGCTCCCTCACGATAATCATCACTTTATTGGCACCTCCGACATCATTGGCAGAAGTTGGGACATGTCTGGTTTTGGCTGAGAGGAAACTACCGCCTCCGTGTGAATGGTGTCACAGTGTCTTTCCCTTGCCGGTTTCTTCCGCTGGACAAGTGTATAGCTCTTATCTTCCCTTCGGACCTCCAATTACTTCAGGGAATTCTTAACACTCTTTTGGTATCTTGTGTAAGTCCTTCCCATCGTCAGCTCATACAGCTGAGTGAAGGCTTCCATCGTGTCTATGAGATCTTGTACTCGAGTAACAACTCTTATCGTGCTTCTCCTCTTCTTCGAGAGTCATTCTTGTTTTCGCTGGGTTGTCAACCCTAGGCCGCCATGCCACTGCTAGTATCTCTTTCCTTTTACTTTCCTGTGGTTTCATTTTTTTATCGGGAAGTCTCAATCTATATTTTCATACTCATTTCTTCCTTTTCCATATGAACTCTAAGGTGCCCTATCTATTGTGGGGTCCCTTACCCGGCATAAGTATGTCTATCATTTTTCTAATGATGAGGCCGATTCAGATTATGATGTTTCATCTTTCCCTTCTGAATGTGAGAGTGAGTTTGAGTGTCTGTCGTTTGGTTCTGGGACTTCAAGCTTGAAGAAGATCTTCGAGTAATACAGTTTGCTTGTGACAGAACTTTGCCTCCTTTGTCTCCTCCTTGAGGACGACCGCGCCATTTTACTGCTACCCCTCAAGTATTCTCTTCTCCGGCTGACTTTGTAGGAACAGCTACGACTTCCCTACTTGGGAAATGCCGACGGGGTACTTACGAGCATGGCGAGTCCTCTCGCTAATCGGGTATTAGCTTTACATCACACCGATCTCCCTCAGTTGGTGAGTTTGACAACCTTGCCACAGAGATGAGGGAAATAATTGGTTCTGTTCGTGCTTCTTTATTTTCCTTATGTCCCCTTCATTCTCTACGATGTCATTCCTCTGCAGATCCCCTCGTTGACGATTCCGAGAGTGAAGAGGCCCTGAAGCGGGTCCTAAAATGGAGAAGGAGTTGGAGCCGTAGATGGAGGATGATCCAGAACCTGAAGATTATGACATGATGTTTGGACCCGCCAGAAGTGTTGTTCCTCTAGTCATTCCCGGAAAAGAAGTTGATTCTAGTATCCCCTAATCTGCTCCCCAGACTATTCCTATCGTTCCCCCAGTTAATTCGAATCCTCCAAGTGTAGCTGAGAGAAGTTGAGAGGCTGGCTGCGGAGAGGGCCCGCGAGCGTGGAAAGGGGATAGCGGAGGAGCCTGATTTGCATGAGTTGGGGAATCTGGGTTTTGTTCAGGGTGTCACGTATACATTCAATCATCGCACTTCGCTAATCATTGATCCAGGTTCACTTCCCCGCAACTCTTCTAGTCTAACTACTATGGCAGGGGCTTCTGTCGCCTCTCTTTCAACCTCCATGCATGTCTTGGATCAGTATCATTTATTCTCCAATCAAGCGTTTCATGGTTCCGAGGGCTCCTCAGTTGATCTAGAAGAGATATTGACTATTCTGGAGGTTGAGAATGCTGAGTTAGCCTCCATCATTGATGATCAGAAGAGACGCTTGGAGAACATGGACTTTGATCTGGGGATTGAACAAGCTACTCTGGACTCGGTTAGGGCTAGCCTGGTGGAAGCGGAAACTATAAGAGACGCGGCTCTAGCCGAAGTTGCTGATGCTCGAGCCAAGTTGATAGAAATGGAGGCTCGTGTTAGAGCTTTGGAGGAACGTGTTATCCATCCCCGATCTGTTGAAGAAAGGGCTGCTCGTGCCGAGACACAGCTTAAGGGGATGGAGGACAAGATGGCCAGTATTTTCCAATCCCTTAGCAATCTGAAGAAAGATTGATGTTCCTTTCACGATTTTTGCAGGTTGATTCTTTACCTTGTCTTGGTCCCCAATGTGGGTGGAAACACTACTCACGTTGATGATTTGTAATTTTGAATTTTGAATTTTAAATTTCTTCTTCTTCTTTCTTTCTCGTTCTTGTTGAATGTTTGCCTCAGACAATGCTCTATGCCTGTATATCTTGATAAATTGTTAATTTGCTAGTCAACTAAGCTGTGTTTGTTGACATTTGTTGATATGTTTTTTTCTCATCGCTGTGTATTTCCCTTTTTTGCGCCGATATATGTGTATTTGCGCTCCTGTCCAAAATTCTTGTTTTCTGTTTGTAGATGCTGACGTTTTGATCTTCTGATACTTAAGTGTTTACTATTCTGATACCATTCGTTCCGAGTTCCAGACAACCTATTTCTTTTATCCCCGATGTTTTTTGGGTCCTATTACCCTATTTTCCGATGTGGTAGCGGACCAGTCCACATGCATGGTGTTAATTCCGATACCTTCGTTTTCTCAAAGAACTCCTGAATGTTTCTTCGATGCCTTTGTTCTCTCCTTTTGATATTGACATTCATCCCAAATATATTCCTTTGTTCCGATACCGATACTCATCACAAATATATTCCTTTGTTTCAATATCGACCTTTATTCTGATGCTATTCCCATACTCCAATGTATTCTTCCCGAATTTATTCCCCAATTTGGATATCGATACTTATCCCAAAATTTCTTCCATTATTTCGATATTGACCCTTATTCCGATGTTCTTTACCTATTCCAATGTATTCTTTTGGAATTTTTACATTATTCCGATACCGATATTCCTTCCAAATATATACACCCCTTAGTTCGTGATGTTTCGACCTTCCATTTCGATTTGATTTTTGGACATACCATCCTCCTAAGTTTTTCATACTTGGCTCCATTTTAACCATTAGTATCCCTTGTTCTCCATATCTGTAGTATATGTTATGACATACCTTTTCTGAATGTTCCCGTTTATATTGCGCTAATTTCCCATATTATTCGATTTCAAGTTTGATGACTGTATTCCATGGAGTAAATATTCATAATCACATAACATGAATTTCCATACAATTTCCACCGTGAGTTTAGTTAACAAGTTCGCTACTTGACTGGCTTATTGCTTTCATTTTCTTCAAAGTTTGGCCTATTGCCTTGATTATAAGTAGTGGGGGCGATGTCACCAACCTCGTTCGTCGTCCTTTCTGGCTTATTGGTAGTACTTCTTTAGATGCTGAACATTCCATGAATGAGGTATCTTCTTTTCGTCGACCTCTTCCAACTCATACACCCCTTTCTCTAAGATTCTCCGAATTCGGAACGAGCCTTCCCAATTCTTTCTGCTACCCTGTGCTGCCGGACCTAATACCTTTCGGAGTACCAGGTCACCTTCCTTGAATATCTCAGCTTCACCCTTGAGTTGTAGAATCGTTCGGCCATCTGCTTGTATATCACATTGTGCATTTCTGCACTCAACCTTTTTCTTCCAATAGGTCCAGCTTCTCTTGCACGAGTTTGTCATTTCCTTCTTCTTTGTGGAATGTAGTTCTTGAGCTAGGTTTCCCAATTTCAATGGGAATAACTGCTTCCATGCCGAAGTCCATCGAGAAGAACGTCTCATTAGTAGAGGTCCTCGTTGTCGTCCTATATGACCACGGTACTCCTGGAAATTCTTCCGGCCACCTCCCTTCTAGCCACTCCAGCCTAGCCATCAAGGTGTGCTTGATTATCTTGTTTATCGCTTCGACCTGGCTGTTAGACTGAGGGTGGTACGGTGTGGAGGACCACTTTTTGATGTTGTAGTCCTCACAGAATTTCCACAACTTTGCGTTATCAAATTGCTTTCCATTGTTTGTGACGATGGCATAGGGTATACCGAAATGACATACGATGTTCTCCCAGATGAATTTCTCTACTTGGGCTTCGGTGATTGTTACCAAGGCTTCAGCCTTTATCCAATTTATGAAATAGTCCACAGCTACTATGGCGAATTTGACTTCACCTTTTCCGATAGGTAGCGGGCCGATCAGGTTGATACCCCATTTGGCAAAAGGCTAAGGACTAAAAACTGAGGTTAGTTCCTCCAATGGCATTCTGGTGATTAGTGCTAACATTTGGCAAGTAGCGCAATATCGTGCGTGCTAAGTAGCATCTTTTTTCAGTGTCGCCTAGAAATATCCTTGCTTAATTACCTTATGGGCCAAAGCGATTCCGCCTGTGTGGTTCCACATATCCTTCATGTATTTCGATAAGTACGTAACTTGCCTCCTCTAGGTTTAGACACTTCAGGAGTGGGGATGAATACTCTTTTATATAGTTTCCCTTTGATCAGCACGTAACTGGCCGATCGCAGCCTTATCTGGCAAGCCTTGTCCTTGTTCGATGGAGTTTCTCCAGTTTCCAGATACTTCTTGATCGGAGTCATCCACGACTCCTCGGATGGTTGATTGCTCAGGACCCATACACTAGTATCTGATGACCTTTCTTGCTTCACGATGTTGTTGTTATTGAGGTCTTCCGCATTTGACGTTGTAGCCAATTTGGCCAATGCATCTTCCCCCATGTTCTCCTTCCTATCAATGCACTCCAGAAATACATGTTTAAACCTCTGTAGCATACCTGCTGCTAATCCTCTGTAGTGGCTCATCTGATCATCCTTGGCTTCATACTTCCCTCATATTTGATTCACCACCAATTGGGAATCGCTGTAGATCAGTAACTCGTCAGCCCCCATAGCCAATGCCATGCTTAACCTATTCAGTAAGGCATCATACTCCACTTCGTTATTGGTAGTCTGGAAACCAAACCTGACTGCGATTGAGAAAGTCTCTCCAGATGGGGTTTGGATGATGATTCTGGCTCCCGATACCGATGCGGTAGCGGATCCATCCACATGCATGGTCTAAGGTTTTCTCCTTTCTTCATTAATTGGCATTGGGAAAGTTAGCTCCACTATGAAATCCGCCATGACTTGGCCCTTGACCGCATTCCTCGGTAGATAGGCAATATCGAATTGTCCTAGCTCTAAGGACCATTTGAGCAATCTTCCCACTGCATCCAGCCTCTGGAGTACTTGTCTCAGGGGGAACGTTGTCAGCACCTCTATAGTATGCTTCAAGAAGTAAGACCTTGGTTTTCTTGAGCTCATAACGAGAGCATACACCACTTTCTCCATCACTGGGTATCTGAGCTCCGCGTCCCTCAGAGATTGGCTTACGAAGTACACCGTTTTTGGTTCTCCTCCTCTGTTTTGACTAGTACTGAACTGATCGCAGTCTCCAAAATAGTTAGGTATATCTGTAGTATCTCACCTGGAGAGGGTTTAGAGAGAATCTTGGGATCCAACAGATCCTTTTTTTATTTTGGCAAATGCCTTCCAGCACTCCTCGGTCCATTCAAACTTGGCTTTTTTATAACGTTGAAGAATGGTTTGCACTTGTCTGATGCTTTCGACATGAAACTATTCAAGGCTTCCAATCTTCTCGTTAGATTCTGGACTTTCTTCATATGTCTTAGCGGCTCTATTTTTATTATTGCTTCCACTTTTTCTAGGTTCATTTCGATTCCTCTTGAACTAACCAGGTATCCGAGGAAGCTCCCTTTGCTTACTCCGAAGGTGCATTTCTTCGGATTTAGCTTTATTCCATAATGCCAGAATATCTCGAATGCCCTCTTCAAATGACCGAAATAATCCATCTTCTTTTGACTTTTTACAATGGTATCATCCATATATGCCTCAACTATCCTTCCAATCTCACCCTCAAACATCTTATTTACCAGCCTCTGATAAGTCGCCCCTGCATTTCTCAGACCGAATGGCATGTTGTTCCATTCGTAGACCCCACTTCCCACGAAAAAAAGCTATATTCGCCTTGTCCTCTGGATGCATCAGGATCAGGTGATATCCCGAGAATGCATCCATGAAGCTCATAATTTTGTGTTCCACCGTGGCATCTACCATCTGATCAATCGACGAGTGGGGATAACTATCCTTAGGACATGTTTTGTTTAGATCTGTGAAGTCTACGCATAACCTCCACGATTCTTCTTTCTTTTTAATAATGATCGGATTTTGTACCCTTATGGGGTATTTGCATTCGCTGATCTGTCCGCTTGCCAGAAGCTTGTAGACTTCCGATTCCATGGCCACATTCTTCTCTGGGCTAAACTTCCTTTTCTTCTGATAGAAGGGTGGAATACCGGGATCAATGTTCAGTCTGTGACAAGCATATTTTGGGTGTACTCCTGGCATTTTGTTTGGATTCCAGGCAAAAACGTCCAAGTTTTCCTTCAACAGTTGTATTAGTTTTGCCCTGAATTCCGCTTCCCATTCATTTCCGACTTTTACCTTGATCTCAGCATTTTTCGAGTCCAGCTGAATTGCTACTGTTTTGCTCCTTCTCGTATTTTTATCCTTAGATCCTCATCAGGTGTCAATGGTTTTAACTTCGGCTCCTTCGCCGCTTTCTCCCCTCTTTCTGTTTTTTGATCTATCGAATTAGGCTGGACTCCTGCTATCACTGGGTGTTCATTCTCTCCTTGTTCTCCTTCTTCCAGTCTCTTATCAACTTCCATGACCATCTCCAGTTCATTCTCTCCTTGTTCTCTTTCTTGTCGTCCACCAATTTCCATTGGTATTTCAACTTTCTCTTCGCCTTTCATAATATCCTCAAAGACCAACATCTCATAGCCAGCGTCGTGGTAGCTCAGACCTTCCACATTTTCCATGAATGAGCCCTCTCTTGCCTTCCTTTGGTTCCCTATTATTGTAGCTACTCTTCCATCCGCCGTGACAAACTTGAAGCATTGATGCAAGGTGGATGGAATGGCTCCAAACGCGTGAATCAACGGGCGCCCTAGAATACAGTTATATGTGGAGGTTTAGTCCATCACCTTAAAGTTCAGTTGTTTCTGCCTTCGGATCTTTTCGTCTGAGCCTTCTAGCTGTACAGATAGATCTAATTCTATAATTGCCCTAGTAAAAGGGTTGCTGAAACCCTTAACTTCATCGCCACAAGGTCTCCCCTTGTGATGACTTTCTCCTCCCAAGTTTTCGAACACATCCTTGAAGATTATGTTGGCATATGCACCAGTGTCTACCAGACACCTATGTATTTTCACTCTAGATAGTACAGGCAAATGACCAAAGGATCTGAGTGTGGAGTACCTACCCCATAGAAATCTGCCTCTGTGAAGACTATGTCAGCCTCCGTTATCACTTTCGTTTCTGATGTCAGCGACCAGACTTGAGGGATTTATTGGCTCAAATCTTTCAGCTCCGCTTTCCTCCTCCTTTTCGAGGCAGTGGTGAGCGCCTGTGGGGTTCCGACATAGGGGATCTCCTCTATGGGTTCCATCATATGTATTTCACCAGTTATATCGCCTCTTGGGCCTTGTCCTCTAATCCTATCAAATACTGGTAGTCTGTCTGGAGGCGGAGGGGGTAGAGGTATCGCTCCTCCATTCCTCCCTATGTCCGGGGACCTCTGTCTACCTGGAGGGGAAGGAAGATTAGCGTCTCTCTGATATACCCTTGGCCTCGGCGTTTGCAGTATTCCTTTTAGTCTCCCTTCTTTGAACAACTTCCATAACTCCGTGATCAAGTCTCGGCATTGGTAGGTGTTATGACCATGCATTAATGATACATGCAGTACTTTCGAGGGTTACTGAGTTCTAAAGTCCGCAGGACAGGTCTCGGTGGCCGAAGGACCTGTTGAGCCTTCACATAGTAAAAAACCTTGGCTACATTAAGGTTGGTGCCCGACTTTAACTCTTCATACATCAACTGTACTTCGGTGTCTTCTGTGAAGGGTTTGAATGTGGTGGGTGCTTTATACTCTTTTGCTCCTCTGATGTTTACTTTTTTCTACTCGATTCCACCGAAGTACTCTGGCCACTTGCCTTTTTTGCCATTTTGGAGATGTCCTCGGCCTGAATGTATTCGTTTGACATCACTGTGAAAGCTGAATAAGATGCCGGTGGTTTGAGTTGCACAGCCTTCCATAGGCTGGTTTTCGAAAGTAGCGCTCCCATCACGGTGATGAGGCATGCCTCGTCTCTCATGTCTTTCCCCATTGACCTTTGTTCATTGAATCTTCTCAGAAAATCTCTCAAGCTTTCTGTGGACCCTGACGAATGTTGGAAATTTTATGCTTCGACTCCTTAGGGGCTCCCAAGTAAGAGTATTACATTAAGAATTCTTCCATCAGCTCTACCTAACTTTTGATGGACGCTGCTGGAATCGCTCTGAATCACGCATGAGCTTTATTTCCGAGAGTCAAAGGGAACATTCAGGATAATGTGACTTCGTTCGCAATTGAAAACCAAGCTTGCTGGAAATTTGACCCCCCCGTGTTGCCGGGTGCATTGCTGATTTCTTCCGGAAAAGGTGAAGGGGCCACTGCCTGCTAGAGAGCTCCGCCCGTTCCTGACATTTTCCTCTCCAAGTAGGCTAAGCGTTTACTTACTTCATCATTCACCTGGGCTTGTGGGTTCTTTGCTGGGACATTTGGAAATGCTCCCAAATTCTTCGACCAATCTTCCGAATAGGTCTCCGCTTCTCTCGTCCTTCTTTGGGAAGAAGGTCTCCTGCTCCTCCGGCTTTTTTTTCGAAACTGATCCTCTGTAAAGAGGTTTTCCCACGTGAGATCTTGGCTCTCCTTCGAGTATTGCGTTGGTGATGAGTAGGATCCTTGACCCTATTGCCCCTGACCCCCATTACGCCTTCTTTGCCCATTCCTCTGATGTATAGGAGATGGTGAGGGGTTTGGATGACGATGCCTTCTTTGGGAGAGGGATGGCGTTCTCCTGGGACCTTCATCTTCCATAGGTACCTCCCGGGTTGGTGGGCAACCTCTCCTTCAGTCTTGTGGGTGATTTTGAGGGCCTTCTTCCTCTCTGGATACCTCTCTAGGTAGGGGATGGCTTGCCTCCTGACCCCTTCTGGATATCGGTGGTCTTCGAGCTTCTTCTTCTCTAGGTGCCTCTCTGGGTGGGGGATTTCTCGCGTTTTGACCCCTTCTAGGCTGTGGTTGCCTCCAAGCTTCCACCTCCTTAACAGAAGTACTCGCTATTTCCTCCTTGCTGTGGAGTTTCGTTCACGCTTTCCTCTCCCCTTGCGTTTCTCTTTCATATGAAGTTAATAGTTTTTCTTGCATCACCTCCACTGTTCCCTGTGTGCTTTTCCTTCCTTGCATCTCTCCTTCTTTATTGATCTTCCCTCAAATCGCTCTAGCTTTCCCTGTTAACGCCACTAAAACTCAACCTTGTCGGCTGAACCGGGGGAGCTTTGTGGCGTATTCGTTTATGACCCTTCTTATCTTTTCATTCATTTCCTTCATTTTCTCCGGGTTCCCTAGATCAGGGATGGGGATGGATCTCCCTGGGGTTGCCGTTCCTACAGCTGGTGCATTAATTTGGATGTTGTTCCCGCTTCTCGTTATGTTCCTTTGGGCCCTGGAACATTCTCCCATTTACTCATTCCTAGGGGTCGCCAAACCTTCTACTCCCATCTCTCTATAAGAAAATAGAGCAAGAAAGAATTGAATGTAGTGATTCCCACAGACGACACCAACTGTTGATGCGTGTTCTTAGCTAGTTAATTTTTAATTTAAGGAAAAAGATAGAGTTGTGTAACTGAGTTAGAACGATCACAATCAAACACAATAAACCAATAAATATGTGAGAGATGGGAAATCCGACCAAATACCTTAACCAATTTTATTACTCTCCTCAAGAACAACACTCATAAAATTCCTCCTAATTACAAGTGTAATATCTAGTATGAGAATGAGTAACCTGCTTCTATCTTGTGAGAGAAGCTATTTATCCTACCAGTAAACCCTAACGATTGTCCAATCCTGTGCCGCCACCTGGACGAAGACAAGCAGTCATAAATGGAGCTGGCCGGTATATTGACGACTTTGGGGCTGGTACAGGGAGCTACCAGATGTCTTGCAAAATGCAGCAGGTTTCCTTTTGTCCTTTGCTTGCTTCCTATTGGCGGACGAGGAGGGATGTACCTATCGTGTGTTGTCTTCTAGTAGGGAGTGTTGCCCAAGACATCCTTTCTTACTGTTATTTTTGTCCTCCAGCCTGTCACCACTAGCGGTTCTCACAGTAGTGTCTGTACTTTGCCCAACAGGTCTGAGAATCCCTTCTGTCGTCGGATAGATGGGTTTCCGAGACTACGCTATCCGCCCGAGTCCCTGAACATCTACTTTGGCTTCGGTGTCGAGGTGTCCTTCCTAGATGTCTCGGCTACCTATTTCTTTGGTGAGCTTCCTGTCTCTCGACTCTCTCCTGGTCTCGTCTTTTCGGGCTCTTCGGCCCTTGATAATGGGCTTATTTCTTGGGCTTCTCCTGGGTTATTCCTTAGGTGCCTCTTGGGCTATCCTTTGGGCCGTCATCATTTCATAACTTATCTCTTATTTTTGTCCTTGGGCCTCTCCTTAGTTGGGCCTTTTGTTCGTGATGGGCTGGCTTGTTGGGCTTCTGGCCCGTTTGGCATGGGGGATATAATACCAATAACAGTTGTGCAGTATAATTTGGTGCACACAGAATTTGCAGTTTTTAAATTCTTTTTCCAAACCATATTAACAACTAACAAGTGATGTTTGTTGGGGTACTGTTTGTGGGATTTAAATAATGAATAATGATATACTCCCTCTAACTCTCAATAATTTTCATTCATGTCTTTGCATGAATATTAAGAAAAGTAATACTCCTTTCGTTTTGAATTCAACCTCACATTTACTATTTGTGCGTATATTAATAGATTATTTTTTTCACATTACTTTTGGTGGTATTTTGGTATTTTGGAGTAAAAATAAATGATATTGTATGAAATGTGTTAAAAAAAGTAATGACAATTTTTAAATTTAAGTGTGTTAGAGGGATATTAGTTATGTGTTTTTACCTTTTATGGAAGCGTAGAGTTGATAATGAGATGGATTGAAATATAAAGTATGAAGTTAAAGTTGTAATGGAGGGATTAACTTTTAGGAATATTGTAATATTTTTATTTTATAAATAAATAATAAAGTATGTTGAGATAAACTTATATGAGACTGTCTTACGGTGAGACAACTTTACGCTTTCTTAATTAATGATTACTTTTTATAAAATATGTTATCACCTTTCTTTAAAAATGTCACTTTTTATTAACACAATAAATTGTTCTTGAATTATTATCACTTTTTATTAGTCTCATGAAAGTCATTCGTGAAACAACCTCAAACAAGTCTTTGCAAAGTATGTTAAGTATGTTAGATATATGTGATTTTTTTATAAACTAGACATCTAGACGGGCGTTGCACGTTGTCGGCATGTTTCATTCTATAATATTTTCTCAATTATTTTTTAATGATAAAAGTTGAGAGTCTCAATAAATTTATATAAGTACCTTTTTACTTATAATTTATGAAAAAGAGATAATGAAGTTAATGCATTCTATAATATATATATATATATATATATATAATTAGTGCAAAACATTGCGAAAAAAAATTAAAAAGTGTATTTTTTACCGAATAGAATTCTATTACTATTTATTACTAATGTATTACAAATAAAATTTAAATCATATTTTAGAAATGAAAAAATAATTTTATAATATTTTTGTTGATAGAATAATATCTCTCAGTGATCATGTATTAAAATTTGTGGGTAAATTTTTTTACCAATAATAATTTTATCAAACAAAACATTTGTTATTAATACATTATTAAATAATTTAGCAACAAAATTTAACTATGTTATTTTTGTTGTGACTATCAATAAACGATTAAATAAGTAAATCATTGCTTTTACCTTTTGCTTTCTTCTGTTTTTTATTACTTCCTCCGTCTCAACTTCAACTACACACTTTCCGTTTCGATTACAAATTCAACTTCATACTTACATAAAAAGAAAAAGCAACTAACTAATATCCCTCTAGTATACTTTAATTTTAAATGTGTCATCACTTTTTTAACACACATAACATACTTTATCATTTATTTAACATACAAAAATATTATATTACCCCTAAAAGTAAGTCCAAAAGTAACTTTTCTTAAACTCCGTATCTATAATAAATGTGAAGATGAATTTGAGACGGAGAGAGTATTTTATTTAATTGGCCCATAAAAATATTATTATTATTATTATTATTATAATAATAATAGTTTACTGAACTTGTATGGTTAATAAAAGAAAAAAAAGGAAGAGAAAAAAGGAAGATATGATTTAATTTAATTGTATAAAACCAAAGTAATTTATCATATGCATAAGTCTTTGCTAATTTGAAGAACATATATCAATCCATTTATTAAAATCTGCATTCCAATAATAACAAAAAGAAGGAAAAAAATCCCTATAATCCCTATCAATGGAGGAGATGAACCTGAAAATTTGAGAACAATCTTTTTTTTTTTGTGACATGTTCATAAAATTTTAAATGCATAAAAGTAAGAATGGTGGTCAACATTAAAAAATTCTAGAAAAGCACCAGTTTAATATACTTCATTATTATCTGAACACAATTATAAGTCATACCAAATAAAAAAAAGAATTACACATAAATCGTAAAAGTGAGTATTTATAAAAATAAAAATCGACAAGTATTCGGGTTTTTATTTTATTTTCTATCTAAAATTAATTATAGTTTATTTTTTAAGTAGCAAATTGTAATGGATTGAGTGCATAAAAGTGTATGGAAGTGATTTTTCATTAGATGATTTCAATTAGATTTACATATGTTATATGAACCCCAAATCCAGTTACACTTATATGATAATGTAAGATTAGAAGTTGGGTGTGTTGTATGATATTTTGGCTAATCCAAATTTGTGAATTTTCTAAAAATAGTTTTTTTTAAGGTGTATCCTTATTAAAATGTGATTAGAAAATGAGGAATTTCTGACGAGGAAGAAGATAATGACATATTTCAATCATGCTTGGTCTATTTCTTGGATTGATTTTTTATTTCGTATTTAATTGCTTGAAATATGGTCTATTAAATTAGACTTTGAAAAGACCAAGTACTAATAGGATTTTTGTTTGGGATGCTGTAGCAGAGGAGAAGTTGATCTCCAATGTAGACTCAGAAATTAAATTCTGATCCAGTTGTGGTTTTGAGATATTCGGGCCTCAGTCTAATATTACCATGACATGTTTATAGATTTCAGAGTGGACATTTTCCTTCTTGCATGACTGTCACTCAAGTCACAATAAAATATCGAAATCCGGACATTCTCTCGGAGTCTAATGGAGTGTATTCACTTGAAGCAATATTACAAGATGATCTTCTTTCTAATGGGAGTGCCAAGCATAACAGCATTGGTAATGCTAGAGGCAGTGGTTTGAGGCGCTTTTTGGAAAGACGGGGAGGGTAAGGAGGTGGATTTTCGACGAGACAAAGTGGTTTTGTAATGATGATAAATCATTTCTCTCAGGTTAGTAAGTGATTTCTACTCCTACAAGAAGAAATACCAGCCCTCTATTTATTTGAAAAAAAGAAAGTTCAAGTTCTGGACTAACTTCTCTGGCATCAATTTGTAGTCAAATTTTGAGGCTGCATACGAGGTTTGAGCTACTAATATTTAGTGTTGTCTGTTGTCTATGAGTTCTGAAATCTTTAGGTCATTAAGTATTCTTGGGGAACAAATCATTCTATGTGTACTTAGGTTGTATTCACTAGATTTTTTAGGTTAATCAACTAGTTATATCTCAACCAGCAATTACTATTTTCTTAATGCACTTTGTCGTCTTTATCTTGGGATGTCTCTTCCTTTACATTTTTGGATTTGTCATTCCCGACAAGAGATTGTAATTCGATTAACAGTACAGGTAAATAACAGTGAATGCGTTCCTCTTTGTTTTGTCTACCAGTAATGGATTTTGTGTGTGCTATGTAAATAAAAGTTATTCCTCTGTTTCAATTTCAAATTTTCACTTTTTATTTTAATCTTTTTCAATTTTAACTTCATACTTTTATAAAAGGAAATAACAATTAACTACTATTCCTCTTCACACTTCAGTTTCAAGATGAAAATGGAATGGATGATGTAGGTGTTTTTAGGTGTATCATTATAGTAAACATAGACGGAAATGCTTAAATAACTAAAAATGTATAAATTTTAATTTAAGACGCTACATATATGTCAATAATCATAATTCATAGTTCAGCCATGGAGTCTAATATAATAATTACATCTTTTGAACTTTAGTAACATGGTAAGCATTTGTTGACGAAATAAAAAATACATGAAATCCTATAATTCTTTACATATATTGTTACACACCTTTCGCACAATAATTTAACATAAAGTTGAAACTATTCACACCATAGCCCAAAATAAACATATTTATAATTTTCAAAACTCATTTTCAAGACTCACATTTGCAACGCAAAGTATTCTCTGGAGCGGTTTCATGTATGAAATCTTTATTTTTTCTTTTTTTGTAGTTTATGTTCTATTATACACTATAGAGTTTAATGTTTATATTTTAAGGGTATAATTTTAAAAATGAAATGGATACCACAAAGCTTTCATATGGAACTGTTCTAAACAATACACCCTCCATTTGCAAACTTAAAAATACATAAACAAATAAATACAATCAATATAATTAAAGAATAAATCTTAATTAGTAGTTTTAGAGTATATATATCAAATAATATATAAAATACTATACAATAATAATACATAAAAATGTATCAGCAACGTGCAACACACGTTCCACAAATCTAGTACTTAAAAAAGTACCATTTAAAGCAGTGTTGTTATAACCGGACTGGAGTTCGAATCGGTACCTTCAATGGTTCGAAGTTCAACTGGTCAAACCGACGGTTCTACCGGAAAAACTCAAATAACCTATTTTTAATATTTTTCTTTATTTATATATGATTTGACGCTAATATACTTATATACTCCCTCAGTCCCGCCCAAAGAGATGCATTTACTGTAGCTATTGTAAGAGCTTTATGCAGTCAAACGATGCAGTTTGACCGGGACAGAGGGAGTACATGTGAATCACCTATTAAAAAAATAAAAAATACAAGATTTCCAAATAATTAATAAAATTTAACACTAAATTTAATATCAAAATAAATCCAAATCATTAATTAATAGATTCACTTAAATTTAGCATTGATTTGGCAAAAATATAGTAAATCATGACATTAATTAATCACGTTCCCCAAGTGGCTTTACATTACTCAAGGAAAGAATTAATTAATCATATTTGAAAATCACTGTCAACCGTTCAGAATTTTTTTAAAAAAATTAAAAAAAAATAAAATCGCCAATTTTTGATTTAGCATGTTCAACCGGCTAATCTGGTTTTGACCAGTTCGAACTGATTTTCCATGATTTTATGGAAGAAAATTTGTTAGGGATATTTAGATCAGTTTTCGAACTGGTTCCCGATTCAACTGGTTGAACCGGCCGGTCCGATCCGATTCCAAAAACAGTGCTTTAAAGTAATGAACTATTACTCTTTTTAATGAAAATTATTTTTATCCCTACATGAAAGTGGAAAAATTACAACATAACAAAATTGATTAGGAATAATATATGTATATATATATATATATATATATATATATATATATATATATATATATATATATATATATATATATATATATATATATATATAACTTTGAATTGTAATTTTTCATGGGCAGTAGGTTGTGTGCGCTTTGATGCACGAATTTGGGATACTCTTTTGTGAGAAGGGTATTTATGAGATAGTTTTTGAGATAGGTCGATTCATTATTAAAGTACAATTTTTATATATATAAAGTATGCTTATTGATACTTAAAGTATGTTTGTAGTGAATCGAACTATGACACTTTAAAAATATATTTTAATTCATTATTTATCATACTTTAAAAAATATACTTTAATTACGAATTAACATACTTTACCTTACAAGCATACTTTAATAACGGATAGGCTCATCTCACATAATTACTGTGGTAGCCGCCACTTATTTTGATTATTTAATAACTTATTTTATTATTATTATCGTAAGTTTCATTTTCATGTTTATCCGCTAGAAATTAGAATAGGAAGAGGGAATTAAATTCTGATGTCTTATCTTTCCTCATTCAAACCATGATCTCCTCAACGATCACACACGTAACAGAAATGAGAGAAGATTCCGGCCTATACGTATTAAGTATTTGAGCGTCAATCATATGTCCTTTACAAGAAAACCTCAAACACGCTGCCTCTGCTTCATAATTCTCTCAACTGTTAGCAGAACTGTGAGATGAGAAGTTATATAACTCTACTCTCCAGTCATCCCACGTTTACTCCTAAATATACCAGATTTCTTTTCTTTATGTTTTCTATCCGCGCGCCTCCAGTCGTGAAACGTTTCTTAACTACTGATGTCAAAGGACTACCTTTCCAAGTCTTTTCCTGTCACCTACTTTTTCCCGGTGGTAACGATTCTTCTCTTATTTTACTTGTAACCCTGAAAGAATTATGGAGATATAAGTTTTATTTTTTAGATTCATACTTTTATGTAGTTACAACGGGTTCATATATCATGACAATTTGTAGAACTTATCTAGTACATGATTGTTATTCTTGGTGAGACTAGTGTTTAAATATCTTGGATACAATTTAAAAATTATTTATATGTGTTGGATTGTATACTAAAAGTTTAACTTTTTTATATGAACAATGTTTTAACAATTAATTTGAAATGAGAATCATATGATCAAATATTTTGCATATTATAATTTATTTATATGTCATTGCAAAAGTTCATTTACTTTATACTATAGATAATATGGTGTGCGGCGTCACACGGAAGATCATATTGTCGGCTCCTTATAAAGTATAAACAGATGCTCACAACCAAGATAGAAGCGGACAATCTATTGGGATGGTTGTATTGTGATTTGATATTAGTTTGTCTTGACTATAAAATCACATTAGTGCACTTTGTGTGTATTGAGCAGGACCGCATGAGATTGTTCGATTTATACTGACTATATAGGAGAACTAGATCTCAGTTATTATGGATGTTCGTACTCTTAATCCATATACAATAACCTTAACACGTAAGTCATTATTTGTTTCTTTGATTCATCAAAGGATGAGATTTATTCGTTAAATCAATATACTCGGTGAGTTGGGAGATAATGTTGTCTCTATTGTGTGCTGTTGATTGTAGAAGGAATCAGTGCCCTATTAAATAGGCTAATGATGTTCCCTTGAGGAGCTCATAAGGATTATCATGTAAACCCTGCAGGTGGATTTATTCCGGCATGATAATGAGGTTGAGTGGTACTACTCTTGGATAAGAGACTAATTAATTGAGTTGTCATTAACTTAATTAATTAATTGACATTATATATCTTAAACACGGGGAGATTAACGGGCTCGTAATAAGAAGGAGCCCATAAGGTAATTTAGGATTAGAGTGGCAGTGCAATACTGTATTATTATTATTGGACTTAAGTATAAGTTTTGGGCTAAACTTGAATAGTTAAGCCCAATGAGAGACCCAACTCTAATTTCTCCTCCTGGTCCCTATTGTAGCCCATAAATAAGCCATCTCATCTATCCGGAACCCTAATACACACGCCTAAATCGTGAGAAGTAATAGGGAGGATTGCAGATTGAGAGTGTTTTGATCGTCGTCCACAAGACGTCAAAACTAGGCTTGGAAATACAGCAAATAATCGGAGAGGTCATTTGCTGCTGCTGTTCGATCTCTACACAAGCAATCGACGGTGAAAGGTAATTTATTCTATACGTTTCCACTGCAATAGAAATACATGGAACAGAACGAATCATGTGGACCATAAGATCCAAACGCCAACAATATAATACCAGTTAATTGTTAATCAAGATGACAGTTTCAGTAATGACATAGATTCATGTGAAGCTTAAATACTCTGTTGTTAGAATGAGCATGTATAAGGTATATATTCGTATGTGGGCATGGGTGGTATTACGTGGAATAATCTCTATCAACTACATTAAAAGTTAGTCAATTTCTTAGTAACTCCTTACTTCCACATATGGGTGAATGTTGGTTTGTGTACCCTTTTGCATTCATATTTTTAATATTGATAGAGGTATTATTACTCAGATTATATGGCATCTGCAAAACTTATTTTCACACACAACTCAATTATCCAATCCTGCTAGCATTCAGCCTGCTTCACATTATTAGTACAGTATCCATTTTATAGGACTTCCACTATTAGTGGGTTTTTACGTTATGCTTTCATAGCAAAAATATATTAACCAGATCTGGGATGGAGAAGTATCAATAGACATTATACCACGTATATCTTTTTCTTTTATCGTGACTATTATTTTGGTGATCGTGTATATATATATATTTATATATTTATTTATATGCACTAAATAGGTGACGCTAATTATGAAGAGTAGAACTATTGTGCATTTCATCAATCTCATTTTCAGCAAACTTTAGGTGGGGAATTCTAAAGTCTATTTTGTCTACTGTATGTGCTTACGTGTTTGTATTTAATGGATTATCGGGATTCTTAATTGGTCCTCAGGTAACGCCCGCCAAATTTCACGGTCGATCATCACAGTCACAGAAAATTTCATGGTGTATAATTACATTTATGTGAATATGTGTGCATATTAGGGTAGACAAAATATTCATCCTACTGAGTCATTGTTTACTCACCCCTTCCTAAACTTATTTTTCATATTTTGAGAAGCAAGACGAGGTATGACCGGTGGAATCTAAATATTTTTCTTGAATAAATTTTACTATTCCTTTATGAGCTGTTAGTCAAAGACTTTAATTATGTTTTTCTAAACGTTAATAATTTTCATGTTAATAATTGATATTCTTATTTTTCTAAATCTTTGGTATCTTGGTGTTGGACCCATTTAATCTCATGCAAAAGTATAATTAAATGTATGATATTAGATATTTTTCAAAAGTGGTCAGTATACCTTTAAAGAAATAAATTCTTTTATAAAATTCTAGCCACATGGATGTTTTCACTTAATGGATTAAATATAAGGGTGAATTCATAGATAATATTGTTCTTTATAAAACATATCATATTCAGTAGAGATTTTGGTTATTTTATCTAATTATTTTCTCATTGAACAATTTTATTAATATATTTATTCATCCCTTATATTATTTCTTTGTAACTCAAATGGATGTCAATTCTTTTTTTATTACTTAGTGACGTTTAGTTATAGAATTGAGACACCTATTTATAGGTGTGGCAAGTGAAGAAATTATTTCTTTTCTTATATAAGTTCTAGGAGCTTTGTTATTATTTTATAAGTATGGATATAGTTTTATATGAGACTATTCTAGAATTTTATATATCCTCATACATAATTCTAGTTAGGAGGAATAAGTTTTATCAATAATAATAACATTATGATTTTTTTGAAAAATTCCACTTGATAAATTGGGTTGTTACAATTACCGTCTCACAAGAGATTTCAGTCACGAATTTAGATTCATGCACCTAGATCCGACTTGAAAATTATTTAATTTATTGAATATTAATAACCTTTAATATAAAAACTTGTAATACCCTTGATTTTTAAATTAAAAATTTAATTTATTAAGAAAATATTAATACCCTTGAAATAACTTGATATTTCAATTGATCCTTTTAATTAAAAAAATCATATAGTATTTATTATTTATAGGGAGACCTAGTATAAGTACATTAGTAACTGTTGAGAGTGAAAGTTCATGCATTTTATGTGTGCACATTACACCGTTTTACTTAGGAAAGTTATTGTTTTTGCATGGAATTATGTACGTTTAAGTAGTTACACGATTTTGAGGCTACTAAGGTGTTTTTGTGAGTTTAGAAGGCAAAAAACAGGGGAAAACATATCAAAGTAGGAAGCGACACGGAACAGAGCCGGAACGGACTAGCTTGGATGATAGATCGGGCCGAGCTGGTGCCGCTCGACAGTCCAATGGAGTCGAGTGGGATCCAGCTGGACCCACATGACGTAACAAGTCGACCATAGATAGCTCGCTACCGCTCGACTTCACCAAGACCCAGCTTGAGCTGAGCTGGGTGCTGAGCGGGTTCTTCTTTAGCCCAATCGCGGCATGTTCAATTCTGCAGTGTATTTGTGGCTCACAGATCGTGTTTTGGTCAGAATTCGACGTGAAAAAGCCTAAAAATAGTCCAATACATAAAAGGGAAAATCAACACACAATTGAGGAGAGAACCCACATCATTCCCATCGATTTCCACTCCACAATTCCACATACATCAAATTCAAATCTGACTTTCATCATCCATCTATCTTGAAGGGGGTTCCAAGTGCTAATTGAGGGAAATAGAACGATCGGAGAGATGGAGAAGGAACGTGAAACTATGCTTACGCTAGGGTTTCGTGTTTCTTATCTTTCCCTTACTTTTATCTTGATTTTTGGTATTAATTGGATAGCAATGAGTATTGTTTGTGACCTCATGAGCTAATTTCTTATACAATTCTAGGGTTTGATGGTTAGATTGAATTGATTTGGGAACCTAGACCAAAATTAGGATTCTATGCATTTGATATTCTGAACAATTAGCAAGGCAAGAGAGTGTGATACACAAGATCCTCATATATGCACAACTTAATAATACATGTAATTTCATCAAATCAAACATGCAGTCATAACACTTTTCATCTATGTAAGAACATCAATCAATCACAATACTTCCACGAGTGCTAAGTCATCTAGCTCACTAGGTAAGTGTTTACTCTCGCACTCAAGTGTAAAAGATGTATACTTTAAGGGTTAGTATATACGCTCATAATCAATTCATACATCCGCATAACCATAAGCTTGACAAAGGTCTCAAAGATCAATTCATAGTCATTTCGATACTAGGATCACAAAGGACTTGTCTTATAGGTTGTAATGTTGGCTCTTTATTAAAGGTAGGATAATTTAAGTAAATTGACTAATTCACTAATAGAGAATTACCTTGGAGTTTTGCTTTTTATCAAACAACTTCATTTCTCTTCTCCATCATCATTCTCATGATCTATGCGATTCATCTTCTCCTTCTTTTCTTGGAATCAATATCTTCAAAGTAAAAGGGTACCAATTTTGGGCACTACCTTTCTAAGCAGTTGGGGTACTGGTTTTAGACACTACCCCTTTAACCACAATCTTTCTTCACTCATCACTAGCGCAATTTTCCTTCCTTTCTTTCTTCAATTTCATCACTTCGCAATTTATTCACCTCAACTCTCTACTAGTAAATAGGGTATTTCAAAGCTAGTAAAGGTAATAAAGGCTTTTATCACAGGCTTGCCAAAGAAAAAACTTTTAAAGGCTCAACAGGGCTTCCAATGATATACACATTATAAGGTAAGGTAAAATTTCGGCTAAGTGGCTCAATTATCAATAATGGCCTAAGATCATCTCCTAATATCTATCAATCATGAATTTCAAACAAGACTCCAAGCCAAGTTCTAGAATACAAATGTATGAATGATTCTCTCAAGAATAAACTCTCATGCATAAATGTAACATGATTAAAAGGCTCAAATTCTCACATGGGTAATAGATTTCCTAAGCACTCTTCAAAGCATGCAATCAATATCAATCTCTACATAAACTCCAAGTAATAACAATACATGCTTTTCTTCAACAAAATCAACATGTATCAAAAGTAAAATGCACATGCATACCAAAGAGTCAATATCAAACCCTCAATCATCACCAAATGTACAAATATCCATCAACACCATCAATATCCTCAGTACGGTAAATACCACTCACGCATGAATCTCATAAAACCCAAAATCAACCACCAATCAAGCCTCAACCTGTCAAGTGAAAAATAGAAGGGAGATGAGAGGAAACAAACAAAGGAAAAAACCTGGTGCGATCTCTCCGGAGCATCATCATCATCACTAAGCTCCATGCGCTATAAATTAAAATCCCTCTGAAGTACCCAGAGCTTCCTATCAACCTCTCGATAGTTGGCATACATATCTCCCAACCTTCTATCCATAGCATCATACCTCAAGTTGAGCGCAGCATTGTTTGTGTTTGCTAAAGCAAGTTGGCTGTTCGTCTCATGCTGGTTTATATTCAACGTGGTAAAGTGCTCATTCATCATCCTGAATTGCTCTCTATAGAAGCGATCCTGAGCTTGCCAGAAATCATACAGCTGTAGCTGCTGCTGCTGATGTGGTGGTGGTTGCATCGAAGGAATACCCATCTCCGGAATATCGTGAGGCATCTCCATATGTACCTCAGAATTTGGTTGTGCAAACGGTTGTTGTGGCTACTGTGGTCCAAACTGCTGCTGCTTTGGTGGCTCATCCTCCTCATACTCCAACTCTCCCACTAGGATCATATCCAAATCGAGATAAACACCTTGAATATGCATATCAACCAAAGTCCGCAAATCTCCTCGACTAACACAAGTGGTGGAGATAGCTATGTGTGGAAGAGTGTTCATCAAAAGATTCGCATTAATTTGAACCTAAGTAAGATCAATGAGCGAGAAGGGAAGCATGAAAGAAATCAGATTCATCCTCCGAATAAACATCCACGTGTTATCAATCCCGCGAGCCAAGTTCATCCTCACACATACCGACAAAATCAAATCCGGCTCACCAATCACAAGCTGATACCTAGATAAATCCACATTGTAATGCTCGGCCAATGGTAAGATCAAACCTCCAATGTTTACCTTCTGAAACATATGCAAAGTGAACCAATGCAGCTACTGCAAAACATAAGCCCTCAGGTTGAAGTGGACCCCATTCATCATACACCATAGTACGTACAATTCTCCTCTAGGAATACACCTGCCCTCAGCTCGGGCAAAGATAGTGTTTCTGAGGATCCTATCCATGTACGCGATCACCGGGTTGCGAATGAAAGTAGCCCTTGATCTTTAAGGATCATGAGCTCCTTGCAATCTCGTAATCGAACTCCAGAACTCATCAGCATTAAATCCTTTGTCCTCCAGTGTCGACACATTCTCCGGGCACCCAAACATCCGGTTAAACCCACTAGCATACAAAATCTTAATTCCCCTCTAAGTCGAAACCACGCCGATGTAGGAAGAAAGGACTCCTCACGAATCACCTCTAACGTACATAACATCTCTGCTGTGATATGGAAGTATGTCTCGCTCTTCAAATCCATGAAACCGCTGATTCCCACTTGGTTGAACATTCACCCATTAATTATATTCATCTCCACCATGGCTTCATTATCCTGGAAGCGAGTCTGGGCGATCTTTCTCGAAATTGCTCCCCATAACTCTTTCTTCTCGTCCCAATCCTGTATTTGCAAACCAAAATCCGATGGCATCTTCCCATCTTTCTTAAGCTTCTTACTATCTCTCCTTTCTTTGGTACTCCACTATCCTTTCTCTTAGAACATGCAGCAATGCCTTTTCCTATAAAATTTATACTTTAATACAAAACATAGGTGAAGAAACAAGTATACCTCACCTAGGACTTATTATCACATAGATACTACTTAAAACTTCAAATCATATGCACGACAATTCAAACTCAACTTCTCCACAATCTCACATGCATAAACCAATCATATGATAAACCTTGACATGTTAAATCATGGAAAAATCTTCATTCTAAGTCCCAAGTATCACTAAAGGATTCAAAAAACCAACATGCTTCAATAGGAACTCCAGAAAGAAATTCAAAAATTAAACTCAATCCTAAGCATCAACACTATTCCACAATTCAAATTAATCACTATCGGCACTCCAAATCAACGAGCCCATACAATAATTAAACAATTAAACTAAAGCCCGTGACATATGCATAATCAATTTCATAAAATTCCATCAATCCAACGTAAAAATGAACTCATGCAAATTCATATAAAATTTCAACAAAAACACCCAATTTAAAATTCAATCCAACCACAAAAACATGCTTCACCAACTTACCCAACTTAACTTCATAAGATAAAATTCAATTCAAGGAAAATAAGTTGAGAAAACATACCTTTGTCTCCAACCATAGGTGCGTAGAAGTGATGGGAAGTGACGAGAATTCAAAATTGAAAGAAAGTCCCAAATTCGACTTGAATCTTCTAAAATTGGTGTGGAATGTGTGTGATTTGGGCAAGAAGAGTATTCTAAGTAATTGGGATGAAAGTCTTACCGTTTGGGGTGGTTGTTCGAGGAAGGTTGGTGAGAAATGGTCGAGCAGCGAGGAAACTGATCTTATATTCACGAAACTGCTACTCCACTTGGGTCGAGCGTCGACCCTCTAAGCTGAAACCGCCTTTGTACTCTACTCGACCTCTCGCTCGACCAAGATGTTCTGGTCGAGCGGCCCCCATATGGTCGAGCGGGACCTCTATATTCTGAAACTTCAGGATCTGCCTTACAGTGGTCCGCTCGACTTCAGTAACTTGGTCGAGTGGCTCCACTTTTCATCGAGCGGGCTTTCGACACTATATTTTCTAGTGATTTCTTCATCCCCTGCAAAACTCAGACTCAAAACAACATTAATCCTCATATCAAACCAAAACAATAGCTAGAGAACCACTTCTTAGACTCTAAAAATTAAGTATATATAACTCCGCTCATACTTACAAAAATAAATACACTACTGAACACTAGGTAAATTGCAAAAAATCGATACATCAAAATCGGTTAAAGTTTCAATATACCGCAAAAATCAACTCCCAGCAAATGTTACAAAGAAAAGATTATACTCTTGGTGCTACAATGATGTAAGAACATCACCCAAACTTAGTAAAAACAACAATCAAAACTAAGTTTGCAAAGAGATGTAATGCTGATTAGTAAGCACCTTAAATATAAAAATTTCTTACACAAAATAAATTAAGCAATAAAATGGGAGGGTAAGCCCCCAACAGGCGGTCATGTTTAACGTCGAGAGTAACGATGGTACCATTTCAATGCAAGGTATCTTCAAAGATAATGCAAGCATCATTCGGTGACTTAAATTGCTTCAATCGATGCCCATTCGCTACTATGATTTCTCCGTCTTTATCCATGATCTCAAAACTCCCCCCTCCACTGGCTCTATGTATAATGAATGGTCCCGTCCACTTTGATTTCAATTTTTCTGCAATGAGATTCAAACGAGAGTTAAAGAGTAATACCTCATCTCCTTCTTTGAACTCCTTGAAATTGATCTTTGAATCATGTCATTTCTTGATTCTCTCCTTATAGATCACTGAGTTCTTGAATGCTTGACTTCTAAACTCATCCAATTAGTTGATGTGAGTCAACCTTAAATCTTTGACCTCCTTAATGGATAAGTTCAAGCTCCTTACGGAACCCCCATAAGACGTCATCGAGCTTCATAGCCCAATCTTTCCTATTGGTTCCTACTACTTTCTCCAGGATTTGCTTCACTTGCCGGTTAGAAACTTCTGCTTGCCCATTCGCTTGAGGATGATAGGGTGTAGTAACCCTATGCTTAACACCATACTCCTTGAGAACTTTTTCAATAAGCTTGTTAATGAAGTGTGAACTTCCATCACTTACTAGTGCTCAAGGAACTCCATAGTGGGCAAACATATATTTCGTCATGAATGACAAGATTGTCTTTGCATCATTCATGCGAGTAGGAATAACCTCCACCAACTTAGAAATATAGTCAACGACAAGCAAGATGTATAGGAATCCATTAGATGGGGGAAAGAGCCCCATAAAATCAATTCCCCATACATCAAAAATCTCTACCACAATGCTTGGCTGAAGTGGCATCACATCCCTCTTACTTATGTTTCCAATCCTTTGACATCTATCGCATGTCGCTACATAGGATTCACAATCTTTAAATAAGGTAGAACAATATAAAGCGGATTGAAGTACCTTAGCTGCAGTCTTTTGAGCTCCGAAGTGCCCCCCGTTAGGTTGTGCATGGTAAAAATCAAGAACACACTCCATCTTGGGCACACATCTACAGACGATAGAATTCGTACAAATTTTATATACAAACAGATCATACCATATGAAAGTCTCAACATCTCTCTTAAATTTCGCAAGTTGATACCTATTGAGACCTTTAGGAATTTCACTCACTGCAATGTAGTTGACATAATCATCATACCATGGATACATTCCTTGAGCAGCTACTACACAAGTTTTCTCCGCTCCTTCAGTAAACACTGCCATAATCTTCTTATCCGGGAACATCTCCTCTATGTATTCGAACTGCTCATCACAGTGCTCCCTTGTCTCCAACATTGATAGGTGATCCGCTAAAACATTCTCCGTTCCTTTCTTATCTCGAATCTCCATATCAAACTCTTGTAGAAGAAGGATACATCGTATAATCCTTGGCTTAGCTTCCTTCTTCTCCATGAAGTATCGGATCGCAGAATGATCCGTGTACACTATAGTCTTTATGCCAACCAAATACTGACGGAACTTGTTGAATGCATAAACAACAGCTAAAAACTCCTTTTCAGTTGCAGTGTAGTTCTTTTGTACTGCATCAAAAGTGTTACTCGCATAGTAGATGGCACAAAACTTCTTTTTCCTCAGCTGTCCAAGTACCACTCCAAGTGCTAGATCACTTGCATCACACATAAGTACAAATGGCTGAGTCCAATCCGGTGTGATCAAGATAGGTGCAGTAATAAGCACCTCTTTCAAAACCTGAAAAACTATTAGACATTCATCATAAAAAATAAAAGGAACATCCTTTTCAAGTAAGTGAGGTAAGGGCTTGGAGCTATAGAATCCTGCGTGTCCAAGGAAGGACTGCACTCCTTTCTCATTAGTAGGTGGTGGAAGCTCGTCAATTGCCATCACCTTTGCTCTATCAACCTGCAATCCTTCAGTCGAAATTTGATGTCTAAGAACAATCCCATCTCGCACCATGAAGTGGCACTTCTCCCAATTCAAGACAAGATTAGTTTCTTGACATCTCTTCAAAACAGTAGATAGGTTAGAGAAAAAAATATCAAAGGAGAAACCAAAAATAGAAAAATCATCCATAAACACCTCCATGATATTCTCTATCAGCCCATCAAATATGGCCATCATGCAACGCTGAAATGTAGCAGGCGCATTACATAATCCAAAATGCATTTTTCTAAATACAATGGTTCCATAAGGGCAAGTAAAAGTAGTTTTTTCCTGATCCTCGGGTGCAATCATGATTTGGTTATAACCCGAATATCCATCCAAAAAGCAATAAAACTCATACCCTACTAGACGGTCCAACATTTGACCCATGAAAGGAAGAGGGAAATGGTCCTTGAATGTATTTTCATTTAGTTTCCTATAATCCGTACATACACGCCATCCCGTAGGAATCCTAGTGGCTAATGTTTCCCCATCTCTGCCTTAACAATATTCATGACCCACTTTTTAGCAACAACATGCAATGAACTCACGTAGGGACTATCACTAATGGGATAAATAATTCCTGCATCTAACCACGTTAAGATTTGCTTCCTAATCACTTCTTGAATCATGGGGTTAGCCCTCTGCTAATTTTGAATACTTCCCTTAGCTTCATCTAGCAACCTTATCCTATACATTCAATACGATGGACTAATACCTTTCAAATCATCAAGAAACCATCCAATAGTAGACTTATACTTCCTAAGTACATCCAACAAATTTTCAAGTTGCTCATTAGTAAGTGAAGAAGATACAATTAACTGATAAGTTTCATTGTCGCTAAGTAGGCATACTTCAAGTGTTCCGGTAGCGGCTTCAACTCCTTCTTCTTCTTTTCTTTTGGTACACTTTCTCTATCCAAGGGGAGGTACTTCCTAGCCCACTTCACCTCTTCAAACTTGGTTCTTTTTGGTTCAGACCCGTCATCACCCAAAGCTAGTAAATTTTTAAGAAATTTAATACATACCTTATTTGAGAGCTCATCTAGCTCCATAGTGGGAAAAGTAAGAGCTTCTGCCAAGCATCTCTCCAAGGGATCCTTTGAAAGAATCAAGGATGTCAATTGGATTGTATACTAAAAGTCTAACTTTTTGTATAAACAATGTTTAAACAATAAATTTGAAATGTGAATCATATGATCAAATGATTGTGTCTTATAATTTATTTATACGTATGATGCAATAGTCCACTTACTTTATACTTTAAATAATATGTTGTGCGACAACACGTGGAAGATCATATTATCGATTTCCTTATAAAGTATAAACAGATGCTCACAGCCGAGATAGATGAGGACTCTCTATCGGGATGGTTGTAGTATGATTTGGTATTAGTTTGTCTTGACTATAAAATCACATTAGTGCACTTTGCGTATTGAGCAGGACCGCTTGAGATCGTTCGACTTATACTGACTATATAGGAGAACTTGATCTCTATTATTATGGATATTTGTGCTCTTAATCCCTATACAATAACCTCGACATGTAAGCCAATATATATCTCTTTAATTCATCAATGAGTGAGATTTATATGTTTTAAATCAACAAAATCAGTGAGTTGGGAAATAGTATTGTCTCTATGGTGTGCCATTGATTGTAGAAGGAATCCGTGTCTGTTATTGGTTGATGATGTCCCCTTGAGGAGCTCATAAGGATTATCACGTAAATCCGGCAGGTGAATTTATTCCGGCATGATAATAAGGTTGAGTAGTACTACTCTCGGATTAGATATTAATTAATGGAGTTTTCGGTAACTTAATTAATTAATGGACATTGTGTATCTTAAACACGGGGAGACTAATGGGCTCATAATAAGAAGGAGCCCATAACGTAATTATGGGATTAGAGTGGCAGTGCAGTAATAATATTTTAGTAGAATATATTATTATTATTGGACTTAAGTATAAGTTTTGGGCTAAACTTGGATACTTAAGCCCAATGGAGACTGAATTCTAATTTCTCCTCCTGGTTCCTACTGTAGCCCATATATAAGTCATCTCAGCTGTCCAGATACCCTAACTGAATCACGCCTAACACTGTGAGGAGGGTGAGGAAACAACAGATTGAGAAGATCTTGAGGATCGTCGCCCACATGACGTCAAGATTGGACTTGGGAATACAGCAGAAGATCGGAAGGTTGTTTGTTGCTGTTGTTCGTCAATTTCCATGATTTTTATAAAATTGTGTGGAACTCCAAACTATAAGTGTAATGCACCATTGGAAATCCACTGAAGAGAGGATCATTATGGCGCGTAGATCACTCAAATCGTAGATCAGATGATTTAGTTATGCTCAAAACGGTGGGGCTGCGCAGGCTGCCGGCAAGAATTCATCTTATTAAATATACCCTGGTGAAAGGTAATATGTTTCTATATTTTCTTACTTCCGCTAATTATAGAATGGTATGGAACCCTAACGGTTCATGTTATCCAAACGATCGAATGCCAACAATGTCTTCCTTCACGATTTCCTCCACCACATCAATGTTGTAATATTGTGTCTCTATAGACATCTTCATTGCTTTGTCGCGGTTGAACAAAACTCTTCATTATCCATACGAAGTCTAAGCTCTCCCTTTTTAACATCGATCATAGCTCCAGCTGTGGCAAAGAATGGCCTCCCTAAGATAAGAGGGACATTATCCTTGTCATCTTAAATATCTAGCACAAGAAAATCCACAAAAATGACGAGCTTCTCTACTTTCACAAGTATATCTCCTATCACCGCTTTCAGAAAAGTCATGGACCTATCCGCCAATTGTAGAGCTACAGTTGTGGGAGCGAGCTCCCCGAAATATAGCTTATTAAATATAGATAAGGGTATCAAGTTGATGCTTGCACCAAGATCACATAAAGCTTTTCGTGCCGACCACTTTCCAATTTCACATAGAATAGTGAAGCCCAGGATCTTTCAACTTTGCTGGCAGCTTCCTCTGAATGATCGAGCTGCAGTTCTTAGATAGATTGACAGTTTCAACTCCGTTTAGGCTCCTCTTTTTCAATATGATATATTTCAAAAATTGGGCATAATGTGGCATCTCCAGGATTGCTTCGGAGAAAGGAATGTTCAAGCTTATCTTGTTCATGATATCTGAAAACCTCTTAAAAATTTCTTCCAATCCCTTCTTCACTATCCTGTAAGGAAATGGAGGAGGTATTTTTGTTCTGGGAATTCCCCACTCATCGTGTTTGACCTCCTTCGCTTTGTCCTTTTCGGCTCTCAATCGCTTAGCTCTTTCCCACTTTTTCTCTACTATCTGATCAGTATTCTGCTCTTGTGATGGTACTGAAGTGTTCTGAACTACATGTGTAGCGTCTTGTATGGAAATCGGTATTAAATGACCTTGCTCGACTTTCGCTCGACCAAATGGGTTTTGTCGAGCGACCTGATAATGGTCGAGCGAGGTACCTGTATTCTGAGTTTGACTGTTCAGATATACAGAAATCCACTCGACCTCAGCTCAACCAGATAAGTCTGTAAGCGGCATTAGTTTGGTCGAGTGGGATTCTTGTACTCTGATCGCGACTTTTCAGAGGCTTAGAATGGCGCTCGACCTTAGCTCAACCAAGTGGTTTGTCGAGTGGTGGTCGAGCAGGGATACGTTCTCTCTGTTTTCTGTGACTGGTAGCATTGGACCTTTATACTGCGTTCTTAACCTCAAAGTGATGGCATTACAAGATTTTGGGTTTGTTATACTTTGAGAAGGAAATTTTCATTCTCAACTGTCTGCATAAGCTTATTCATATTCCCCGCCATCTCTCCCATCAACAAAGTAAGATCCTTCATCTACTTAGAAAATTCATCATGATTTGAGTCAATATTTGCTTCCAAACGATCCACCCTTACATCATTCCTAGCCACATATCGGTTCACAGTATCTTCCAAACCAGGTTTTCCTTCCTCGATCTTAACACTCGGATCTACACCCACAGGAGGTTTGATTGCTGCATTCGAATTGCTCCATGAAAATCCCTGCTTCCTTGGTTATTGATAATTAATCGAGGGACCACGATTGTTGTAGTTCCCTTAGTAATTCCGGTTTCCTTGATTTTAAAACCTAGTTCCTTGAATACTTTGACCCATAGCATAGTTTGCTTCTTCAAAGTTATCTTGGATTGGTCTTTCTTCACCAACATCTTGCTGCATCTCCGTTATTTGCTTTTGCTGGGATTCAAGTAGCTTGTTGATATTCGCCAAGCTAGAGACGATCTCATCTTCTCTACTTGACTTTATTATAGTGTGCTCAATCTGCGCTACCTTTCCAAGTACATATGTTCCCATCACTCTATCAGTTGGCCAATCTCTTGAATTCATCAAAATATCCTCAAAAAGTTTTTCGGTCTCAACGGGAGTCTTTGTAAGTAATGCTCCATTTGATGAAGCATCCAATAAAACACGAGAATCGCAATCCAACCCATTGTAGAAATTTCTTATATATTGGGCTTTAGATAACCCATGTTGTGGACACTTCCGAAGCATGTCCTTGAACCTATCCCAAGCTTCATGAAATTTCTCTCCACTATTGATAGTAAATTGATTGATGTCTTGCTTCATTCTAAACACCTTTGAAGGTGGCATGTATCTCTCCAAGAACTTCACTTTCAATTGCTCCCAGGTAGTACATTCAGCAGAACTAAGAGTGTCGTACCAATCTCTCGCTCTTTCAGTAACCAAAAATTTAAACAGTATGATCCTCCTTGCATCTTCATGAGTACCTGCATCTTTTTGTGTGCTGGTATAACCAAGGAACTTATTAAGATGTTGTTAAGGATCCTCGAAAGTTCCCCCAGAGAAGGAGTTCCTTTCTCTCATACTTATAAGAGCGGGGTGAAGATCAAAATCTGCATCGGCTCCACGCGCTCCTAACAGCCCCACATTTTCCCCTTCGTTATTTTTAAAGACTTCACGGATGGCAACATTATCCAGATTTACCCTATCTTGAGCCATGTTGACTGCTTCTGATTTGTCTCCGGTTGCAGCTTCGATCGCTTCTGAGTTCAGCACTTCAACTTCAACTCCTAGATTAAGAGTATCGGTTGCTTCCACGTTCTTGTTCTTGTTTTTCTTTGCCTTCTTTTTTCTTGACGATGCTTTAATTTTCGAATCAAAAGGCGCCAGTGTTGCACCCTTTGACTTAGTGTGCATACACCTTAGAAAAATTAAGCATAAGAAATTAAAGACAAGTATGGAGTAGTTTCTATTAAAATAAAAACAATAAATTTGATAAGGCCAACTGTCCCCGGCAAAGGCGCCAGAAACTTGATGGGCATTTTCTCAATGTCTGACTCCGCCTTGTGGACTATGGACGCATCACTAAGCCATGCAAATCTACTCTATAGACACAAGTAAATATGCGTGTAATACATGTGAATCATCTTGGAGCAAGAACATAATTATACCCCCGTTTCTAGGTACTATCAGTATCAATTATTTCCCGTGCACTAAGTACTCTAACCCGATATGATCTCCCTTTATAGGTACTATATAATGATCCTCTTTATCCTACTTACTAACCCCAATTCAATTCAATTAATATGTATTTATATAAGATAATTCTAATGAAGCTTCGGAGTCCCCTCACTTAGAATCATAATATAAAATCCTGCTCAGCAGTGAACGCACTCAATCAATAACCAAGATATGTATTCAGACTCTACATAATAATTAAAGATGCACAAAACAACTCTGCGTATGAATTAATAAAGCATTGTCTTATATAAAATAAACTACATGTAGTGTTGTACGGAGTATACACATGAAAGTTCAATTAAATAGTTAAAAACCTTCATAACCCTAGAACTACCAAAGCAGTTCTAGCCCATGACGCTTCGAAGAATGTTCATGGCATTTGGATAGATCTTACCCACAGTCTTGAAAATTATAAGAAAGATTAAGTTGCGAAGTAAACCATAGATGTGGGCGCCGTCGCTTCTCGCTCTGTCTTGAATCTTCACTTGGTTCTCACCTGATTCGCTGCATGAATCTCTCTCTACAGCTCCTGCGGATGGAGTTAAGGTTTGGATGTGGTGTAGGATGGATGTGGAATCTAACTCTCTTTTTATATAATCGGAATCCTTTTTATACTTGTAAAACTCTCCTTACGGACCTTTACTGGACTTTTTCTTGGAAAATACGTCAATTCACGCACAGGAGAGTCGGAATTACTAAAAATTACATCGTGTGTCCTAGCTCGACCAAAAATAGAGAGGTCGAGCAGACTTTGGCCAGGTTGAGTGGCGGTTGAGTGGCCTCCTTGTTCGCAAAAACTCTGTACAGACACTCGCTCGACCAAATAGTGGTGGTCGATCGGCTCCTCCCGAGGTCTAGCGATGTCTCGAAACTCGTGTTTTTTGATTCTGAGCACTTATGACCTGTTTTCCTGTACAAATATGCTCAAATAGCCTCAGTAGCATCTGATTTGTGGATTTTCCCTAAACATCCTATTTGCCTTGATAATAGCCCAAATCGTACTCAATTTTCACACAAATCAGAGCTTAAAATACGTGAATTATCACTCTCATCAGTGAATCAGATACTTGATTTGTTTAGTGGAACAATGCAATTAAACATTCAAGTAGGAAGTGAATAAAACCTTGTAGTAATTCCAAGAAAATATCTTGTTAGTCGAACTTACGATCCGAAAGTATTGCTGTTTGCTTTGACTAGTATATAGAAATAAGGTTTGGTAATATTCACGCACTTTAGGGAATAAAACAAAATCTACTGTTAGCTTAAAATCGGGTTATATCTGGTGGGTTAACAAGATTAAGTGGTATATTTTTATTGATACTGCATGAATGAACAATTGACGGTCTAGTAACCCAAATTAATTGGTCTACACCTGATACCTTAGACCTGTTGCTTGTCTCTTGATTAAAACTTGATTTACTTTTATTGCTTTTAATTATTAAGTAATTTAATATTTCAGTAATTAGATAATTAAATTCAAAACTTTGGAAATTGGTTACATAATTCTTTTTAGTTAGTAATTTATAGTAAATAAATGATTAGCTGTCTCAGTGGATCGATAATTAAACTTGGTCGCTTGCCACTACAATTGATATCTTACACTTTTGGATTTTAATTGAAGTGCGTAAAAAACGCCTATCAGTAACCCCTTATTACTATTAGACACAATGATAGAAAATTATGGCTACTAATTACATAAATACACGCCGATATCCCAAACTTTACCCTGACTAATTGGTTACACAAAATAAGAAATATGTTTATACATTTCCCTTAAAATAGCGTTCAACTGCATATGTGAATAACCACATACGATGTAAAATCCCCGTCAATTGTCTATTGCCACAAAATTGTT
This sequence comes from Pogostemon cablin, assembly GCA_023678885.1. NCBI lineage: Eukaryota > Viridiplantae > Streptophyta > Magnoliopsida > Lamiales > Lamiaceae > Pogostemon > Pogostemon cablin. The sequence goes on from CM042954.1 coordinate 6,124,015, forward strand.
CATATACCTTAACCATTTTGCATTTCTATATTAATTTTCTTATATTTTCTAACGCAAAATTTGCACCCAAATCACTATTTCTCTTATATTTCTATACTCCATCAAGATAAGAATTTCATATGAGGATCGATTCACAACCTCATTGATACAATAGCACGAAACCTATCCCATTTTCAAGCCAAATCCATAACTTCAATGCTACAGCTCGTTGACCAAATATCAATCGCTCGCTCGTTGTCTTTTTTATTTTTTCAAGATGCTTGCTTGATCGCAAAGCCCACACCCGTTGGTTGTTCAAAATAGGAAATGAGTGTATCCTAAAAAACATCTCCTTAAATGACAACCTACATAGAACGATGTCAATCAATGAACATCACGTCAAATCTCCCTGAAAGTAATATATTAACAATGTATTAATAACAACTTAAATAATTTAACTATAAATAGTTAATCCATAAAACAATGTTTTACTTAATACTTCAACGATAAGTCTCATTTTAAGTTTAGAAAATGTGTTATGTGCAACATAAAAGTTTGTGTGCAACGAATTGTTATGTGAATAAAAAATGTTATATGCAGCATAAATGACATGTGAATCTATGTGAATAAATACATGTTATTATTATTTATTAATATTCTGTGTAGTGTAAAATGTTGATAGGTGGTTAGTCTGTGAATAAAAAAATATTATGTGCAACGTAAATGTTATATGAATCGTTAATAATATTTGGTGCAGTTTAAATGCAATGTGAATAAAGAAAAGTGCTTAGTGAATGTAAATGTTATGTGAATTATAAGTGTTATATTCAACAAAAAATTTTAGGTTAATATACTATTTTTGTCCATTAACTTTCTCCGATTTTTAAATTGGTCCATCGGTTTCACCTTTTTTTTTATATTAGTCCATTAAATTTGCAAAATTTGACAAAATCGTCCTCTTACCAGCTGAAGCAGGTTTCTCATCCGGTCATGCTGATGTGGATTTTTTTAATGCTGCAGGCATTTACAAGCCACATGGATTAAAATATTTGACATGGATTTACCTCAAATTCCTCAAATAAAATATTTAGAAATGAATTTAATTACCCCAAATTCCTCAAAGCCCCAAATCAATCTACCATTCTAAATCTCTTCCCCAATGCCTTCTCCGTCCACTTCCCATTGTAATTGTTGTTTGTGTTCTCCTTGTCATCGAACACCATGAACATCAGCAATGTCGTCAGCGCCTTCTTCGCCCAACTAGTTTTGCCCTCGGCGATTGGGTTCTAATGTAAAGTCCTAATGTGGATGTCGGCGAGCTTCTACCAGTTTTGAATGACATCAAGGCCCTGATTGACAACGTTACAAACATCAAGCGCTTTAACAGAATGTTCTAAAAAGTCTGGAAGTAGGCAATCGAGCGGCAGATGAATTAATTGTGTGGGCTCGCAGCCCTGTAAGAGAATAGCCTTGAGCAGACTTATCAGCTTGGTTCTGAGCTTCACTATTCTTCGTGATTGATTTAAGGTAGCAGTGACCTAAGATCAGGCAACATGCAAAATAAACTAGTGGAAGAAAAGGTCAAATTCATTAAATAATTTCTATGTCCACCATCGCCTTAGATGATCTATACTCCCTCCGTCCCTCATTAAGAGGGCCATTTACTTTTTGGTACGTAGATTAAGGAGTATTATTATTTAATGTGTAGTGGGTAGTTATATTAGTAAGTGTATGGGTTCCAACATTTAATTGTATCAGAGGGGGTGTATGGGTCCCATGTGTGTAAAAAAGAAAATGAGACTCTTTGGGTGAGACGACCAAAATGGAAAAATGGCCCTCTTAGCCTGGGATGGAGGGAGTATGTAATTGTATGCTTAATCAATTTCTAGAATTCCTCAAATGGTTTTTGACGTTCTTTACCAACTGATCATCACTATTTTTACCTAAATTTTAGTGCATTTTGTGTGTATATTCGTATTATTTTATCCATATTTGTGTATATTTTGGTGCGGTTTTGTGTTATTATAGAAATGTGTAAAAATGAGCTTAAACATATAAAAAACAGGTGAAAATAGAGCCGAAGATGGAAACGATGGCTGGAACTCGACCAGCTCGAGTCAAGTTGTCTACTCGACTCGGGTTTGTTCTAGTGCTCAGGTTGAGTTGTTGCGCCGAACGTCGACTGTACACATTAGAGACCCTTGCTTAGCCTCCTCTCCTACTCCGAGTTCTGAGCTCGAGTCGAGCTCTGTAAAATGCTGGAATCTATCGAGAAACGAGACCCGACTCGAGTCGAGCTGCACCTGCTCGAGCTGAGTCCGGCAAAATATTGGATTTTGATCCAGCGGGTATTCTAGAAGGTTCCAGGCATATAAATACATCATTTGCATGATTTTTACAGAGGAATCAATTCTGGATCAGATCTACACCTAATTCACACCGTTCTTCACACACTTTCCTCTCCATTCAATCCATCCTTCATTCTATACTTGAATCCATTCATTAAATCCACCATCCAAGTGATCAAGGAAGCAAGGGGGAGTGAAGATTGCAAGAAGAGGAAGAGAAGCACCATTGAAGCAATTCAATGGATTTTTAATTCTAATATTTGTAAACTTCTTTATAGTTTGATCATAGGATTTGTAGATACAATTATCTATATTGTTTTCTCTAAGACTATGATAGGCTAATCTCCTTTATGAGATTAGCTCCATGATTGGTATTGAATAATTTAGTTTCTATGCAATTTAGTTTTGATCTTGATTGGGCATTTATGTTATTTCTATCATTGATGTTAATTGCTTGATTTATATGTCTGATTTGTGTGATCAATTGTCTTGGCCATGTGATTAGATTGAGAAATCAATTATGGGTTTGGGACGGTTCATTGAATCATTTGATCATAGACTTCATGTTCATTAATTTAGAATAAGATAGAGATATCCTTCTAGATTTGGAATCCTTTGATAAAACATTTAATTGGCTTAATCGATAGATTAATTGATTAGATGAGAGGACCCAAATCATTAGTGAATTCATAGTACCTAAAAAGGGAATATTGCCTATGATTTTGTACCTAATTAGGGAACTCGTAGAGTAATTTGTACCTAGTGGGAGGTGTTCGCTTTGGTATCGATCCTATGTGCTTTTGGGAGCCTTATTAAGGGCCTACAACTTAAGTAACTTGAGAGAGAGCTTAAGATACATTAGTGATTGCTCATATGCTATGTCCATGAGAGATTAGAATTAATTGCATGATTACTTTAATTTCTATACCATGAGTGTTGCTAATCTCATCCCTGTATCATTTGGAACCCATTTATTCTTGCATTATCTTTATTTCTTGTATTAGTTTAATTGCATGTATTTGCAAACTTATCCTTCATCCCATTCCATCATCCTTATAAAATCACGATAAACTTGAGATCGCTTAAACTTTAGTACGTTCCTCCCTTTGGTTCGATAATTTTATTTTTTGGTCACTCCATAGTACACAACTAGAGTATTCTTGCTCTATTTACATCTAATGAAAATTACGATCACTAGCCAATTGTGCAACAAACTTTCTAGTGATAGGACGATGAAAAGGTAATAGGGCATTCTTTGTTCTCTCTGTAAGAATCCCTCTTTTGTGAACACCAGATGGATGGGTGGACCTCCCATTATGTTCTTATCAATTTTACTCAGTGGCTTCCTATTTTGCACACCGTGAGAAGCCTTCAATTCCTATTCAATTTTTAAAGGATCCTAGTTTGATCCACCCATCTTCTTAAAATTTCTTTGCAAGAAAATGTGATTCCAATAATCAAAACCTCAGTAAAAAAAATCAAATTAAAAAAAAGAAAAAAAAATTAAATAATTCAATCAAGAAACTCTTGAGAGAGACTACAGTGAAAGCCACGCATTAATGGAGAAGCTAATACAAGTCTCTTTCTCTCCTAGTGAGAGAAAGAATATTTGATTTCTTGAACGTTGTTTATTTCCAAATCTTTTAATCCATGTGGGTTTTTAATGCAAAAATTAAAAAATAAAAAATTTCACATGACGTTAGTATGACCGGGTGAGAAACCTGTTGCAGCCAGTAAGATGACAACTTTGTCGAATTTTGTAAATTTAATGGACTAATATTAAAAAGAGTGAAACCGATGGACCAATTTCAAAATTGGATAAAGTTAATAGACAAAAAAAATATTAACCCATAATGTTATGTGTAGTATAAAAGTTTATGTGCAGCAAAAAGTGCTTTAATGTATATATTATGTGCAGCTATGATATATTTTATGTGATGAATTTTCATAATAGGTTGATAATCTGACAAAAGTTATTAAAATTATGAGTATAAAATGTTCTTGATTAATTGTTAATCAACTTACGTGAATCATAAAAATAACAATTACTTATTCTGATGTTTGAGATATTGATGGAATATTTATTGGATATTTGTTTGAATATGTAAGAAATTGATTATTCAAGGTAAAATAATGGAATAATAAGTTATCTTTATTGTATTTGATTGTAATATATTATTAACAATACATCTCACGACAATAACAACTTAAATGATGTATCTCTTAATAATTAATTCTTATCTAAAATGAATACCTCAATAAAATGTACTATTTTAAAACACTCTTATGTATTTGAATACCAACTATTTTAATTCCAAGACATAGACATTCGGATACAAGGAATAAGGGCAACACTTGCTTGAAAGTGAGAACGTTTTTACATTTTCTAAAATAGTTATTACTCCCTTCATCCTGTGAATATTGTTACATTTTATTAAATAGGTGTCCTACAAATATTGTTACATTTCCACACATACAAAACAATTAATATATGTTTATGGGGTTCACACACAACACTAATACAACTACCCAATATATACATTATAATATTATATCTTTCAACTCATTACACATTACAATACAATATTTCTTAATCTCCGTGCAAACAATAAACGGCGGATGGAGTATTTTACATGGGACGGAGTGAGTAATTTTTATCAAAGATATACTATAATTTTAATAAAAATATGATCACTTTTCTTATTGGCAAATTATGCACAAACTTTTAGAAATTTATACATTATGAATAAAAATATATATACTAATGAATAAAAATGTATACACTTTATTAACGAATTTTTGTCAGTTTATTAAATGAAAAATTAAATGTAGAAACACTATATAACTATTAAGAAATATATATACACTATTAAATAAAAATTTACATATGGATGCACGCACAGGATATCAACTCTTTCTTATTTATTTATACTATGAATTATTTATGAAATACTCCCTCCGTCCCATTGAAATAGAGACATTTCTTTTTTGTACGTAGATTAAGATATAATATTTAATGTGTATAGAAGGAGAGAGAAATAATATTTTAATGTATAATTGTTTGGTGTATTAGTAGTGTGTGTGAATCCTGTTGATAGCGAGTTTTTTTAGAAGTAATGTAATAATGAAATGGCTGTGACATAAACTCGACTAATTAAACATAAATGTAAGAAGTGACAAGAATTTCTCCCAACTCCTTTTCTCTGGGTGGCAAGAATATTGCCCCTTATACACTATTTCACCTTTCCCTGTTACAATCGGGAATAATAGGAGATGCAATATAAATGTGGCGAATGGAATGGATGATCTGCAATTAATGCAGTAGGCCTTGGACATTAATTGTCATGTGGGTTGTTAGGGTCTTAATGGAGCAACCCTGTGGGCGCGTGTGAAGCTCGTTTGATCCTGGGCAATTAGAATGAGGTTGTTTTCCTGCTCCCGTGGTTTTTCACCACCGGCGGTATGAGTAAGTGGGGTCCTCCAAGTGGTGCCTTGTTCGTATGAGCTTGGGCAGCCTTTTAACGTTGGGCTTCTTCTTGGGCCTTTATTGGGCCAGATAGATATTGCCTATCACAAGTCCTAAGAAGATATATTAATTATTTTGTGTCAGTCGCATTTACTATAAGAGAAAATGCAATTTTTGTATTGAGATGAAATAAAATGACAAATGCACTTCTTTCATTAGGAGGGAGAAAGTAATTCACTATCCGCTATTACATTTTATTAATGGCTTGTTTGATAGGTGAGAAAAGGTAAGAAGGTATATATAGGAAATGAGATTTAAATGAAGATAAACATGCATAATATGAAAATTGAAGATTGTTTGATAAAGTGTATTAAAATTAACGTAACAAAAAATTAAGATGTTTGGTAGGAGATAAAAGAATTGAAATAGATGCTTAAATTATTATTATAACCTTTACTTTAATTTGTTACAACTTTACCATTCAACACCCAACACAAAGGAGGAAAACCCTCATGTATTCATGTGAATACTGAGAGAGAGAAACTAAGAGAGAGATAAATTGAGAGAGAGAAAATACATGAAAACACACTATGTATGTATAGTTCGTAAAGGGAAAAGTAGAGAGAGAAGCAAATGGTTATGAAAGGCTTGGAAGCAATGAATTGCATCAATTCCCTCTAGTTCAACAACACAAACCACATGCTGATGGACAATTTTGTGCAATTCAATATTAGATTTTGCAATTCCTAACAACTCGCTGGCGCCAGAGGCGCAATTGCAATTCCTAACAACTTGCTGACGCCAGAGATGCACTGGGCCGATGTAAGAAAGGGTGGATTAAGATTTTGAAGAACAAGGAGCAAATGGAGAACCAGAGGGATGACTCATATTGCGGTGGAGAGAAATCACGCTGCCAGAATTCAGATGAAAGACTACCTCACCAGGTGATTTTGAATTGGACCATCAAAGAAGAAGGTAGCAAGATGGGAAAAAGAAGGAAGGACATGAGAAATCAGAATTGAAATAAGATAAAATGAATTTGGGATGAAAATAGGACAATCAAGTGAATTGCTTTTTTGTATGGAATTACTATTCAATTTGTAATATTAATGAGTTGGTCTCTTGTGTCCTCAAGTGCACAAAGTGTATGAGTGTACAACATTTTATTATAAATAATATAAAATTTAATGAATAAGGATATAACTTTTTTTTATTAAAAATGTAGATTGAAATATTAGTAGTGTAAATGTTAGATTGACAAAATAATTTTTTTTCCCAAAAAATGAAGGGTATACGTTCTTATACAAAAGACACATCATTTAATACTAAAGGGTACAACTTTAAAAAATCATGTAATTTGGGACACAGTGTCCCCGTGGGCACGCAAGTTTTAGCCAGAATTAATTGTAGGTTCACTGCCAGATTAGTTTTGTGAAGAGCATCAGTAATATCTACCGGGCTTGCTGCTCTTTAATGGGCTCCTTAGAAAAAAATTGACTATCAAACACTAGAGTCATCAGAATGGACCGACGGGGTGGGCCGATCCATAATCCGCCAACACGCCATTTGTTGGGTTGCGGGCTAGAAATAAGGGGCCCAACCCATTTAAAGGTGAATTGCGGGTTATGACTGACCAACCCGCCTTTTTTCTTAATCAGGGATGATGTTATTAAAATTATAATTATAAGTATAATATTACATTAAAATGAATTACTATAGTGGTATAAACATTTACAAAATAATATAATGTCAACATTACTATTAAAACAAAATATTATTCTTATGGCATAATCTCATTAACTAATAAGTGATAACAATGAACAAAGATTATAAACCAAAAAAAATAAAATCTACTAATTAAACTTATCAAAGCAAATAAAACAACACAAGTTTTATAGTTCTCAAATACCCCCAAATTCGGGTGCATGGTTAAAATAATAACAATGAGAACATCTAAGAATTTGCTCAAAATCACAAAATACGGGGACTTTGAACTTCAAAGTGGAGGCATGTTTGTTTCAGGAATGTGAAAATTGATTTCAAACATCCTATTATACTTTCACTTCCACCTACGACCATTAAATTGCATTTATGTTGAATTCTAATACAACCTTAAAGCACGTTAATTCATTTCAAATTCACCATCTTTGGATTTCGCTCTTCTAAAGCAGATATCTTTAATCTACTAAACAAGAGTTTCTTCAAGCTGAATTAGCAAATTCTCATTTCTTCAAGTTGAGTTGGCACAATCTCATGTATTTACGTCTAACATGCCCTCCATTTTCACAATTTTTTTTTACTTATCAGCATTTTCTAACGCAAGCACATCAATGTTCAGTATTTACAGACTTACAGTTTCTGCATTACTCACTTCAATTCAATTCAATGTTCTCCTTCTGTTATACATTGGGAAATTTTAGTATCTCAATATCAGAATCCGTTTCAAGTGGCTCCATTGGAGTCGGCGCCGCATAGGATTAAGGTGAAATGTTCCTACAATTTTAGGTATGAGGGTTTATAACGATTTGGGCATTAAATTGTCGATCTACTCTTGATGGGTTTTTAATAATTGTTGCTGGTACTCATTCCTGCGATGTTTTTCTTCCTCACACCTATGATCTGTTCAAGGCCTGGCAATAATTTGTGATTTCCTCCTTTTTTGTTTATGATTAATTTATTATGGATTAATTCAATTTTAGTGTGTTATAATGCTAGAATTTTGTGGCGAATTTGATAATTCTTCAATTTTGCGTCGTAATAAGTTCATTATTCATTATCATCAACAAGTCATTTCTAGTTTTGGGTATTCAAGATTAATTGTGATTTGTTGTTTTACACTGTCATAATATTGAACTTGCGAGTGACTCTAAGCCATTCAGATGACTTCTATGTCTCGGTGAAACTGAAGCTGGCAGTCAGAGCAGTTGATAATCAGATCTCAATGATGTCGTGCATCTTGCTACCCAATTAATTTCTTAGGGTTATCATATCGTCGATTGCCCTTTATCTACATGATGGGTGAGAATCTCCGTTTACTTTAACTATTAGATTTCTCTCTTTAATATATGTCTTTTAAAATTTAAGCATGTGTGACAATGTCCATACTCTGAAAAATTTTCCTTTACCTCTGGGCATTTTGCAATGATTAGTTTGTTTTCACATAAGTTGCAAAATATTTACAGGCTTTTATTTGTGCATAATGTGTAAGAAGCCAAAAGTTATTTAAGTTGTAGTGAGATATGTGATGCAATGAGATCACACCAGTATAGTGTTGTAATGTGTGCGAAATAATTGAATTTCTATCGATGCAAGTGGTGAAAATTAATGCATTTATCATCATCAATATGATATCAGAATTCAGAGAGGTATGCTTCATGCCATTAAACTATCAAGTGTGGAGGAAGATATTCTTGCCCTGTGAAAATGGTTATTGCCTCGAATTTATGAGGATCCCTCATAGTCAAGCAATCGTGTGTGGTGTGGCCTATTAAAGCGGGCTCAAAGTAGTTGAAGCCAGTGATGAAAATTTTCTTACAAGATTGCAGGTCATTAATGTGGCTTTCCATTTCGGAGTAGACCTGCATGTTAATGGGCATTTCATCAACTTCTTTGGGTTTAATGGGACCGCCGGCGTGTGGAGGTTAAAGACGTTGGAAGAATTTGGAGGATGGATGGAGAGAACGACCGTCGGGGACATGTACACTGATGTCCGAGCCCATCTCCATGGATGGAAATTCATCTTCCTCAATGACATCGAGGTATATATTTCGTTGTGGTGTGATGATTCAATTGCTCATCCTGCATTCTTTCGTGTGTTGACCTATCGTGATTATGTTATTATATGCAACTTTCAGTGCCAATGTGAGTTGCCAGAGTCTTATGAAGCCTACAAGAAGTAACAACATAGATGGGACTCTAGGCCAATGCAGTTGTTATGTCTTTGTTTGTCAGCTATTGTAAAATCGAAGGTACGTGTATGATGTTACATTGAAACGTTCGAATTGTAGGCCACTGTTAATCAATGCTGATGCAAGTTTTAAACTCTATCAATGCAGATTAGTATTTGGAAGAAAGCTAACATGATCTTACTCTTCTTCTTGCTGAGGAAACTCATACTCCCATTTTACTCATTCACCATTTTTTGCATCATTCTTCCAATGACAATGTTCATCCCAGAGGCAACACTCCCGTCTTGGGTTGTTTGCTACATCCCGACAACCATAACATTTCTCAACATCTTAGCAGCACCGAAGTCGTTCCCATTCATAGTACCCTACTTGCTATTTGAGAACACTAAGTTCAATGCCATGATCACCAGTCTGTTCCAGCTGGGTGGCGCATATGAGTAGGATGTCATGAAGAATTCAAGGTGTCCCTCCGAGGGCAACCTTACATCCCTGGTGGAGAAACCAGTGATGACACACCAAATGGGCAGCTCGAAGTCCAATCCAGATGTAACAGCCCTAAATACCATTTTCATAACAGTTAACTTAAAAAATGCGAAAGAACATTAATTTATAAATACTTAATACTCAATTTATAAACTTCTAATATCATCAACTTAGCGGTTTGAAGATAAACACATCCAGTTCACATATATAAGTTTTTCCTAAACTCGTACGCATAAGTTAAATACATCATTTCACACAAACATATAATTTAAACACTTAAACTTAATACTTAGTTTTCCTAAATTAGTAATGTTTCATAACATATCCACCACACCACCACCACACATCTCCAATTAACCTGTATTCACATGTGAAAGGGGTGAACACTACAACCGCTCAGTGAAGAAACATATATCACAATTAAATATCTTGTATTTCTCTTGAATATTCCTACAACTGTACAATCTTTTGATATTCATGTAACTTTTAACTTGTATTATGCCGTTGGCCAATTAATGTCTATGCACGGTAAGGTGTACCCCATAAAGGACCGTCGTCCCCGCGAAAACATGTTTAATGCACTATAACATTTATTGCATATCATAGAACATAATAATTTTTCATATCGTTTCATGTCATATACATCGCAGAACATCAAATTCATCACATAAGATTTAAATGAAACAATGTAAACCCCATCTTCGATCCAACAAAAGCAGCATTTAAACTATTTCCCCGTTTTCACTCACAGAACATCCTAAAATCACAAATATTATTCAATCAATATATTATCACCAAATATATGTAATCTAACATTCGAGAAAAATCGCTTACCCACATAACCCACGGAAAGAATCAACTTATCATATTGGATGAGTAAGCAAAGAATAATATCGAATGGAATTTTACGTATTTTGTGTGGAAGGAAAGAATGAAAAAGAAAGATAAAGAGTATGTAGAACTATGTGGTTTTCTTTGAAACAATGAGAATAAACTAGAGATTTCAATACGGAATAGATCGCAAAACTAAAATGGATAAATTGTAATATGAAGTTTTGAGAATGTGAATTGGAAACTATATCATAAAACTGAAATAAGGAAACTTGGGGAAAACTGCAAAAAGAATAACGTGAAGAGGAAACTATAAAAAGAACGACGTGAAGAGAAAATTGTAGAAGATTGACGTGAAGAGAGAGAGAAAGGAGGTGATGCAACAGCCTCCGAGATCGTGTAGAAGAAATTTTAATTTGACGGATAAATGAAACCGCGTCTGAATAATATTCAAAATTTAATAATAATATCCATATCCCTAATAAAATTAAAATTTTAAACAATTCATAAAATCTTAATAGAATTTACGGATATTACACCAGAGGGGATCAAACAACAGAAAGAGAAGGATTTGTGGAAAAAGAAACACAACCGAATCTACACGAAAGAGTTGTCTCTAGCATTCCTGCTACTGACTGCTTCAGCAAGAAGTCTGTTATCTACAGGGGATCCATTTTTACTTCTTGTTGGTGGGGTTGGACTTGATCGGGGAGCAGGTGCAAGGATAGTTGGCCAACAGCTTCATACTGAACATACATAGAATTGTAATTAAAGGTGGAAAAATACGTTGCAGGCGAGCACTGCGGCCGTTTTGACCCGTATTTTGGACGACAGGGCAAGACTATGAATCCCATGTAATCTTGGGATGAAGGAAACCACACAAAGTTGGTTTTGTAATTTCTTAGTTCTCTTTTTGTTTATTATTTGGTTTTTTCAGTACATTCTTTTGTAAGATAATGAATACTATGGAATGAATAGAGAATTCAATTGAGGTTAGAGTTGTATATTTGAATAATGTGGCTTTGGGATTGTGTATATTTTTTTAAGGAGAATTCTGTTTCTGAATGACTTGTATAGCGGTTCATAGATTTCATGGGAGATGACTAGCTTGATATTCAAATTACCAGTTATGTTGCAAGTGGGTTAAGTTCTCAATATTTAATTTGATATATTGTTGAAAAGGAACAAAAAAATCCAAAAGTGTATACACTTTAAATTTGACTGTGTATTATAAATTCAAAAGCATTTATTTACCTTGGAGTTACAATCTATAAACTCAAATCAGTATTTTGTAGCTTTTTTCATATTTAATTTACAGGTGTATGATGTCACATGTAATATCTTTATATTATATTATATTATCGTGTGGCTTTTATCTATAATACTTAATTATAGTTTCACGTGAATAATCCTGATCATATATCGGTTGAAAAAAGGAACAATATAACAAATAATTTTTTAGTTTTATTTTGGTAAAATTATGGGAATTTTAAATAATAATATACTATAAAACTATTATTTCGTGCACGGAATGTATAAGAATATGCAATTTTATTCTAAAGGGTATTATACACTTTAATTAATAAGGGTATAATTTTTCAATTGAAAAGTTCAGTTAAAATATGAATAGTAAAAATGTTAGATTAGAGTTTTTTTCCCCAGAAAATAAAAGATACACATTTTTATACTAAAGAGTATATCATTTAATACTAAAAAGTACAGTATATAACTTTCGAAAAATGTAAAATTTGTGGACACGGTGTCCCGGCGCAAGTTTTAACCCTTAAGTAATCTTAAATAGATCCAGATTCTTTCCCGTGCTGGAGGTGAATTTTCTCTTACTATTCATGAAATTACTGTTCACGTAAATAATGAGAGGAAATGAACCTCAGGAGAGTTCCTTTTTGAGGCGCTGACAAGGAAGTAATTAGGTTTGTGTCAAATTAAATATACATATATATATATTTCAATTTAAACAAATGAAACATTGCATAAGTATTTTTTATTTTTTATTTTAGCTTAATTTAATGATAAATGATGTAAAATAAGGGTATTGATTTTTATGCAAAGGACTCGCCAGAATGTAAATGAACATTTTCAAGCGAGACAAAAAAATTAAAAATTAAAAGTTGTACTCTCTCACTCCATAAAAGTTTTTATATTCTCCATTTTGATTCATTCAACGAAGGTTTTCACATTAAAGAAAAAGAGTAAAAATCTATTAATTTACCAATAAAATCAATTTAATTGCATAAAAATGCGACTTTCTTAAATACCATATTTATAAATGTAAAGAAGCTAAATGAAATGAAGGGAATAAAATTTCAATATAAAAATTAATAACTCGATCACCCCGCGTAACATGCGGGTTTCATACTAGTACAAATATATTTGAGCAAAATATCTACCGATTTCCATCTAACACTGAAAAATATCCAACAATTAAGCAAAAACTTGAGCCACATTCTTGTAACTTCTTCACAATTGGTCTATATAGTTGAATGTATTTGAAATTTAATAGAGAGTTTCTCAAATGAAAATAGGCTTCTCAAATTATGGATTTCAGTTCCATTCCACAAACTTGATGTTCTATATGTTCTCACAAGTCTTTAAAAAAGGCAGGGAAACCCGCCCCCACTCGGTCGAAAACCCGCTCCGGTTTGGGCCAGCCCATTTAGACTCGCCTTCAAATGCGTTGAAAATTTTAAAGCCCAACCCACCTTTTATACAGGCGGGGACGATTCAGCTCGACAGACCTAACAAATTTTGACGACTCTATTAAACACCGTATAAAGGGATAATTAAAGGCAACAAGTTAAAGCTGAACACCAACGACTAGCGGGAAAGTTACAACCCCTTGAGATACCTGAGTGGAAGTGGGATCAGATAGCCATGGATTTTGTAGTGGGATTATCAAGATCAGTCAAAGGTAATCATGCTATATGGGTTATAATTGGTCATTTGACGAAGTGTGCTCACTTTTTGCCAGTGAAGATGACATTTGAAATGGAACAATTTGCTCAGCTATACATTCAAGAGATAGTGAGGTTGCATGTGGTACTTAAATCAATAGTTTCTGATAGAGATACTAGATTTACTTCTAATTTATTGAAGAGTTTACACGTTACCTTGGGGACAAGGTTGAATTTCAGTACAACTTTTCAGCCGCGGTCAGACGGGCAGTCTGAAAGGACGATCCAGACTTTGGAAGATATGTTGAGAGCATGTGTTCTCGATTTGGGTAGCAGTTGGGAGAAATATCTGCCTTTAGTGGAATTTGCATATAACAATAATTTTCAATCAACTATTGGTATGGCACCTTATGAGGCTTTATACGGGATGAAATGCAGATCACCCTTGTATTGGGATGAAGTTGGAGAAAGAAGAGTGTTAGGATTGAAAATAGTTGAGGAGACAGTTGACAAAGTTGAGATGATCTGAGAGAAGATTAAAACAGCTCAAGATAGACAGAAGTCTTATGCAGATAATCGTCTGAGGGACTTACAGTTTGATGTGGGAGAACATGTATTCTTGAAGGTTTCACCTATGAGAGGAGTAGTTCGTTTTGGAAAGAAAGGAAAGTTGAGGCCAAGATTTATTGGGCCACTTGAGATTTTGAACAAGTTAGAGAGTTGGCTTATCGATTAGCTTTACCGCCGGAGCTATCTGCAGTCCACAACATTTTTCACGTCTCCATGCTAAGGAAGTATGCACATGATCCAACTCATGTGATCAGCCACATAGTTCTTCACCTGAATGATGATCTAACTTATGAGGAAGGTCCTAAAGACGAGAAGTAGATATATTACACTAGTGAGAGTTCGATGGAGTCGTCACACTAATGATGAGGATACATGGGAGCGAGAAGATGATTTACATACTAGACTTCCTACTCTCTTTAGCAATGGTACGTAATTTAATTTCGAGGATGAAATTTTATTTTAGAGGTGTAGGACGTAACGTCATCTTATTATTATAAGTATCATTCATAAATTATTTATGTTATATATATTTATTTAGTATTATCTTTATTCTGTTTTTTTTTAATTTCAAAGATCACTTCCCATATTTTTCTCAACACCCAACCCACATCCCTTAATATTAGGGCCAGTCCAACGTGTTCAAGTATTTCTCAACCTTCTAAGTCTCATTCTGCAATCTCTCCCTCACAAAATCAGTTCTCTCTTCAATTTATTTCTTCAGTTCATTCGTACTCTAAATGTCTCCACGTGATTCTAAGCCTCCAACCTGTAGAGAACAATAGAAGAAACCAAAGGTACGATGTTTCCCTGTTCTCATCGTCAATTATTATTCTTTGAAGAAAAATCATCGAGCCCTCTTACTCATTAAACTTCATGTTCCAAAGCTCCAACAGTGTGGATTTTAACCCTAAACTTCTTATTCCATGTAAGCTTTTTATTATGAGTAGTTATCTACGGTTTTGATTAGGTACGCAAAATATTCTCTTATCAGATTTAGTTATTCTTTTTGCGTAGGACATCATCCACTCACTACAACACTTGCGCAGTAACTTAGTTTTGTTGTTAGGTTAAGGAAATATTATGTATGCATATATAGAGTTAATACTGTTTTGAGTTATCTTTTATGTGAATAGTAATAATAGTTTACTGTCATTAAGATTTCTGCGTACATTTATTTTAATTATGGTTAATATGATTTTTAAGGATAGGATAATGATAGCAGATTTCTTCCAACCTATTTAAAATTTCATAAAAAATAGATATGAAATAGATACTCTTGTTGTAATCTACAAAGTATATGCGTATATTCTACTTATTTTTCTTAACTATTTTCAGAGCGTACACATGTACCTATTTAATTATTATTTCCTTATTAATTTGTAGCTATCCTACAGATTATTTAATTATTGGTCAACAGCGATTATTAAAATACATATTTACTGATTTTCCTAATATACATATATAGTTAATTATCCAATTATTCTACTATCCTTTAAGCTTCAGTTTTACTTCCTACTGTATGTTTATCTTTTACCTATAACTAATTATATTTTTGGCAAAACATATTGTATGGGATATCACAGCTATTAGGGATAGTATTATCTTGTTATATATAATTTATTCAATAGGTGGGACACCTAGTATATATATGCATATTTATAGTTAGACACCTTTTTGCTACCCAATTTCATTTAATTATTTATACAGTCTAAACTTTCGTTTTAGTGTAGAATTAAGACTTATTTATAATTTTTACATTAATAGGCAATGAAGAGTTCGTGAGATAGAAATTCTGCTGCATCAATATTTGGGATTACAGTCAATTCAATCTATTTTTAAAGGTGGGAAAATTTTTACTTGACTCTATTAACTGCTATTGTGATATCTTTGAGTTCATGCATGTACATATAGGTCTCCTGACCTTTATAAACGAGGCATTTACTACTTGAATAATTGAGAAATCTTATTCAGTATATTTACATTTTCATCTACATTCCATGTTACTTATTTGGTATTTGCATGTGGTATTTAATTTTGGCAAGTATATTTTTCTACTGAGCTTGTGGTTTTGCTCACCCCAAATATTTTAACATTTCAGATGTAGGAGCTGACGTGGTGGGACATAAGGATGATGCTTAGCACAGATTCATTTTCATTAAGAATTAATTATTATTTCTAAATTTTTGTTAGACTTATTGACTTATGCAATTTATTTCAAGTATTGCATTTGGATTTTATAACTTATGAAGTTGGATTTTGGTTGATTGAATTTTATTTACTTTAAGCTTCCGCTAAAAATTATTTATTTATTTAAATATGATGTTTTAAAATATTTAGAAATTTAGGATGTGACATTGTGTTATCAGAGCGATTATACGATTCTGTATACCCGTTTAAAAAAATTGCTAGCATCTATCTGTCACACTACGACAGCTCCAATGAGGTATGACATTTACAGAAATTACATTTATGCAAGTTTATCATTTTACGAATTCATTTGAGCCTAAAACATTTTTAAAGGATTTCAATACTAGTATTGATGCAACAAGGACAAGTCACTTATATAGCACTTAGAGCCTATTAACTAGAATTATTTTATATCGTTAGTAAAATGCTTAATGTGTTAGTACCCCGAATTATATGCAGGATGCAGGCCGGACGTAGACTTAGAACTCTTCGTAGGAATCCTAATAGAAATGCTAATGCTAATTCCGATTATGCTAATGCTTTGCCGAACTTAGTTCCGAACCCTAATCAGAACCAAGCTCTGCCTGAAGTTCCAAACCAAGTTCCGCAACAAGTTTTGGGAAATTCTCAAGGAGATTTATCAGAAAAATTTCAGAAGTACAACCCACATAAGCTTACAAGACGTGAGGATCAAGAGTATGTGGAGGAGATGTTCATAACCTTGGACAGAATTTTTGATATTATGGAGTACAATGATGCACAACGAGTTCGCTTGGCTTTTTTTCTGATCGTTGAGGATGCATATCACTGGTGGAGTGGCTATTGGAGGATGAGACCAACTGAGGATAAAACAGATCTCACTTGGGATGATTTTAAGGACATTGTGATGGACGAATATTACCCCGACTCCTACAGTGATGAGAAGGAAACTGAGTTCCTTGAGTTGCAGAAGGGAAATATGACAGTGATTAAGTATGAGAGGAAGTTCAACCAGCTGTACAGATCTGCCCCAGATTTGTTGATACAGATCGTAAGAAGACTAAACGCTTCCTGAAGGGACTACGACCCGATATACGCTTTATTATCGCTGGAAGTGGTCCTATGTCTTTTACTGAGACACATCGGAGAGCAGCAGGGTTACGTGCGACTATACAGATGGAGGAAACAATACAGAAAAAGACTGAGACTTCTGGAAAAATGAAGTAGGAAGGTGCTACTCAAAGTAGAAACGTAAATCAGTCTAAGCAAGCAAACACTGGGAAGAGCACTGGGTCAAACTATCAGACACCTAAGCCTATTTGCCCACATGTGGAAAGAATCACAGGGGAACATGTTTAGTTGGTCAGGGGAGATGTTACAAATGTCATGAGCCAGGGCACACATCATATAACTGCCCTAAGGGAGCACAAATGAGATCCAAATCAAGGGGACAACCACAGATGAGTTCAAGATCCAGAGCACAGCCTGCAGCTGGTAAACCCACTCAGATATCAGGAGGAGGTCGAGGATGTTTGCTATGATTGATGAGGAGGAAGAACAAGAGCCGGGTGTGATGTCAGGTATGTTATTAGTATCTAATGTTCCTGCTTTAGCATTATTTGATACTGGAGCTTCTCATTCTTTCATATCCAAAAAAGTTTTGCAATGTGCTTGGTAGTAAAATGTTTGAGGTAGATGAGTCTCTATCTTTAGATATTAGTCTACCTGCCGGTAAGGAAATTCAAACTTATACTATGGTAAAAGACATCAACATATGCATTAATGGGAAGAATCTTGAAGCTGAACTGTATGTGATAGACATAAGGACTTTGACATAATCCTAGGAATGGATGGTTAGCTAAGTATCAAGCGAATGTCAGATGCCGAGATCGGATGATAACCTTTACACTTTCAAGTGATGAGGGAACAACTGTTTATGAAGCCAAGAGTGGTTTTGTACCACGAGTGATTTTGCACTGAAAGCAGTAAAGATGTTGAGGAAAAGAACTTGTAAAGGGTATTTGGTGAATATAATGGGTACTCCTTCTAAGACGGCTACGATATCTGATGTACCTATTGTATGTGAATACCCAGACGTATTTCCTGACGATTTGCCCGAAATCGCAGTGGACCGACAAGTTGAATTCATTATAGATTTATGCCAGGGGCAGCACCGGTGTCTAAAGCACCATATAAAATGGCACCCACAGAGCTACAGGAATTGAAAATCCAAATTCAAGATTTGCTCAACTTGGGTCATATACGGCCAAGTGTCTCACCGTGGGGAGCACCAGTTCTCTTTGTGAAGAAGAAGGATGTATCCTTAAGAATGTGCATTGACTATCGAGAGTTGAACCATCTAACTGTGAAGAACAAATATCCACTACGCAAAATTGAAGATTTGTTTGGTCAGCTAGCCGGAGCAAGCACATTTCTTAAGATTGATCTGAGATCAGGCTATCATCAGCTAAAGATCAAAGAAGGAGATATAGCGAAGACATCTTTTAGAACTCGCTATGGGCACTACGAGTTTGTAGTGATGCCTTTTAGATTGACAAATGCACCGGCAGTGTTCATGGATTTGATTAATAGAGTTTTCCATCCGTATTTGGACCAATTTGTCATTGTCTTCATAGATGACATATTGGTATACTCGAAAGATAAGCTGCAGCATGAAGAGCATCTAAGAATTGTACTTGAGACACTTTGCAAAGAGAAGTTTTATGCAAAGTTCAAGAAATGTGAATTTTGGCTAAATCGGGTTGCATTTTTGGGGCAAGTGATCACTGCTCAAGGGATTGAAGTTGACCCATCCAAAGTGGAGGTAGTAAATGAGTGGAGATCTCCTACCAGTGTGAATGAAGTTCGGAGTTTCTTAGGGTTGGCTGGTCATTATCAAAGATTTATTAAAGAATTTTCCAAGATAGCAACCCCATTAACACGATTAACAAGAAAGGGAGTGAAGTTTCAGTGGACGGATGTTTGTGAGGCAAGTTTCCAGAAACTCAAAGAGAGTTTGACTTCAGCACCAGTTTTGGTTATTCTTAATCCTACTAAAATATTTACAGTTACAGTGATGCATCGAAACAAGGACTTGGTTGCGTTCTGATGCAACATGGGAATGTTGTGGCTTATGCTTCATGGTAATTAAAGACGCATGAGATGAACTATCCTACACATGACTTGGAGCTTGCAGCAGTGGTCCACGTTTTGAAGATTTGGAGACACTACCTGTATGGAGGAAGATGTGTGATTTACACGGACCACAAAAGTTTGAAGTATATCTTCACACAAAAGAAGTTAAATATGAGGCAAAGGAGATGGCTAGAGCTTGTCAAAGATTATGATTGCACCATTGATTACCACCCGGGTAAGGCAAATGTGGTGGCAGATGCGTTGAGTCGCAAGACGAAGGGAGAGATGAGTTGTTTGCTCACCGAGCAAGAGAAATTGGTGAATGAGTTTGCTAAAATGAGAATTGAGATCATAGTATCACCTGAAAGCACTAATGTAGTTCTGTCAGCTTTAGTGGTACAACCTACTTTGAGAGAGAAGATCCAAAATGCTCAAAGTCGAGACTCCTTTTTACAAAGGATGAAGGGACGAGTGAATGAAGGTGTAGGTAAAGGCTTTGTAGTTACAGATGACGATATTTTGATTTATGAAGGAAGGTTGTGTGTTCCATGTGATGAAAATTTGAAGAGAGAAATTTTGGAGGAGGCACATGATACGCCTTATACAGTGCATCCGGGAGGAACAAAGGTGTATCATGATCTTAAGGAAAGGTTCTGGTGGAGAGGTATGAAGCAAGATATTGGCAGTTTTGTGGAGAGGTGTTTAACTTGTCAACAAGTTAAAGCTGAACACCAACGACCAGCGGGAAAATTACAACCCCTTGAGATACCTGAATGGAAGTGGGATCAGATAGCTATGGATTTTGTAGTGGGATTATCAAGACCAGTCAAAGGTAATCATGCTATATGTGTTATAATTGGTTGTTTGACGAAGTGTGCTCACTTTTTGCCAGTGAAGATGACATTTGGAATGGAACAGTTTGCTCAGCTATACATTCAAGAGATAATGAGGTTTCATGGGGTACCTAAATCAATAGTTTCTGATAGAGATACTCGATTTACTTCGAATTTTTAGAAGAGTTTACACGTTGCCTTGGGGACAAGGATGAATTTCAGTACAGCTTTTCATCGGCGATCAGACGGGCTGTCTGAAAGGACGACCCAAACTTTGGAAGATATGTTGAGATCATGTGTTCTCGATTTGGCTAGCAGTTGGGAGAAATATCTGCCTTTGGTGGAATTTGCATATAACAATTGTTTTCAATCAACTATTGGGATGACACCTTATGAGGCTTTATATGGGATGAAATGCAGATCACCTTTGCATTGGGATGAAGTTGGAGAAAGAAGACTGTTGAGACCGAAAATAGTTGAGGAGACAGTTGACAAAGTTGAGATGATCCGAGAGAAGATTAAAACAGCTCAAGATAGACAGAAGTCTTATGCAGATAATCGTTTGAGGGACTTACAGTTTGATGTGGGAGAACATGTATTCTTGAATGTTTTACCTATGAGAGGAGTAGTTCGTTTTGGAAAGAAAGGAAAGTTGAGGCCAAGATTTATTGGGCCACTTGAGATTTTGGAACGAGTTGGAGAGTTGGCTTATCGATTAGCTTTACCGCCGGAGCTATCTGCAATCCACAACGTTTTTCACGTCTCAATGCTGAAGAAGTATGTACATGATCGAACTCATGTGATCAGCCACACAGTTCTTCACCTGTATGATTATCTAACTTATGAGGAAGAGCCGATAGAGATCTTGGAGAGGAAGGTCCTAAAGACGAGAAGTAGAGATATTCCACTAGTGAGAGTTCGATGGAGTCATCACACTAATGATGAGGCCACATGGGAGCGAGAAGATGATTTACATACTAGACTTCCTACTCTCTTTAGCAATGGTACGTTATTTAATTTCGAGGACGAATTTTATTTTAGAGGGGTAGGATGTAACGTCATCATATTATTATACGTATTATTCATAAATTATTTATGTTATATATATTTATTTAGTATTAACTTTATTCTGATTTATTTTAATTTCAAAGATCACTTCCCATATTTTTCTCAACACCCAACCCACACCCCTTAATATTAGGGCCAGTCCAACGTGTTCAAGTATTTCTCAACCTTCTAAGTCACATTCAGCAATCTCTCCCTCACAAAATCAGTTCTCTCTTCAATTTCTTTCTTCAGTTCATTCGTACTCTAAAGGTCTCCACGTTTTTCTAAGCATCCAACCAGTAGAGAACAATAGAAAAATCAAAGGTACGATGTTTCTCTGTTCTCATCGTCAATTATTATTCTTTGAACAAAAATCGTCGAGCCCTCTTACTCATTAAACTTCATGTTCTAAAGCTCCAACAGTGTGGATTTTAACCCTAAACTTCTTATTCCATGTAAGCTTTTTATTATGAGTAGTTATCTAAGGTTTTGATTAGGTACGCAAAATATTCTCTTATCAGATTTAGTTATTCTTTTTGTGTAGGACGTCATCCACTCACTACAACACTTGCGCAGTAACTTAGTTTTGTTGTTAGGTTAAGGAGATATTATGTATGCATATATAGGGTTATACTGTCTTTGAGTTATTCTTTTATGTGAATAGTAATAATAGTTTACTGTCATTAAGATTTCTGCATACATTTATTTTAATTATGGTTAATATGATTTTTAAAGATAGGATAATGATAGCAGATTTCTTCCAGCATATTTAAAATTTCATATAAAATAGATATGAAATAGATACTCCAGTTGTAATCTACAAATTATATGCGTATATTCTACTTATTTTTCTTAACTATTTTCAGAGCGTACACATGTACCTATTTAATTATTATTTCCTTACTAATTTGTAGCTATCCTACATATTACTTAATTATTGGTCAACAGCGATTATTAAAATAAATATTTACTGATTTTCCTAATATACATATATAGGTAATTATCCAATTATTCTATTATCCTTTAAGCTTCAGTTTTACTTCCTACTGTACGTTTATCTTTTACCTTTAACTAAATATATTTTTGGTAAAACATATTATATTGGATATCACATCTATTAGGAGTAGTATTATCTTGTTATATATAAATTATTCAATAGGTGGTACACCTTGTATATATATGCATATTTATAGTTAGTCACCTTATTGCTACCCAGTTTTATTAAATTACTTATACAGTCTAGACTTTCGTTTTAGTGTAGAATTAAGACTTATTTATAATTTTTACAGTAATAGGAGATGAAGAGTTCGTGAGACAGAAATTCTGCTGCATCAATATTTGGGATTACAGTCAATTCAATCTATTTTTAAAGGTGGAAAAATTTTTACTTGATTCTATTAACTGCTATTGTGATATCTTTGAGTTCATGCATGTACATATAGGTCTCCTGACCTTTATAAACGAGGTATGTACTACTTGAATAATTGAGAAATCTTATTTAGTACATTTACATTTAAATCTACATTCTATGTTACTTATTTGGTATTTGCATGTGGTATTTAATTTTGGCAAGTATGTTACTCCACTGAGCTTGTGATTTTGCTCACCCCAAATATTTTAACATTTCAGATGTAGTGGCTGACGTGGTGGGATATAAGGATGATGCTTAGCACATATTCATTTTTATTAAGAATTAATTATTATTTCTAAATTTTTGTTAGACTTATTGACTTATGCAATTTATTTCAAGTATTGCATTTGAATTTTATAACTTATGAAGTTGGATTTTGGTTGATTGAATTTTATTTACTTTAAGCTTCCGCTAAAAATTATTTATTTATTTAAATATGATGTTTTAAAATATTTAGAAATTTAGGATGTGACATTGTGGTATCAGAGCAATTATACGATTCTGTATACCCATTTAAAAAAATTGCTAGCATCTATCTGTCACACTACGGCAGCTCCATTGAGGTATGAAATTTACAGAAATTATATTTATGCAAGTTTATCATTTTACGAATTCATGTGAGCCTAAAACATTTTTAAAGGATTTCAATACTAGTATTGATGCTGCAAGGGCAAGTCACTTATATAGCACTTAGAACCTATTAACTAGCATTATTTTATATCGTTAGTAAAACGCTTAATGTGTTAGTACCCCGAATTGTATGCAGGATGCAGACCGGACGTAGACTTAGAACTCCTCGTAGGAATCCTAATAGAAATGCTAATGTTAATGCCGATTATGCTAATGCTTTGCCGAACTTGGTTCCGAACCCTAATCAGAACCAAGCTCTGCCTGAAGTTCCAAACCAAGTTTCGCAATAAGATTCGGGAAATTCTCAAGGAGATTTATCAGAGAAATTTCAGAAGTACGACCCGCATAAGCTTAAAAGACGTGAGGATCAAGAGTATGTGGAGGAGATGTTCATAACCTTGGACAGAATTTTTGATGTTATGGAGTGCAATGATGCACAACGAGTCCGCTTGGCTTTTTTTCTGATCGTTGAGGATGCATATCACTGGTGGAGTGGCTATTGGAGGATGAGACTAGCTGAGGATAGGATAGATCTCACTTGGGATGATTTTAATGACGTTGTGATGGACGAATATTACCCCGACTCCTACCGTGATGAGAAGGAAACTAAGTTCCTTGAGTTGCAGAAGGGAAATATGACAGTGATTAAGTATGAGAGGAAGTTCAACCAGCTGTGCAGATCTGCTCAGTTATGGTTGATACAGATTATAAGAAGACTAAACGCTTCCTGAAGGGACTAGACCCGATATACACTTTATCATTGCCAGAAGTGGTCCTATGTCTTTTGCTGTGACACATCGGAGAGCAGTAGGATTAGGTGCGACTATACAGATGGAGGAAACAAGACAGAAAAAGACTGAGACTTCTGGAAAAAGAAAGTGGGAAGGTGCTACTCAAAGTAGAAGCGTAAATCAAGACAGAAAAAGACTGAGACTTCTGGAAAAAGAAAGTGGGAAGGTGCTACTCAAAGTAGAAGTGTAAATCAGTCTAAGCAAGCAAACACTGGGAAGAGCACTGGGTCAAACTATCAGACACCTAAGCCTATTTGCCCACATGTGGAAAGAATCACAGGGGAACGTGATTAGTTGGTCAGGGGAGATGTTACAGATGTCATGAGCTGAGGCACACATCATATAACTGCCCCAAGGGAGCACATATGAGTTCCGGATCAAGGGGACAACCACGGATGAGTTCAAGATCCAGAGCATAGCCTGCAGCTAGTAAACCCACTCAGAGATCAGGAGGGAGGTCGAGGATGTTTGCTATGATTGATGAGGAGGAAGAACAAGAGCTGGGTGTGATGTCAGGTATGTTATCAGTATCTAATGTTCCTGCTTTAGCATTATTTGATACTGGAGCTTCTCATTCTTTCATATCCAAAAAAGTTTTGCAATGTGCTTGGTAGTAAAATGTTTGAGGTAGATGAGTCTCTATCTTTAGATATTAGTCAACTTGCCGGTAAGGGAATTCATACTCATACTATGGTAAAAAAATCAACATATACATTAATGGGAAGAATCTTGAAGCTGAACTGTATGTGATAGACATGAAGTACTTTGACATAATCCTAGGAATGGATGGTTAGCTAAGTATCAAACGAATGTCACATGCCGAGATCGGAAGATAACCTTTATACTTCCAAGTGATGAGGGAACAACTGTTTATGAAGCCAAGAGTGGTTTTGTGCCATCAGTGATTTCTGCACTGAAAGCAGTAAAGATGTTGAGGAAAGGAACTTGTAAAGGTATTTGGTGAATATAATAGGTACTCCTTCTAAGACGGTTACGATATCTGATATACCTATTGTATGTGAATACCCAGACGTATTTCCTGACGATTTGCCCAAAATTGCAGTTGACCGACAAGTTGAATTCGTTATAGATTTGATGCCAGGGGCAGCACCGGTGTCTAAAGCACCATAAGAATGGCACCCACAGAGCTACAGGAATTGAAAATCCAAATTCAAGAATTGCTCAACTTGGGTCATATACGGCCAAGTGTCTCACCGTGGGGAGCACCGGTTCTCTTTGTGAAGAAGAAGGATGGATCCTTAAGAATGTGCATTGATTATCGAGAGTTGAACCGTCTAACTGTGAAGAACAAATATCCACTACCCATAATTGAAGATTTGTTTGATCAGCTAGCCAGAGCAAGTACATTTTCTAAGATTGATCTGAGATCAGGCTATCATCAGCTAAAGATCAAAGAAGGAGATATAGCGAAGACAACTTTTAGAACTCGCTATGGGCACTACGAGTTTGTAGTGATGCCTTTTGGATTGACAAATGCACCGACAGTGTTCATGGATTTGATTAATAGAGTTTTCCATCCGTATTTGGACCAATTTGTTATTGTCTTCATAGATGACATATTGGTATACTCGAAAGATAAGCTGCAACATGAAGAGCATCTAAGAATTGTACTTGAGACACTTTGCAAAGAGAAGTTATATGCAAAGTTCAAGAAATGTGAATTTTGGCTAAATCGGGTTGCATTTTTGGGGCACGTGATCACTGCTCAAGGGATTGAAGTTGACCTATCAAAAGTGGAGGCCGTAAATGAGTGGAGATCTCCTACCAGTGTGAATGAAGTTCAGAGTTTCTTAGGGTCGGCTGGTTACTATCGAAGATTTATTGAAGAATTGTCCAAGATAGCAACCCCTTTAACTCGATTGACAAGAAAGGGAGTGAAGTTTCAGTGGACTGATGTTTGTAAGGCAAGTTTCCAGAAACTAAAAGAGAGTTTGACTTCAACACTAGTTTTGGTTATTCCTAATCCTGCTGAAAAGTTTACAGTTTACAGTGATGCATCGAAACAAGGACTTGGTTGCGTTCTGATGCAACATGGGAAAGTTGTGGCTTATGCTTCAAGGCAATTAAAGACGCATGAGATAAACTATCCCACACATGACTCGGAGCTTGCAGCAGTGGTCCACGTTTTGAAGATTTGGAGACACTACCTGTATGGAGGAAGATGTGTGATTTACACAAACCACAAAAATTTGAAGTATATCTTCACACAAAAGAAGTTAAATATGAGGCAAAGGAGATGGCTAGAGCTTGTCAAAGATTATGATTGCACCATTGATTACCACCCGGGTAAGGCAAATGTGGTGGCAGATGCGTTGAGTCGCAAGACGAAGGGAGAGATGAGTTGTTTGCTCACCGAGCAAGAGAAATTGGTGAATGAGTTTGCTAAAATGAGAATTGAGATCATAGTATCACCTGAAAGTACAAATGCAGTTCTGTCAGCTTTAGTGGTACAACCTACTTTGAGAGAGAAGATCCAAAATGCTCAAAGTCGAGACTCCTTTTTACAAAGGATGAAGGGACGAGTGAGTGAAGGTGTAAGTAAAGGCTTTGTAGTTATAGATGACGATATTTTGATTTATGAAGGAAGGTTGTGTGTTCCATGTGATGAAAATTTAAAGAGAGAAATTTTGGAGGAGGCACATGATATGCCTTATACAGTGCATCCGGGAGGAACAAAGATGTATCATGATCTTAAGGAAAGGTTCTAGTGGAGAGGTATGAAGTAAGATATTGGCAGTTTTGTGGAGAGGTGTTTAACTTGTCAACAAGTTAAAGCTGAACACCAACGACCAGCGGGAAAGTTACAACCCCTTGAGATACCTGAATGGAAGTGGGATCAGATAGCCATGGATTTTGTAGTGGGATTATCAAGACCAATCAAAGGTAATCATGCTATATGGGTTATAATTGGTCGTTTGACGAAGTGTGCTCACTTTTTGCCAGTGAAGATGACATTTGGAATGGAACAGTTTGCTCAGCTATACATTCAAGAGATAGTGAGGTTGCATGGAGTACCTAAATCAATAGTTTCTGATAGAGATACTCGATTTACTTCGAATTTTTAGAAGAGTTTACACGTTGCCTTGGGGACAAGGCTGAATTTCAGTACAACTTTTCATCCGCGATCGGACGGGCAGTCTGAAAGGACGATCCAAACTTTGGAAGATATGTTGAGAGCATGTGTTCTCGATTTGGGTAGCAGTTGGGAGAAATATCTGCCTTTAGTGGAATTTGCATATAACAATAGTTTTCAATCAACTATTGGGATGACACCTTATGAGGCTTTATACGGGATGAAATGCAGATCACCCTTGTATTGGGATGAAGTTAGAGAAAGAAGAGTGTTGAGACCGAAAATAGTTGAGGAGACAGTTGACAAAGTTGAGATGATCCGAGAGAAGATTAAAACAGCTCAAGATAGACAGAAGTCTTATGCAGATAATCGTTTGAGGGACTTACAGTTTGATGTGGGAGAACATGTATTCTTGAAGGTTTCACCTATGAGAGGAGTAGTTCGTTTTGGAAAGAAAGGAAAGTTGAGGCCAAGATTTATTGGGCCACTTGAGATTTTGGAACGAGTTGGAGAGTTGGCTTATCGATTAGCTTTACTGCCGGAGCTATCTGCAATCCACAACGTTTTTCACGTCTGCATGCTGAGGAAGTATGTACATGATCCAACTCATGTGATCAGCCACACAGTTCTTCACCTGAATGATGATCTAACTTATGAGGAAGAGCCGATAGAGATCTTGGAGAGGAAGGTCCTAAAGACGAGAAGTAGAGATATTCCACTAGTGAGAGTTCGATGGAGTCATCACACTAATGATGAGGCCACATGGGAGCGAGAAGATGATTTACATACTAGACTTCCTACTCTCTTTAGCAATGGTACGTTATTTAATTTCGAGGACGAATTTTATTTTAGAGGGGTAGGATGTAACGTCATCATATTATTATACGTATTATTCATAAATTATTTTTGTTATATATATTTATTTAGTATTATCTTTATTCTGATTTATTTTAATTTCAAAGATCACTTCCCATATTTTTCTCAATACCCAACCCACATCCCTTAATATTAGGGCTAGTCCAACGTGTTCAAGTATTTCTCAACCTTCTAAGTCTCATTCTGCGATCTCTCCCTCACAAAATCACTTCTCTCTTCAATTTCTTTCTTCAGTTCATTCGTACTCTAAAGGTCTCTATGTGATTCTAAACCTCCAACCATTAGAGAACAATAGAAGAAATAAAATGTACGATGTTTCCCTGTTCTCATAGTCAATTATTATTCTTTGAACAAAAATCGTCGAGCCCTCTTACTCATTAAACTTCATGTTCCAAAGCTCCAACAGCGTGGATTTTAAACCTAAACTTCTTATTCCATGTAAGCTTTTTATTATGAGTAGTTATCTAAGGTTTTGATTAGGTACGCAAAATATTCTCTTATCAGATTTAGTTATTCTTTTGCGTAGGACGTCATCCACTCACTACAACACTTGCGCAGTAACTTAGTTTTGTTGTTAGGTTAAGAAGATATTATGTATGCATATATATGGTTATACTGTCTTTGAGTTATTCTTTTATGTTAATAGTAATAACAGTTTACTGTCATTAAGATTTCTGCGTACATATATTTTAATTATGGTTAATATGATTTTTAAGGATAGGATAATGATAGCAGATTTCTTCCAACCTATTTAAAATTTCATATAAAATAGATATGAAATAAATACTCCTGTTGTAATCTACAAAGTATATGCGTATATTCTACTTATTTTTCTTAACTATTTTCAGAGCGTACACATGTACCTATTTAATTATTATTTTCTTATTAATTTGTAGCTATCCTACAGATTATTTAATTATTGGTCAACAACGATTATTAAAATACACATTTACTGATTTTCCTAATATACATATATAGATAATTATCCAATTATTCTATTATCATTTAAGCTTCAGTTTTACTCCCTACTGTATGTTTATCTTTTACCTATAACTAATTATATTTTTGGCAAAACATATTATATTGGATATCACAACTATTAGGGGTAGTATTATCTTGTTATATATAAATTATTCAATAGGTGGGACATCTAGTATATATATGCATATTTATAGTTAGTCACCTTATTGCTACCCAGTTTCATTAAATTATTTATACAGTCTAGAGTTTCGTTTTAGTGTAGAATTAAAACTTATTTATAATTTTTACATTAATAGGCGATGAAGAGTTTGTGAGATAGAAATTCTGCTGCATCAATATTTGGGATTACAGTCAATTCAATCTATTTTTAAAGGTGAGGAAATTTTTACTTAACTCTATTAACTGCTATTGTGATATCTTTGAGTTCATGCATGTACATATAGGTTTCCTGACCTTTATAAACGAGGCATTTACTACTTGAATAATTGAGAAATCTTATTCAGTACATTTACATCTACATTCCATGTTACTAATTTGGTATTTGCATGTGGTATTTAATTTTGGCAAATATGTTTCTCCACTGAGCTTGTGGTTTTGCTCACCCCAAATATTTTAACATTTCAGATGTAGGAGATGACGTGGTGGGACATAAGGATGATGTTTAGCATAGATTCATTTTCATTAAGAATTTATTATTATTTCTAAATATTTGCTAGACTTATTGACTTATGCAATTTATTTCAAGTATTGTATTTTGATTTTATAACTTATGAAGTTGGATTTTGGTTGATTGAATTTTATTTACTTTAAGCTTCTGCTAAAAATTATTTATTTATTTAAATATGATGTTTTAAAATATTTAGAAATTTAGGATGTGACACCAAGCTTCTTTAAAGAAGTTGACATCTAGCTGTAAATCCACTATCACATAATGATTATTCATGTGGATGAGTGAAGTTTGCATGTTTAAGATCCTGGAAGCAGAAATTATGACCGAGTATAGTTAGATGCAAAGTATTATATGGACTGAAAGGATTTGTATTCGGTATAATGTTGTTGAAACAGAGGTTAAGACTTGTTGAGATAACACATTAGGATTATGTAAACAGTTGTAAGCAAAGTTAAAGAGGTTTTTAATTTTTTTTAAGGAATTAGCCTCGCGTGTGAATGTGTTGCGGAATTATTTTGCCTTTCTAGAATACTCCTTAATTTTCTGAACAAATGTTTTTGATAATATTAATTATAAAATGGCTATTAATAATAAATCTTTAAGTCATTACATCATGTTCTCGTGCTTTAACAACTTGTTTTGAAAATAAAGTCTGATGTCTCATAAGTTGCTACTATAGATGTAGGAATGCATCCAATGACCCTCTAAATTTAATGAGTTATTACCACTTCTCTTGTCCAAGTGTCTGAATGGATGCCTTCTAGAAATGTTTGCAGAGTCTGCACATGTTTTATTGCCATTCATCTGTTAGTATTTGGCAATCTTTATGCATAAAAGCTGAGGGTGATACTGGGGTATAAACTCCTATAGAATCTCTTTACTATTCCCTATAAAATGAAAGGGGTGCTCGAAATTATCTTCACATTTTCATGAACTTGGCCTCTCCAGATTGCTTATACTCTTAACAGAACTTCCCAAGTTGTATTTTGATTGAAATGTTGCTTCAACCTTTTTCAGGAAATCATCCCAATGATTAATTGGGAGCGGAAAACATTCAGCACAACTATGTTAGCACTCATAGTGGTTGGATCTTTGATGGTATTCCCATCCTTTCTCAAACCTTGTACACCATCCATGTGGGTGGCTGGGATGACTTTTGGATATGGCTATGGTTTTCTGCTGATCATTGCAGGAGTGGTTGTTGGTGCATCTATTCCATATTTTATTGGTTTACTATTCTATAATAAAATTCATGTATGAACATTTTCGTCATGCTGTTCAATATGTTACTTTTATTTGGTGTTTATGCCTAATAGTAAGCATACATCATTTATTTCTTCTTCCTGCAGGTGTGGTTAGAAAGGCACCCAAAGAAAGCTTCGATCATAAAGTTGGCAGGCGAAGGCAATTGGTTTAGTCAGTTCCGATCCGTTGCTTTGATTAGGGTTTCTCCTTTCCCTTACGTGATATATAACTACTGTACTGTGGCTACGGATGTTAAGTATGGTCCCTACTTGCTCGGGACAGTAGGAATGATCCCTGAAATATTTGTTGCACTTTATACGTGAGGATCCTTGCTTCTTTTAGGATTTATTAAGCTTACTAATGAATATGCTTGTCCATCCTTTGCAAAAAAGAATAAAGATAGAAATAAAGTCTTAGAAATTCTTTGCTACCTGTTTTTACTTGAATTCATTGAGTACTATTCCATTATCCACAAACTTTGGTCGTGTATGCGAACATGTTCATGCACACAGTCATCATTAGTATCAATTTCGCAAGGTTTTGCCAACTACTATTTAATGCCTCTTTTCTTTTTTTAAATATAATTATTTTTACTTGATTCATGTCATAATGTTCTTCAGCTTCCTTTATGATGGCTATTATTCCATGAGAGTAGCTGAGTGGAGTAATGCTTCGTTGGTGAATTCTTTGTGGCTCATTGTGTTGTTTGATTAACTGCAGGGGTATTCTCATTAAAACTTTAGCTAATGCTTCACAAGATGGGCAATCCCTGTCAATATCTCATATTGTTTTCAATGTCGCTGGGTTTTGCCTTACTTTGGGCACAACAGTGGTAAATCACATTATATGCAAAGCGTCCACTCAAGGAACTACATATGCAAGAGGAATTACTATTGCAGTGACCTTATAACTTACTACACTGAGATTATCCATTTGGTAGTAGAAAAACTTTAATCTTTTTATGTGCTTATTCATTGGTTGCTCGGGTTCTTTTAGATGATCAAACCCGTCATATAGCTGCATAGAAATCGACACTGCAGTTCACATTAGTGATGAAAGGGAAAAACTGTGTATGATCTTGTGATCTTCCATCATCAGCATATTCATATACAGTGCAAAATTGGATTCTACAACATTTTTAATGATGATACATGTTTCTTGTATTTCAACCTTTTCCTTTATTCATTTAGTAATCATACATGCTTGAGGCTGTCTTCTTTGATTTGGTATGATTTGAGTTTTTTATCCGTTCATCTGTTAAAATCAACACGATGAAACCAGTTAGCCAATTCTAAATTAGGTTTGCTGTTCCCTCTAGATTGACTAATGAGGGTCATGACTTTACTCGATTAGGCTTATTTCTTATTTTTTGGATTACTATGTCGATTTTGCTCGTATAATTTGGGGGAAAAACAAAAAAAAAGCTGTCTTTTTATTTAAATAGATTATATTGAACATCAAAAATAATAATTAAAAAACTATATTTTTATCCTACTTTCCACAGAAAGAATTAAATAATATTTATTCACTTTTTAAATTTAAAATGTTGTTTCTAGAATTATATTATATTTATTTATTTTTTAAATTTAAAATTTTGTTTTTATATTAATTAATCATAATATATATAAAAATAATATATTTATATATTTATTAATTTGAATTTATGTATTTTATAAATAACTGTTAATTAATTATATATAATATATAAATGTAATTTCGTTTTTAACATAACGTAATTTTATATTTATCAATTAAATAGTGCAGTATATATATATATATATATATATATATATATATATATATATATATATATATATATATATTGGTAACATTAATTGTAGATAGAGATTTTAATTATCCTTTAATAGTGCTTTGATGTGGCTGTCGAAGAGTAATCAACTCAACTAATCTCACATAATGAGTTAATATAAATGCTCTGTTTCTCTGGGAGGGAAAACATTCTTATTCTTATTGTTGTGCAGTAAATAGTATCCCCCTCCTCAATAAGGGGTGTGGATAATTATATGTACAATCTCTCTCTCCTATCATTAATGCGATGTCAGGCATTAATGACAGGTCACATCTGTATTTATTACAAATAATGTAAAGCATTAAATGCTTTATCCTCACGTGGCTATTGTGAGGAGGGTTTCTTGGGCATTTCAAGGCAACTCGGTGCCTAGGGCATTATAGGGGGTATCATAGCCATATCCATAGGTAGTCAGATATGCAATGATGATATAATAGGGCCTGGCACACCTGGGTGATAGAGGTGAACCTTCCTCCCTTTTGGTTACCGAGGTCTGAATCGCAAAGAGACGAGGTGCTGGGCAACGCGAGTGGTGCTACAGAGTGGGCTGAATGGTGTAGAGACTCGTTGGGCACTCCAGAAAGTGTGACTGCCATTTGAGGGCCCAATAAGGGTAGGCCCTATCACATTAGCCCCGATATTTCAGCTTCACTGAGCTTGCCAAGTGGATTTGAAGTCTTTCATGCGTGCAAACGAGAGACATATTTTGAATTTTGAATTTCGAATTCCCTGATTCGACGCTTGGAAAAATGGGCCTATGATTAATGCGGGTGTCCAATCGTCGCGTCTAACACGTGAAATGGCGTGTTGCTTTTCCCACCCGAAAAGAAGCATCGATTTGCAAGCGATCCCAAATTCCCTATAAAAATGATAGCCCTGATTTAAGATTCCTTCACTTTCCCCACTTGTCATCTCTCATCCCCCCTCGCAGACACTTCTCCTCGTTATGTCAACTGCTCATTCGGTGTATGAAATGAGTAGGGGACTCATATCCCAGTCATCTGCTGGATCTGAACTGGTTAATCGGCTGTGTGCCAAGTGGAGGGACGAGAATATCCGAGTCTGTGGAGCGAGCTTTCCAAGAACTGCATTGTGAGGGTGAGGTTTTCTCTACACTCTGTCAGCTTCCAGCCACTTCTCATCCCCTGCCAATTGTTCCGCCGTCGGTGATGGAGGATTTTCCTGACGTCAGGGCCATTTAGGCGCTGATTGGCTCTCACGATATGCCCATAACGCCATGAGGGCTCACCTTCAGGAGAGCACAATACCTCTTCCCACCTTCGAGAAATTAAATATCAAGTACGCGGCTCCCGATGTGGTGTACGTCAAACAGGAGCCGCACCATCAGGTAAGTTAGCCGCCAACAGGATTCGTAGTGGTTAACAGTGTAATGCTAGACTTAGGGTTTCATTTCCCCCTACATCCTTGTTTCGCCAATCTTTTGCTCTTTTGGCAGCTATATTATGCCAAATTGACTCCGAATTCATGGACAAAATTATTGGGCTGATCATTCTCTTCCACCAGAAGGGCTACCGATTCCTTTCTCTTAAGGAGATTGAATACTTGTACCGGACGTCGGAAGAGCCTATTGCCAAAGGCCTCTACCGGCTCAACATGAAGACCAAAATATCTATTTCCAGAAAGTCAAATTTTATCAAAATATGGAAGGAATGGTGGTTTTGGGCATCCAGACAATGGAAGCGCGCCCATATAAAGTTCCACTCCGAGTTCCAACTTCTTGCTGCTCGTAAGTTTCTTTTCTTCTCTTACTTCCCGCCCTTCTTATCTCGACTTTTGACCATGCGTTGACTTTTCGCGCCACTATTCTTTCAGATTGTGACATGTGTGCTGGGGACCAATAACCTCAAAATTTCTAAAGCTAATCGAGGTCATCATCGGTCTCGAATGTTGAGGACGAAAACCCAGTGGGGGAGAGCCCTCGAGCCCCACAACTGGATGTTTGCATTTCCAATCGAGACGACAACTTACACACTTCTAGGTTGAGTGGTGCCACTCAGCACGTGGAATCAGGAAGGAGCATTCGCAACTCTCTGCATGTTGACAAGTTGGTCAAGTGGACCATCTAGGAAGATAATTTTCTTACCTCTGGTATCTCTTCTCTGATTGTTCGTCCAGTTCTCCGCTTGCTAATCGGTACTTTCATTATGAAGAGTAAGTGTACTCTATCATTGAGTAGTTCCGATGACCAAGTAATAAAATATTGAACTCAAAGGAAAAGATAGTGTATTTGTTTTCAAGAAGTGCTATCTCTAGAAGGACGAAATCAATGATAGAGATTGAAATTATTCTACAATTAACAAATAATAGTGCAAATAAGAGAACAAAAAGTAAAAAGCTCAAGTAAACAAGTGATATGGAAGATGGATGAAGATAGAAAAATTTAAGAAGCATATAAAACTAGCAACATCTTTGTAAGGTTTTCTAGGTCCACACACAAGTGATGATGAATGTCATGAATTTATCACTATAGGCTCTACATGAGCCATAATAAGAAGAAAATAACAAAATAAAGGATGATTGGCTTCCCTTTGAAGGTGAGCTTCATCTTCCTTGATCATGCCAAAATCATCAACAAATATAGATCTTCTTCTCAAATTGGTGGAAGGTGATGGAGTTATGGAGATGGTGAGGAATTCCAGTAGAATTTATGGATGAAATGTATGGAAATGAATAATGAATGAATAGATGGAATACAGAGAATGTGTGAGAATTATGGTGTAGATTAGGTATAACTAGTCCCAAATGTAATTCCTCTCGTCAAAATGATACCAATTATGTATTTAAACACCTGGAACCTTCTAGAAATCCCTCTGATTTAATTTTCAAAATTTGGCCGCACTCGACTCGAGTACGAAACTCGACGCTAGTCGGCGCTGATTTCTCGATAGTTTTCTAGGCTAGACGGAGGTCGACTCGATCTCTGAGCTCGAGAAAAATGGGAGGCCTTATTCATGTCGCAGGTGTGTATAGTCGACCTTTTACATGAACTCGACATTGAGCTATGCAGCCTAGCTCAACACGAGTTCATGGCCTATTGCCTATTTCTTCCTGTTTCGGCTTCCGACTCCATTTTACTCTATTTTTCATCTATTTTACACACAAGTAAGATCAAATTCACACATTTATATATTTTTAGCACAAACCTTCATATGAACATAAAAAACCACCCAAAGCTACACAAAACGGATAAAATGATACGAAAATACATATAAAAAACATTAAAATTTAGGTGAAAATAGCTACGATCTAACCCCAAAACTTAAAGTGTTGCTCGTCCTCGAGCAATGAAAATAATAAACAAATAAAGAGATATTTTCACCTAAGAAAAGACCTAATTGAACATAAGCAATAACACATCATAAGCAATAAGGACTACAAACTACATTAAGTTACGTCTACAACCTCAAACTCATAACATGAAAAATTAACAAGTTCAATATAAAGAGTAATATAGTTCCTTCCGGTCCAAGCCTCAAATTGGGTATCAAATGCACTCAACTCTCTATCAAGTAAGGTAAATCATCTCTCATCAACCGATTGACCCGACGTTCAATAAACTTGCATGTGGACTACATTGACATGCCTCCATAACTTCATTTTGTGATTAAACAGGGCTTTACTTTTGGATGTAACGATAGGATTTTTGGTAAAGGTAGGATGAATATGGATAAGAGTGACTTATCGAGTGTAAGTAATCGAAGAGATGGCTAACTTCTTCAACTTCTTCACTTTTCTTTCTTCCTTTAATTCTTTTCTTCAAAAAGCACCTAATCATTAACTTCATGGATTTTCTTGAGTTTCTTTTGATTTGCATGCTTACTTCCTTTGACTTTTTGATTTCTTGAGCATATTTTTGTTGGTTTAGCTCATTTTTCTTGTGGTGAAAGTTACATGAGAGTTTGATTAAGCTATTTTCATCCTTTTATTAGCTTGCTTGCCATTTCCTTTCTTCTTTCGCACAATTCTCACATAAACTCTTTTAACCCACCATCTCTTTTACCCATATAAAGGGTATATATAAGGCTTAAGTGGGTAATCATGACTCATAATATGCTAACCTCATAAGAAATAGGCTTATAGGCTCAAAGTAGCTAACTATGGATGATGTTCACGAGTAAGGAAATATATGGCTAGTAACTTAAAATGACAAGGATGGCCTAAGATCAATCATATCAACAAACCTCCACCAATCGAGCTCATTCCCGCAGTCCATGAGCAAGTTCTAGCTTGTCAAGGCTTAAACAATCCACTCATGAAGAAATTAACAAGCTTGTACTCAAACCTTGAGGAACCTATTACATCTTCATTCATCTCTAAATTGAACAAGTTAAATAAATCATATCACAATTTTAAAAGAGTATAAATTCCGTAACATAATCCGCCATCACTCATCACAAACAACATATCATTACCAATATTAAAAAACGACTCAAAACATTCTGAAACGGACCACCAAAAAATCCTATACAAGGAATAAAATACAAGCATAACACACAACAAAGACACACCACACAAGAAACAACATAACAACACTTAACATGCAAAAACGAAATCCATCTATGAAGAAACATATCCTCAACATCCATAATCATGTAAGCTCAAGAATATCCCCATCACATTCAAAGTAGAAAATCAAACTAAAATACCAAAATAAAGCAATAAAGAAAATTATGCAAATCCCAAAATACAGAATAAAACCTCCCAAAATACAAAAAAAATGAAGTAGCAATACTATATCCATAACAATCCAAATCAAATGTCTAATCAAATCAAACTATGCTAATGGAAATGATGAGTAATCATAAATTGGACTACCTTCAAGGTTCTGGAGGAGGAGGTGGCAGGTACGGCTCCCACGGGTTATAAGCACATGGAGTTCTTGGGAATTGGAAGTTGAACATCATCGTGGTCATCTCCTCAATGTTTATGATGTGCTGGCAGGCTTGATCTAAGTTGTGGTCCATTTGCAACTGCCCGGCTTGCAACTCCCATATCTACACTCCGCGTACCTGATGTGTCTGCTTAATCTCACGGGCATCCCCCTCAAGGATGTCCCACCTCAGATTTCCCCCTCTGGGTGTCCATGTTGATGTTGTGCTCCATCTACTTCTTCATCTCCAAACTCTGGAGGATAGGGGGAATGCTCATCAAACTCCACATGCTGCTACTGCTCATCATCTTCCTCCATGGGCATTGGCTCAACTCGCAGTGCTACCATCTCAGCGTTCTCCACATCTTTCAACTCTCTCAAAACTGCCTCTACTCCAGCTCTGTTCTTCCTTTAAAATGCTCGGACAACTCTGGAATGTCAGGTGATTGTCATAGCCAAATTCTCATCCCTTTTCTGATGGTAGATGGTAGTCAACTGTGGAGCAGACAATGGAAATGGAGCTCCTTTGTCTTAACTCAAGCAATAAGTATCTTCAACCAAAGACAAGAACTTCATTTTCATAAGCATTGGAGCATTCAGCCCCTCACTGACCATGGGCTGCATATTCGTGAAGTCTACACTTAAGCCCTCTTATATCATGGTGACGATCCCTCCAATCATCACCCTTTCGTGAGTTTGTCTATTAGCTAACCTCTCCGCATGGTGAATGAAATGAGCAGCCATGTTCACCCCGAGCTGTCAGTATAAGCAGAACATGATGTATAACTGCTTCTCTCATGCTGCCCCGCTCTCTGATCGGTCTGAGATAGTATTAGACACTACCTTTTTTAAGTACCTCATGGTAGGGTTTAAGATCGCAGTCCCCTTCGACAAGCTAGGTATGTAACCA
This sequence comes from Pogostemon cablin, assembly GCA_023678885.1. Lineage (NCBI taxonomy): Eukaryota > Viridiplantae > Streptophyta > Magnoliopsida > Lamiales > Lamiaceae > Pogostemon > Pogostemon cablin. Next base: position 6,163,002 of record CM042954.1, read on the forward strand.
GGCTATTGCTCTACTCCATCATTCACTAACCGGAGCCACCACTCTTGCTGATTGAACTCTCCTCCTTCATAGAAATTTATATCTTGCTCACATCTAGGGAATACAAGGTAGAAGTTAATCGTAGGGATATCAACTTGCCTCCGCTCGTTGTTAAGCTGTAAGGTGACTAATCTAGGGAAGCCATTACTGTACTTCTCAACCACCAATGTGCTTAGAAACTCTTTAGCAAGGTATCGATAGGTGGGTGTCCTCCTATCAAAGAATCTCTCAATATAGGCCGACCTAAACATATTCCTCAAATCTCCTCTATACCAAGAGCAGCCATAATGGCTTGGACTTGAAATTTAGTAGGATGGTTCGTGGAGCAGATCGTCTTCCACCTAGTTGCATAAGTTGGCCACCCATCTGTCAAGTTCATCCCTAAATCTACAAGATGCAATCCTTGCTCTACCAACTAAGCATCTATGTCGGCCAACTCCATATCATCTTCAACAACGATAAAATCTTCCCCGCGTCTTCTTCTTGCCATCTGCAATATTCAAACATGCACGAATTCAATTCAAGGCTTCTATCAAGTAATGTAAAACCAAGGCTCATATAATCACTTTGTCAATCAACTAAGTGTGCAACTTCACTAGCATGCCTCCAATGATCAATAATCACAAGTATAAACATGCAAGTACCAACTTGATCCAAAAAAATTCATTCAAAACTCATTGAAGCATCAATCATGCATAACGTCCCATTAAGCATCTTAAAATCCAAATTCTAGCACATGAAAGCAAAATTCGTCATAATCCTATTCAAATTATAATCCAACCTTCATGGAATCCCATCATTATCATTCAAATCAATTCCAATCATCCAACATAGGCCATGCATAAAAAATTCACAAAAATCTCGTTTAGGCATTTTATCAAACACTTAGCATGCATATAATTCAACATATGTTTAAACTTCAATTAAAACATACACAAGCCACCATTCTCAATACCTAAGAAATTTTAATGATAATTCAACATCAATTGTGCATATCAATACACTCTACAAAATTCAATTAATTAAATTCCATCATACATAAAAAAATCCCTAATTTCATCTCATGAACCCTAAACATGTAACTTCAACAATTTCAATCCAATTCAAGCAATTAAACATCAAGTTGGATTGCATACTAAAAGTCTAGCTTTTTGTAAGAACAATGTTTTAACAATTATTTTGAAATGAGAATCATATGATCAAATATTCTTCATATTATAATCTATTTACATGGCATTGCAAAAGTCCATTTACTTTATACTGTAGATAATATGATGTGCAACATCGAACGAAAGATCATATTCTCGGCTCTTTATAAAGTATAAATAGATGCTCACAGCCGAGATAGACGGGGACAATCTATCGTGATGGTTGTAGTGTGATTTGATATTAGTTTGTCTTGACTATAAAATTACACTAGCGCACTTTGTGTGTATTGAGCAGGACCACCTGAGGTTGTTCGATTTATACTGATTATATAAAAGAACAAGACCTTTGTTATTATGGAAGTTTGTCCTCTAAATCCCTATACAATAACTTCGACACATAAGTCAGTATTTGTTTCTTTGATTCATCAATGGATGAGATTTATTCATTAAATCAATATACTCGATGAGTTAGGAGATAGTGATGTCTCTTTGGTGTGCTGTTGATTATAGAAGGAATTTGTGTCCTAATAAATTAGGTTGATGATGTCCCCTTGAAGAGCTCATGAGGATTATCATGTAAACCTTGCAAGTGGATTTATTCCGACATGATAATGAGGTTGAGTGGTACTACTCTTGGATAAGAGATTAATTAATTGAGTTGTCAGTAACTCGTTTAATTAATGGGCATTATATAACTTAAACACGGGGAGTTAAACAGGCTCATAATAAAAAGGAGCCCATATTAGGGTGGTAGTGTAGTAATAACTTTTTAGTGGACTGAATTATTATTATTGGGCTCAAGTATTAGTGGGCTAAATTGTGAGAAGCAGAATGCAGAACTGCAGATTGAGTGTGTCTTGAAGATCGTCGCCTACACGACGTCAAGACTAGGCTTGGGATTACAACAGAAGACCGTGAGGTTGTTACCACCAATACCTCTATCGCTTTTCGTCTTAAACCCACAGTGAAAGGTAGTACAATTCTATATTCTTGCTTCCACTGCTACAGAATTGCATGGAACCCTAATAATTCACGTTAACCAAAAGATTCGAACGGCATCAATTGGTTTCAGAGCATCGGTTTCATGGTTCAACGTGAGACGTTAGGCTAGGGTTTTGGTGTTATATGTGGATTAGGGTTTAGTATATTTTGTATTATGCTTCTATGCCCTATTCATAAACCCTTGACAACGGCACAATAGAGGTGAGCGCCAGAAAGCACGCAATAACGACTGGTGGTTAGCGCAAGGGGGCACAAATGACGATCCATGTCGGCATGATTTAGGTCATCGGGATACAAGTGTTGAACAGCTGATGGGCGGCGATTGTTTTTGAAAATACATGATGGTGATGTGCGGCGTTGGTGTGCTGGCCGACGGTGAAAGCACGAGATGAGGACGACGTGTGGCGCACCGCTAACACGAGTCCAGCGAAGGCTGCTTGTTATCGGAACTATGGCACGAGTCCAAGGGCTGTGCGTGGGTCACACCTTGACTTTACACGAAGGTCAGCTCGATAGCATGTGGCAGGGACAAGGACGAGTGGAAGCATGGTGTTCAGCAGGTTCGCCAGGTAGCCTTTGCATGATTCTAAGGATTTTCAAATGGCTTTTAATCCACTTGCTGTTATACTTAAAGAACACAAAATTACTGGCACCAATTATGTTGATTGGGAAAGAAACATGGACATTGTTTTGACTGTTGAGGATTATATCTTTGTACTCACTGAGGAATGTCATGTAGAACCTACTGATGACTCTAGAGAAGAGGAAAGAACGGCTCATAGTGGTGGGTTAAAGCTGATAAGATGGGAAAATGGTACATTTTGGCTTCTATGTCAAATGTGCTGCAACATCAGCATCAAGCCATGAACATACTGCCTATGATATGATGCAGAATCTCAGAGAACTCTTCGGATCCTGCTAGGTCGAAGGACATGACTGTGCTGATGAACACCAAAATGGCTGAGGGCACTCTAGAAAGGGATCATGTCCTTAGAATGATGGGCCAACTCAATGAGTTGGAGGTCCTTGGAACTGAAATCGATGAGTAAATACAAGTCGATATCATACTCCAAAGCCTGCTTAAAAGTTTTGAACAGGTTCACCTGAACTATGGTATGAACAAAAGATTGTACACGTTAGCGGAACTTCTTACAGAACTTGTGACGGCAGAAGGACTATTTCATCGAGCTCTTCAAGTTCATGTTGCTGAAAATGTTGCTTATCTTAAGCCGAGAGGCGGAAGGAACAAGAAGAGACAAATAAATTCAGCACCTACGAATGTAGTGAAGGCAAAGGGTGGTGTGATCAAGAAGCCTAAAGACAAGTGTTTCAAATGTAAGCAGTCGGGCCACTACGAGACTAATTGCCCTCTTACGAAGGGGAACAAGAATGCTAAGTCTTATTTATTAGTTGTTGAATCATGTTTAGCGGCTGTATCTACTGACACATGGTGTGTAGATACGGGAGCAAAATATGTTAATCTAAAAAATTCTCTCACTAGATTTTTCTCCAACCTCTCTCTAAAGCCCTAGCTTCCTGCTATGTCTTCCTTCTCTACTTCCCAGCGTCGGGATGCTGGCAACACATCGCCGTCTTCCCCTCGACGGTGTTTTATGAAGGCGGTTCGTATTGGGTCCCTTCATGGCTCGCCTCCCTTTTCTGAACCGATTCCCAATCGGAATTTCTCAGTTCCCTCGGCTAGGAGCTTTCATTCGGCTCCTCCTCGTGGCTGGAGTGATCCTTCTTTGCATCCAAAGGCTCGCCATCCATTCAGAACGCCATGCCTCTAATTTTGCTGCCCTCATGGAGTTTCTCAAGGAGCCATAACCAGAAATATTCCCTTCACATAAAATAGAGTTGGGCATCTCGATTTTAATTGAAGATTTATATCTTAATTTCAGGGCTGAACTGTGCTCTTCTTTCTTCCGCCTCAGGCAATCTTAATCAAAAACTCACGACTCTATGGGAAATGTCTGTCATGCATACCATTACCCTGGGAAAAGGGTTTTACAATGTGTTTGTCGTTGATTTGATTTGCAGACAGAATATCTTGTAGAAACAGTGGTTTGATTTTGATATCGGAAAAATTAGAACTATGAAGTGGACTATGTTTTTTAACCCCTATAAAGCCAATATTTCTATTATTCCTATTTGGATCAGAATCTTCAAGCTTCCTTTCGAGCTATGGTCAGAACGTGTGTTGCTTTCTGTCGCCACTGCCATTGGTTCCCCGGTGCGTATTGATAATCGGACTTTAAACGATTCTACGGGTCATTTTGCTCGTGTCTTGATTAATTTGGATTTACAAGATCCATTGTCTAACCACGTTAACATTGAAATCTCTTCACATGTACACCCATTTCGATCGGATATGAGCACTTGCTGAATTTTTGTGAAGCTTGCTCCACTGTGGGCCATGTCAGCTCGAATTGTAGGACAAAGACTGAGGTCTTGGGGCATCATAAAAGGCGAATTGAAGAAGCTGGGCTTGCTGCCTAACAACATATTTGGATGCCCATACGTGCTGCTAATCCTGTTGAAATCACTATTATTGCTCATGAGAATCAGCTCCTGCCTGTGCCTAGGGATTCTTTTGAGGGTTCATTACCTGTACAACTTGTTGGGTATGCTGCAAGTGATTCGACCACATCTACCTCTTCGCGGCAGGGTCAAGTCCGGACTGTTACTCATGGTTTGAGCCTTTTAAATCACTTTGAGGTGTTGGACTCTGATGTTGAGTATGTCATGGATTCGAAGGCAGACACAGTTGATGGCATTTACTCTATTGATGATGGGCTCACTCTTGTCATCAATGTTGAGTATGTTCCCACTGTCGATCCTGCTCTTTACAGTGCAGATGGCATTCCATCTATGAAAAATACTGCTGCTGTACATCATGTTGAGGAGATGCAGCTTCATCTTACACTTAGCTCGCAGCAACAGGTTATAACTCCTCCCGTGACGATCTCAAATGTGTCTGGTATATTGGGTCATGAGGATGTGCACAAGGCCGATCAGAGCTCAAAAAATGATAATGGTGTGACTGATGTGGTTCTTTGCTGCAGCACGTTGCCACTACAACCTGATGGTCTTACATCAGATGATCACCAGCATGAGGTTTCTCATAGTCAAGCTCCAAATCCACATGATTCAAACAGATTTGGTGCCTTAGATAATGACACTAATGTTTCTACTCCTACTTCCAAAAGATTTGGTACTTTTTCTGAGGAAATTACATAGATGATGCTTTAGCGTTAGAACTTGGTCATGACCAGGTTTTGGATACAGAACCAATCCCAGCTAATCTAGTAAATGCTACAAGACGACTTGAGAAACAACTTGTCGTGAACACCGTGGAGCATGATGACTTGAACTAAATAGTGGCTAATTGTGAGGTTGATTTTTCTTTGCTTGAAAATAGTAATCTGAAACTAAAAGGAGGAAAAAACAAGAAGAAAAGGCGTTACTTATATTCTGGCTTCTAAACCGATTACACGTTCCCAACAGTAAAGCAACAGAGTGAACTTCTGGATATTTTGGATATTGCAAGTAAACAAGATTGGAGTAGACTTACAAAGAAAAATAGTACTTATTTTTAGCATTGCTCTATTTCTGTTAAGGCTCTTTGCAAGAGCTTTCTTTTTTGGGCTGCCTGTTTGGCTCTTTTTAGCTTTGCCATCCCCACAACATCTTTATCCTTTGTTTTCCTTTTCTTTATTTTCATTTACCTTTAATAATATTACGTAGTTTAATGTGTAGATACGGGAGCCACTGATCATGTCTGCAATACTTTGCAGAGATTTCGGCAAACCCGACAGTTGAGTGATGCGGAGAGTTCCATATTCATGGGTGATGCTACGAGAGTAGCGACTATTGCAGTGGAAGATGTTTATTTATCTTTTGATAGGAATAAAACTCTTGTTTTTAGAAATTGTCTTTACGTACCTTCTTTTAGAAAGAATTTAATTTCGGTTTCTAAATTGTTTAGGGGTGGTTATTCTATTTCTTTTAATGACAATGTTGTTTAAAGGAAAAATGGATTTATTATCTGTGTTGGTACATTGATAGACAATTTGTATATTCTTAATCTGATTTCTCCCACAATGCAACAAATTGAATCGAATAATACATCTACTAATAAGAGAAAAGAACCTTTGAAAATGAATCAATCATATCTTTGGCATCTAAGATTAAGTCATATTAACTTGAGTAGGATTCAAAGGTTGATAGCCGATGGACCTTTGAGTTCATTAGAAGTGGAAGACTATCCAACCTGCGAATCCTGCTTGGAAGGGAAAATGACCAAAAAACCATTCAAGGCAAAGGGGTATAGAGCCAAAGATGTGTTGTAATTGATTCATTCTGATTTATGTGGTCCCATGACAATCCAGGCAAGAGGTGGTTATGAATATTTCGTCACTTTCGTTGATGACTATTCTAGATACTGATACATTTATTTGATGCCGCAAGTCTGAATGCTTTGATAAATTCAAAGAGTAAAAGGCTGATGTGGAGAAGCATCTTAGAAAATGTATCAAGACACTATGATCTGATCGTGGTGGCTAGTGCCTCTTAGGAGAGTTTAGAAATTATTTATCAGAAGCGGGGATTATATCCCAATTGTTTGCATTGGGCACATCCCTGGAGAATGGTGCGGTGGAAGAAGGAATAGGACTCCTATGGAAATGGTTAGATCCATGATGAGTTATTTGGGATTACCAAATTCGTTTTGGGGATACGCCTTAGAAACAGCGGCTTACATTCTAAATTTAGTACCTTCTAAATCAGTACCCTCTACAGCCACAGAATTGTGGATCGGGCACAATCCTAGTATGAAAGACATTCAGATTTGGGGTGCTCCCGGCACATGTGTTAAATGGAGATACTGATAAGTTAAGAACCACGTACTGATGTATGTCTGTTTGTGGGGTATCCTAGAGGAATGAATGGTGGTTTAATTTATAATCCCAAAGATCATAGGGTGATTGTTAGCACGAATTCCAGATTTTTGGAAGAGGACTATATAATGAACCACAAACCCATGAGTAAAATTGTTCTAGAGGAAGTAAGAGGGAAAACACCTAATTTAATACCAACTGTACAAGAGGATATACCACAAACAACTGTATCGCGTGTCACATCTGATACATAATTTCCAGTATCGCCTCATCACAGTAGGATGGTTGTGAGACAACCGGATAGATTCATGTTTTTGAGAGTGTCGTTAGACTTAGTCCCTGGTGAACATGAAATCGACCCATGAAATTATGACGAAGCAGTACAAGATAAGGATGCACAATCTTGATAAAAAGTAATGAAATCTGAAATAGAAACCATGTATTCTAATCAAGTCTGGGAGCTTGTAGAACCACCCAATGGTGTAAAAGCCATTGGATGCAAGTGGGTCTATAAAAGAAAAAGAGGATCAGATGGTAAGGTGGAAACCTTTAAGGCAAGGCTTGTGCGAAAGGGCATACTCAGAAGGAATGGATCGATTATGAGCAAATTTTTTTGCCTGTAGCCATGCTTAAGTCGATCCGGATTCTTTTATCTATTGCTGCTCATATGGATTATGAGGTATGACAAATGGATGTCAAGAAAACTTTCCTAAATGGAAGTCTTGAGGAAAATATATATATGAAGCAACCAGAAAGATTCATTCCAAAGGGAAAGAAGCATCTTGTGCGTAAGCTTAATAGGTCCATTTATGGACTAAAACAAGCTTCAAGATCAAGGAACATCCGTTTTGATGAAGTAATCCAGTCATATGGATTTATTCAATGTCCGGATGAATCTTGTGTGTACAAGAAGAGTGACGGAAACGTAGTGGTATTTCTTGTACTCTACGTAGATGATATCTTACTCATTGGAAACAATGTAAAGGTGTTATCACACGTAAGGGTATGGTTATCTAATCAGTTTGAAATGAAGAACTTAGGGGAAGTCGGACAAATTCTAAGGATCAAGGTAATAAGAGATCACAAGAAAAGAATATTGTGCTTATCTCAAGCTTCATACATTTATACAATCCTTACTCGTTTTATCATGCAAGACTTTAAGAAAGGTTTTCTACCTTTTAGACATGGAGTACTTTTGTCTAAGGAAATGTGTCTCAAGACACAAAAGGAAATAGAGGAAATGAAGGCAGTTCCTTATGCTTCGACAGTAGGAAGCCTCATGTATGCAATGCTGTGTACGAGATTGGATATCTATTTTGCCATTGGCATGGTTAGTAGGTATCAAAGTAACCTAGGACAAGGGTACTGGACTGCGGTAAAACATATTTTGAAGTACTTGCGAAGGACTAGGAATTATATGTTGGTTTATCGGGCAGATTCACTGCTACTTGTGGGTTACAGTGATTCGAATTTCCAGTCAGATAGGGATGCTAGTAAATTTACCTCGGGTAATGTGTTTACTCTAGGAGGAGGGGCCATAATATGGAGGAGTGGTAAGAAGAAATGCGTTTCTGACTCCACCATGGAAGCTGAATATGTAGCATCCTCTGAGGCAGCTAAGGAAGCAGTATGGCTCAGAAACGTCTTGATGGACTTGGATGTGATTCCTGGTTTGCCTAAGTCAATCACAATTTATTGTGATAATAGTGGTGCATTAGCAAACTCGAAAGAACAACGAGCCCATAAGGTGAGTAAACACATTGAGCACAACCACCTGATACAAGACATCGTTAATAGAGGGAAAGTTGTTGTTGCTAAGATTGAATCGGAGGATAACCTAGCTGATCCTTTCATTAAGGGCCTTCCCGCGAAAGCTTTCGATGGCCATGTTGAAGGAATAAGAATTAGATGCATGTCAGCAGATATGGCAGTATATTCTTTTAGTGTAAGTTGGAGATTGTTAGATTGTATATTAAAAGTATAGCATTTTGTATGAACAATGTTAACAATTATTTTGAAATGAGAATCATATGATCAAATGTTTTGCATATTATAAACTATTTATATGTCATAGCAAAAGTCCATTTACTTTATACTGTAAATAATATAGTGTGCGGCGTTGCACGGAAGATCATATTGTCAGCTCCTTATAAAGTATAAACATATATTCACAACCGAGATAGACAGAGACAATCTATTGGGATGGTTGTAGTGTGATTTTGTTTTAGTTTTTCTTGACTATAAAATTACACTAGTGCACTTTGTGTGTATTGAGTAGGACTATATGAGGTTGTTCGATTTATACTAACTTTATAAAAGAATAAGACCTCTGTAATTATGGAAGTTCGTCCTCTTAATCCCCATACAATAACTTCGACACGTAAGTCAGTATTTGTTTCTTTGATTCATCAATGGGTGAGATTTATTCATTAAATCAATATACTCGGTGAGTGGGGAGATAGTGATGTCTCTATGGTGTGCTGTTGATTGTAGATGGAATCCTTGTCCTTATAAATTAGGCTAATGATGTCCCCTTGAGGCGCTCATAAGAATTATCTTGTAAACCCTGCAGGTAGATTTATTCCGGCATGATAATGAGGTTGAGTGGTATTACTCTTGGATAAGATATTAATTAATTGAGTTGTCAGTAACTCGTTTAATTGATGGGCATTGTATATCTTAACACGGGGAGTTATAATAAGAAGGAGCCTATAACATAATTTGAGATTAGGGTGGCAGTGCAGTAATAATTTTTAGTGGACTGAATTATTATTATTGGGCTTAAGTATAAGTTTTGGGCTAAACTTGGATACTTAAGCCCAATGGGAGGGCCAATCTTAATTTCTCCTCTTAGTCTCTGTTGTTGCCCATATATAAGCCATCTCATCAATTCGGGAACCCTAATTTACACGCCTAAATTGTGTGAAGCAGAAGGGAGGATTACAAATTGAGTGTGTCTTGAAAATCGTCGCCCACATGATGCCAAGACTAAGCTTGGGAATACAACAGAAGACCGAGTTGTTACCAGCAATACCTTCATCGTTTTTCATCTTCAACCCATGGTGAAAGGTAATACAATTATATATTCTTGCTTCCATTGCTATAGAATGGCATGGAACCCTAACGGGTCACGTTAACCAAAAGATCTAAATGCCATCACAAATTACATGCTAGTTATTCATATAATCATTCAACTATCAATTCCTAAGCATTCCCATGCCTCAATTTTGAAATTAAAGTCCTAATTCAAAAGTTAGGGCAAGAAGACATACCTTGAGAATTTTGGGATGTAGGGTTCGATTCTTCAGTGCAAAGTGGATTAGAATGTGTTAATTCACTCAACCTTTACCAATTTATAGAAGTAATATGGCCAAAAGTCAGATTGGATGGGCAGTACGGACTCTAGATCTTGAGTCGAGCTCTCAAATTGACGTTGAAGTCGTGAAGAAATGTTCAGGAATTCGCATTTTTATTCTGGTTTCAGACAATACTCGACTCATGTCCAGCACACGACACAAAACGAGCTCATGAATCGACCTTCGCATGGTCGAGTTGGTGTTTTAGGTATTGGCACATGACCTTTTGTACAGGCCCAAGTTTTGAGCTCGAGGCGAGTTCCTGGCTCCTACTCGAGTCGAGTTCCAGACTCGACCAAGACGACGTCGAGCTCGTGTTGCAAGTGTTAGAACATGACCTTTATACAGAATCGAGCTCCGATCTCGACTCGAGCAGTTGCAAATTCCTGAATTTTTTTAAGTCCGACCCCTGTTTTTCCTTACTAATTTTCTTCCAATATATTTCATATATGCTCAAAAACACATCAAACATCATTAGCACAACAACTACATAAAAAATATGGCTTATCTACATAACCAAACGATCCAAAATTGAACCAATATTCATGTGAAAGATTTCAAAATTACCCCAAAATACGAGAAGCAAATACATCATAACAAATCAAGGTATGTCACACCACAAGAAGCAAATACATCAAAATTACCCCAAAATACAAGCAAATACATCATAACAAATCAAGGTATGTCACACCACGCAATAACCCCCAAACTTAAATTGAAACCTAAGTTGAAAATTAAGTTTGCAAAAGTGGTGAGACGTACCTTCATACTTCAAAACAAAGCACTCCTCGTATCTCCAAGACGCATTTTCCTCATAAGCACAATCCACCTACGTGCCAAAAATACAAGAAACTAAATTTTTAATGACCTAATATTTTTAATAATAAATGTATATTATAAAATATATGTTTAAATTTTTACAAAATGTATTTTAGTTCATCTGTACTTTATTAAATAACGATATTTACAAAATGATTAAAATTATTTTCATATTAGGGACATGCTTTGTTATAAAAATATCTTCTTTTAATTATATTAATATAATACCAAGTTAGATATATTTTAAATATCGCTGCATTCATTCTTATAAAGTTTCCCTTATCTATAAACCTTGGAATTTCATAATATTTATATATATTGACGTTATTAATTTATAATTTGTTAAAAACTAAATTTGAGAAAAGAGATATATAATTTCCAAATACGTTGTTCAAGAATGTTATCTATTTGTTTCTATTGTTGTAATAGATGTATTATTACTGATATTGTTACTATTAAATTTTAAGATTTCAAAATACATTCTCAAGATAAGAAATCATACTAACAAGTACTTAACCGCACATATATAATGATTACATATCTTATATACATACTTTTTATATAATTCATAAACTAATTATATTTATGATATATTTTATGATTTGAATTTTTTAAATATCCCTTCCATTATTTCTCAACTGTATAGCCCCTTATCTATTAAAAGTAGGAACAAGTTTCCTACACGCATATCAAAATCCTCCGATCACAGTTTCACATCTCATCCTATTTAATAAAATGAGTCTCTCCCTCTTATTATCGTATACACTCAGAAAATCTCTACTCTACGTGAAATTCAATATTCTCCCATTAGAGAGTAGAAGAGTAAACAGGTCCCGATTGTAGAACCATTAACTTTATTCATTTTCAAAGCTTATCGATGTCAACTTCACTGGATTCTTCAAAGTGCAATGAGGATTTAATGATTTAGAGGTTCAGCTGCATCAATACTTTGGACACGTCAAAGTCAAACTTATTTTCGAAGTGGGAAAATTCTTACTTGTCTTGATTAACTTCTACTTGTAGTATCTTTGAGTTCATGCATGTACAGATAGATCTCCTAACCTTTATAAACGAAACACAGGTCTTTTGACCTTTATAAATGAGATTTTACTACTTGAATAATTGAGAAATCAATTATGCAGTACATTTACATCTACATGATTTATGTTGCTTAATTGGTATTTTCACGTGGTATTTAATTTTGGCAAGTATATTTTTCCACTAAGCTTGTGGTTTTGCTCACCCCAATAATCTTAACTTTTTTCATAGTATCTCAGTTGGTGTGGTGGGGCTGGAGGATGCATAACACATTTCATTTGAGACTTCAATATATTCTTTAAGTTACAAAATGTATGAACTTATCTTAAACATTTATTTTTGTAATTAAATTTAGATTTTATTATCACTCATTAAGTTGAGTTTTGTTAAGTTTTCAATTTTTGTATTAATTATTTATTTATTTAAAGCTTCCGTTCAAAATATTTTTATTAAAATGAGTTTTAAATAAGTTGAAATTTTAGGATATGACAAAATCAAAGCAATAAAAATAAGTTGCCTCTCATTCAGGGCTGAATTTTACGTCTTTCAATCTAGACGCTTATGAACGATTTAAGATAAAAAAAAACTTCCAAGGGCCTCATCACCCCTCATCTTCACTTTGAACTTCTCTTTAACTATTTTCTTGTCAAGACTTCTATCCTCCAACTCATTTGAACTTGCATCATTGACCCGTTTTCCTACTTCTTCAAATCTCGGGGGTCCTTTATCAATCTTCCAATCAACATATGATCTCCCCAAGCTTATTCTTCTCATTAGGACAATGACCTGCATGCAAATTCAAGTAAGAAATTAGTTAAATCGTAATCTTTAAAAATTTTGCTTACCATTCGAACTTGCTCATCTGGAAGCTTAATGTGCGGCTTCGACTGAAAATTCCCACCTAAACACTTTTTCTAGACGATACAGTAGCTTTTCCATGCAATTGAATTGAGAGTTCTTCCTTATCCATGTCAAACTTTACCCTTCTTGTAGCTAAAAGCGGCCTTCCAAATATAAGTGGAATCAAAGGATCCGCTTTCTTATTAATCACCATGTAATCCTTATCGGAGTTATTTTCACCAAAATTTTAGTATCTTTTTATGTGTATTTCCGTATCGTTTTATTCATTTTGTGTAGCTTTTGGTGCTATTTTGTGTTCATATGGAGATTTGTGCTATAAATTGATAAATGTATGAAACTTGGCTTAAATATTCAAAAATGGGCTTAAATATGCTTGAAATAGGTGAAAACGGTGTAAAATAGAGTTGTGTGCCGACACAGGAAGAAAACATGAAACTGAACCTGTACTCGCATCGAGCTCTGGACTCGTGTCAAGTCCGACTTCAGAGCTCGACGTCGAGTTGGTGCAAAAGGCCGACTGTACACACGTGCAACTTAGACACGGCCCCCCATATTCCTTGAGCTCTGTCTTACGCTATGAACTGCTGAGAAAATATCAGCAACACACATCGAGCGCCGCACAAGAGTCGAGTGCGGTCGATTTTGGAAAATTAATTAGCGGGAATTCTAGAAGAGTCAATGTCTATAAGTACCTCATGTGCGTTAATTTGACAAGAGGAATCATTCTGGACAGTTTCTACACACATTTTACTCTTTAGAACACACACACATTCTCTCCATTCCATTCTTTGATCCATTATATATTTCTACCATCTTCATACATCAATTCCATTTGAATTTCACACATCCTCCATAATTTCATCATATTTCACCAATTTGAGAAGAAGATCTACACTTGGTGAAGAATTTGGTATGTATGATCTTGGGAGAGGAAGCAAACTTTCAAAAGGAAGCTAATCAACCTTTATTTTGTTATTTTCTTTTTATTGTGGCTCATGTGGAGCAAGCCTTACTTTGTAATGATTTGATATAATAAGCTAACCTCTTGTGAGGCTAGCAATATGATTGGATAGGAATTATATGTTTTTGCACTCTTATTATTTGATGAAATGATTGAATTGAATTATGTTCTATTGTGAATGCTTATTCTCATCTTATGTTATTACTTATGCTGTTATTTGATCATGGCATATGAAATATAGGTAAGACCTTGATTGTATGTGGTGATTAAGTAATTGAATCATTGATGGCATGAGATGACTCTATTAAGTATGACTTGAGATTGAAAGATTCAATGCATGCTTATAATCTCACAAAAGGACATGAGATTCAAACCTTGTGATAAGACTTCTCTATGGACTTTAGTACATTCTAAGGAAATGAGAATATAGTGAAACTCTCCTAGGGGCTTTTTTGTGGTGGCTTAGGTGATTACTGCCCACATCTCTGTATTTCTTGAAAATAGAGCATATAATGTGTTCATCGTGCAAATTTGCCAGATTTTAGAGTCTTTTTTGTATTACTTTTGCGTGTTTTTAACTTATTATGAGTATTTTATTTCGTATGTGGTTGTGTTTGTATTTTTAGAGAAAAGTGTGTGAATCATGTTTTTTTTAATGTAGGAATGAGGTATTATTTAGCTAAAAATAGAAAAGGAGAAAATGAGAATTAAATTGGGATGAAATAAGCTCAAAAATGGATGCAAAACTCAAAAAGGAAGGCATAGGAATAAACGGGGCTCAATTCCGAGTTGAAACGAGCAAGAAATGATAATAGAAAAAAAATGGGCTTAAAGGAGAAATACGGCTAGCCGTGGCCGTGTTCATGATCAGATTTCATAACAGGAGAAAAATGGCCTCTTTTAAGCCGTGTGAGGTTGACATGACTGTGTTCCCAATTGTAAGAAAAAACCAACTTCCCACTAAAGCCCATTATCCAATTTTGCCCTATTTCTCTTGATCCTCCACTACAATAAATACTTTCATTTCCAAATTTTAGAGAGAACAATAAGAATTCATTTCATTTTGAGGCTACACATACTACACACTTTCTTCTCCATTTTTTATTTTCTTCCCATCACTGCATAAACCCATCTTCTAATCTTTCGCCCTTCTAAATTCTCCATTTGTGTTTGAAGCTACTTGGACCTAAGAGCAAGAGGTTGGGGATTCAAGAAGAAATTGAGGTTCTCCAACAAGAAATTGAAGGGGAGTTTCAATTATTTTTGTAATCTCCTTTGAATTTTAGCTCCCATGGATTATTGTAATGAATCATTTATTTATTTAATTACTTTAATTATGCTAGGTTAATCCCTCTTGTGGGGTTAGAGACATAATTAGTGCTTAATATTTAATTTATTATGCAAATTAAATGTGGTTTGGACATGATTTGATATTTGATTTCTTCTCATGGGTCTTGTGATGCATTAATTATATTTTTGGCATGATTTGTTAATTATGGGTAGCATGTTAATTTAATAGATTGTTGGTTAATTTGTTGCATATGTTAATTAAGTGTCATTATATTAATTTATGTAGATATTGTTTGGGGTGAGACGGGGACGACCCTCCAAAGTATTAGAAATAGCATAAGAGGACATCGGGTTTAAGTTTGACCGAGAAGATATTTGAACCCGGTGAGAGGAACCAATCCAACATTGGCTTTGGTACACACAAAGGGAGAGTTAATTCTAATTAGTACCTTCTAAAGGAGAATTGAGAATTAATTAGTACCTAGATGGAAGGGGTTAGTGTTGGGCATCGATCCAAGGTGCGTTTGGGAGTTTCTAGGAGATCTACAACCTTAGTAACCCGAGAAGGAGTTTTGGATACATCTGTGATCGCCTCTAATCCAATTTCTATCTCATCTATTCCTTTTGCATGATAAAATGAATCCTAAAGCACTCTAATTGTTTCTAGTCCCATTTCTTTTAAATACCTTTAAAGAAAGAAGACTAGCTAATAGTTTTAAACCATTATTTTAAATGTTTCATTATTATTATTAAAAAAAAATAGGTTTATTCCTTCACACAATGTACAAATATTTTAGTAAAGTTGACTCTTTATTTATTTATCAATTCTTAGATTTCTCTTTAAGTTATATATTCATTATTTATCGCTTATATATATTATATATATATAGTTATCGTGGCACCTTACTCCGTAAGGTGCTAACCCAGTTTAGAACTTGACTTATGAAGTGACACACATTTAGTAAATATTAATAGTAGTGTTGGAGGTGATGTGATTAACGTATTTTATACCTTTATTTATTATTAAAGAATACCATATTAGCCTCAAAAGTAAATAAAATTAGGTAAAAAATAAAATTTCTTGATATCCGTAAGTATAGCAAAGTTGAACATTATTTGGGGACAAAGGAAATAGCATTTATTAGATTATTCACGACGGAGTAGTCCGCCTGAACATAGTACAAAATATAACTTTGAAGACACATTGAGAACACCATCTTTTAACCATTGGTTGCACCTGGACAAACAACCAATACATTTCTAACTTTGAGACAACTGTTCATGTTTGCCACACTTACCAAATGAAGGAAATGAAACTTGTAAAGATACTCTGGTGCAAGGAAAATGGCCATCAAACCCTCAAAAGGAAGAAAATTATAAGAGAATATTGTCTATTTGAAGAAAGATTAGACAGAGTAAAATTAGAACCTAACACAGAAAAACTAAGCGCTAGAAGGTTGTATCCTCATTCTTAAATACTTCAGTATAAAAATAATGTTGCATGATCTTTGGAATAAAATCACCATAGTTATGTCAGTATATTTAAAGAACATTATATCAATTTCTAAGTACAGATATGCAACTCTTCCAACTCCTACACCCTGAATTATATATGATTTCTACTGTTAACATAATTATACATGAAGGAACAAATCCAATCATTAATTACTGGATACCACTATAACTAATAAAAGATGGGATACACCAGTAACCTAGTCAGTTTAAGTAGTTTAACAAAGTTATTAAAAATCCATAAGAAAAAGAATCCTCAAATTTCAATTGAAATCTTATAGTCCCTCTCTCTCTCCCTCTCACTCTTACACATACTCATATACAAACACAAGAAAAGCTTTTCAAAAGTCATGATCAAGGGTACACACAAATCAAACAAATTCTCGAAAAGCCATATAGCGGGTGATGATCTGGAACTGACAGGATACCGTGCCAAAGTCGCACAACTCGCCTTTATATATATATATATATATATATATATATATATATATATATATATATATATATATATATATATATATATATATATATATATATATATATATATATCATCTTAAGATTCAATATCGTGCATATTATACTTCAATTACGTGATTCACGTACTTCAAAAGGATAATACCCTTGTGCATTTCATTCATGTCATTATATGAAAAGTTAATTATAATTTTCTCATTAACACATGCATGTTACAATATTTTTCTAATTAAAAAAAGTTCCATAGTGTTCCTTTTTATTGAAATAGAAATAGATTTTCATATTTTAATTATTTATGCTTAACCTCGACATTTATATTCCATTAAATTGTCATTGTTTATATTTTGAGGAAAAAAATAATAATAAAGTTCTTATTTTCTAAAACATTCTATTTACAAAAACTTAATACGCTTTATGCTTATAAGGCTTCATTTAAAAAAAAATTCAAAGTTTGCATTACTTTAATGTATGTTTAATTTTTAAAAAAGAAAATGAGAGGGAGATCATACTTAATTTTACATTACAAATTACTTCAATTTTAAAATACTAGATCATTTTATATTACAGCTGAGCTCAAGTGTTTTATTTACAAGGATTTACAACTTCCAATATAAGTCTTTCTTAATGCTTCGATTAATACTTATCAATATATTTTCTGATTTTTATATAAAAATCAAGTTTTATTATATTAAAATTATGAGTCACACTGCAGTGCACCCGGTGCACCTAGACTACCCACTACACCCTAATTTTTACCCGATGCACCCTAAACCCTAAACTACCCACTACACCCTAATTTTTACCCTATAACCCCTCAGATGCACTGGCTCACCTGGTGCACCCCAGAATGACCCTAAAATTATAAGTGAATTTTTTTATTTCCACTTATAAAAATATAAATTTTTGTTGTTAAAACATTTACAAATTGAGACTAAAAGTTTTACATTCAAAATGATGCATAAAATCTATTTATACAAGCATTCTTTACATATAATATTCTGAATTTTGAGGACGAATTTATTTTTAAGTAGGTGAGATTATAATATTCATAATATTTATATAAATATATTTATTTATTTCTTTTTAAAACAAAGATAAATATATATATATTATATATTTATATATATCAATTTTTATTTAAGGCCCATTTAAAACTCTTAGTCAATTCCCATAAGTATTAAATTTTAAATTACCTTTCAGTTTTTATTTTTAATCTTTCTTAAATTCAAACTCAAGCCCAAACATATTTTCATGCTAAAGTCCAGTTAAACGCCAAAATTATCCATCATATAAAACAAAAGTACTGGTCTCTCTTCCAGCAACCTAGAAACTAAGATTTACAAAATACAGAAAAAAATTAAATAAGAAACTTATTTCTTAATCATTTCTCCCTTCACAACCCGTAGAAAGCAAGATAATCTTGTTCAAGGATTATTCTTACTCCACCAACGTATAATTTGAGTGTCAACTTACTTGCAAATTAAAGTAAATCATCTCTAGTCTATCAAATCTATATATATTTAATTCCAATAGCAATGAAATTTTAATATGTTGTTTATTGTTTAGTTTTGGACTTATGTTTAAAATTTCATGATTTTTGATGTTGTGCTTTATTTTATACGAATTTTATATTTCTACCTGCAGAATCTGAAATGTATATACATACCTAATTTGAAAATTCAAATTATAAAGTTGTATTTTACCAAATCCAATGAATTTTGGATATATTGTAATTCCTGGATTTTAATATTCTCAATAAAATTTTCAGATTTAAATTAAGGTCATATTAATTTATATTAATTTTACAAAACTTCTGATTGTTCTGTCAAAAGTACGTTGTTTCTATTTCATGTTTATGAATTTTAAGGTCATATTTAAAGATGTCTAAAAATATTCATTTTCGAATATACATTGCCTTATGATGTTAATAATATTCTGGAATAATTTCATTTGATTTGAATCATTTTATTAATTTATATGAATTTTATATCATCAGCATGTCTTGTTATGATTTCTAGTTTAATGCTTATTTGAAATTACAAAACAATTCTTTAAACTATTCCAAATATACTAATTTTCTTACATATGCTATAATATATAATTAACATATTATATCGAAATTTTACGTTAATTTTAAGAATAAATTATTTATACTTAATTCTATACAACTTCAAAATCTGTTTTAAGTAAATCTTAATGTATTTTCTAAAAATATGAAAATCTTATCTAATGGTCTCTAAAAATTATGATTTTTGGGTATATTATATGTTGATATATTTATTATAACATATACATTATTTTTAATAATTTCGACCCACAAATTTTAAGATACTTGAGTTTTAAAAATATGAAACATATAGCTATACATCTTAAAACTTAATGAAATTTGAATATGTTGTATTAATGCAAGTTTAATATGTATACACAAAGTTTGTGCTATTTTCATTATTATTTTACTATTTATAAATTTAAATATCAATGTTCATCTATGTTTAACATTCTATTAGAACTTTTATTTTCTTCCCATTCAATTTGTGATATTTCGTTCTTATAAAATATACTTCTACTCACAATCACTTTTACTTTATTTAAAACTCAAATCATTCCATTTTATTTATTTAAAACTCAAACGACATTAAATTATATATCTAAAAGTAATTTATTTCATGTTAGATGACAATATTACAATGATTCAAGTAAAATCAATCACATCCATATGCATCCACGACATTCATTTCATGAGGAAAAATTCTTACTTGACTTTATTAACTGCGACTTGTGGTATCTTTGAGTTCACGCCTGTACATATTGGTCTCCTGACCTTTATAAATAGGATAGGTCTCCATAAACGAGGTATTTACTACTTGAATAATTGAGAAATCAGTTATCAAGTTCATTTACATTTACATCTACATTGATATTTACATGTGGTTTTAATTCTGGCAAGTATGTTTCTCCATTGTGCTTTTGGTTTGCTCATTCCATTGATGGGCATTTTCTCAACACACAATTAATCCTCAAGTACGAAGGATGCGATTGTAGCTTAGATAAGCGATAAAGTTATATTATCGAACCCAAAGGACAGTTGATTATCAATTTATTATTATCTAAATTAAGAGAAACTATTGTTGGCAATTTAAGTGGAGAATAATTATGAAACTAGCTATTAAACGAGTAATAAAATAGCAAATAAAATAAAAAGTAAAGATAAATGAGAGTTGACAAGTGAGAAGATAGGTAGCTCTACGGGCCATCCAGTTTCACTAATTAATTTCCCTTTCATGTGTCAATGTCCGACTATGCCTTGTGAATTATGGACGCATCATTAGACCATGTAAATCTACTCTATAGACACAACCAGATAAGTGTGTAACACGTCAGAATTACCTCGGAGCAAGAGACATAATTATACCCCTTTCTAGGTACTATCAATATCAATTATTTCCCTTGCACTAAGTATATTAACTCGATATGATCTCCATTTATAGGTACTATATAATTATCCTCTTCATCCTACTCACTAATCCGAATTCAATTTAATTAATAACTATTCATATAAGATAGTTCTAATAAAACTTCGGAGTTCCCTCACTTAGAATAATAACATGTAATCCTGCTCAGCAGTGCACTCAATCAATAACCAAGATATGAATTCAGACTCTACATAACAGTTTATGATGCACAAAATGACTCTGAGTATGAATTAATAAAGCATTGTCTTATATAAAATAAAACACAAGTAGTGTTGTACGGAGTATACAAATGAAAGTTCAATTTACTAGATTGAAACCTTCATAACCCTAGAACTACCAAAGCGGTTTTAGCCCATGATGCTTCGAAGAACGTTTATGGTGTTTGGATAGATCTTACCCGTAGTCTTGAAAATTACAAGAAAGATTAAGTTACGAAGTAAACCCTAGATGCGGCGTCGTCGCTTCTCGCTCCGTCTTGAATCTTCACTTAGTTCTCACTTGATTCGCTGCACGAATCTCTCTCTACAGCTCCTGCTGATGGAGTTAGGTTTTGGATGTGGTGTAGGACAGATATGGAATCTAAATCTCTTTTTGATGTGAACGACACCCCTTTTTATACTTGTAACTTCTCCTCATGGACCTTTACTGAGCTTTTTCAAAAAAACACGCACATGCACGTACTGAGGTGGAAATACTGACGTTTCAGCACTGATATGTCTCAGTTTGACCAGACTTGGTTTGGTCGAAAGGCATGTCTGTAATCTAAACTTCGTCTTCACGTTCGCCATTTGACTTGACCTCTGTGGTTCGACTAGGCTTCAATTGGTCGAACGACCACTCTGTAAGTTGAAATGCTCCAGTTCGACATCACTCCTGTAGTTTGACCATCCTGAGCGTGGTCTAACGGCCTTTCTTTGGTCGAAATGCACCTCGAAAAATATGTTTTCCAGTTCTGAGCACTTCTAACCTATTTTACTGTACAAATATGCTCAAATAACCTCAGTAGTATCTGATTCATGGATTTTCCATAAACATTCCGATTCGTCTTGATAATAGATCAAATCATATCAATTTCCACAAAAATCTGAGCTCAAAATACATGAATTATCATTCTCATCAAACCCCCAAACTTACATGTTGCTCGTCCCGAGACAACAAAATCAAAACAAGGTAAGAGAGTGTAATCACGAGATCCTTATAACAAGCACAACCTATTCTAACACATGCAATTATATCAATTCAAACATGCATTCATCATCACACCTTTCATCCATGCAAAAATATCAATCAACTACAATACTTATATGAGTGCAAAATCTTCTAGCACACTAGGTAAGTGTTTACTCTCGCGCTCAAGTGTAAAAGATATACACTTTAAAAGGGTTAGTATATACACTCAAAATCAATTCATACATTCGTGTAACCATAAGCTTGGCAAAGGTCTCAAAATCAATTCATAATTGTTTCAACAATAGGATCACAAAGGACTTGTTCTTTGGGTTGTAATGTTGGCTCTTTAGTAAAGGTAGGAGAATATAGATAAAGTGACTAACTTCACTAGTAGAGAATTACCTTGGAGAGTTGCTTTTCATCAAACAACATTAATACTTCTTCTCCTTCATCATTCTCATGATCCTTCAATACTTCTTCTGCTGCTTTACTTGGAATCAACATCTTTCTCTTCTTCAAAGTACAAGGGTACCAATTTTGAGCACTACCCTTTTAAGCAATCGGGGTACCGGTTTTAGTAACTACCCCTTCACAAGATTTAACCATATTTTTATTTTCATCACTACACAAACTTTCCTTCCCTTTTTCTTTTTTATATACGAGCTAGCAATTTATTCACCTTAACTCTCTACTAGTAAATAAAGTATGTCAAAGCTTAAGTATAGGTAAATAAAGGCTTTTTATCATAGGCTTGCCAAAGAAAAAACTTTAAAGGCTCAACAGGGCTTCCAATGATATAAACTACAAGGTAGGATAAAATTTGGCTAAATGGCTCAGTTTAAGCAATAACGGTCTAAGATCATGTCCTAGTATCTATCAATCATAAACTTGAAACAAGACTCCAAGCCAAGAACTAGAATACGAACATATGAACGATACTCACAAGAATAAACTATCATGCATTGATGTAGCATGATTAATAAGCTCAAATTCTCACATGGGTAATAGATTCCTAAGTACTCTTCAAAGCATGTAATCAACATCAACCTCTACATAAACTACAAGTAATAATGGTACATGCCTATCATCAATAAAATCAACATGCATAAAAAACAAGTGCACATGCAATAACAAGAAGCATCATCATACTATCCAAATCAATCCGATCAATCATCCAAATCAAACATATCCTATGTATCCATCATCCATCAATCAATATCAAGTACAAACCACTCACACATGAATCTCATCAACACAAATACTCAACCTGTAAAGTGAAAAAGAGAATAGAGGTGAGAAGAAAAAGACAAAGATAAAACCTAGCGCCACTACTCCTCCGGAGCATCATCATCATCATTATCGTTGCGCCAATCATCGAAGTCTCTGATAAAATTATCAACTTTCCTATCAAATGCCTCATAATTATCATTCAAATCTCCCAATCACCTATCTATAGCATCATATCGAAGGTTGAGTGCAGTGTAATTTGTATTCTCCAATGCCAGTTGCCGATTGGTCTCCTGGTGGTTCGCATTCAGAGTGGTGAAATGCTCGTTCATCAGTCTGAAATGCTCTCTATAAAAGTGATCCTGGGATTGCCAGAAATCCTGATGCTGCTGTGGCGGCGGCTCATAGTACTGATAGTGCTGTGGCGGCTCTATCGGAGGAAATCCCATCTCCGACTGCTCATGAGCTGGCTGCAACTCCTCATTCTCGTCCACAAAGTCCGTTGGATCTCCCACTAAGGTCATATCCTCATGATATAAACTCCCTAAAGATGCATATCAGCTAAAAGTCTCCAATTTCCTTCCTCTAAACAAGTGTCGAATATCACCTTGTGCTCCGGAGTATTCATCAAAAGATTGTTGTTGATCTGAATGGTAGTAAGATTAACAAGTGATAATGGAAACTTGAAAGAAATTGGACTCTTCCCAGTGATGAACATCCACATATCATCGCTCCTCTGAATCAAGCCCATTCTCACACAAGTCGACAAAATCAAATCAGGATCTCCTCGGATTGGCTGATTCTTAGTCAAATTAACTTGATAATACTCCGCTATCAGAGTAATCAATCCACCAACGCTGACCTTCTGGAAGGAGCGAGTAGAGAACTTATACAGCTACTGGAAAAATTAAGAAGCCACATTGAATTGAACTCCATTCATCATGCACCATAGCACATACCACTCTCCTCTAGGTATACAACTCCCTTCAGATCGAGAAAATAGCGTATTGCTCAGGATCCGGTCCATGTACGCTATCACGGGGTTGCGAATAAAAGCAACCTTAGCGGTATTGGTATTGTAATCACCTTGCCTCCCCGAAATAGATCTCCAGAACTCATCAGCATTAAAACCCTCATTTTCTGCTGCAGAAATCCCCATCGGATATCCAACCATCTCATTGAACTCATTTGCATACATAAGTTGTAGTTGGCCACCAATCTGCAACCACAAGCCATAAGGAAGATAATGATCTCCACAATTAACTCTCATCGTGCACAACACCTCGGTTGTGATGTGGAAATAAGTCTCCCTCTTCGGCTCCATAAATCAAGTGATCCCTACTCGATTGAACATCCAACGAATATTGTTGATGATGTTCATCTCCACCATCGCTTGATCATCCTGATAACGAGTCCTCGTTATCTTGTCAGAAATAGCTCCCCACAATTCTTCCTTCTCCTCCCAATCATCAATCTTTATGCCATAATCAGAAGGTCTCCTATTATCCCTCTTCAATTTCTTTGCAATTTCACCCTTCTTAGGAGGATTATTCTCCTTCCTTTTAGAAGGTGTAGCAATTCCTTTACCTACAAAGGTTATACTTCAATACATAATAGAGGAGATAAAGCAAGTATACCTAAAGCATGAATTCTACTCAAGACTTCAAACTCATATGCCCTAATCGATTCATGAATCAATTCCCAAAATTTCAAGTGTGCACTTCAAACATATAACACATATATACTCAACACTTTTAATCAAAAGGAATCAAAAGTCCTAAGTTTCAACTTCCACGTTCAACATGCTTCTCAAATTCCAAAATCCAACAAAAATTCCAAGCATGCTCAACTTCCACAACTCAATTACACATAAACGTCACTTCAAATCAAGGAGCCCATACATGCATTTCAAAATTAAACTCAAGCCCGTAAGATTCACATAATTAATTTCACAAAACTCCATCAATCCAACATAAATTGAACTCATGCAAATTCATGTAAAATTTCAACAAGAACACCAAGATTCAAACTTCAATTCCAACTAAAAATATGTTTAATCAACTTACTCAATCTTCATTAAGCATATACTACTCCAATTCAAGGGTAAAGAAGTAAGAAAACATACCTTTATCTCTGGACATGGTGTGTGTATGACGCTTGCCAATAATCCCCAAAATTGAGTGGAAAAATCAATCGGACTTGAATCCTCCAAATCTTGGATGTAGAAGTGTGTGGAGAGGAAGAATTAAGTGTAGGATGAGTTTAGAGTGAATTTCTTACAGCCAGAACGAGAGCTTCGAGGAAGGGTGATGGGAAAGTGGTCGAACAGTGTACAGAAAATCATATATATTCGCGACTCCAGACTCAGTTCAACTCGAACAGCGTGGTAGAATTAAAGCTCCCAAGTCGAACCGGGTGTCTATCTGCTGAAACATTTGTAGTTTAGCCGTAGTTCGAACAACCAGTCTTGGTTGAACCGCAGTGTGTTGGTCGAACCACGCCTCTCTAAACTGAAAATCACCCCTTGTACTCCCCTGTTCCGTTCTACTACCGTTCAACCGGGAAGTGTTGGTCGAAATGGATGATTTGGTCGATCTGCCCCTCTATAAGCTGATAAACTCCCCAACATGCCGTACGACCGTAGTTCGACCAAAGCATTTTGGTCGAACCATAAAAGTCTGGTCGAACGGGCTTCTAGAAGTTCATTTTTTGTGCTTTTCTTCGTCCCCTACAAAACTCAAACTCTAAAAGAACATCAAGCATCATATTAAACCAAAACAAAGCTACAGAACCACTCTTAGACTATAAAAAACATGTAAATTACTCCGCTCACACTATAAAATAAATAAAACACCACTGAACACTAGGCAAATTGCAAAAAAGCGAGACATCAAAACGGGTTAAAGTTTTAATATACCACAAAAAATCAACTCCCCTAGCAAACGTTACTAAAATAAATTATACTTTTCGTGCTACAATGAGGTAAGTACATCACACTCCCAAACTTAGTAAAAACTATAGTCGAAACTAAGTTTGCAAAGAGATGTAATTGCCGATTAGGAAGTGATGGGCGTTTTCTCAACACACAAAATTAATCCTCGAGTATAAGGATATCAATTGTAGTTTTGATAGGTGACTAAGTGATTATCGTACCCAAGAGACGGATTATTATCAATTCAATTATATTCTAATTAACTAAGACTATATTGGCAAATTGGATTTGATTTGGTTACAAAACTAAATAACATATAATTGAAATAGCAAAATAAATAAGCAAACAATAGAGAAAATTCGGTTGTGATCAAGTAACTAATAGAGTAGTTCTTCAGGTCATCCGATTTTACTTATTAATTTCCTTTCCATGTGTTGATGTCCGACTCTACCTTATAGTTTATGAACGCATCACTAAACCATGCAAGCATACTCTATAGACACAAATAAGCAAGTGTATGACACATGTGAATATCCTCAGAGCAAGATGTATATTTCACCCCCCCTTTCTAGGTACTATCATAATCAATTATTTCCCGTGCACTTAGTACTCTAACCCGATTTGATCTCCCTTTTTAGGTACTATAAAGTTATACTCTTTATCCTACTTATTAACCAGAATAAGACTCAACTAACAATTATCTATATAAGATAGTTCTAATTAGACTTAGGAATCCCTTCACTTAGAATTATAACATGTGATCTTGCTCAGCGGTGAATGCACTCAATCAATAACCAAGAGATGTATTCAGACTTTACATAACAGTTAATGATGCACAAAATGACCGTGAGTATGAATTGAAAAGGCACAATCTTATATAAAATAAACCACAAGTAGTGTTGTACGGAGTTTACACATGGAAATTCTATTAACTCATAAAACTTTCATAACCCTAGAACCAACGGGGTGGTTCTAGCACATGATTGATCTAGGAACAATCATGGTTAATTAGTAAAATCTTACTTGACTCGCCAGACGAACCTCTCTCATGACCCCTTTGGATGGTAGGGTTTCGGTGGTTGATGGATGATTGATGTGTGTTGTGTTGTGTTCTTCTTCTCCTGCGAAGGCTTTTCTTTTATACTCATAGGACCTCCTTATGGGCCTATGATGGGCCTTTGCTTAAAGCACACGTCAAATTTGGTAAAAGACATCCAGAATGATCATAAATAGCAGCAGTGAAACTCCATTCGACCAAGCCTGACTGGTCGAACACGGCCTCCAACTCGAGTAACTGGTCGAGCAAGCTCTTTGGATAATTTTGACATTTTACTCGACATAACCTCCTCTACTCGACCAAATTGATGTTGGTCGAGCAACACCTTCAAGTCGAACAAACTCTCTGTAAGTTTTGTTCACTTTGTTCGGCCTCTGCTCATCTGCTCGACCAAGCTGATGTTGGTCGAGCAACGCCTCCAAGTTGAACTGACTCTCTGGATGGATCTACACAATTTGCTCGACTTGGCCTCCTCTGTTCGACCACAGTGATGTTGGTCGAACAGGCTCCTGAGGTCGAATGCCACTCAAAACTTGCCTCTAAAATTTTGTCTTCCAATTTCGAGCCTTTTGCACCTATTTTCCTATACAAATATGCTCAAACAGCCCTTGTACCCTCTGATTCGTGACTTTTCCATCAACGTACGATTTATCTCAATAAGAGACTCACTCGTACTCCATTCCGACGCAAATCAGAGCCCAAAATACGTGAATTTACACTCTTTTCAAACTCCCAAACTTACATGTTGCTCGTCCCGAGGCAACGACAATCAAAACAAATCAGAGAGTGTAATCACAAGATCAAGCGTAACATATCTTAACACAAGCAATTACATCAACTCAAAACATGCAACCATCATACCTTTCATTCACATAAAACATCAATTAATCACAATACTTCTACGAGTGCTAAGTCATCTAGCACATGGGTAAATATTTACTCTCTCTCTCAAGTGTAAAAGATGTAAACTTTATGGTTAATATCAACACTCAATTTCAATTCATATACTCGCGTAACCATAAGCTTGACAAGGGTCTCAAAAATCGATCCATAATCGACTCAATACTAGGATCACAAAGGACTTGCTTAAAGGTTGTAATATTGGCTCTTTGGTAAAGGTGGAAGAATATAGATAAGTGACTAACTCTACTAGTAAAGAATTACCTTGGTATATTGCTTTTCAATTGCTCCCTTCTTCACTTCTTCATTCTCTTAACGATCACGTTCATACGCCATTCCTCCATCTTTACTTGGATCAACCTCTTTTTCGCAGTAAGATACCAATTCCAGTGTTTTTCAAGTATAAGAGTACCAGCTTCGGGCACTACCCTCTCTAGTGTTTGTGATACCGGCTTCAGGCACTATCCCTCGCAAGATTTAACCTCTTGTGTCTCGATTCTTATTTCACCAAATCTCTCCTTCTATTCCTCTTCAAAACTTCATAGAGCATTCATATACCTCCACTCTTTACTAGTAATAGGTGTTCAAAGATCAAAAGGTAAACGACTCATTATCAAGGCTTGCCAAAGAAAAAGCTTAAAGGCTCAAAAGGGCTTCCGATGATAATCATATAATAGGGTAAGATAAATTTGGCTAAGTAACTCAATTAACAATAATGGCCTAAGATCATTTCCTAGCATCTATCAATTATAGATTTCACACAAGACTCCAAGTCAAGTTCTAGAATACGAGTATACAAACAACTCTCAAGAATAAACGATCATGCTTATCACACTATCAACAAGGCTCAAATCTTCATATGGTTAATAGAATCCTAATCACTCTTCAAAGCATGCAATCAACATCAATTTTCTATGAACTACAAGTGCAAATAGAACATGCTCATCATAAACAAATCAACATGCATCAAAATAAAAGCCCATACATATCATAAATCTTCATCACTAAACGCTTCCAAGCAAACAACTGTCCACAATCAGTCAATCATCATCACCATCAAATACATGCCAGTCACACATGAATCACAGACAACACTCAAGCTTGCACATGTAAAGTGTAAAAGAGAATGGGGATGAGAAGAATCAGAAAAGAATAAAAAACACGATGCTCTTTACTCCTCCGGAGCATCATCATCATCTGCACCCTCTTCATCATCATCATCCATCCCCAAGCTCAACCGGTCTACATCTCTATGAAAAGCATTGAGATTCTTAACCATCATGCGCCCATGATCCTGCATCTGCCTCAACCGTCCATCTATCTTATTATAACGCGTGTTGAGCGCAGCATAGTTAGCATTCACAAGTGCCAGTTGTCTGTTTGTTTCTTGCTGGTTCGCATTGAGTGTGGCGATGTGCTCATGCATCAGTCAGAATTGCTCCCGATAAAATTAATCCTGGGCCATCGAATAGTCTTGCTGCGGCTACGGTCGTGGCTATGGTGGTGGCTCGAAAAACTCCTGCTCAAGTGGCTGTTGAGGCTGCACCAGAGGCATATCCTCCTGATAGTCAAACACAGGTGGTGGTTGTGGCTCCTCTTCTTCAAAATCACCCGGGTCTCCAATTTGAATCATATCCTCATCTAAGCCGATTCCATGCTCACGCAACTCAGCTAGCAATCTCCAATTTCCTCTTCCCAAGTAAGTCTCTGAGATCACTGTGTGCTCCGTAGTATTCATCAATAAGTTATTGTTGTTCCTCACAGTGGTAAGATCAGTTATCACCAATGGAAATTGAAGTGTTCGCGGCTCCTTCCCTCGGATGAACATCCAAGTATCATCTACTCGCTCAATCAGCCCCATCCTCATACATGAGGTCAAGATCAAGTTCGGATCGCCTCGAATAAGCTCATACCTACTCAAGTCAATCCTATAATACTCCGCTATAATGGTGATCTACCCTCCGATATTTATTCTCTGAAATTCATGCGTTATGAACTTGTAAAGCTGATTGAAAAATTTGGCTGCTACATTGAAGCGAACTCCGTTGAACATGCACCATAAAACATAGAGCTCCTCTCTTAGAATACAGCTCCCTTTGGACCTTACAAACAACGTGTTTCCCAAAATTCAGTCCATGTAAGCAATCACGGGGTTGCGAATGAAAGCAACCTTCGAAGTGTTGGAGTTGTAATTTTCTTGCCTCCCTGTGATAGCTCTCCAAAACTCGTTCGGCTTGAAGTCATCACTCTCCGTTCCAACCACATTCTCACAGCCAATTATCTCATTAAAATCATGAGCTCACATCGTCTGCTCCTGTCCACCTATTTGCATCCGAATACCATAAGGAAGATATCTGTCACCACACTCAACTTTCAGCATGCATAAAACCTCTGCAGTAATGTGAAAGTAAGTCTCCCTCTTCATCTCCATGAATCTTGCTATGCCCACTTGATTAAACATCCAACGAATGTCGTTGATGATGTTCATGTCCATCATGGCACGATCATCTTGATACCTCGTCCTTCTGAACTTTAGAGAGATTGCATTCCATAGCTCCCGTTTCTCTTCCCAATTCCTAATCTTGATCCCAAAATCCGCTTGTATTTTTCTTTTATCTGGTTTCCTTTTATCCATCTTGATTTTCTTGACTAACTCCCCCAATGGAGGTGACCTATTTCCCTTCCTCTTTGAAGAAGAAGCACTCTCTTTTCCTTCGCTGACCATGGTGCGTGTGTGGTGAACGAGAGAGAAATTTCCCCAAAGATTCGAGTGAAAATCCGAGATTGGATCTTGCAAACCTTCGAATTCAGATGTGAAGTGTGTGGGAGGAAAGACTTAGGTGTAGAAAAGAGGTTAAAAGGAAGAACTTACAGTTTGGAAATGGTGCTCGAGAAAAGGTGACGGTTTTGTGTCGAACGAAATGAAATTTTACCTTTTTAAAACTGCACTTGACTCCGTTCGACTCTCGTTGGACTTGTGAGGGATGGTCGAACAAGATCTGTAAGTTGAACGACCCAGATCTGACCCTTCAAATCGCCTAGCTTGACCTCCATTCGACCTAAATCTTATGGTAGAACAGCATGTGCAAGTCGAGCAAAGCGAGTAATCGAGTCTCTATTTTGCCCTGACTTGCTCAACCTCCGCTCGACTTTTATATCTTGGTCGAACAACTTATGTTTGGTCGAAAAAACTCTCTATAAGTTTTGTACACTTTGTTCGACTGTTGCTCGACTAAACTCCATCGAACAACACAGTCGAAGTCGAACAACTTTTTTAGAAATTTCGTGCATTTCGTTCGACATCTATTTGACTTAAATTGTCGGTCGATCAGGTGCTGAAAGTCGAGCAACCTGCATTGTCGTGCCCCCTCTTCTCCTCTGTCCTGCTCCCGACCGTTGTTCAACTTCACATTCCTGGTTGAGCAACCACTACTTGGTCGAACAAAGTCTCCGTAAGTTTTGCTCACTTTGTTTGACCGTTGCTCGACTACAACATCTTGGTCGAGCTTCCAGGTTCAAGTCAAATGACCTCTGGAAGAATTATGCATTTTGTTCGACCATTGCTCGATCAAATAGCCTTGGTCAAACAACTCCCTTGAAGGTCGAACAATCTCTCAAACTTTACTAAACTCGGTACCCTTCTCGCATCTCCCTACAACATTCAACTCTAGGACAACATCAAGTATCAAGATAACCAAAAATTAAGCTAGAGAACTCATTAAAACCATATAACATCAAGTGTAACTCCGTAAATACACTAAAAAGCAACACACCACTAAACAATAGGCAAATTGCAAAAAATCGATGCATCAAAACCGGCTAAAGTTTTAATATACCACAAAAAATCAACTCTCCGAGCAAACGTTACAAAGAAAATATCATATTCTCCTTGCTATGATGAGATAAGTACATCACACCCCCAAACTTAGTAGAAACTATAGTGAAAACTAAGTTTGCAAAGAGATGTAATTTTCAAATAATAAGCACGTCAAATATAAAATTTCTCACTCACACGAAATTAAAGCAATAAAATGGGAGGAAAAGCCCCCAACAGGCGCTCATGTTTAACGTTGGCGAGTCACGACGGTACCAATCTTGTGCAGGGTATCCTCAAAGAGACACAAGCATCATCCGGCGACTTGTAATGCTTCAAACGATGCCCATTCGCAGTTATGATGTCTCCATCTTTGTCCATAAGCTCAAAAATCCCCCTCCGCAGGCTCTATGGATAATGAACGGCCCCGTCCACTTCGACTTCAATTTTCCTACGAAGAGCTTTAAGCCAGAGTTAAAAAGTAATACCTCATCACCTTTCTTGAACTCCTTGTATGATATCTTCGAGTAATGCCATTTCTTCATTCTCTCCTTGTAGATCTCCGAGTTCTTGTAAGCTTGATTTTGGAACTCATCCAATTGATTAATATGAGTTAACCTCAACTCCTTTTGATCCTTTAAAGACAAGTTCAAACTCCTCAATGCCTAAAAAGCTTTGTGCTAGATCTCTAGGGGTAAGTGGCCCGGCTTCCCATAGACGATTTGGTACGGTGACATATCCAACACTGTCTTATAAGCAGTTCGGAACCCCCACAAAACATCATCGAGCTTCATAGCCCAATCCTTCCTATACCTTCTCCAAAACTTATTTTACTTATCGGTTGGAAACTTCAGCACAATCTTTAAACAAGGTAGGCTAATAATGAGCAGATTGATGTACCTCCACTGCCATCTTTTGAGCTCCAAAGTGCCCCCCGTTAGGCTGTGCATGGCAAAAGTCAAGAACGCTCTCCAACTCTATCTCAGGCACACACCTACGGACTATGGAATCCGTACATATCTTGTAGACAAACGGATCATACCATATAAAAGTCTCAACATCCCTCTTGAATTTCGCGAGTTGATATCGGTTAAGATCTCTCGAAATTTTACCTACTGTAATGTAATTTACATAATCCGCATACCATGGATCCATCCCTTGGGCAGCCACTACACATGCTCTTTCAGCCCCTTCAACAAAGACAGTCATGATCTTCTCATCAGGGAACATCACTTTTATGTATTCGAAAGAATCATCACAGTGCTCCCTTATCTCCAACCTTAATAGGTGATCCGCCAAAACATTTTCTATACCTTTTTTATCTTGAATCTCAATATCGAATTCCTGCAGAAGAAGGATCCATCTAATGATCCTTGGCTTCGTTTCCTTCTTCTCCATCAAGTACCGAATTGCAGAGTGATCCGTGTACACTATAGTCTTCATGCCAACCAAATACTCTCGAAACTTATTGAATGCGTACACCACAACTAGAAACTCCTTTTCAGTCACTCTTTAGTTCTTTTGTGCCGCATCGAAAGTCTTAATCGCGTAGTAAATGACACAGAACTTCTTATCCTTCAACTGCCTAAGCACCACTCTAAGTGCTAAATCACTCGCATCACACATAAGTACAAACGGCTGAGTCCAATCCAGTGTGATCAAGATAGGTGCAGTAATAAGTGTCTCTTTCAAAACCAAAAAAGCTGTTAGACATTCTTCATCAAAAACAAAAGGAACATCCTTTTCAAGTAAATGAGATAAGGGCTTGGAGTATTTCGATAAGTCTTTTATGAATCTTCTATAAAGCCAGCATGTCCAAGGAAGGACCACACTCCCTTCTCATTCGTAGGTGGGGGAAGCTTCTCAATCGCCACCACATTCGGTCTATCCACCTGTAATCCCTTGGCCGAGATATGATGGCAAAGAACAATCCCATCTCTCACCATGAAGTGGCACTTCTCCCAATTCAAGACAAGATTAGTTTCTTGGCATCTCTTCAACACAATAGCAAGGTTAGATAAATAAATATCAAAAGAGGAACCAAACACAGAAAAATCATCCATAAATACCTCCATAATCTGTTCTATCAAACAGTCAAATATGACCATAATGCAATACTCAAACGTAGCAGATGCATTGTACAATCCAAAAGGCATCTTTCTTAAGGCAAACGTTCCATATGGGCAAGTAAAAGTAGTCTTTTCTTGATCCTCGGGTGCAATCATGATTTGATTATAACCCGAGTACCCATCTAAGAAGCAATAATACTCATACCCTGCAAGACGGTCAAGCATTTGATCCATGAAAGGAAGGGGAAAATGGTCTTTGTATGTATTTTCATTTAGTTCTTGTAATCCGTACACACACGCCATCCCGTAGGAATCCTAGTGGCTAAAGTCTCACCATCTTCGGCTTTCACAAAAGTCATGCCCCCCATTTTAGCAACAACATGCATGGGACTTACATGGGGACTATCACTAATAGGATAAATAATCCCAGTATCTAGCGACATTAGGATTTGCTTTCTAATCACTTCTTGAGTAGCAGGATTCACCCTCCGCTGATTCTGAATGCTACTCTTGGCCTCATCTAACAATCTTATTCTATGCATGCAATATGAAAGACTAATACCTTTTAAATCATCAAGAGACCAACCAATCGCAGACTTATACTTCCTAAGCACATCTATCAATTCCTCAAGTTGATCATCATGAAGGGAAGAAGATAAATTACCGGATATTTTTCATTGTCACCAAGATAAGCATACATCAAGTGTTCTGGTAGCGGTTTCAACTCCTCTTTCTTTTCTTCTTGAGGTGCACTCTCTCTATCCAAAGGCAAGTACTTCCTAGTCCACTTGACCTCTTCAACCTTTGTCCTCTCCGATGGATACCTGTCATCACCCAAAGTAAGCAAGTTTTCAAGAAATTCAATATATACCTCATTGGAGAGTTCATATAGCTCCGTAGTGGGAAAAGTAGGAGACTCCATCAAGCATGTCTCAAAAGGATCCTTAGAGAGAATCAGAGACATGTCTTCATTAACGATCTCCTCCACCACATCAATGTTGTTACATTACGTCTCCATCGGCATCTTCATTGCTTTGTCCATGTTAAACAAAACCTCTTCTTTATCCATCCTCAACCGTAACTCACCCTTTTTCACATCTATCATAGCTCCAGCAGTCGTAAGGAATGGGCTCCCTAAGATCAGGGGAACATTATTCTTGTCGTCTTCCATCTCAAGCACAAGAAAATCCACAGAAAAGATAAGCTTTTCTACTTTGACGAGAACGTATTCAATCACAGCTTTCGGAAAGGTCATAGACTTATCCGCTAGCTACAGAGCCACCAATGTGGGAGTTAACTCCCCCAAACCAAGCCTTTTAAAAGTGAGCAATGACATCAAGTTGATGCTTGGCCCAAGATCACACAAGGCTCGACGTGCCGGCCCCTTTCCAATTTCACATAAAATTGTGAAGCTTCCCGGATCCTTTAGCTTAGCTGGCAGCTTCCTTTGAATGATCGAGCTGTAGTTTTCAAACAAATTCACAATTTCAATTCTGTTCAAGCTTCTCTTCTTCAAAAGAATATCCTTCAGAAAGCGGGCATAATACGGCATCTCCAATATTGCTTCAGAGGAAGGAATGTTCAAGCTTATTTTGTTTATGATCTCAGAAAACTTCTTGAACTTTTCATCTAATCCCTTCTTAACTAACTTGAGAGGGCGGAGGTATCTTAGTTTTGGGAATCCCTCATTCATCACGTTCAACCTTCTCCGCTTTATCCTTCTCAGCTCTCAATCTCTTGGATCTTTCCCACTTCTTTTCTACTATTGTAAGCTCGGTATTCTGCACTAGAGATATAGCCAAAGTGTTCCGATCAGCAGATGTCGCATTCAATATCGAATCAGGCTCTAAGCTATGCTGCTCGACCTCTGTTCAACCTAAGTGGTTTTGTCGAACATATTAATTTTGGCCGAGCAACCTGTCTGATCGCATACTCTGTTCCTGAACGTGTTGCTCGACCTCTGCTCGACCAAAGCAGTTTGGTCAAACAGATAGGTTTTGGTCTAACAGATTCCCTGATCGTAAGTTATCATCACACTGTTGTTGTTTGACTTCCATTCAACCTGGATGGTCTGGTCGAACGGTGTTGTGCTGGTCGAATGGATGATCAAAAAATAGAGTATCATAATTCTATTTCTTCGGAAGTTGTGAGACCTCTGCTCGACCTGATGGTCTGATCAAGTAGCTCTAGTCTGGTCGAGCAACTTCTTTGCTCCCTCCGTTTTCACTTGCCAGCATCATCGGACCTTCATATTGCGTTCCCGACCTCAATGTGATGGCATGGCAAGACTTTGGATTTTCAATACTTTGAGATGGAAACTTTCCTTTCTCAATAGTTTGAGTCAATTTGTTTACATTCCCAGCCATCTCCCCCATCAACAACGTGAGGTCTTTCACTTGTGTAGACAAATCCTTATGATTATCAACTTGGCCTCAAGACGGTCCACTCTTGCATCATTCTTCGCCATGTACCAGTTCACCGTATCCTCAAAGCTAGGCTTCCCTTCTTCCACCTTTACTCCCTGATCAACACCAATAGGAGGCTGCACCGCATTATTCGGATTGCTCCATGAAAACTCTAGCCTCCTTGGTTGTTGGTAATTACCCGGGGGACCACGGTTGTTGTAATTCCCCTGATAATTCTAGTTTCCTTGATTCGGGTACTTAGTTCCTTGAATACTTTGACCCATGAAGTAATTTGCCTCCTCGATCTCCTCTTGGCTAGTTCCTTCATAGCCACCATCCTGCTGCATCATTGGTACTCTCTGAGATAAATCAGTGATCTGCTTTTGCTGAGACTCTAGTAGCTTACTAATATTAGCTAAGCTAGAGACGATCTCATCATCTCTTTCCGACTTCACCATAGTGTGCTCAACTTGTGCTACTTTACAAAGGACATAAGTGCCTCTCACTCTATTAGTAGGCCAATCTCTTGAATTCATTGAAATATCTTCGAAAAGCTTCTCGACCTCAATGGGTGACTTCGCAAGCAAAGCTCCATTAGAAGAAGCATTAAGTAACACTCGAGAATCGCAATCTAACCTATTGTAGAATATACTGGTATATTGAGCCTTAGATAGCCCATGTTGTGGACACTTACGAAGCATGTCCTTGAACCTGTCCCAAGCTTCATAAAATTTCTCATTACGATGGATAACAAATTGATTGATTTCTTACTTCATCTTGAACACCTTTGAAGGTGGCATGTATCGCTCCAAAAATTTCACATTCAAATTCTCCCATGTATCACATTCTGCAGCATCAAGATTATCATACCAATCTCTCGCCTTTTCTTTCAGTGAGAACTTAAACAATATGATCTTCCTATCATCCTCATGAGCTCCTCCGTCTTTTTGTGTACTTGCATAACCAAGGAACTTATTTAGATGTTGCTTAGGATCTTCAAAGGTTCCCCAAGAGAAGGGATTCCTTTCAACCATAGTGACAAGAGTAGGGTGTAAATCAAAATCGGCTCCGATCCCTCTCGCTCCTAACAACCCATCATCCATCAATCAATATCAAGTACAAACCACTCATACATGAATCATCAACACAAATACTCAACATGTAAAGTGAAAAAGAGAATAGAGGTGAGAAGAAACAGACAAAGATAAAACCTGGCACCACTACTCCTCCGGAGCATTATCATCATCATCATTATCGTTGCGCCAATCATCAAAGTCTTTGTTAAAACTATCGACTTTCCTATCCAATGCCTTGTAGTTGTCATTCAGATCTCCCAATCACCTATACATAGCATCATATCAAAGGTTGACTGCAGCGTAATTTGTATTCACCAATGCCAGTTGCCAATTGGTCTCCTGCTGGTTCGCATTCAGAGTGGCAAAATGCTCGTTCATCAGTATGAACTGCTCTCTATAAAAGTGATCCTGGGATTGCCAGAAATCCTGGTGCTGCTGTGGTGGCGGCTCATAGTACTGATACTGCTGTGGCTGCTGTGGCTGCTCCATCGGAGAAAATCCCATCTCCGGCTGCTCATGAGCTGGCTATAGCTCCTTATTCTCATACACAAAGTCCACTGGATCTCCCACTAAGGTCATATCCTCATTGATATAAACTCCTTGAAGATGCATATCAGCCAAAAGTCTCCAGTTTCCTTCCTCTAAACAAGTGTCGAATATCTCCTTGTGCTCCGGAGTGTTCATCAAAAGATTATTGTTGATCTGAATGGTAGTAAGATTAACAAGTGATAATGGAAACTTGAAAGAAATTGGATTCTTCCCACTGATGAACATCCACATATCATCGCTCCTCTGATCAAGCCCATCCTCACACAAGTAGACAAAATCAAATCAGGATCTCCTCGGATCGGCCGATGCTTAGTCAAATCAACTTGATAATACTCCGGTATCAGAGTAATCAATCCACCAATGTTCACATTCTGGAAGGAGCGAGTAGAGAACTTATACAGCTGCTGGAAAAAGTAAGAAGCCAAATTGAATTGAACTCCATTCATCATGCACCATAGCACATACAGCTCTCCTCTAGGTATACAACTCCCTTCAGATTGAGAAAACAACGTATTACTCAGGATCCAATCCATGTACGCTATCACGGGATTGTGAATAAAAGCAACCTTAGCGGTATTGGTATTGTAATCACCTTGCCTCTCCGAAATAGATCTCCTGAACTCATCAGCATTAAAATCCTCATTTTCTGCATCAGAAATCCCCATCGGACATCCAACCATCTCATTGAACTCATTTGTATACATAAGCTGCAGCTGGCCACCAATCTGCATCCACAAGCCATAAGGAAGATAATCATCTCCACGATTAACTCTCATTGTGCACAACACCTCGGCTGTGATGTGGAAATAAGTCTCCCTCTTCGGCTCCATAAATCAAGTGATCCCTACTCGATTGAACATCCAACGAATATTGTTGATGATGTTCTCCTCCACCATCGCTTGATCATCCTGAAAACGAGTCCTTGTTATCTTGTCAGAAATTGCTCTCCAAAATTCTTCCTTCTCCTCTCAATCATCAATCTTTATGCCATAATCGGAAGGCTCCTCTTGTCCCTCTTCAATTTCTTTGCAATTTCACCCTTCTTAGGAGGATTACTCTCCTTCCTTTTATAAGGTGTAGTAATTCCTTTACCTACAAAGATTATACTTCAATACATAATAGAGGAGATAAAGCAAGTATACCCAACCTAGGACTAATTAAAGCATGAATTCTATTCAAGACTTCAAACTCATATGCCCTAATCAATTCATGAATCAATTCCAAAATTTCAAGTGTACACTTCAAACATATAACACATGTATACTCAACACTTTTAATCAAAAGGAATCAAAAGTCCTAAGTTTCAACTTCCACGTTCAACATGCTTCTCAAATTCCAAAATCCAACAAAAATTCCAAGCATGCTCAACTTCCACAACTCAATTACACATAAACGTCACTTCAAATCAAGGAGCCCATACATGCATTTCAAAATTAAACTCAAGCCCGTAAGATTCACATAATTAATTTCACAAAACTCCATCAATCCAACATAAATTGAACTCATGCAAATTCATGTAAAATTTCAACAAGAACACCAAGATTCAAACTTCAATTCCAACTAAAAACATGTTTAATCAACTTACTCAATCTTCACTAAGTATATACTACTCCAATTCTGTTGGCGTTCGATCGTTTGGTTAATGTGAACCGTTAGGGTTCCATATGATTCTAATGCAGTGGAAGCAAAAAGAGTAGAATCATATTACCTTTCACCAGGGTTGATGTAGAGGATGACCAGCAATAGCAGTAAACATCCTTCCGGTTTTCTGCTGTATTTCCAAGTCTGATCTTGACGTCGTCTGGGCAACGATCTTCAAGATCTCCTCAATCTGCCTTCTCCCCCCTTTCTCATGTGTTTTGAGCGCAGGAATAATTCATTAGGGATCCAAATAAGTTGAGATGACTTATTTATAAGCTACAGCAGGGACCAGGAGGAGAAATTAGAGTTGGGCCTCCATTGGGCTTAAGTATCCAAGCTTAGCCCAAAGCTTATACTTAAGTCCAATAATAATAATATATTCCACTAAAATATTTTTATTGCACTACCGTTCTAATCCCATAATTACGTTATAGGCTCCTTCTTATTATGAGCTCGTTAGTCTCCCCATATTTAAGATATACAATGTCCATTAATAATTAAGTTACTGAAAACTTCATTAATTAATATCTCATATGAGAGTAGTACCACTCAACCTCATTATCATGCCGGAATAAATCCACCTACAGGATTTATCTGATAACGCTTATGAGCTCCTCAAGGGGACATCATCAACCTTTAACGGATACGAATTCCTTCTACAATCAACAGCACACCGTAGAGACAGCACTACTTCCCAACTCACCGAGTTTGTTTATTTAATTACATGTAAATCTCACCCATTGATTAATCAAAGAAGTACATACTGCCCTACATGTCGAGGTTATTGTATAGGGATTAAGAGCACGAACATCCATAATAATAGAGATCAAGTTCTTCTATATGACGTATAAGTCGAACGATCTCAAGCGGTCCTGCTCAATGCACACAAGTGCACTAATGTGATTCTTTAGCCAAGACAAGCTAACCAAACCACACTACAACCATCCCGATAGAGAGTCCCCATCTATCTCGGTTGTGAGCATCTATTTATACTTTATAAGAAAACCGATAATATGATCTTCCGCGTGTTGTCGCACAAAATATTATGTACAGTATAAAGTAAGTGGACTATTGCATCGTGCTTATAAATAAATTATAAAACGCAATCATTTGATCATTTGATTCTCATTTCAAATTAATTGTTAACGTATTGTTCATACAAAAGCTAGACTTTTAGTATACAATCCAACAATCTCCCACTTATACTAAAAGACTATGTTGTCACGTCTTCTACCATACATCTGATTCCCACTCCCACTACACGATCAATAACAGCTCTCACCTTGAGGTCCTTGTAAATGGATTTACTAGGTTATCATCCAATGCAATCTAGGTGACAACAACCTTCCCCTCATCATACGATTTCTCATAAAAGGTAGTACTCTCGCTCCATGTGTTTAATTGCTTTATGGACTCGTGATTCCTTTAAGTTTGCAACTGCACCAATATCATCAATATAAAATGTGATAACCTCGGGCGAACTTAGAAACACTTCTAAGTCCATCATGAAGTCTCTAGAGTCATATAGATACTTTGGCTGCCTCATAGACTCCAATTTATCATCTTTCCATGATGGAGTTCGGAGTCTGAAATATATTTCTATATAACACTCCTCCACATTATGACTCTACTCCCTAAAATTAAACACACAACCTTTGAGATGGATTTACTGTCGTTCCTATCTGATTTAAAAAATCCAAATCTATGTAACCCACAAGAAGCAGTGAATCTGTTCGGTAAGTCTACATATAATTTCTGGTCCTTTTCAGGTACTTCAAAATTATGTGTTACCACAGTTCAACATTCTTGTTTTGGGTTACCTTGATACCCACTGTTCATGCCTTCGGTAAAATAGATCTTCATTCTCGTGCATAGCATTCTTTAGATTAAGCTTCCTTATTCGCCGAAACATAAGGAACTGCCTTCATCATCATTATCTTCCTTTTGTGTCTTTAGACACAATTCCTTAGATAAAGTAACATGCTAAAACAAGTAGGGATCATATCATTTCATGAAGCTTGAGATATGCATAACATTCTTTCTTGTGATCCGTATTACAGTGATCAAAAGGATATTTTTGCTTCTCTTAAGTCCTTCATCTTATACCGCTTTATTGACCATACCCATACGCCCGACAATACTCTTTCATTGTCTCCAATGAGCAAGATACTATCTACGTATAGTACAAGAAATACCACCACGTTTCCATCACTCTTTTCAATACACAAGACACATCCGCGCATTGAATAAATCCATTTACCTGGATTTTTTCATCAAAACAGATGTTTCATGATCTTAAAGCTTTGCTTTAGTCCATCGATGGACACTTTTAAGCTTACTATCAAAATGCTCTTAGTCCTTTGCAATGAATCACTCTGGTTGCTTCACATAAATGTTTTCCTCAAGACTTCCAATCAGGAAAGCTGTCTTGACATCTATGTACTATCCCTCATATTTCATATGAGTAGCAACAGATAAAAGAGTCAAGATCAATAAAGGCATAGCTATCGGCGAATCAGGTTTTCTAATAATCCCACCCTTTTTTTCTGAGTATACCTTTTTGCAACAATCTTTGCTTTCAAGGTTTTCACATTACCGTATGATCCACTTTTATTTTCTATGACCACTTCCAAGGGCTTTTATACCATTTAGTGGTCTTACAAGCTCCTAGATATAATTTAGAATCCATAGATCCTATTTCAACATTCATTGCAACTTACTAAGAGTCCGCATTTTCATCTTGTAGTACTTTGTCATATCCGTGGGTCTATTCCATGTTTACTAGGGACCAAGTCTCACAACTCTTCCAAAACATATATCTTATGGATTGTCGAACAACCCTCCCACTACGACAAGGCACTACACGTAATTGTGTATCAGACGTGACACGCTTTGCAGTTTACCTTGTGGTATCTCCTCTTGTACAATTGGTACTAATACTTTGTGTTTTCCCTCTCACTTCCTTTAGAACAATTTATACATGGCTTTAATACATAGTCCTTTTCTAAAGATCTAATATTTGTGTTAACAATCACCCTTCGATTTTTTGGACTAAATAAATCACCCTTCATTTTTCTAGGATATCCCACAAACAGATAAACATTCATACGAATTATTATTTCTAGGGCATATCCATAAAATGAATTTAATAATTTCAAATAATTCATCATCTATCTAACCATTATCATAAGAGTCCTACACCTTCTATCCACCACACCATTCAGCTGGGGTATGCCCAATGTAGACAACTTGAGATTTAATCTCAACCTCTGATTAATAGCTCCTAACTATCCGAAGAGGTACTCGTAATCACGATTAAATCGTTATTACTTGATATATTTTCCATGATGCTTCACTGTACCAGCCTTGCAATTCTTGAATAAATCAAAGAACTTAGACATGCAGTGCATCAAATAAATATATCGGTATCTAGAATAATCATTGAATATTCATAACCTCCTCTCGCCCGAATAATTTTAAGATCACATAAATCAGAATGTACCAATTCCAACATATATATCATTTTTACTTCAAAGCAAGACTCGCAAGTCAGATAGTTTCCACTTCAGATAAACCTAACGGTCCATCGGCTATCAACTTTTAAATCCTACTCAAGTAAAATTATCTAGTCTTAGACGCCAAATGTATGTTTAGTTCATCTCCGAAGGTTCCTTTCTCTTACTAATATTAGAAGATGCATTATTAATTACTATTTGTTACATCTGTGGGATGTACATAAAGACAAATTCTCATAATCAAACGTCTACTTATATCATTAGATATATAAACAACTCTCACTGCAATAGCCACTACTCTTGTAGTTTTACCCATGTCATAATAATCTTATCCTCAGTTAGTAATAAACATTTAGTGATTCAAGTATCTACACACTACGTGTCAGTAGATGTCATCACTAATCATGTTTAAACAACCAGTGAATAAGATATAAAACTTGTTCACATCATGATAAAAATGGCTTTCCTTTACCACATGTTTTGTCAGAAGTTTCCCACCATAAACATCCACTCATAATTCAGGTGGAACTTAATCAAAACATCTAAGCAATTATGGAGAATAAAATTGACTTAGATTTTCCCTTCAACTTCTATTCCATGTATTTCCAATTCACTCATCAAATTAAATCATGACCTACCGCCTTTTAACTTACTCAAGTATCCGAAGAGTTACATGAGACCATCATATTTTTATGAACCTCACATCTCTTCATTAGAAACTTTAATAGGCATCATGAGACGTCCTTTGTGAGAACACACATGTATTTTCTTAAGCAATAAAATTCGAAACCAAGATTCTATTATAATCATCTAATTTAGACTAGTAAATATAATTTCTTTTAGTTAACAATAAGTGAAATAAAAACATTCGAAATTACAGAGAATCATAAATAAATAAACAGATCAAATCTTCGAATTTATTCATATATATTGATTCCCTCAAAATAATATAAAATATAAATTCACCGACATCTCAAGCACTGTGAGTCTGCAAGCCACGATAGTGTGGACGTTTACATACCCGAACATTTACAAGAGAAGGTTTTACCCATTAATTTTATTTATCAACCTAACCTCATGATAAAATAATTAATAGTCGGTTCTACTTTAGCCATGCAAATAAAAGCAGTGACTCTGATGGGGAGGATACTTATTATTTACATATAAGTGTACACCATTATTTGACCCCAAGTACACGGCCCAATATTTTATGCCTAACAGATGGAGAAGTACACACGCGCTCGGATAACTTCCTACAGTTATCAATTATAAGTTTGTACAGTGATCCGCAAATAAACGCATCCGATGGTGAAGAAGGTCTATGCCAACACGGAAGTTCATGTGCATCACATTACAAACAATAATTATTTAATGAAACCTGTATCAGTGATCCGTGAATAAACTCATCCAATAGGGAGGAAGGTCTATGCCAACACGTAAGTTTACTCACATCACTTGCAAACCATTAATG
Organism: Pogostemon cablin; assembly: GCA_023678885.1. Lineage (NCBI taxonomy): Eukaryota > Viridiplantae > Streptophyta > Magnoliopsida > Lamiales > Lamiaceae > Pogostemon > Pogostemon cablin. The sequence continues at coordinate 6,207,699 of CM042954.1, forward strand.
GAGGCTGCTGGAATTAATTACCAATCTCCTCTCCCACTTATTAAATTAACACAGAGGGTTTTTACATGTATACAATATTCAGAATAAAATATACAACCTAGCATGCTCCTTTTACGGCACATAAGGCAGTAAATCATAGAGATCATGCATACATATATAATAATAATCAATAAATAAATCAATTATAATAGTTATATATCAGTTAATTTGATTGTTCGCCTCCAAGCACGAATATGGGCAACCGGTCTACATGAATTTTCTTCCAGATTCTTTGTCCGGCAACCTGTTCCACCACCCGCCACCCTGCATGACCCATGTGCCCTCGCCCGACAGCGTGCACACTCATCACACCTTACCCGGCACTATGCACGCCAGGCCTTCACCATCACACGACATCACGCACGGATCGAGCGCCTGCCGTGCAGCCTAGTCGTACGCCAAAACACCTTCACAGCCAATATGGCGCCAACGCCTGACAATCCTCGCACGGCATGCCTGCTTCAAACGTGCGCGCTGACTGGCACCAAGCCCTGCCTTATGCGTGCGCATTCAGCAAACGTACGCCAAGCCCGGCCATCACGCACGACCACCTTCCCAAAACATGTCTCCATCCATGTGCAGAACGTCCGGTATCAGCCCAGCAAAATGCTCTCCTCTTACAAGAGCATGCCCGGCCAACTCCATGCGCCAACTCGTCTACACGCCCAGCATCGTGCATCCATCAGGCTTTATACGGTAGCCACCGAGTGTCACTCACGCCGTGTGCCAAGCCCTACCTTACAACGATAGACAACGTTCGCCAACCGCTTGGTAACTGCATGATTGGTGCGTGCCAATGGCAATCCACCCACCATGAGCTCGTCAACTCGTGCTTGCCCACTTGCTGTCATGCAAGCCCTGTGTGCCAAACAGCCTTCGCACGGCGGTATCCATGCCATAAACTCGCCACTCAGTCCCATCGCATGGCCATGTGCTAGCCGCCGTGCGCCATGTGGAATCTCCGAGCGCCAAGCGTGCAGTGTCCAGGCCTGACAATGATCGCTCAACGTTCTGGCCTGTTCTTGTTGACACCGTGCATACCCAATCCATGACATGCCCGACACCGTTCACACTGCTTCTGGAAAGCGTGCGCCAAAAGTCACACCCGACGCTGAACAAACGAGCTTTCTTTTCACCCGATTACCATTGTGCGCCAAATCTTGTCACCCTCCAGCAACTGTGTCCGCCTCACACGACAACGAGCACCATTCTCATCCCCATTACTCAGAAGAAGACTTTCACCAGACATGTTTTTCACCGAACAGGTTTTCACCAATTCTCACACACAACCATCGATAGTATATGGTTTACAGGTATAATTTAATAACATCAAAAACCCTAATCTCATGTGATTCTAATTTCAAAAATTAAATCACATAAACACATAAACCCTAGCCTAACGTGTCACGCTTCACCACGAAACCATAGCTCTGATACCAATTGTTGGCGTTCGATTATTTGGTTAACGTTAACTGTTAGGGTTCCATACGATTCTAGTGCAGCGGAAGCAAAGCGAGTAGAATCATATTACCTTTTACCAGGGTTGATGTAGAGAAAGACCAGCAGCAGTAGTAAACAACCTTCGGGTCTTCTGTTGTATTCCCAAGTCTGATCTTGACGTCGTGTGGGTGACAATCTTCAAGATCTCCTCAATCTTCTTTCTCTCCCCTTTCTCACGTGTTTTAGGCGCAGAAATAATTCATTAGGGATCCAGATAAGGTGAGGCGACTTATTTATAGGCTACAGAAGGGACCAGGAGGAGAAATTAGAGTTGGGCCTCTGATGCGCGTTTTCTTTGTACGCAAAATTAATCCCCAAGTAATAAGGATATCAATTGCAGCTTAGCAAGCGACCAAGTGAATATCGAACCCATTGACGGCGTATTATCAATTTAATTATTTACTAAATTAATTAAGATGAATGACAATAAAAGTTTGAGGTTTTTAATCTAATAACTAATAAACAATTAATTAAAATAACAAACAGAATAAAATATCACTCGAAGAATACGAAAGTTGATCAAGTAGGAGAATAGGTAGCTCCAGGGAAATCCAGTTTTACTACTTAACTTCCCTTCCATGTGTTGGTGCCCGAATCTGCCTTTTGAAATATGGACGCATCACTAAACCATGCATATTTACTCTATAGACACAAGCAAACATGTGTATAAAACGTGTGAATAACCTCGGAGCAAGAGACATAATTTCACCCCCCCTTTCTAGGTACTATCAGTATCAATTATTTTCCACATCTAGAATCTAACCCGATATGATCTCCCTTTATAGGTACTATAAAATTACCCTCTTTATCCTTCTTACTAACCAAAATTCAATTCAATTAATAAACATTTATATATGATAGTTCGAATGAAGCTTCGGAGTCCCCTCACTTAGAATCATAATATGGAATCATGTTCAGTAGTGAATGCACTCAATCTACAACCAAGATATATATATATATTCAGACTCTATATACTAATTGAAGATGCACAAAACGACCTTGAATATGGATTAAGAAAGTACAATCATATATAAAATAAATCCACAAGTAGTGTTGTACGGAGTGTACACATGGAAGTTCAATTAACTAGATAAAATCTTCACAACCCAAGTTCTACCAAAAAGGCTCTAGCCCATGATGTTAAGAAGAACAATCATGGGGGTTGGATAGATCTTACCCGGATGTCCGGAAAATATAAGATAAATTAGAAAATGAATAAAATCCTAAATGTGGGCATCGTCGCATCCTTCTCCGTCTTGAATTCTCCTCTTGGTTCTCCTCTTGATTCCACAGACGATTCTTCAAAGTGATGGATGGATGGAAGAAAGGAAGTGGATGATGGTTGGGGGTGATCCCCCCTTGTGGGGTGTAGTATAGTTGTGGCCTCTCTTCTCCTCTCTTGTATCTCTAAAATCAATAATGATGTGATCTACATCCCTTTTTATACTTGTAAGCACTCCTTATGGACCTTGGATAGGCTTTTTCTTAAAAAATATGCAAAAACACGCACTTGGGGTGTAAAAATCGGATCCGGACGCATCCCAGGCATGAAATTCGACCTAGGGGCTTGGTCGAATCCTGGTCGAATCGAAATCGGTGATTTTCCGCACTCCAGGCTTGTGATTCGACCTTGATTCGACCAAACCCTTTGGTCGAATCAATGTGTCGTGGTCGAATTGGATTTTTGCAGATTGTGAAGTCTCACCGTTTCGCGTATAACTTTCACATCCGACCTCCGAATTGAGTGATTTTTGTGCTGACGTGATCCTCTCTTCCTTGGCTTCCTATCCATATATAGAACTCAAATAAACTCCACCATTTGATTGTGTAAGAAGACATGGAATGTAGCACATCTGTTCTGTTCGGCACTGCTCGCGCGACGTCACCTCTTTGCTCATAACTTCTTCGTTCAGACTCCGAATGAGGTGTTCTTTATGTCAAAATGATCCCCTTTTCAGTGGCTTTCCAACCACGTATCACACTTTCCATTCAAAGCTCCACAAGAACACAGAAAAATTACGAAAGTTGGACGTCTGTTTTCAGTATTCTTGCATAAATTGCACCTTTTCTCCAACTTTACACTTTTGGATCTTTTTCTACCTAAAACACAACAAAACATCTCAAGTGCACCTTTTTCTCACATATGTCGAACATAAGACACTTGTGCTAATATATTATAATAATATCAATCAGATAGGTGTTCAATTGGACACTAAAACACGCTAATTTCGACTCATCAATCACCCAGACTTACTCGTTGCTCGTCCCGAGGCAACAAAATAAAAATAAAGATAGAGAGTATGAAAATTAGCGGGGAAACAAGGACTATGACACATACCCCATTCACATTACAATTGTCCTCAACTTAGGTCATGAAACTCTAATTATATGTAATAACCAATTCATAGCATACAAGTTAAGACAATCACCACCAATTCAAATGCTCCATCAACATGTTCTCACGGGAAGTATATATATCACTCGCACTCAAGTGTAAAGATGTACACTTATGGGATAAGGTGTTTACGCTCAGATTCAGTTCAATTGCATGCGTAACCATAAGATGGCCAAATATCTCAAACTCTCCACCACTAAAAGTATGATTCGACAATGGGATCAAAAAGGACTTTTCTTTTGGATGAAATGTTGGCTCTTTGGTAAGGGTAGGAAATATATGGATAATGTGACTCAAATAGTGGAGAACTAAAGATTATTGATCACTACAACTTTCATCCTCTCTTCCTTTACAATGCAGACGATTTTCATTCCTTCTTCACCTTCAAGCACAACTATTTTTTCTTCTTTTCTTTCTTTTTTCCTCTTTTGAGGTACCAGTTTCGGGCACTACCTCAAACATCTCGGGTACCAGTTTCGGGCACTACCCCTAAGTAACTTATTTTTAAGCTCATAATCACTTGTACAGCTCCAAATATTTTATTCCTTCCAAACTCCATTAAAATCAACTTCACATACTCTGACATCATTTAATTCTCCAGTAAATATAGGAATTTAAGGCTCAAATAGAATACCAAAGTGGCTATCTTCGTAGGTTGCCAAAGAAATAAGACTTTGAGGCTCAAAAGGGCTAACTTTGAATATATAATTATTTGGTAGGAAATTATTTGGCAAAGTGACTCATAAATATCAGAGATGGCCTAAAATCATCTCCCATCATCTAACACACAAGTAGTTTCAAGTAAGACAAGAGTTAAGTTCTAGAATACACACACAAGAACGATACTACCAGAAAGAAATATCATGTGATTAATTAACAAGATCAACAAGGCTCAAAATCTCACATGGGTTTTTAACAAGTAACAGAGCACTTTTCATGGTAAGCAATATCTCACAAGTACACGTAGAACTTCATATCACAATATAACTCAAGTACACTCCCTTCATCAATTTCAAGAGCATATGAATTTCAAGCACAATTTAACAATATAAGCTCACATTGATCACCAAAAATATAAATTAAAAGCACAAATAAAAATTAGAAAAAGGAAACGAGGGCACCTGATTTTTTCCTATCTATGCATGAGCTCCTCGAGTTGTTCAACTCGGTCAGGTCAAAGCCTCAGTTACCTGTTTCTATCATCAAAGCTCAAGCACACCCATCATCACATGATTCATCAATAAAATAGGAGAACTATAAGAAAGAATTAATTGACTATCTAATCGACTCCACACAATAAAAAACTACTGAACACTAGGCAAATCACAAAAAATTAACACATCAAAATCGATTAAAGTTTTAGCATACCGCAAAAAATAACTCCCCTATCAAACATTATAAAGAAAAGATTATACTCTTAGTGCTTTAATGAGGTAAGAACATCACACCCCCCCAAACTTAGTAAAAACGTAAGTCGAAACTAAATTTGAAAAGAGATATAATTGCCGAAACGTGAGCACCTCAAATATAAAAATTTCTTACTCACACGAAAGAAATAAAACAATAAAACGGAAGGGAAAGCCCTCAACAGGCGCTCATATTTAACGTCGGGGAGTCACGAAGGTTTACCACTTTTGAACTACTGAATCAGAGGACAGTCTTCTCACATCCTCACCTTCAAGTACTTTCTTTCGCTCTTCTTGTCTACACTCAACACCTCGCCTTTCTTGGTCACAAAAATATGATCATTGGAATTTTCTTTCTCTCATGGCTGTCTAGACACCTCCTTGTCAATCTTCCACTTAAATTCAGAATCATCTGCCTTAGAAAAATCAAGATTAAACAAGTTAGAAACCACGTCAATGCTCTTGCACGATTGAGTCTCCATGGGCATCTTCATTGTATGATCAAGAGAGAAAACCACATCTACATTATCCATCTGCAGTTTAAGCTTCTCGGCTCTCAACTTCTTTGCTCTTTCCCACTTCTTCTCCATTGTAAGCTCAGTATTCTGCTTATGTAATGGTACTGAAGTAACATCAACATCATGTGGAGCATTCGGCGCAGAAAATGGTATAGGTTGGTGCGATTCGACCTCAATTCAACCAGGGCTCTTGGTCGAATTGGGCACATAGTGGTTGAATTGATCTTCTGGAATACGATTCTCCCTTTGTATCTCCGATTCGACTTGGATTCGACCTGAAGGTTTGGTCGAATCGAAGTCCCCCAGGTCAAATCGACTCTCTATAAGATTTTTGCCCTCTAATTCGATCTGGATTCGACCTGAAGGTCTAGTCGAATTGACAAGGTGTTGGTCGAATCGGGCTTCTGACAAAACAGAGTGCTCCGGACGGGTGGATTCGACCTGAGGGCCAGGTCGAATCGACTGGATGCTGGTCGAATCGAGGCGCTGGTGATTCCAAATAACGTTCAGTGGGCCAATTCGACCTTCCCTGTTGGATTCGACCTGTAATGTTGGTCGAATTGGGGTCGAGTTGAGCTCTCGACGTCTCCAACTTCGATTTCGGCCTCATCGGTCCCTCGTACTGTGTTCCAGACCTTAACGTGATGGCATTATTCTCCAATGTTTGTGTCAATTAATTCACATTCGTGGCCATCTGCCCCATAATCGAAGTAAGGTTCTTCAACTGCTTAGATATATCTGCATGATCAACATTCATGGTATCCTCAAGACGATAAATCCTTGCATCATTCTCAACCATGTATAGATTGAAGGTATCTTCAAAACTCTTCACTTCGTGCTGCCTACTAGGCCCCCTTTGTGTTAACCCTGTAATCTGCTTCTGTTGGGATTCTAGTAGCTTCTTGATATTAGCTAGACTAGACAATCTCATCATTCCTATTCGGCTTCACTAGATGTTCAACCTGCGCCAACTTGCCAAGTACATATGATCCTCTAACTCTTTCAGTAGGCCAGTCACGTGAATTCATAGAGATGTCTTCAAACAACTTCTCTGCTTCAAGTGCTGTCTTAGATAACATCGCTCCTCCTGATGATGCATCAATAAAAACACGCGACTCACAATCCAATCTATTGTAGAAGATACTTATGTATTCAGCCTTAGACATTCCATGTTGTGGACACCTCCTGAGCATGTCTTTAAACCTATCCCACGCCTCATGAAATTTCTCACCCTGATTCATAACAAATTGGGTGATCTCTTGCCTCATCCTTAAGATCCTTGAGGGTAGCATGTATCTCTCAAAGAACTTCTGCTGCAGTTGGTCCCATGTAGTGCAATTCGTGGCATCAAGAATCTCATACCAAGCCTCTGCTCTATCAATCAAAGAGAACTTGAATTGGGCAATCCGTCTAGCATTATCATTAGCTCCAGCACCCATCTGAGTGTTTGCATAACCAAGAAATCTTCTAAGGTGTTGATATAGATCTTCAAACCATCCTCCAGAAAAGGGATTCTTCTCTACCATGTTAATAAGAGCGGGATGTATCTCAAAATCATCATCTTCGCCCCTTGCTCCTATCAACCCCATGTTGCCATTCCCATAGTTCATGAAAATTTCATGTATGGCAACATTATCCGGATTCTTCCTTGCTCCGGCAATGTTTAGCTCAATGTTTTATTCTTCCTTTCCTTCCTCTCCTTTTCGTAGTGCACAAGTACCTCGGAAAAATTCAAGGTTAGATAGAAATAAATAATCATAAATAAAGGTCTTGATCAAATTAGAAATAATAAACTAATAATAACAGCCGTCCCCGGCAATGGCGCCAAGAACTTGATGCGTATTTTCTTTGAACGTAAAATTAATCTCCAAGTATTAAGGATATCTATTGCAGCTTAGGAAGCAACCAAGTAAATATCGAACCCAAAGGATGGCGTATTATCAATTTAATTATTTACTAAATTAATTAAGACGAATGACAATAAAAGTTTGAGGTTTTTAATCTAATAACTAATAAACAATTAATTAAAATAACAAATAGAATAAAATATCACTCGAAGAATACAAAAGTGGATCAAGTAGGAGAATAGGTAGCTCCAGAGAAATCCAGTTTTACTACTTAACTTCCCTTAAGTGTGTTGGTGTCCGACTCTATCTTGTGGAATATGGACGCATCACTAAATCATGCATATTTACTCTATCGACACAAGCAAACATGCGTATAATACGTATGAATAACCTCGGAGCAAGAGACATAATTTCACCCCCTTTCTAGGTACTATCAGTATCAATTATTTTTCACGTCTAGAATCTAACCCGATATGATCTCCCTTTATATGTACTATAAAATTACCCTCTTTATCCTGCTTACTAACCCGAATTCAATTCAATTAATAAACATTCATATATGATAGTTCTAATGAAGCATCGAAGACCCCTCACTTAGAATCATAACATGGGATCATGTTCAGCAGTGAACGCACTCAATCTACAACCAATATATATATGCAGACTCTATACACCAATTGAAGATGCAAAAAACGACCGTGAATATGGATTAAGAAAGCACAATCATATATAAAATAAATCCACAAGTAGTGTTGTACGAAGTGTATACATGGAAGTTCAATTAACTAGATAAAATCTTCACAACCCTAGTTCTACCAAAAACGCTCTAGCCCATGATGTTAAGAAGAATAATCATGGGGGTTGGATATATCTTACCCGAATGTCTGAAAAATACAAGATAAATTAGGAAATGAATAAAACTCTAGATGAGGGCGTCGTCACGTCCTTCTCCATCTTGAATTCTCCTCTTGGTTCTCCTCTTGATTCCACAGATGAATCTTCAAAGTGATGGATGGATGGAGGAAAGGAAGTGGATGATGGTTGAGGGTGATCCCCCCTTGTGGGGTGTAGTATGGTTGTGGCCTCTCTTCACCTCTCTTGTATCTCTATGATCAATAATAATGTGATCTACATCCCCTTTTATACTTGTAAGCACTACTTATGGACCTTGAATGGGCTTTTTCTTGAAAAATACGCAAAAACACGCACTTGGGGTGTAAAAATAGGATCTGGACACGTCCAGGCATGGAATTCGACTTAGGATTCGACCTAGGGGCTTGGTTGAATCCTGTTTGAATCGAAATTGGTGATTTTCCTCACTCCAGGCTTCCGATTCGACCTTGATTCGACCAAAGGGTTTGGTCGAATCAATGTGTCGTGGTCGAATTGGATTTTTACAGCTTGCGCAGTCTCACCGTTTCGCGTATAACTTTCACATCAGACCTCCGAATTGAGTGATTTTTGCGCTCACGCGATCCTCTCTTCATTGGAATCCTATCCAATAAAAGAACTCAAAGAAACTCCACCATTTGAATGTGTAACAAGCCATGGAACGTTGCACATCTGTTCTATTCGGCACAGCTCGCGCGACGTCACCACTTTGCTCATAACTTCCTCGTTTGGACTCCGAATGAGGTGTTATTTACGTAAAAATGATCCCCATTTTAGTAGCTTTCCAACCATGTATCACACTTCCCATTCAGAGCTCCACAAGAATACAGAAAAAGTACGAAATTTGGACGTGCGTTTTCAGCATTCTTGCACAAATTGTACCTTTTCTCCAACATTACACTTTTGGTCCTTTTTCCACCTAAAACACAACAAAACACCTCAAGTGCACCTTTATCTTACATATATCGAATATAAGACACTTGTGCTAATATATTACAACAATATCAATCACATAGGTGTTCAATAGGACACTAAAACACGCTAATTTCGACTCTCATCAGCCTCCATTGGGCTTAAGTATCCAAGCATAGCCAAAAGCTTATACTTAAGTCCAATAATAATAATATATTCCACTAAAATATTATTACTGCACTACCGTTCTAATCCCATAATTACGTTATGGGCTCCTTATTATGAGTCCCTTAGTCTCCCCATGTTTAAGATATACAATGTCCATTAATTAATTAAGTTACTGACAACTCCATTAATTAATATCCCAACCGAGAGTAGTACCACTCAACCTCATTATCATGCCGGAATAAATCCACCTGCAGGGTTTACATGATAGTCCTTATGAGCTCCTCAAGGGGACATCATCAATCTTTAATGGACACGGATTTCTTCTACAATCAACAACACACCATAGAGACAGCGCTACTTCCCAACTCACCGAGTTTCTTGATTTAATTACATGTAAATCTCACCGATTGATGAATCAAAGAAGTACATACTGCCCTACGTGTCGAGGTTATTATATAGGGATTAAGAGCACGAACATCCATAATAACAGAGATCAAGTTCTTCTGTAAGTCAGTATAAGTCGAACGATCTCAAGTGGTCCTGCTCAATACACACAAGTGCTCTAATGTGATTCTATAGCCAAGACAAGCTAATACCAAACCACACTACAACCATCCCGATAGAGAGTCCCCGTCTATCTCGGTTGTGAGCATATGTTTATATTATAAAGAAACCGATAATATGATCTTCCGTGTGTTGTCGAACAACATATTATCTATAGTATAAAGTAAGTGGACTATTGCATCGTGCATATAAATAAATTATAAGACGCAATCATTTGATCATTTGATTCTCATTTCAAATTAATTGTTAACGTATTGTTCTTACAAAAAGTTAGACTTTTAGTATACAATCCAACAAGGGTAAAGAAGTAAGAAAACATACCTTTATCTCTGGACATGGTGTGTGTATGATGCTTGCCAAAAATCCCCAAAATTGAGTGGAAAAATCAATCAGACTTGAATCCTCCAAATCTTGGATGTGGAAGTGTGTGGAGAGGAAGAATTAAGTGTAGGATGAGTTTAGAGTGATTTTTTTACAGACAGAACGAGAGCTTCGAGGAAGGGTGACGGGAAAGTGGTCGAACAGTGTGCAGAAAATCACATATATTCGCCACTCCAGACTCAGTTCAACTCGAACGGCGTGGTCGAACTAGGTCTCCCAAGTCGAACCGGGTGTCTATCTGCTGAAACATTTGTAGTTCAACCATAGTTCGACCAACCAGTCTTGGTCGAACCACATTGTGTTGGTCAAACCACGCCTCTGTAAACTGAAAATTGCCCCCTGTTCTCCCCTGTTCCGTTCTACCATCGTTCAATCGGGAAGTGTTGGTCGAACTGGATGGTTTGGTCGATCAGGCCCTTTATAAGCTGATAAACTCCTCGACATGGCGTTCGATCGTAGCTCGACCAAAGCATTTTGGTCGAACCATGAAAGTTTGGTCGAACAGGCTTCTAGAAGTTCATTTTTGGTGCTTTTCTTCGTCCCCTGCAAAACTCAAACTCTAAAAGAACATCAAGCATCATATTAAACTAAAACAAAGCTAGAGAATCACTCTTAGACTATAAAAATCATGTATATTACTCTGCTCACACTATAAAATAAATAAAACACCACTGAACACTAGGCAAATTGTAAATAAGAGACACATCAAAACTGGTTAAAGTTTTAATATACCGAAAAAAATCAACTCCCCTAGCAAACGTTACTAAGAAAAAATTATACTCTTGGTACTACAATGAGGTAAGTAAATCACACCCCCAAACTTAGTAGAAACTACAGTCGAAACTAAGTTTGCAAAGAGAAGTAATTGCCGATTAGGAAGTGATGGGTGTTTTCTCAACACACAAAATTAATCCTCAAGTATAAGGATATCAATTGTAGTTTCGATAGGTAACCAAGTAATTATCAAACCCAAGAGATGGATTATTATCAATTCAATTATATTCTAATTAACTAAGACTATATTGGCAAATTAGATTTGGTTTGATTACGAAACTAAATAACATATAATTGAAATAGCAAAATAAATAAGCAAGTAATAGAGAAAATTCGGTTGTGATCAAGTAAGTAATAGAGTAGTTCTTCAGGTCATCCAGTTTTACTTATTAATTTCCTTTCCATGTGTTGTTGTCTGAATCTACCTTGTAGTTTATGGACGCATCACTAAACCATGCAAACATACTCTATAGACACAAGTAAGCAAGTGTATGACACGTGTGAATATCCTCAGAGCAAGATGTAGACTTCACTCCCTTTCTAGGTACTATCATAATCAATTATTTCTCATGCACTTAGTACTCTAACCCGATTTAATCTCCCTTTTTAGGTACTATAAAGTTATACTCTTTATCCTACTTATTAACCCGAATAAGATTCAATTAACAAGTATCTATATAAGATAGTTTTAATAAGATTTCGGAATCCCTTCACTTAGAATTATAACATGTGATCTTGCTCAGCGGTGTACGCACTCAATCAATAACCAAGAGATGTATTCAGACTCTACATAACAGTTAATGATGCACAAAACGACCGTGAGTATGAATTGAAAAAGCATAATCTTATATAAAATAAACCACAAGTAGTGTTGTACGAAGTTTACACATGAAAATTCAATTAACTCTTATAACTTTCATAACCCTAGAACTACCGGGGTGGTTCTAGCCCATGATTGATCTAGGAACAATCATGGTTAATTGATATGATCTTACTTGACTCGCCAGACGAACCTCTCTCATGACCCATTTGGATGGTAGGGTTTCGGTGGTTGATTGATGATTGATGTGTGTCGTGTTGTGTTCTTCTTCTCCTGCGAAGGCTCTTCTTTTATACTCATAGGACCTCCTTCTGGGCCTAGGATTGGCCTTTGCTTGAAGCACACGTCAAATTTGGTAAAAGATATCTGAAATTACCATAAATAGCATCAGTAAAACTCCGTTCGACCAAGCCTGACTGGTCGAACACGACCTCCAACTCAAGCAACAGGTCGAGCAAGCTCTTTGGACTATTTTGACATTCTTCTAGACTTAACCTCCTCTGCTCGACCAAATTGATGTTGGTCGAGCAACACTTCAAGTCGAACAAACTCTCTGTAAGTTTTGTTCACTTTATTCGACCTCTGCTCATCTGCTCGACCAAGCTGATGTTAGTCGAGCAATGCTCCAAGTCGAGCTAACTCTCTGAACGGATCTGCACAATCTGCTCAATTTGGCCTCCTTTGTTCGGCCATAGTGATGTTGGTCGAACAGGCTTTTGAGGTCGAACGGAACTCGAAACATGCCTCTAAAATCCTATCTTCCAATTCCGAGCCTTTTGCACTTGTTTTCCTATACAAATATGCTCAAACAGCCCTTGTACCCTCTGATTCATGACTTTTCCATCAACGTACTGATTCGTCTCAATAAGAGACTCAATCGTACTCCATTCCCATTCAAATCATAGCCCAAAATACGTAAATTTACACTCTCATCAGGAAGCGCCTTAAATATAAAAATTTCTTACTCACACGAAATAAATAAAGCAATAAAATGGGAGGGTAAGCCCCCAACAGGCGCTCTTGTTTAACGTCGGAGAGTCACGACTCACGACGGTACCAACCAAATGTAAGGTATCTTCAAAGATGACACAGGCATCATCCGGCGACCTATAGTGCTTCAATCGATGCCCATTCGCTGCTATGATGTCTCCATCTTTGTTCATGATCTCAAAACTCCCCCCTCCGCAGGCTCTATGGATAATGAACGGTCCCGTCCACTTCAATTTCAATTTTTCTGCAAAAAGCTTCAAACGAGAGTTAAAAAGTAATACCTTATCTCTTTGATTGAACTCTTTGTTGGATTGTATATTAAAAGTCCTATAAATCATATTTTGTGTGACAACACACGAAAGATCATATTATCGATTTTCTTTTAAAGTATAAACAGATGCTCACAATCAAGATAGACAGGGACTCTCTATCGAGATGGTTACAATGTAATTTGGTATTAGTTTATTTTCATTATAGAATCACATTAGTGCACTTTGTGTGTATTGAGCACGACCACTTGTGATCGTTCGACTTATACTGACTATATAGGCGATGTTGTTTATTGAGTACATGAGTAATTAAATGATGATAAGATTATTGAGTACATGGGTAATCTACAAAAGTAGTGGTCATTGCATCGGGAGTTGTTTATTTATCTTTTGATAGGAATAAACATTTGATTATGAGAAATTATCTTTACGTACATTTTCATAGAAAGAATTTCATTTTAGTTCCTATGCATCTACGGATGAATACTCTATTTCATTTGAATGACATAGTCATTATAATGAAGGATGGAGCTATAATCTGATGAAGTACGTTGGTGGACAATTTGTATACTCTTAAATCATGTTTATCCCACGGATGCAACAAATTGTAATGATAATGCGTCTTCTAATCTTAATAAGAGAGAGGAACCTTCGGATATGAACTAAACATACCTTTTGGCATCTGAGACTAGGTCATGATTGCCTTTTCAAGACAAAGGGGTGTAGAGCCAAAGATATGTTGGAATTGGTTCATTCTGATTTATGAGGTCCTAAGATTATCCTTACGAGAGGTGGCTATATATATTTATTTGATGCACCGCAAGTCTTAGTATTATGATTAATTCAAAAGTGCATGGGTCATGCGGTGAAGGGTCATCGAAAATATATCAAGGAATTACGATTTAATCATGATGGTGAGTACCTCTTAGGATAGTTTAGGAGACTTTTATCAGAGGTTGGGATTGAATCCCACGTTGTCAACACCGGGCAAGCCCCAGCCGACTGGTGTGGCGAAAAGAAGGAATGAGACTCTTATAGAAATGGTTAAATAGATGATGAGTTATTCGAAATTACTAAATTCATTTTATGGGTATGCCCTAGAAACAGCATGTTGATTTGATGGTTGACTATTTTGTAGGATATCCTAGAAAAATGAAGGGTGTTTTATTTGATAGTCCAAAAGATCAAAGGGTGGTTGTTAACGAACACTAGATTTTTAAAAAAGACTATATAATAAATCACAAACCTATGTATAAATTATTCTAAAGGATGTGAGAGGGAAACACAAAGTATAGTACCAATTGTACAATAGGATATACCACAAGTAAACTGCATCGCGTGACATGTCTGATGCACAATTGCGTGTAGTGCTTTGTTGCAGTTGGAGGGTTGTTCTACAACCTGATAGATTTATGTTTTGGGAGAGTCGTGAGACTTATTCCCTAGTAAACATGAAATCGACTCATGGATACGACGAAACACTACAAGATAAAAATGCAGAATCTTAGCAAAGTGCAATGATTTCCAAAATAGAATCTATGGATTCTAAATTAGATTTGGGTGCTTGTATAATCGCGAAATGGTATGAAAACCATTGGAAGTGGTTCTACAAAATAAAAGAGGATCAGACGGTAAGATGATACTTCAAAACAAGGCTTGTTACGTAAAGGTAGACTCAGAAAAAAGGTGCGTTCGAGTATGAGGAAACCTTTTTTGCCCGTAGTTAAGTTTTAGTCGATCCGTGTTCTTTTATTTTATAGTTGCTCATATTGAATTATGAGGTATAGCAAATAGATGTCAAGACAGCTTCCGTGATTGGAAGTCTTGAGGAAAACATTTATGTGAAGAAACCAGAGTGATTCATTGAAAAGAGCGAAAAACATTTTAAGTGTAAGCTTAAAAGTGTCCATCGATAGATCGAAGCAAACTTTAAACTCAAAGTACATCTGTTTTGATGAGGTAATCCAGTGATATGGATTTATTCAATGTGTGCATGTGTCTTGTGTATTAAAAAAAAGGTGATGGAAACGTGGTGGTATTTCTTGTATTGTACATAGATAGTATCTTGCTCATTGGAGACAATGAAAGAGTATTTTGGGGCGTATGATTATGGTTCATAAAGCAGCATGAAATGAAGGATATAAGAAGAAGCAAAACATATTCTTATGATCATGGTGATATGGATCACAAGATAGAATGTTGTGCTCATCTCAAGCTTCATGAAATAATACAAGCCTTACTCGTTTTAGCATATTATTTTATCTAAAGAAATGTGTTAAGACACAAAAGAAGATAAAGGTGATGAAGGCAGTTCCTTATGCTTCGGCAAATAAGGAAGCTTAATTTAAGGATTGCTATGCACGAAATTGGATATTTATTTTACTAAACACATGGTCAATGGGTATCAAGGCAACCAAGAACAAGAATGTTGAACTGTGGTAACACATATTTTTGAAGTACCTGAAAAGGACTAGAAATTGTATGTGGGCTCACCGGACAGATTCACTGCTTCTTGTGGGTTACATAGATTCAGATTTTTCAAATCAAATAGGGACGACAGTAAATCCACCTCAAGGTTATGTGTTTATTTTGGAAATTGAGTCATAATATGGATGAGTGTTATATAGAAATATATTTCGGACTCCACCACGGAAATATGATAAATTAGAGTCTCTGAGGCAGCCAAAGTATCTGTATGACTCTAGAAACTTTGTAATGGACTTAGATGTGATTCTAAGTTTGCCCGAGATTATCACATTTTATTGTGATGATAATGGTGCAGTTGCAAACTTGAAGGGAATCACGAGTTCATAAGAAATTAAACACATTAAGTGCAAGTAACACCTGTTATGGGAAATCTTATGATGATGGGAAGTTTATTGTCGCCTAGATTGCATTGGATGATAACCTAGTAAATCCTTTTACAAGGACCTTTAGGCGAAAGATTTTGATGGTCATGTAGTGGGAGTAGGAATCAGATGTATGGCAGTGGTCTTGGCAGCATAGTCTTTTAGTTTAAGTGGGAGATTGTTGGATTATATACTAAAAGTCTAGCTTTTTGTATGAACAATGTTTAACAATGAATTTGAAATGAGAATCATATGATCAAATGTTTTGCATATTATAATTGCACAAGTCCACTTACTTTATACCGTAAATAATATGTTGTGCGACAACACGCGGAAGATCATATTATCAATTTCCTTATAAAGTATAAACAGATGCTCACAATCGAGATAGACAGGGACTCTCTATCGGGATGGTTATAGTGTGATTTGGTATTAGTTTATCTTGACTATAGAATCACATTAGTGCACTTTGTGTGTATTGAGCAGAACCGCTTGAGATCGTTCGACTTATACTGACTATATAGGAGAACTTAATCTTAGTTATTATGGATGTTCGTGCTCTTAATCCTTATACAATAACCTCGACATGTAAGCCAGTATGTATCTCTTTGATTCATCAATGGGTGAGATTTAAATATTAAATCAACAAACTCGGTGAGTTGGAAAATAATGTTGTCTCTATGGTGTATTGTTGATTGTTGAAGGAATCCATGTCCTATTAAATAGGTTGGTAATGTCCCCTTGAAGAGCTCATAAGGATTATCATGTAAACCCTGCAGGTGGATTTATTCCGCCATGTTAACAAGGTTGAGTGATACTACTCTCGGATGAGATATTAATTAATGGAGTTGTCAGTAACTTAATTAATTAATGGACATTTTATATCTTAAACATGGGGAAACTAACGGGCTCATAATAAGAAGGAGCCCATAACGTAATTTTGGGATTAGAGCGGCAGTGCAGTAATAATATTTTAGTGGAATATATTATTATTATTGGATTTAAGTATAAGTTTTGGGCTAAACTTGGATACTTAAGCCCAATGGAGGCCCGACTCTAATTTCTCCTCCTGGTCCCTGCTGTAGCCTATAAATAAGTCACCTCACCTTATCTGGAACCCTAATCTAATGTCTAATTCATGTGTGAGATGAGGGAGGAAGCAGATTGAGGAGATCTTGAAGATCGTCGCCCACACGACATCAAGATTGGACTTGAGAATACAGCAGAAGATCAAGAGGTTGTTTTCTACTGTTGTTCTTCCTCAACATACCCTGGTAAAAGGTAATACGTTTCTATCTTCTTACTTCCACTAATTTAGAAATGCATGGAACCCTAACGGTTCATGCTAACCAAACGATCGAACGCCAACACTCTTTAGAAGTGATCTTCGAGTCATGCCACTTCTTCATTCTCTTATAGATCACTGAGTTCTTAAAAGCTTGACTTCTAAACTCATCCAATTGATTGATATGAGTCAACCTTAAGTCCTTAACCTCATTTATGGTTAAGTTCAAACTTCTTACAGCCAGAAGGACTTAAGTTGAATCTCTATGGGTAAGTGGCACGGCTTCCCATAGACAATTTGATAAGGTGACATGTCTAGCACAGTCTTATATGTAGTTTGGAACCTCCATAAGACATCGTCAAGCTTCATAGCCTAATCTTTCCTATTGGTTCCAACCACCTTCTCCAGGATTTGCTTCACTTGCCAGTTAGAGACTTCCGCTTGCCCATTCGCTTGAGGATGATAGGGTGTAGTTACCCTATGCTTAACACCATACTCCTTGAGAACTCTTTTAATAAGCTTGTTGACGAAGTGGGAACCTCCACACTTACAAGTGCTCTAGGAACTCTATAGCGGGCGAAAATATGCTTCTTCATGAACGACAAGATCGTCTTTGAATCATTCAGGCGAGTTAGAATCGCTTTCACCCACTTAGAAACATAATCAACAGCAAGAAGGATGTATAGGAATCCATTAGATAGTGGAAATCGCCCCATAAAATCAATTCCCCATACATCAAAGATCTCTACAACAATGCTTTGCTGAAGTGGCATCTCATCACTTTTACTTATATTTCCCATCCTTTGAAATCTATCGCATGTCGCCACATAGGATTCACAATCTTTGAACAAGGAAGGCCAATATAAAGCGAATTGAAGTACCTTAGCAGCTGTCTTTTAGGCTTCAAATTTACCCCCATTAGGTTGTGCATGGTAAAAGTCAAGAACACTCTCTATCTCCATCTCAGGCACACATCTTGTCGAGAGTGAAAATAAAAGTATTTTAGTGTCCAATCTAACACCTTTTGGATGAGTATTGTTGTTATGTATTAGCACAAGTGTCTTATATTCGATATATGTGAGAAAAAGGTGCACTTGAGGTGTTTTATTGTGTTTTAGGTGGATAAAGGGATCAAAAGTGCCAAGTTGGAGAAAAGGTGCAATTTGTGCAAAGATGCTCTGAAATGCAAGTCCAACTTGTGTAATTTTTCTATATTCATGTGGACCTCTGAATTAGAAGTGTAATATATGGTTGGAAAGCCACAGAAGAGAGGGTCGTTTTGGCATAAAGAACACTTCAATCGGATTTCAAACGAGAAACTTATGATCAAAGTGGTGACGTCGTGCAAGTTGTACCGAACATAACGCCTGTGCCACTTTCCATGACTTTTTATAAATTCAAATGTTAGAGTTTCTTTGAGTTCTTTATATGGCTAGAAAGCCAAGGAAGAGAGAATCACGAGACTGCAAGAATTACTCAAATCGGAGGTCGAATGTGGAAGTTATGTGCGAAACGGTAAGACTGCGCAAGCTTGTTCGACCGGTGGGAGTCCGTTCGACCAGAATCATCTTGGTCGAACAAAATATCCAAAATCTTAAAAAAATTTTGTTCGACCAGCGTTCGACTATGGGGAACTTGTTCGACCAAGAAGGTTTGGTCTAACAAAATGTCGCTGGTTCTATTTTTGGGAATTTCGGGTTTCTTTTACCAAATTTGACGTATATCTCAAGTAAAAGCCCTTCCAAGGCCCAGAAGGAGGGCTTACAAGTATAAAAGGGGATGTAGATCACATCGTTATTCATCATATTGGAGATTGAATTGGAGAGAGCCACATCCATCCTACACCACCCCACAAGGGGGGATCACCCCCAACCATCATCCACATTCTTCCCTCCATCCATCCATCACTTTGAAGATTCATCTGTGGAATCAAGAGGAGAACCAAGACGAGGATTCAAGACGGAGAAGGACGCGACGACGCCCACATCTAGAGTTTTGTTTATTTCCTAATTTATCTTGTATTTTTAAGACTACGGGTAAGATCTATCCAACCCCCATGTCTGTTTCCTACAACATCATGGGCTAGAGCCTTTTTGGTATAACTAGGGTTGTGAAGGTTTTTACGAATTAATTGAACTTCCGTGTGTAAACTCCGTACAACACTACTTGTAGATTGATTTTATATATGATTATGTTTTCTTAATTCATATTCACGGTCATTTTGTGCATCTTCAATTGATATATAGAGTCTGAATATATATCTTGGTTGTAGATTGAGTGCGTTCACCGCTGAACAGGATTCCATGTTATGATTCTTAGTGAGAGGACTCCGATGCTTCATTAGAACTATCATATATGAATACTTATTAATTGAATTAAATTTGGGTTATTAAGTATGATAAAGAGGATAATTTTATAGTACCTATAAAGGGAGATCATATCGGGTTGGAGTACCAATTGGCCAGGGAAATAATTGATACTGATAGTACCTAGAAAGGAGGGTGAAATTATATCTCTTGCTCTGAGGTTATTCACACGTGTTACACGTATTTTTACTTGTGTCTATAGAATAGATATGCATGGTTTAGTGATGCGTTCATATTCCACAAGACAGAGTCAGACATCAACACACGGAAGGGAAATTAATGCGTGAAACTAGATTATCCTAGAGCTACCTATTCTCCTACTTGATCCACTTTCGTATTCTTCGAGTGATATTTTATTTTTATTTGTTATTTTAATTAATTGTTTATTAGTTATTAGATTAATTCCACAACTTTTATTGTCTTACGTCTTAATTACTTTAGTAAATAATTAAATTGATAATACGCCGTCCTTTGGGTTCGATATTTCACTTGGTCGCTTGCTTAAGCTACAATTGATATCCTTAATACTATGCAATTAATTTTGCGTGCAAAGAAAATGCGCATCACACCTACAGACGATAGAATTCGCACAAATTTTGTACACAAACGGATCATACCATATGAAAGTCTCAACATCTCTCTTGAATTTCGCAAGTTGATACCTATTGAGATCCTTAGGAATTTCACCCACTGCAATATAACTGACATAATCAGCATACCATGGATCCATTCCTTGAGCAGCCACTACACGAGCTCTCTCCGCTCCTTCAACAGACACTGCCATAATCTTCTTATCCGGGAACATCTCTTCAATGTATACAAAAGAATCATCATAATGTTCCCTTGTCTCTAACCTTGATAGGTGATCTGCCAAAACATTCTCTGTTCCTTTCTTGTCTCGGATCTCCATATCAAACTCTTGTAGAAAAAGGATCCATCTAATAATCTTGGGCTTCGCTTCCTTCTTCTACATCAAGTACCGGATCACAGAATGATCCGTACACTATTGTCTTCATGCCAACCAAATATTGTCGAAACTTATTTAATGCAAACACAATAGCTAAAAACTCCTTCTCAGTGACAGTGTAGTTCTTTTGTGCTGCATTAAAAGTTTTTCTCGCATAGTAGATGGCGTAGAACTTCTTTTACTTCAGCTGCTCGAGCACCACTCCAAGTGCTAGATCACTTGCATCACACATAAGTACATGTTTAGTGTCAAAATTGGCAAAAATTTAGATTTGTTTTAAGTGTGATTTTTAGTGTTTTTTGTGTGTTTTTTAGTCTTTATTTTAATATTTATGTTGGATTGATATTTGTAAGAGAATGGAGATCTATGTGTGAAATTCTTACAGGAAAAAGAACTAAAATGATCAAACTTGAAGAGGAGTACATCAAGAAATGTGGGAAAAATTGCTGAAAAATGAAAAAATGGAAAAATGAAGAAAATTGAGAAATTCGGGAATGGGAAAATGAAGAAAATTGAGAAATTAGACCTGAATTTCTCATATTCGAGTCGAATATCCGAGAAGAAAAATTCCGCCCGAATATTTTAGCTTGCTGGAATACAAGGAGCTTCATCTTCATGAGAAATTTGACCATCAGAGAAATTCCGGTCGAATTTCTGGTCAAATTTTCGGACTTTCGAATTTATGCGCAGAAATTGAAGAAACATGAGCACGCTTTTAATAAATTCCGGTAGAAGTTCTGAAATTCCGGCCGAATTTAAGAGAAAAATCTACAGTTCTGAATTTTTGCCCTAATTTCCATTTGTAGCCACAAAGGATGATATAAATACAACACAATATGATTTTGGAGGGCAAGGAGAACAGGGCGCACACATCTATCCCTTTGGGGATTTTGATCCCTTCCACACTTTCACTCCATTTCTTCCATCCATCTTCCATACTTTTCATCATTTTGTTGTTGGGGACAAGAAAATCTCAAGAGCTAGAGGTGGAGATCAAGAAGAGTTGAGATTTTCTTCAAGAAATTGAAAGGGAAGATTTAATTCATTTTGTATTTTTATTTGGATCTTAGACTTGATAAGTAATTGTAATGAATCGTCTTCTTATTTTATTACTTTTATCATATTAAGCTAATCCCTCTAGTTGGATTAGGGATATGAAGAGCACTTTTGATTCATATTAGCATATGAATTAAATTGGCTTTTGCTTAATTGTTATTGATTTCTATCTATGGGTTTTGATTGCTTGGATTTTATGATGGCATGGTTTGTTGTTTATGGATGATTTATTGATTCAATGGGTTGTTGATCAATTGGTTGTTTGTAGTGATTAAGTGCCTTCATATTATTCATGTCTATATTGCTGGGGTGTGATGGAAACGACTCTCCATAGTATTAGATGAGCATTGGTAGACATTGGGTTTGGGTTTAACCAAAAGGATAATTGAACCCTATGAGAGGAACAAATCCATCGTTGGCCTTAGTACGCGCAAAAGGGAGAATTGCATCTAAATAGTACCTTCTAAGGGAGATTTAGAGCATAATTAGTACCTAGATAGAAGGGGTTAGTGTTAGGCATCGATCCTAGGTGCGTTCAGGAGTCTCTCGGAGATTTACAACCTTTGTAACCCGAAAGGGTGCTTAAGATATCATAGTGATCGCCTCTAATTGATACCAATTAATTGGAATTCCTTTTGCATGTTAGTATAAGTTGAAGTGTGCTTGGATGTTTCTAATCCCATTTCTTAAGTATTGAATCTTTGACACCTATTTTCTTTTATTTTTAATTTCTCTTATTTGATATTTTATTTACTTGCTACTTGCTTTAGTTGTTAATTTCAAAAATCAAACTCAAAATCCTGATCATTCCTACAAAAGTGACATAAACATGAGCTCATGTATTTTATTAGTCCCAACTTAAACTCCTGTGGGTTTGATAATTTTATTCCTTGGTATATATTTCTACAACGAATGAGTATTCTTTCTCGTGAGTACAAAATATTCAAACAAGAAATTGGCGCCGTTGCCAAAGGAGGTTAATGGATTACTAAAATACTGTGTTATTATTTTAGTTGTTCTTGATAAGGATACTTTTTATTTTATTTTATTTACTATTTTTGTATGTGATCTCACTCTTTGAATTTTCATATGTGTATTATGATCACAATATCAAAGAGAAATCAATCGATTATTCTTTTGAATTTGGAGTTGGAAAGGACATTACGAAGAGAAAAGCTAGGGAGACGTAAACCCAAAAATAAAAAAATAGAAGTAAATCATGATGAGATGCTAATAAATGAAGAGGCACCGGCACATGTTAGTGGAAACGTCCAAAAGATGGTTAATATGTTCAATAATCAAGCTATGCAAGGAAATATGCAAATACCTCAAGAGAGACCATGGCCAAGGGCTATCCGGGATTATTTTCAACCAAGAGCTTTACATGATATGGGAGTGTTGGCTCCACCTATTGCGGCTAATAACTTTGAGTTAAATCTCGGCTTGATTCGCATGGAGCAAGCCAACCAATTTGGAGGAGGTTTACATGAAGATCCCAATGAACATTTAGTCAATTTTATGGAGGTTGCTAACACTCAACATTTATGGAGTTTTAGATGATGCCATATGTATGAGATTGTTTCCCTTCTCATTGAAGGAGAAGGCAGAAGCTTGGCTAAATACGATACTTCGGGCACTTGCAACACTTGGCTAGATATGGTACAAAAGTTCTTGAACAAATATTTTCCTCCATCAAAGGCATTGCAACTCAAGAGCTTAATTACTCAATTCAAGCAATTTCCACTTGAGAGCTCCTATGAAGCATGGGAGCATTTTAAAGAGATGTTGAGGAAGTGTCCTCAACATGGATTTGATGAGAACTAACAAATTGGTTTCTTTTATCAAAGTTTGAAAGGGGATGCTCGGATGTTTGTAGATGTCTCTTCAGGAGGATCTTTGCTTGGGTTGACATCTCAAAAGGCTAAGAATATTTTTGAAGATATTTCAGTGAACACATATCAATGGCCTTCCGAACGAGTTGTTGGTGGATATGAGCTTGAGAAAGTGGCTCAAATAGAGAGGTTTTGTGGAGTCAACCAAGGTGGATTTCAAAGTGATGACATGAAAGAGATGAATGCTAACCTATTAGCGTTGACGAAGCAAATGAACCTAATCACTCAAGGGCTTTCTCAAGGAGGAGGTATGAGTTCAAGCATGATGGAAGCAAGCACAAGTCATGGAAGATGTGGCATATTTGGATAGAAGGAATTTTCAGGGAAATTCGCAACATCAAGGGAATTTTCATGATAGCTATCAAAGTCAATCAAAAGGAGTTTCTTTCAACCATCAAGAAGGAGGTCAAAGAAGGCATGACAATGTTGGTTCTCCTAATCCTATAGAAGACATGCTTAAGAAGTATTTGACTCAAAATCAAGAAAGGATGGAAAAATGTGAAAAAAATGATGATAAGATGAGAGTGGAAGTGCATGACTTGAGTGTGAGCATAAAGTCTCTTGAAAATCGAGTGGGAGACGTTGTCTCGTTTGTAGAAATCATTCAAAAAGAAAAATTTCCATCATCTTTGGAGCATTGTATGAGCATAAAGGTGAAAGAGGATAGATTGGTTGAAGAAGGGTTGGTGGATTGTAAGGTAGATAAAGAGAAAGAAGAGGCAAATGGAGTAGAAATGGAGTTCGAAGAAAAGAGAAAAAAGTGAAAAGAATAGAATGTGCCTAAGTGGACAAGGGTGAAAGAAGAAAAGAATAAAAAAGATGAGTATGAATGTGATTATTGGGGGGGTTCCAATTACTCCTATTCCAATCCCTTTTCCTCGAAGGTATGTGAAAAAAGAAAAATGGAGGAGTACAAAAATACATTGAGTCTTTAGAAAAGAAATATGAGGAGAGCCTGAAAGTTTATCTAGCTAATAAGAGTGATCAGGTGCATGAAGAGTCCTCTATGAAAATTGGTGATCCAGGGAAGTTTATTATCCCTTGTGAAGTTGAAGGAAAGAAGGCTATGAATGCATTGTGTGACTTGGGAGCTAGTGTGAATGTTATGCCTCACTCTATCTTTGAATAAATGGATATAGGAGAGCTCAAGCCTACTACTACATGTCTTCAAGTGGTGATAGGATCAACTATTAAACCCTTAGGAGTGTTGGAGGATGTAGTAGTTGAAGTGAAGAAGTTAGCCTTTCCGGTGGACTTCATGGTTTTAGAGATGAAGGTCGATCCTCAAACTCATATGATCTTAGGATGACCATTCATGGCAATGGGAAAGGCTAAAATCGATGTGGAAAAAGGAGAATAATCCTTGAGCTCAAACAAGAACATTGTTACATTTTCAAGTAACAAAAAGAAAAAGAAGGATGATTCATTCCTTAAGCCTCTTATCATACCTCCGGATGATCTTCAAGGATTTAAAAATTCTTACCCTTTTAAATCTTCTAATTCTCTTTTCCATGATTATATTGAAATTTTTAATTTTAACTTGTCTTTGCTTGATATTGCTAGGAATGAGGACTCGGACATTGAATGGAAAATTGATAAGAAAGAGTCTCATCGACCTTGTGAAAAAGAAGAATTTTCACCTATGTTTCTAACCAAAGAGTTGATGATCAAAAGTAAGAGAAATTGTATTGTTGGACAAGCAAAAGGCTAAGCAATTTTTCAAAGTAAAGATGAGACAAGGAAAAGCTAAGGACTACTCTTTAGTCCCATGAGCTTAACAATTTCTGTCCGGCCTGAAGACATTAAATTTAGTGCTTAATAGGAGGCAACCCATTCTTTTAAATTATTGTTAAATAATTTCTTTACCTCATGCTCTTGGTTGTTTGATTGTTTCTTATTTTTCTGTGCATTGTTTGATTATTGTGGTGTTTTTGGATGATGGTGCAAAGCGGTGTGGATTTGGAGCACATTGGATTACGAGAAGAGCTACGACGGATGCTTCAAAGGGAGTACCTATTCTTTGGTCTAAACTTAATTCTAGCCTTAACTACAAATTAAGTTTGGGGGTTGATTTTTATATGCTCTTGTAGATTCTCTTATATTATGAATATTTGCACCGACGCACACTATTCCCTTGTGTCTTGTGTTTTGTTGTGGTGTTTTTCTTTTAATCTTCTTGTTATTGTACTTGTGTTTGTTTGTTTGTGTGTTTATGAGTATTATGGATGTTGATTGGTGATTAGGTTGGTTATTTATTAAGTAATGATGATAAAATAGGAAGTGATGACAATGGCTTTTAAATTGTTCAATAGGGAAAGATGATGCATAATTGTATTTTAGGTCCTAAAAACAAATCAATCGTGAGATTTGAGCCTAACCGTACATTACAAATAGGTGTATTTCTTTGTGAGGGGACCGATTGATTATGTATAAGTTAGAACTTGCCTTTCGACTTTTCAAATAAATTCATTAATGGACATTTAAGGATGAAAAGAGACCATTTTTCTATTATAGCCTATAAGCCTTAAAATACAATCTTCCCTACCTTTCACATAATCCATTGCTAGCCAAGTTGAGCCTATTAAGCCCATATTCTTTCATGAACACATTATATAGCCAATTACCAATTGAAACTAAGAAA
Source organism: Pogostemon cablin (assembly GCA_023678885.1). Taxonomy (NCBI): domain Eukaryota; kingdom Viridiplantae; phylum Streptophyta; class Magnoliopsida; order Lamiales; family Lamiaceae; genus Pogostemon; species Pogostemon cablin. Next base: position 6,234,229 of record CM042954.1, read on the forward strand.
GAACCTTAAGCGTGGAAATTGACTAGAGAAAGGGTAATCAAATATTGTGAAGAGAAGACAATCAAGAAAGAAAGGACAAAAGAAAAATTCACAAAAGTTGATGAGCATAAAAGAGATTGCAAAGAATGAGCTATAATAAAAGAAAGATGTGAAGAAAATGCGCATGGAGAGAAAATAAAAAGAATGCTAGAAGAATACATTGTTACAAAGGAAATTTTCTCTTAAAAAATTGGCTCATTAAAGGATGTTGTGCAAAGAAGAAGTGGAAAGAAAAGTTCTTAGAATTTGAAAAAGTGAAAAGAGAAGACGAGGAAGAAGATCATAAGAAATGCATGAAGGAATTATTCTTTCAATAGGATTTTTCTACAATTTTTAGTCACTTATATCCCTATTTATTCCTTCCTTAACTAAAAAGCCTTATATTACATCCAAATATAAGACCTCTTTGGTCTTTTATGAATATTAATTGAGTTTTAGAGAGTGAGTCGTTTTGCAAGCTTATGGCAATTACACTTTAATCAGTTGATGAGAGCTTATATACATGTCCTTATAGAAAATGAGTGAGAGTGAAACACATCTTGTGAGGTTAGGATATTAAGGTGCAATTATGCAAAAGTCTTTTGGTTATTGAACTTGTTAAATGTTAATTGTCATAATTTTCTAGGCCTTGAGTTCTAATCTTGTTAATGATCATTAGTTCATTATTTGATATACATCATACTTTTGTGTTCAACTCTAATTTTTATACAAATTTGCCCCTTGTTCTTTCATTTTCTTTTTTGTTGCTTGGGAACAAGCAACACTCTAAGTTTGGGGGTTTGTTTATTGTCAAAATTGGCATAAATTTAGAGTTGTTTTATGTGTAATTTTTAGTGTTTTTTGTGTATTTTTGAGTCTTTATTTTCGTATTTATGTTGGATTGATATTTGTTAGAGAATGGTGATTTGTGTGTGAAATTCTTACAGAAAAAGGCACTAAAATGATCAAACTTTAAGAGGAGTACATCAAACGTAGAAAAAATCGCTGAAAAATGGAAATGGAAAAATGAAGAAAATTAGAAATTCGATCCAAATTTCTCATATTCGGGTCGAATATCCGAGAAGAAAAATTTCGCCTGAATATTTTAGCTTGCCGGAATATAGGAGCTTCATCTTCATAAGAAATTCAACCATCAGAGAAATTTCGGTCGAATTTCTGGTATTGAAGAAACGTGAGCACGCTTTTAATAAATTCCGGTCAAAGTTCTGAAATTCCGGCCAAATTTAAGAGAAAAATCTGCAGTTTTGAATTTTTGCCCTAATTTCCATTTGCAGCTACCAAGGATGATATAAATATCACACAATATGATTTTAGAGGGCAAGGAGAACAGGGCACACATCTATCCCTTTGGGGATTTTGATCCCTTCCACACTTTCACTCCATTTCTTACATCCATCTTCCATACTTTTCATCATTTTATTGTTGGGGACAAGAAAATCTCAAGAGCTAGAGGTGGAGATCAAGAAGAGTTGAAGATTTCTTTCAAGAAATTGAAAGAGAAGATTTAATTCATTTTGTATTTTCATTTGGATCTTAGACTTGATGGGTAATTGTAATGAATCATCTTCTTATTTTATTACTTTTATCATGTTAGGCTAATCCCTCTAGTGGGATTAGGGATATGAAGAGCACTTTTGATTTATATTTGCATGTGAATTAAGTTGGTTTTTGCTTAATTGTTGTTGATTTCTATCTATAGGTTTTGATTGCTTGGATTTTATGATGGCATGGTTTGTTGTTTATGGATGATTTATTGATTTAATGAGTTGTTGATCAATAGGTTGTTTGTAGTGATTAAGTGCCTTCATATTATTCATGTCTATATTGCTAGGAGTGTGACGGAAATGACCCTCCATAGTATTAGATGAGCATGAATAGACATCGGGTTTGGGTTTGACCAAAAGGATATTTGAACCATATGAGAGGAACTAATCCATCGTTGGCCTTAGTAGCACAAAAGGGAGAATTACCTCTAAATAGTACCTTCTAAGGGAGATTTAGAGCATAATTAGTACCTAGATAGAAGGGGTTAGTGTTGGACATCGATCCTAGGTGTGTTTGGGAGTCTCTAGGAGATATACAACCTTTGTAACCCGAAAGTGAGCTTAGGATAGCATAGTGATCGCCTCTAATTGATACCAATTAAGTGGAATTCCGTTTGCATGTTAGTATAAGTTGAAGTGTGCTTGGATGTTTCTATCCCATTTCTTAAGTTTTGAATCTTTGACACCTATTTTCTTTTATTTTTAATTTCTCTTATTTGATATTTTATTTACTTGCTACTTGCTTTAGTTCTTAATTTCAAAAATCAAACTCAAAACCCCGATCATCCTTACAAAAGTGATATAAACATGAGCTCACATATTTTATTAGTCCCAACTTAAACTTCTGTAGGTTCGATAATTTTTTCATTGGGATATATTTCTACAACGAACGAGTATTCTCGCTCGTGAGTACAAAATATTCAAACAGTACAAACGGCTGAGTCCAATCCGGTGTGATCAAGATAGATACAGTAATAAGCACCTCTTTCAAAACCTGAAAAGTTGAGACATTCTTCATCAAAAACAAAAGGAACATCTTTTCCAAGTAAATGAGACAGGGGCTTGGAGTATTTCAAGAAGTCTTTGATAAATCTTCTATAGAATCTGACGTGTCCAAGGAAGGACCGCACTCCTTTCTCATTCGTAGGTGGTGGAAGCTTCTCAATAGCCACCACCTTTGCTCGATCAACCTGCAATCCCTTGGCCGAAATATGATGTCCAAGAACAATCTAATCTCTCACCATGAAGTGACACTTCTCCCAACTCAAGACAAGATTAGTTTCTTAACATCCCTTCAAAATAGTAAATAAGTTAGACAAACAAATATCAAAGGAAGAACCAAAAATAGAAAAATTATCCATAAACACCTCCATGATCTTCTCTATCAACCCATCAAATATGGCCATCATGCAACGCTGAAATGTAGCAGGTGCATTACATAACCCAAAAGGCATCTTCCTAAAAGCAAAAGTTCCATAAAGGCAAGTAAAAGTAGTTTTTTCTTGATCCTCGGGAGCAATCATGATTTGATTATAACCCGAGTACCCGTCCAAGAAACAATAAAACTCATACCATGCTAGACGATCTAATATTTGATCCATGAAAGGAAGAGGGAAATGGTCTTTGCATGTATATTCATTCAGTTTCCTGTAATCCGTACACACACACCATCCCGTTGGAATCCTAGTGGCTAAAGTCACTCCATCATCGGCTTTCACAATAGTCATGCCCCCCCTTCTTAGCTACTACAAGCAATGGACTCACATGGGGACTATCACTAATTGGATAAATACTTCCTGCATCTAACCACGTTAGGATTTGCTTCCTAATCACTTCTTGAATCACGGGATTAACCCTCTGTTGATTCTGAATACATCCCTTAGCTTCATCTAGCAACCTTATCTTATGCAAGTAATATGATGGACTAATACCCTTTAAATCGTCAAGAGTCCAACCAATAGCAGACTTATACTTCCTAAGCACATCTAACAACTCTTTAAGTTGAACATCAATAAGAGCAGAAGATACAATTACCGGATAAGTTTCATTGTTGCCTAGATAGGCGTACTTCAAGTGCTCCTGTAGTGGTTTCAACTCCTCCTTCTTTTCTTCCTTCGGAGTGCTTTCTCTATCTAATGGGAGGTATTTCCTAGTCCACTTCACTTCTTCAAGCTTGGCTCTTTTAGATTCATACCTGTCATCACCCAAAGCAAGTAAATTTTCAAGGAATTCAATACATACCACATTAGAGAGCTCATCTAACTCTGTGGTGGGAAAAGTAAGAGACTCGTCCAAGCATGTCTCCAAAGGATCTTTCGATACAATCAAGGACATATCTTCCTTCACAATCTCCTCCACCACATCAATGCTGTGACATTGCATCTCCATTGGCATCTTCATTGCTTTATCAAGGTTGAACAGAACGTCTTCTTTATCCATTCTCAATCTAAGCTCCTCCTTTTGGACATCAATCATAGCTCCAGCGATAGCAAGGAATGGTCTCCCCAAGATAAGAGGAACATTATTCTTGTCATCTTCTATCTCTAGTACAAGAAAATCCATAAGAAAGACAAGCTTCTCCACTTTCACCAGTACATCTTCAATCATACCCTTCGAAAAAGTCATGGACCTATCCGCCAATTGTAGAGCCACTGTTGTGGGAGCGAGCTCCCCCAAACTTAGCTTTTTGAATATAGATAACGGCACCAAGTTGATGCTTGCACCAAGATCACACAAAGCTTTTCGTGCCGGCCCTCTTCCAATTTCACATAAAATAGTGAAGCTTCCAGGATCTTTCTACTTAGCTTGCAGCTTTCTCTAAATGATCGAGCTACAATTTTCTGATAGATTCACTGTCTCTACTCCGTTCAAGCTCATCTTCTTCAATATGATATCTTTAAGAAATCGGGCAAGTATGGCATCTCCACGATTGCTTTGGAAAAAGGAATGTTCAAGCTTATCTTGTTCATTGTATCTTGAAATCTCTTGAACTTCTCTTCCAATCCCTTCTTCACTATCCTGAAAGTAAACGGAGGAGGTATCTTTGTATTAGAAATTCCCCATTCATCACGTTCAACCTCCTTTGCCTTGTCCTTCTCGACTTTCAATCTCTAAGCTCTTTCCCACTTCTTCTCTACTATAAGCTCAGTATTCTGCTCTTATGATGGTACTAGAGTATTCTGAATAATAGGTGTAGCATTCGATACAGACACAAAAGTTGATTTTTGTAGTTCGACCATAGTTCGACCAGATTGGTCTGGTCAAACTGGATGAGTGTGGTCGAACTGGAAGTCTGAAAATGGGATCAGTCTGTCCAGTTTAGAGGTTGTTGGTTCAATAAAGTTCGAACAGAGAGACCTGGTCGAACTAGAAGGTTTTGGTCGAACTGAGGATCTGTACTCTGAACTAAATTTTTCAGCTTTACAGGTGCTGGTTCGACTGTCATTTGACCAGAGAGGTCTGGTCGAACTGAAATGTGTTGGTCGAATGGCGAGCCAGAAAATAGAGTATCATTTTTCTATTTTTCCAAAGATGGTTTGACCAAAGTTTGACCCGCATGTTTGGTCGAACTGAGTGAGTTTGGTCGAACTGTGGCTCTGCTTTTTTCATTTTTGTTCACCGACTTTATCGGACCTTCGTACTGCATCCCGAACCTCAATGTGATGGCATGACAAGATTTAGGATTTGTAATACTTTGCGACGGGAACTTACCCTTCTCAATAGTTTGTGTCAACTTGTTCATATTCCCTGCCATCTCCCCCATTAACAAGGTAAGGTCTTTAACCTTCTTGGATAACTCCTCATGATTCAAATCTATTTTTATCTCAATACGATCCACCCTTGCATCATTCCTAGCCACATAACGGTTCACCGTATCCTCTAAACTAGGTTTCCTTTCTTCCGTCTTAGCACCAGGATTAACACCAACAGGAGGTAGCATCACCGCATTAGGATTGCTCCATGAAAATTTTGGCCTCCTTGGTTATTGATAGTTACCTGGGGGACCACGATTGTTTGTAGTTCCCTTGGTAATTTATGTTTCCTTGATTATTAGAATACCTCGTTCCTTGAATACTTTGTCCTATGGCATAGTTTGCCTCTTCTAATTCTTCTTGGATTAGTCTTTCTTCACCGTCATCCTGCTGCATCATCATTGGTACTCTCTGTGACAAATCAATAATCTGCTCCTACTGGGATTCAAGCAACTTGTTGATATTTGCCAAGCTTAAGACGATCTCATCTTCTCTACTCAACTTTACCATCGTATGTTCAACTTGTGCTACTTTTCCAAGGACATAGGTACCTCTCACTCTATCAGTTGGCCAATCTCTTGAATTCATCGAAATATCCTCAAAGAATTTTTCGGCCTCAATGGATATCTTAGGAAGTAGTGCTCCATTCGATGAAGCATCGAGCAGAACAAAACAATCACAATCCAACCCATTGTAAAAGATACTGATATACTGAGCTTTTGACAATCCATGTTGTGGACACCTTCTAAGCATGTCCTTGAAAATCTCATGCTTCATGAAATTTTTCATTACCACTGATAAAAAATTGATTGATTTCTTGTTTCATCTTAAACACCTTTAAAGGTAGCATGTATCACTCCAAGAACTTCACTTTCAATTGCTCCCATGTAGTACATTCAACAGCATTAAGAATATCGTACTAATCTCTCGCTCTTTTAGTAAGTGAGAACTTAAATAAGATGATCCTCCTAGCATCTTCATGAGTTCCTACATCTTTTTGTGTACTTGCATACCAGGAACTTATTAAGATGTTATTGAGGATCCTCAAAAGTTCTCCCGGAGAAAGAGTTCCTTTCTATCATGCTGAAAAGAGTGGGATGAAGATCGAAATTGGCATCGGCTCCACTAGCTCCTAACAGCCCCACGTTGTCCACTCCATTATTCTTAAAGACTCACGGATGGAAACATTGTCAGGATTTGGCCTCTCTAGACCGGCCATTTTGACTGCTTCTGCTTCTGATTTGTCTCCGGTTGCAGCTTCAATCGTTTTCCATTTTAGCACATCAACTTCAACTCCAAGGTTAAGAGCTTTGGTTGCTTCTATGTTCTTGTTCTTCTTCTTCTTCTTTGCCTTCTTCTTTATTGGCGATGCTCCAATGTGCAAATCAAAAGCCACTAATGTTCATGCCTTTGATCTATTGTGCATACACCTAAGAAAAATATAGCGTTAGAATCTAAAAATAAGTATGGAATAGTTATAAATAAAATAGCAATAATAAATTCAATAAGGACAACCGTCTCCGGCAACGGTGCCAGAAACTTGATGGAAGTTTTCTCAACACATGATTAGCGATATTTTCACCTAGATTTTATTGTCTTTTTGTATTCATTTTTATAGTATTTTATCCGTTTTATGTACTATTTGGTTGTGTTATGTGTTTTTATGAAAATGTGTGAGAATGAGCTTAAATGTGTTAATAACAGGTGAAAAGGAGCGAAAATGAAGTCGGGAGAAAAAAGAAAGCTCTGCAGCACAAACACGTCCAGCAGTGTAGGGTACACGAGCCGTGTGCATGCACACGCCCCGTGTACCGTGCACGGGCCTGTAAGGAATAGCCGTTCAATGACATCAGAACATCCTACACGCCCACCCCTGTGGCCGTGTTCAACACACGAGTCGTGTGCTAGCTGAAGCTGATCATTGACCAGAAACCCTGACACGAATCAGGCCGTGCGCATGCACACGAACTGTGTAGGTGCAAAAATCAGTAAAAAATCAGAATTCTTCTAGAAGCTCCCAAGGGTATAAAACCCAATATTTAAACATTTGATAGAAGTTGGATCCGAAATTCAGGGTTGCACACACATATCACACACATTTCCTCCCTTTTCCCCGTCATCTTCATCATTTCATCATTCATTCCATCCATCTTCATCCCACCATCAAAATCTTCATCCAATCGATGAAAAGGAACAAGGTAGAGAGGAGAATTGCAAGGGAAGGAAGGAGATCACCATTGAAGCACTTCAAGGGAGTTTTCATCCATACTTCGTGCTAAACCTCATAGTTTTGTCATAATTTGTAAGGATTTAATTGTCTATGTTAATTTCCTTATGAATATGGAAGGCTAATCTCCATTGTGAGATTAGCAACATGATAGTTGTTGGATAATTTTGAGATTTGTATATTTAAATTCATGTGTTGATTGGGTAAATGGATTTTCTAATAGTGATGCTTGAGATCTTGAGCTTTATGATGATTTGTGTGTTTAGCTGATCTAATTATGTAATTATATTGAGAAATCAGTTATGTGCTTAGGAAAATTAAGTGAATCATTTCATCAAACAGTTCATGTGCATTATAAATTGTAAAGAGATTGAGAAATCATTTGGAATTTAGAACCCTTTGATAGAACATGTGATTTGAACTTAGTACCTAGTTGAAATTGTTTGATCGAGAACCAACCTTAGAGCCTTTTTTAGACCTTGTTAAAGATCTACATCCTATCCATTCTGAGAGGGAGTTTAGCTGGAATTCGTGTTGGCCCTTAGTCTTATACCTTTTACACATATGAGTTTAATGCATGAATCTTAAAATTACCACTCCTTTAGTGTTGTTAATCTCACTTTTGTTTAAATTGGAAAACCATTCTACATTCATCTATTTGTTTTATTTTATAATTACAGTCTATTTGATTTGATTACTTTTAGTTACTTGTTAAAACAACCAACCCTTTGACGATTCTTCTCTATAAAATTACAAGAAATATGATATCGCTTAAGCACTAGTACCTACCTCTCTGTGGTTCGATAAATTGTTGAATTGATCAATTCAACTACAAAATGGCTAATCAAATGGCGTCATTATCGGTGATTAGCCATTGAACATCTTCCCCCACCTAAGAATGAAAAAGGGGTTAGATCGTTCCTTGGCCACGCCGGGTTCTATCGACGTTTTATAAATGATTTTTCTAATATCCAAACCTTTATGTAGATTGCTTCAAAAAGATGCTCCGTTTGAATTTAGTGATGAATGTCTTGATGCTTTTAGGGTACTCAAGGAAGCTCTAATTTCTTTACCAATCCTCGTTTCTCCCAATTGGAGTATGCCTTTTGAGCTCCATTGTGATGCAAGTGACAATGCATTGGGAGTAGTGCTATGAGGGAGAATTTTCGGGTTATCTACTATGCATCGAAGACGTTCAATGCAAATCAAAAGAATTACACCACAACGGAAAAAGAATTTTTATCCGTGGTTTATGCTTTTGAAAATTTCGTCCATACCTATTTGGCACGAAAAGTATTGTTTATACAGATCATGCCGCCATAAGGTATTTAATGAACAAGAAAAATGCTAAACCAAGACTAATCTGTTGGGTTCTTTTGTTGCAGGAGTTCGATGTGGAGATACATTACAAGAAGGGGGTTGAAAATGTTATAGTTGACCACTTGTCACGTTTGGAAAATGTTGATGAAGGAGGAACCATATAGTTCATTAAGGATGTATTTCCGAACGAAGAAATCCTTCATGTTGATTTTCAAAGGTTGTATACTTTGTGTGAAATCGGGAGGCCTTGGTATGTGGATTTCATGAACTATTTAGCTTGTGGTCTCATGTTGGATCATCTTCCCGAATCCCGTAGGAAGAAGTTCTATCATGATGTCAAGGAGTATTTGTGGGATGATCCTTTATTGTTTAAGAATTGTCCGGATGGGATCATAAGGAGGTGTATCCCGGAAGAAGAGAAGTTAAATGTCATGGAGATAAGTCATAGTTCACCATGTGGAGGACACTTTGGGTTCCAAAAGACGGGGGCAAAGATCCTACAATCGGGGTTGTTATGGCCAACTTTGTTCAAAGATTGTAAGGAGTACATCAAGGGATGTGATAGGTGCCAAAGGATTGGAAGTATAGGGGAACGTGATGAGATGCCCACGAGGAACATTTTTGAAGTTGAGGTGTTCAATGTATGGGGGATGGACTTCATGGGGCCATTTCCGCCTTCCAATGGTTACCTTTACATATTGTTTGCGGTGGATTAAGTTTCCAAATGGGTGGAAGCAATCCCGACAAGGACAAATGATGCTCTAGTGGTCAAGCAATTCTTAAAGAAGAACATCTTTACTAGATTTGTGGTTTAAAGAGCCATGATTAGTGATGGGGGATCTCACTTCGTCAATAAGATTATTAAGAAGCTTTTGAATGGATATAGAGTGAAGAATAAGGTCTCTACATCTTATCACCCTCAAACAAATGGCTTGGCGGAGGTCTCGAATAGACAAGTGAAGCTTGTACTTCAAAAGATGGTCAATGAAAATCGAAAGGATTGGTCTTCTAAGCTCGACAATGCTCTTTGGGCTAATCGAACAGCTTACAAGACCGCCCTAAGTTTCTCTCCATACAAGCTCGTATATGGGAAAGCATGCCATTTACCCATGGAGTTGGAGCATAAGGCACTTTGGGGCCCTTAGGAAGTTGAACTTTGATGAGAAAGAATCTGGAAAGAAAAGATGTCTCCAATTGGTTGAATTAGAAAAGTTTAGAGAAGAAGCTTACACAAGCTCAAGGATTTTGATGGAGAAGCTTAAAAGGTGGCATGATGAAAGGATAAAAATGAAGGAGTTTATTCCGGGGGATAAGGTTCTGTTGTTCAATTCAAGACTTAAGTTGTTCCCAATAAAACTTCGTTCAAAATGGACCGGTCCATAGTTGGTAATCGAGGATACAGACGATGGATCTTTAAAACTTGAAGGATCAGATGGAAGTGCTTTTGTGGTTAATGGTCAAAGGGTTAAGCATTACCATTCTCCCTCTCAAAGGGAGTTGGTATATGTGGATACCTTCACATCTTGAAATCTCGTATCCTTTTGGTAGTTTATGTTTGTAAATATTTCTTTACTTGTTTTGCATTTTTTGCCTTGTAGGTGGATTGTGTTTGTGGGAAGAAGGAGTTTTGAAGATACACGGAGTGCTTAATTGATTTGTAACGGTATATCTTACCACTTTTTTGAAAACTTAACTCGAAACTCTTGTTTCAATTCAAGTTTGGGGGGATATGGTGTGGTATGATATGTTACACTTTATGTTTGTATGGAATCCTTGTATTTTTAGGGCAAATTGAAAATTTTCTCATGAATTCGGTTTGATTTTGGCCCATTTTGGTGGTGTTGAAGTATATGATAATCCTTATTTTGATAATTCTTGTTGAGCTAATGATGTTGATGAGTTTTTGAGCGTGAATAGGGTGTATTGAAAGCACAAAAACAGGGCAAAACAAGGTTTAAAGTTGAAAAAGTGAAAAACAAGGAAGCAAGTACACGAGCCGTATCCAATACACGGCCCTGTAAGAGTTGGCCATGTATTGGCATCAGAAGCAGCTACTCGCCCAGACTAAGGGCGAGTTTCATACACGATCCGGGTAGGGTACGGAGCCGTGTACAATGCACGGCCCTGTAAGAGGTGGCCATGCTCGGGGATCAGAAAATACCTACACGGCCATGTCATGGCCGTGTACAAAACACGGCCCGTGTAGAGGGCAAGTACATGAGGCATGTACTTGACACGAGCGTGTCATGTAAGAAGTCAGAAATTTAAAAGCTGAGCGCAGAACACGCTTAGTTCATTTCACCTATGTTCTTGTGCCTCCCCTCGTCCGTAATTCCTTCCAAACTCTACAAATCTTCAAAAAACATCAAAGTGTGGTAAGATTGAGTTGTTTAGAGTGTGATTCTCAAGAACTTTGCATCAATTTCTTTCCATTCATTTCAAAAACAATCCAAGTATGAATTTCTTTGCCCTAGTTCCCAATTGAAGGTTGAAGTTCGAAAATTATTGCATGAGTTTTGAATGATATCATGATTGAAGCATGCCTAAGGTTGTGAAACATGAATTTGCAAGTTTAATTGTTGGATTGATTGAATTGTGCAATAATTAGGGTTCATGAGAAAGTTAAATTTGGGGATTTTTTTGATTGAATTTAATGTCATATATTTGACAAACTGATTGATGATGCTTATATGATAATTGAATTGTTGTGAAATAGCTCAGGTGTTGAGGATTTGAGCATAAAGGTATTTGATATGATTTTTGAACTTACTTTGAAACATGCCTAAGTGACTTTTTGAGTTAAATTGAAAGTTGTACATGAAAGATGAGCATTGTTGAGATAGTATTTGACAATTTATGCATATTTTATAAGAATATATGATGAAATTCATGAAAGAATGAAAGGATTCCCGTGCTTAAATTGATAGCATACCTTGAATAAGATTGTTGTGAAGTTGCTTGTATTGAAATGAAAAATCCCTTGATTATTAACATGAGGTTTGTGGTGCTTGAAAGGGTGTTGTCATTGGATAAAAAAGCATGTTAGGATTAACACTTAGCTGAATAACAAGTGATGATTCTAAGCCTATTTAATAACCATCTCTTATGATGAAATTGAATATAACTTGAGCATGTTGAACATTGTAGATGGCCTAAAGGAGAGTAAGAAAACACAATGAGGACTTCACCATTGGTGAAACTGAAGGGGAGATGGTCAATCTAGATGCGCAATTAATGGAAGATGGGATACACCCGGATTATTTCTGAGTGGAGTTCGAGGAAGGTTGAGAGAAGTACATATTGAGATGGCAAGCCATATTCCCAAAGATCAAGCCAACTCGATTTCAGGGTCAAGTGACTATAGTTGGGCTTGGTATTAAGGATGACTTGAGAACCATTTTCCTAAGGACTGACATGGAGGAGTTTTTCGATAAGAGACCTCCCACTTATTTACATATCACAGCGGAGTTTTTGAGCACGCTCACTGTAAAAAATGATAGGAACAAGTTTCCTACATCAATTACTTTTCAGCTGAATAATGAGATGAGGACAGATGTACCCATTCATATGTTGAACAGATTTATAGGATGCCGACCATGTGTGGGCCATCACAGTTTTTATGAAGGAGGGGGCCTCAATCAAAAAGATTGGTGGAAAAGACTGGTCAATGATGGGACGGAACAACCAGGGTATATCCCTAGCGCTTCCAAAGGAACGGCTATCAGAAATTCGATAATGAGGTATCTTGAAAAAATTATGTCAAATACTGTTCTGGGTCGTTTTGAGAGTGGTGCAGTGGATGAAAAGCAACTCTACATCATGTTCTGTTTATATCGGGAGCTCGACTTGAACATGGCAGCCTATTTTGTTCAGCATGCAGAAAGAGTGGTGAAAAGGCAAACCTCACAAGGTGTGATGCTCGGAGGAGTAGTGACGATGATAGCCTAAGGCTTAGGCATTAATCTCAGAGGGATGCAACATATGATGACAACTGAGGGATTAAGTTATCATCAACTCGTCAGAATGGAGTTTCTAGCATTGATAGGAAATACTTACTGCTTGAGGCAAGAAAAGAGAGCTCCATTCTCTCTACCAGCTCCTGAGCTCACCATAGTGCACTCTCCACGGAAGTATGTGAATTTAGCAATGGCTAGTCCGTGACACTCTATGGGTGTAAGGGTATTTTATAGAGAAAATCGAGAGGGAGTGGAAGCGGTACTTAGACAAATGCGTATGGAGGAAAATCCAAAGTTAGTAAATTTGAGAGCGGAGCCTGTAGCCATGGAGGAGGTAATGAAGAAGATCCACCCCATCATCAAGTGGAATTTGAAGAGCAAGCACCTGAACCACCACAATTTCAAGAGGAGGAGCAAGAACAACAACAGTTCATGGATCCCGGAGGTGGAAATGCAAGGTGGAATTTCTTGAAGGAAGAAGTTCGGGGGATAAGGCACACGTAGCACTTACACGGAGAGCAGATGAGAGAGCTTCGTGAGGAGCAACAAAGGCAAGGAGTGCTTATTTGGGAGATTCGTGAAGAATAACGTCGGGGACATTAATACGATGAGCTAGCATGAATACACTCAAACAACATGGAAAAGATGTTCACTATGATATTCAACTTTCAGTTCCCCGCATCTCCTCGTGCCTACAATCCTTGGGGACTGTACTAGCCATCGCCTCCTCCTCCAGAGAATTGAAGGGGGTACTTTTAGTGATCAACACTTCTTTAGCTCGTTTCAAGTTTGATTTGGATTGTTATGGATTTGATACTTTGTATTGTTTTGTATTTTTTTTATGTTTAATTTTTGTATTTAGGATTTTATTTTCAATCAAGGTTGGGATAATTTGATTCAATTTGATATGGATGATGTGGATTCGTACTTAATTTTCTTAAGATGGTGATTTTATTCTTGCATGTTATGTGTTTTGTATTGTCTTTTGCTGGTGTTTCTTTTTATTAAATGTTTTGTGATTTTCCATTTTGGTTTAGGAATTAATTTGGTGCATGCACACGCCCCGTGTATCGTGCACGGGCCTGTAAGGAATGGCCGTGCACCGATATCAGAACATCCTACATGCCCACCCCTGTGGCGTGTTCAGAACACGAGTCGTGTGCTGTCTAAAGCTGATCATTGACCAGAAACCATGACACGATTCGGGCTATGTGCATGCACACGAACCGTGTAGGTGCAAAAATCAGTAAAAAATCAGAATTCTTCTAGAAGCTCCCAAGGGTATAAAACCCAATATTTAAACATTTGATAGAAGTTGGATCTGAAATTCAGGGTTGCACACACATATCACACACATTTCCTCCTTTTTCCACCGTCATCTTCATCATTTCATCATCCATTCCATCCATCTTCATCCCATCATCAAAATCCTCATCCAATTAAAGAAAAGGAACAAGGTAGAGAGGAGAATTGGAAGGGAAGGAAGGAGATCACCATTGAAGCGCTTCAAGGGAGTTTTCATCCATACTTTGTGCTAAACCTCATAGTTTTGTCATGATTTGTAAGATTTAATTGTCTATGTTAATTTCCTTATGAATATGGAAGGCTAATCTCCCTTGTGAGATTAGCAACATGATAGTTGTTGGATAATTTTGAGATTTGTATATTTAAGATCATGTGTTGATTGGGTAAATGAATTTTCTAACAGTGATGCTTGAGATCTTGAGGTTTATGATGATTTGTGTGTTTAGCTGATATAAATATGTAATTAGATTGAGAAATCAATTATGTGCTTAGGATAATTAAGTGAATCATTTCATCAAACACTTCATGTGCATTATAATTTGTCAAGAGATTGAGAAATCCTTTGGAATTTAGAACCCTTTGATAGAACATGTGATTTGTTAGATCGAGAGATCAGTTGATCGTGTGAAGGGACTCTCTAATTGAACTTAGTACCTAGTTGGAAATGTTTGATTGATAACCAACCTTAGAGCCTTTTTAAGACCTTGTTAAGGATATACATCCTATCCATTCCGAGAGGAAGTTTAGGTGGAATTTGTGTTGGCCCCTACTCTTATACCCTTAACACAAATGAGTTTAATGTGTGAATCTTACAATTACCACTCCTTTAGTTTTGTTAATCTCACTTTTGTTTAAATTGGAAAACCATTCTACATTCATCTATTTGTTTTATTTGATAATTGCTTGGTATTTGATTTGATTACTTTTAATTACTTGTTAAAACAATCAAACCCTTGATGATTTGCCTCTATAAAATTACAATAAACATGATATTGCTTAAGCACTAGTACATTTCTCCTTGTGGTTTGATAAATTGTTGAATTGGTCATCTCAACTACAAAATGACTAATCAAATATTCAACGATCAGTGATAAGTGTCAGGGTTTCTGGTCAACGGTAAGCTTCAGCCAGCACACGTCTCGTGTGCATGCAGTTACATTTTAGAGAATTAAATCTCTTATTTTATAAATTCTATTGGTTGGATAAAGAATGACTTTTTATTTTGAATAACATGATTTTTGTTCAAAGAAAACTTTATTAAGTTTATTTTCACTGTATATGCATATATTTGAGACTTAGTTATTAGTGTTAAAAATATTATATACTTTTTCTTTTAAGCTTTCGTTACTTTAAAGAATTAACATTTTGGATAAATATGAAATATTTGGTCATGTCCTAAATAGTTGGATTTTTATATTAATTTATAAGGAATTTTGGGATATGACATCATGGATTTCTTTGTGTAAGACATATCATCCATTAAGTCAAGTAAACAAATTTAAAGGGCCCTATTTGGTTGTAATCAAATTACAAAATTGAAAAATAAGTTAATGAAATGAAATTAATTTTTTAATAACAACCTATATAAAATCGTTAAACTTTACTATTTTATTTATTAATATTTTACGAGGGACTCTCTTATGAGATGGATTTATATGAGACGGATAGTGAGACGGGTCAACCCGCTTGCTATATAGGTAAAGAATATGCTAATTTGTAGTTAAAGTATGTTTGTAGTAAATCATACTATAATTAACATTTTAAAAACATACTTTAATTTATTATTCATTGTACTTAAAAAACAAAACATACTTTTTAACAATAAATTAACATATTTTACCTATATTGCAAGCATACTTTAACAACAGTTGACCCGTCTTACAACCCATCTCATGAAATTACCGTCTCACAAGAGACTTTGTAATTTTTTATATTTGACATTGTTATTGTTTATCTTATTTTTACATTTAAATTTATTATTTTATTATTTTTAAAAATTAATTTTATTTTCTGTAAGGTAAATCTTGCGTGAGACCATCTCACGTGAAACCATTTTACACTTGTTAAAATAGTTATTACTTTCACTATAAAATGTTATCATTTTTCATTTATACTATAAATTGTTCATGAAATAGCATTATCATTTTTCATTAATTGAGTATTACATTTCATTATAAAAGTTATTACGTGAGACGGTGTCACACAAGTCTTTGCTTTTTCTATATTAACAATATTAATTTAATTTTTTCGCAGATTTTCTCTTCACTTTTATGTAAATTTATATTCTTATATTAATAATTTTTTAATGATAATTTTACTTTTCACTTTTAATAAGTTGAATAAAATTATTTAATAAAAACGATAACTGATCCAAGGAATGATATTTACCAATTAAATTAAGTACTCCCTCCGTCCAGAATTTTTTGCACACTTCCTTTGTAAATTACAGAGAAAGTGTGCTAAAATTTTGGGACGGAGGGAGTATTTTTTATAAATAATTTTTATGAAAAATAAAAAGTGATAATATTTTTAATAAGAAGTAGACAAAAGTTTCTGTGCTCCGAGCATATGGATTTTGACCCGTGCGCCTGAATCCTACCCTACCTATATTGATAACCCAACTCGGAGTACATTAAAGAAAAAAGAAAACTCTAATTCATTCTCATCGTTCATGGTTCACACTCTGCACTACCTCTCTCTCTGTCATTCCCGCGCTCTTTGTCTTATTCTAGCGCACCATATGTCGTCTGCAAATTAACGACGATGTATGCGGTGGTTCCATCGAGTGAAAGTGTCGGATATAGAATCGTTGTTTGCTAAAGAATCGTAAGGTACTCCCTCCGTCCTGAGCAAAGGTGGTCGTTTACTTTTTGCACGTGAATTAAGGAGTGTTATTATTTTATGTGTATTGGGTAGTTGTATAGAGTGATGTGATGGGTAGTGTGGACCTTTTTACTAAAAAGGGAAAATGAGAACCTTTGAATGAAATGTCCATTATAGTAAAATGGAGACCTTTTGGCTGGACGGAGGGATTACTTTTCATGTCTTATTCTATCATCCTACTAAAAATCCTAGCAGTATTTTCATAATCGGAACGGAGATCGAACCAGTGACCTCAACAGTTCGAGGTTCAACCGGTCGAACCAACGGTTCAACAGTAAAAAGTACTCCCTCTATCCGTCCAAACATCACCGATTTCTTTTTATGCATAGATTAAGGAGTATTATTATTTTATCTGTAATGGGTAGTTATATTAGTAGTGAGTGGTGGGCCATATGTGGGGCAATTTTACTAAAAGAGAAAAATGAGGACTTTTGAATGGGACGCCCAATATAGTAAAATGGAAACCTTTCGGTTGGACGGAGGGATTATATAAAAAAATATTTTTATTAATTATTCATTACTTTGCAATAAAATTGGGCTCTAATAAAATTGATTTTGAGACCTAATATAATGGGCTTCTTATAATTTGGGTTGCCTAAAGAGATAATGGGCTTGCTCTAATTCCTCCTGTTCCTCACGCAGTATCAGTTTTCACCATTTCTTCCTTTAACGTCAAAAATCCTCTCTCTCTCTCTCTCTACAACGCCAGATCCACCGCCGAGAGCATCTTTTTCTATGCTCTTCACTCCCTTCTCGTCATTCAAGCCTATACCTTAGCTCGCCTTGTGCACACCCCATATCCAAATTCGTCAGGTTGGCTACAATTTCATCTGGTTTTGGGGAGGGGGTAGTGGGTGAAGAATAACTCGTTCAATTTTCATAACGAGCCAAATTTCTCACCCGACTTGAAACTTTCGGTGGATAAACATGTTGCTTAGTGTTGAAAGTGTGGCATTTGTTGGGTTGTTTCAACGAGCAGGGAGGAAATGTTGAGGTGGTTGAGAAGAAAGGGGATAAGATATGTCCCCTCCACTCTGAATCCTACAGAAAGAATAGCAAAATCAGTGGTTTCGATTTGGTCCTAATCTACTGGTTATTCAAATTTTGACCGGTTTGACTACAAAAATGGTTCTGTGGGCGTCGTCGAACCGGTTCTGGCACCGATTCCTAATTGAACAGGTCGAACTGGCCAGTTCGATCCGATTCTGAAAACACTTAATCCTGGTGAATTTCATTGGGTGCTGATTGCAGCAAATTGAGTACTTTTACTACAATTTTTCATAGTTTTATCTAATATTGAATTGTTATTATTGCTGATTGTGTGTTCCTAGGGTTTTCTATTGGCTTGTTTTTTCCACCTATTCCTCTTTGTGATATATGATGTATAGTCTAGAGTTTAATCAAGTGTACATGTGACAAAATCTTCTGTACAAATGAGTACACTTATTACGTTTAGGAGTTTCATTTACCTTTTTTTGCCTTTGAGATTTACGCTTTGAAGTTTTAATGTTAAAAATAAATGAAATGCAGTTGGTGGAGGAATGATGGTAGAAGAAGGTTTTATTCTAATAGTATAATTTTGTAAAATAGTTATGGCTTTTGCTATTTCAATCCTCGTTGCGATAATATTAAGAGATTGATAGATTTCAAGAAAAAATGAATGAGAAACGGAGTAGAAGAAAGAATCTTCCAACTCCCAATTCAGGTGAGAAGTAGCTCTCTGTTTGATTTTTTACATTCCTTTTGAGTGATGCATCATGATAATCATATTATATTGTGTAACTAAGAAATCTATGGTTCTATTTTGAAGAACTCTCCAAAAGATTCTAGAGATATACGATAAGTGTTAGAAATAAGTACGTAATCTGGCATAGATATTTCGTTGTTCCTTTATGTTATTCTCTATATTTAGTCTTCACCTGTTTGCGATGATTGCGGTAAGCTGCTCCAACCTACTGAGAGATGTCGCATACAATCAAGTTTCTTGAGCAAAGGCTGTCTGGCCTGACCAAGGAAAAAACATGTGTCAGTTGGTAATCAAAGGCGAACTGTTGTCTATTTTTTTTTTCCAATTTTTTTTTACATTAACTTGCACCTAGAACCAGTTTTCACACTTGAAAAGCCCAATCTTCAACTTTTGGCTCATGATTTATTTTTACCCTAATTCTTTAGACACCTTACATCTATATATACACTCTTTTGGGGAAATCCTCCATCATCAATCATTATTCAATCATTCATTTAACATCAAATCTTCATACATTTTATGTTTTACTTCTTAGATATTATATAGATCAGAAAATCCGTTATATTTTATCTTCTCCCATTTTGGGGATCAATTCATTTCCTTTATGTAATTTCAATTCCTAAATAGATTTTATTGTTTTCATACAGGGTAATTATACCAAGGAGAGGAAGAGACTCCCGTTTTGGGGAGGAATTCATTTCCTTTTATGTAATTTCAATTCATAAATTGATTTTATTGCTTTCCTAAAGGGTAATTATATCAAGGAGAGGAAGAGACCGATGATAATTTAATTTGGTTAATTCTAACCCTCTTTTTATTAATGCATTCTCTCTCATCCCCTTTCTATTTTCTGTGGTTGAGTTTTTGATTGATGTATGATCTAATTGCGTAAGGACTCTCCTACGCTTTGATTGTACGATCTTTTATTTAAGTATCTTCTTTGGTAGCTCTATTATTCTATAGAAGATAGAGGAAGACCTTGAACACCCTTATCCTTCATCTTCAACTGAGATGCATTAGTCAATCAATGAAATGGAAGAAGTTGTTTGGGCTCCCATTCCCGAGTGTTGGTTTGGAGTTGACATTTTTTATGAATTAATTTGTGATACTTTCTGTAAGAAAATAAAATTCACAGTCCGATGGTGACATGTGGATTTTCCTGATTAAAATATCAATTTTAATTTTTTTTTGAATTTAAATTAGTTAATTCCTAAAATAAACTAAAAAATAATTGATAATTAATTTAAGTTTAACAAATTAAATGAGGTTTATATTAAATGAGATCTAACTCAAGTCAAATAAGCTCAAATTAAATAAGGTCTGATCCAAGTTAAGCAAGCTCAGACAAATTAGAGCATGCCCAAAAAATAAGCCTAATTGTAATCTAATCAAGTTGGAGGCCCAAGCTCGTAGAATAAGGTCAAATCAAACACTGATCAATCAAACTGCATTATAGATGGAAATGCCTAACCGCAGAATCAGGTCAAATCAGCTCTGGACCAATCAAACTGTAAGTTATAGATGGAAGGTTCATCACTATTCACCTATAAAAGGAGCCCTCCTCATTTTCATTCTCCACACACTAAAATACCTGAAGACGCTGACGCTTCTAAAGATATTGAAAACAAAAGCAGAATTCCTTCAAGATCTTCAAACATCTTCAAATTAAAAATAGCTCACGATCCGGGATTAAGGTGCTAAGCATCCTAAATCGGGCATTCTTCACCATCAAGTTCTTCAGCATTCTTCGCAAAGTCAATGACATTCTACCAAATTGAACGGCGTACTTCGCAAAAATCTCAAGTCAACATTTGATCCAAACAAAGGCTCGCCTCTGAAAAATGTTATAAAGCCCCAAAGCAGAGCTCGGACAAGCTTCATCTTAAGATCCAGGTCAGAAAGTTGAAAGAAGTCAACTCAAGAGAAGAATCAGAAGATATATAGAGAATGTTTCCTAAGTTCTTAAGTTTCAATCCATCTGAATTATTATTGTAATTTCTTTTGTATTTATTTTATTATAAATACAAAATTTATTGTTACACTTTCAATAAGGATCGCTCTTAAAAAAAGTGTTGATCGCAAAGGTTCCATGGGATATTTTAAGATAGAAAATTTCCAAATACTTCATAAAAATTGGGCAACACTTGCGTGAGAGCCTTCTAATGACTTTTTTACGTTTTATTAAATAGCTATCACTTTTTTATCAAATATATTACTCCATCCGTCTCATTTCAATGTTTACGTTTGCTTTTTGCACGTCGATGAAGGAGTGTAATATTTTAATAGATAGAGGGTGGAAAGATATAATATTTAATGTAAAGTGGGTAGGTGTATTAGTGTTGGATGATATATTAATTGTTTTAGGTGGGTCCCATATTCCAAAAAGAAAAACGAGAATATTGAAATGAGATGCGCAAAATAGAAACGTAAACATTGAAACGAGATGGAGGGAGTATTATTTTTCATTAAAAACATGATCATTTTGTATTATATTATACTACGAATTATTTATGAAACAATGCATTGCACCACTATCACTTTTTATTAACTAAAGTGTTACTTTTTATAAAAATATTGTCACTTCTTATCCATCTCACGAAAGTTTTTTTATTGAGATAGTCACACTCAAGTGATTAAAAATTGAGCAACATTTGAGTGGGACGTTTATATTTTTTTAATTAATTGTTAATTTTCATTTTTAGATGTTTCATTTATATTAAGAATGAAACAGGAAATAGTTTATTTAAAATAGTTACCACTTGAACTACTTTTTTGTGAGACATGTATATTTGAGACATATCGATTTATTATTAAAATATGGTTATTATATAAGTAAAATATATTTATTGGTAGTTAAAGTATGATGCTAGTGAATCATACTATAACACTCTAAAAGTATACTTTAATTTATTATTCGTCATACTTTATAAAGATATACTAAATAAACATATTTTATCTACATAAAGATGATACTTTAACAATGGGTCGACATGTCTCACATAGTTACCATCTCACAAGAGATTTTATCTTATCACTTTGGGCAAGTCTTGGCATGAGACCGTCTCACGTGAGACTATTTTACACTTTTTAAATTAGTTATCGTTTTTGCTATAAAATGTTATCACTTTTCATTTATATTATAAATTATTCATAAAATAACATTATTACCTTTCATTAATGGAGTATCACTTTTTATTATAAAAGTTATCACTTTTTATCCGTTTCATATAAGGGCTTATGTGAGACGGTCTCACACAAGTCTTTGTCTATAACTTTTATCAAATAAATATTAATTTTTATTAAATATTACTCCATCTGTCCCGTAAATAAATTTAAACTTACTATTTTTGTCCGCCCAGCAAAAAAGTTCATATCCCCAAATAAAGAAAAAACACACAACCTACAAACTCCACAACACACTTTAATCTTAAAATTGTCATCCCTTTACAACTAACAAAATGTATTTATTATCTAAAAATATCAGATTACCCTAAAAGCAAAGTCAAAAAGTAATTTTTCTAGAACTCTATATTTACAATATATTTAAATTTGTCGGAGTATATTTTGGCAAATACTCCACTTGTAAGAGATTGTCTCATGGCAAGAATTTCGTGAGATGAATAAGAAGTAACAATATTCTAAGAGAAAAAGATATTCAAATTAATGAAAAGTGATAATGGTACTACAACAAATTATTTCATGGACAATTCGTAATATGATTTATAAATAAAAACTAATAATATTTTTAATAAAAAATGATGTTCCTTCTGTTAGCAACTTTCACACCTTCTCTGTAATATACAAAGAAGATATGAAAACTGTTGTAGGATGGGAGAATAATATTTTTAATATAAAATGACAATTATTTTTAAAAAAACATAAAAAATACTCCCTTCGTCCCATGTTAACCTATATGTTTGCTTTTTGCAAGTAAATTAATATTTTAATGTATAGTGGGTGAGGGAAATAATATTTAATATAAAGTATGTAGTTGTATTAGTGTTGTGTGTGCGTCTATATGAAATAATTAACTGTTTTTGTGGGGCCAACTTGATAAAAAGAAAATGTTAACCTTAACTTAACTTGTCACAAACCAAAATGAAAAATGCAAATCTTATCGTCCACGAATGGTGTATGCTCTTGAGACCAGCATAAAAAATGTTAGGAATAATTACTAATTACATAAAAATATATTGATATATCTAATTTAACTTCAAATACTAATAATGATATTAATTATTAAAGGAATCATCATTCAATATGGAAAGTTTTTTCCACCATTTTATTTAATAAAATGTTAATTTATGTCAATTAGTGCAACCTTCCAAATTCTTTAATTTAATTATACGTTTTTTCATTAATTTTTTTTTTCACAAAGCATTTTTTTAATTTTTACAACAATGTTCACAAACTACTTTTTTTTTTATTCATATGATATTTCGCTGCATAAAACATTAACAATGCAGATAACTTTTTTGTTCTGCAAATTACATTTTTTATTCACATTAAAACTACTATGAATATTCAAGGGGTACAAAAAACTAAATATTTAAATAACATTTTGCTGAGTTCAATGAAACGGTTGTGTATGACGAATTTTCAATATGGAAAAAGTATATTTACGGTAGTGCCGTAATCATTAGGTATATCATTCATTTAAAAATCACAACTTTGATGACGCTTCTCTTATTAATGTTTGGAATATAAATTAATAGAAGAAAACAAAGGTGGGCCATTTTGTAATATGTGTGAAATGGAAAAACAAATAAAACTAATATGACTGGAGAAGTCCTTCTCAATACATATGGAAACAGACTAAATTCTTGAATGCAGAACAAAACGCATTCAATTCTATCTACCAATCAATTCTATGTCAATCCTTTACTTAACTTTTTCGGATCAATTTCTTTTTCTCCTTTGTGGGATATATTCAATAAACTCTTCAAAATAACAAAATTTTTTAAATAATAATTTTGGTTCTTCAAATTTAGAGAGTAAAAAAAAAATTCTTTATTATTAATTGCATTAGTTATTTTATTACTTCCAACACTTGTTTTTCTTGAAATATCCCCTAAAAATATTAATTAATTAACATCTATTATAAATTAAATTAAGAAATAATATAATATAATAATAAATAAATAAATATAGGGAAGATAAAAATTAACTGGGACTAAAAAATATAACTCTTTAAATTTTAAATACTCTCTAAATTATACAGTTGTATTTTGAGATGCTCTAAATTTGCTGGTTTTTTTAATTTCCAATAATTGCTGAGAATCATCATTCATTCGTCAAGGTGAGAGGCGTTTTGGTTGTTGAGAGAATAAATGCTATCTTTTCTGCGCTGAAACGGACGCTTCAGTAAAAGCACAGTAATGGCCAAGATCCTTCACAGACAGAATGGCTTATTCTCTTGTTTTTTATTGCTAATTCACACTTAATTAAATACTAATATTGTTACTCATCAAAAGACAGCATTACAGCAATTGACACTGTGTGGTCTGTGTGTGAGAGATGAAAAAAGCTATATATATTTATATATATACGCACCCAAGATAATAGCACCACAGGTGGAGTCTGGGCAACATCTCCCTCTCTCATTGAATCACATAGACGTTTGATTCAAGATTCAAGAATTCAAAGCAGACTAAAGGTATTACTAATATTAATAGGACAACGTGTTTTCTCTTGTATTCTGCAACTTTCCTGAGAACTCTATAGAAACTTCCCAAAGATCCCTTTTCATTATTCAACATACAGATTCAGAACTTCCCCACAATGCTATTCCATTTTCTGATATTTTCACTAACAAAGAGGCTGAATTTTTTTGAATGATAGCATTGGTGTATGTGCAGAAGCGGAGGAACTGGATCCAGCAACTATAATGCTGGGGTTATGTTGGGATCATGAGAATACTAGGTACAGTATTCCTTTTTGTGATCTCTTTGCTTGTGTTTGTGGTAGTTTTTGTCTCTCCCATTACTGAAAAGGAGATTCTGCTTCAATTCAAGGGCAACATTTCCAGTGACCCTTATGATAGTTTGAGGAATTGGGATTCAAGTAAAAACCCCTGCCAAGATTATGGAGGGGTTTCTTGTAATTCAGATGGAAATGTGGTGAAGATTGTGTTGTGGAACTGTAGTCTTGGTGGTGTGTTATCTCCTGTGTTATCTGGATTAAAATCTCTGAGAATTATAACCTTGTTTGGTAATAAATTCACTGGTAATATTCCTCTGGAATATGGTGAAATTGATTCTTTATGGAAGATAAATCTGAGCTCAAATGCACTCTCTGGATCAATCCCAGAATTTCTTGGAGAATTGACTAACTTAAGGTTTCTTGATTTATCAAGAAATGGGTATGCTGGAGAGATTCCTTCAGCATTGTTCAAGAATTGTTTCAAGACCAAGTTTGTTTCTCTGGCTCATAACAATCTTTCGGGTTCAATCCCTTTGTCTGTTGGTAACTGTTTAAATCTAGAAGGGATTGATTTATCTTTTAATGGTCTCACTGGGGTATTGCCTTCGGTGGTTTGTGATCCTCCAGTGATGGAGTACTTGTCAGTGAGAAGTAATATGCTCTCGGGAAGTGTCAAAGAACAGGTTTCGAAATGTAGAAGCTTGGTGCTTTTGGATCTTGGTAGCAATATGTTTACTGGGTTTCCTCCGTTTGAGGTTATTGAATTAATTAATCTTACATATTTCAACATTTCTTGGAATAGGTTTCAGGGGGGGTTTTCAGACATGGGAATTTGCTCTAGAAAACTGGAAATTTTTGATGTTTCAGGAAATGACCTGTATGAAGAAATCCCCACAACTATCACCACATGTAGTAGCCTCAAGTATTTAGATTTGAGTTTCAATAGGCTGTATGGAAGTATACCTGTTGGTATTGGTGATTTGAAGAAGCTGTTGGTCATTAGGTTAGGAAATAACTCTATAGATGGGACAATTCCTTCACAGCTTGGAAACATAGAATGGCTTGAAGTGCTCGATTTACAGAATCTCCGGCTTCGTGGTGAAATCCCAAATGAGATCGCCAAATGCAAGTTTCTCCTTGAGCTGTGAGTCCAATTACTCGTCTATTCACATCAATGCTTTATTTGTGATCTTGATTAACTAAAGAGTGAAGTATCCTTGCAGGAATGTTTCTGGAAATTCTTTGGTGGGAGGGATTCCTCTAAACCTTGACAACATAACCTACCTTGAAAATCTTGACCTCCATAAAAACCAAATCAGTGGCAGCATACCTTCTACCATAGGCAATCTGTCTAACATGCGATCTTTAGACTTATCAGAGAATTTGCTCTCTAGTTCAATTCCTTCTACAATCGGAAATCTGAAAAATTTGACTCACTTCAATGTCTCTTACAACAATCTATCCGGTGAAATACCTTCCATTCAAAGCATCCAACAGTTTGGATTCTCTGCCTTTTCCAACAATCCAGGTCTATGTGGTCCACCATTGCAAAACTCCTGCTCTGGTGGTGCTTCGACTCGTTCTGCTAGGAAACCGAAGTTGCGCGCAACAGCCATTGTGGCTATAGTTGCAGCTGCTTTAATAGTTGTTGGTGTTTGTATGATTACAGTTATCAACATGAAGGCTCGTGGGAGGAGAAGAGAAGATGAAACTATGATTGTGGAGAGCACTCCCTTAGCTTCCACAGAATCGAATGCAATAATTGGGAAGCTGGTCCTCTTCAGCAAAAGCTTGCCCTCAAAGTACGAGGATTGGGAGACGGGCACAAAAGCTTTGTTCGACAAAGAATGCATAATCGGAGGAGGTTCCATAGGAACAGTGTACAGAACTTCCTTTGAAGGCGGGATGTTTATAGCAGTGAAGAAACTACACTCTCTAGGAAAGATCAAGAACCAAGATGAATTCGAGCATGAAATCGGATTTCTAGGGAGCCTTCATCATCCTAATCTGGTTCCCATTCAAGGTTACTATTGGTCATCTAACATGCAGTTAATTTTATCAGAATTTGTTTCTAAAGGTAATCTATACGATAATTTACATGAACTCGATTATCCTGGTCCTAGCACTGGTTCTGGTAATCCAGAGCTAGATTGGGTGAGAAGGTTTCAGATAGCAGTTGGGATAGCCAGAGCTCTGGCTTACCTTCATCACGATTGCAAGCCTCAAATACTTCATCTCAACGTCAAGTCCACGAATATACTCCTCGACGACAACTACACACCAAAGCTCTCCGATTATGGCCTGCGCAAGCTGCTTCCTTTATCAAACGAATATGGTTTCACCAAAATTCACAATTCAGCAGGTTACGTTGCCCCAGAGCTAGGTCAGAGTTCTAGGCGTAGCGAGAAATGTGACGTGTATAGCTTCGGAGTGGTCCTTCTGGAGTTAGTAACGGGGAGGAAGCCGGTTGAGATAGAAGGGAATGAGGTGGTGGTGTTGTGTGAATATGTTGGAGGGTTGATCGAGAGGGGTACGGCCTCGAACTCGTTCGATACAAGTTTACTTGGATTTGCAGAGAATGAGTTGACTCAGGTGATGAAGCTGGGGCTGATTTGCACCAGCGAAACGCCATCGAGGAGACCCAGCATGGCTGAAGTTGTTCAGGTTCTGGAGTCCATACGGAATGCTTCAGAATCGTAACCACCTACTTGGGTGCTTTTTCTACTTGTTAAGAGGGACATCACATTCTTTCCGATTCATTCCCATTACTTTCTTATATTTCTTCTTTTAATAATGTTATTCCAATTTACTTTTTTAGCTTATATTCTGTAATTTTAAATTAGAATTTCATTTGTTATTTCACATTATTCTTCTTTATTTTATGAATTAGTGATCCTTTTAACTCGTGCTAACATTCAATAGCTCCTTTATAATCTGCATAATCACTTGAATAAAATATCAAATGTGTTGATTTATATGTGCACCAATCAATTACATTATGCGCCAATCAATCACATTACAATGAGGGAGTGGAAGAAGAGAATTATTAGAAAATAAATGGGTGGAAGCAGATAATCTTCTAACACCTTTAGTAGAATCTTCAATTTTCAAAGAGGCGAAGTCTACTCTAGTAGAACTCTTCCCTCAAGAAGAAATACGCTCTGCTAGTGCTTTGGTCTAGGCGGATCATCCCCAAAGGTGAAACTACTTCTCGTTTCCGACAGAGGTGGCAACACTATTCCAAGAACTCTTGCGAACTAAAGGATGACAGAGATCTGGATGCTATCGCAAGAACTCTTGCGAACTAAAGGATGACAACACTATTCCAAGAACTCTTGCGAACTAAAGGATGATAGAGATCTGGATGCTATCGCAAGAAGTCTTGCGAACTAAAGGATGACAGAGATCTGGATTGTTGCTAGGATGCAAATGTTTTGTGTTATGCAAATGCTAGTTTGTTTGTGGTGTCTTTGAATGTATTGTGAATGACCTTATTTATAAACGCACCATTCCACTCAGCCATAATGGTGACGGGCATTGATGACGATGGATTAATTGCTGATGGGCGCAAATTCTTCTAATTAGCAATTATGGAGGGGTTTGACCTGTGTCCAAGTTCAACGAATTTTCTCCAAATTCAACGAATCTATATGCAGAGGGGGATCAGGTTTCACGGGCTGACCCGACTTTTGAGGATTCTCCTCCCACATTCAACGTGCAATATTAACTTTGTGTTAATCCCCATTAAGTCATTAGGCTCCACATAATATTTTTACTAAGTTAGTTAAATTACACTCACCCATTATATTTATTTAATTAGTAATTAATTTAGTAATTAATCCTTACTAACTAATTAAATCCAATTAATTAAATTAATTCAGCAAAAAATACCCACATGAGTGCAATTTGATGCAACATAAAATGCAGACACACAAACCAGTCTTAATAAGATACAATGTCTTTCAACTACTCTTCCATAGTGTATACTGAGACAACAATGCGAACGCATCAATGTTTTTCACCATCCTTGTTCTTACGTTTTGGTTTGTTTCGATGATCGATTCCTCTTTGGATTCATAAATGTTTCATTTTAAAGCGGCCACTCACTTCAGGTTCGCTAATAAATGTAACAAAAAAAGGTGAACCGGCTAGTCAAAATTCAAAGAGAATGCTGACATTAGGTCAACATTGCAGTTTAATATATGAAAAATCTCTTTATCATACTTAATGTTGTCCCTTATCATTGTAAAAAATCACGTCCAATTCTTAGTGTTTTCTGCAGAGACAACTGCAATGGCTAACAGAAATAGCCCTACAAAATTATATACATAATAGATGTGAAAGTAAAAATAAGAAACACATCATAAATTAATATAGATTAAAAAGTATAAATGATAATGTGTCACCATCTTTCTTGGTGGCTGCTAGTAAGGTGCCAATGGCTTGACCTTTCATGAATGTGCCATCAGTAAAGATCATTAGACGACAACTCTTGAACCCATCCATGCACCATTTGAACGATATAAATAAGCATTTGAAGTAGTGTGATTCCTTATTGTGGTCAAGTATAACGATGCTACCTGGATTCATGGATGTAATTCCCGCACAATACCAACACAGATCATCATAAGATTATGCATGTTTGATCCCCATATTTCATCCTTGGTCATTTTCCTTTGCTATCCATGCTTACCAATAAGGGATTTCATATCTATAAGCGCTCAAGAAATCAAATTTTACATCGATTCCCCCCACGTGAGGTTCTTTATAATTTTGTCCACAAACAAATTTCCAATAATTTTGGGGGAGAAGCGTCTTGTTTCGTTTTTTGGAAAAATTCCAACACATTTATGGACCAAATTTACCTCATATACCTGGAACTTTGATGACAGCGAAAGACGTTTTACTTTTGTAAACCACTTACAATTATGTAAATATGAAATACTATAGATATCATGAATATATCTTGCATCATTCCTGTGATAGTCGAAGTTGAATCCTACTTGTGCAGCGTACTTTATTAGCTTCTCCCAAAATTCCTCAGTCCCTCTTTGAAACACCAACCCAACACCATCTTTCATGATGTCAGACCATGGGTCTGATAATAATGATTGCTTTTTCAAAAGTGGACATATATCAAAACACGGTATGCTTGAGTTTTCAACAAACTCTTCATATTGTCTATCATTCAAATTTTACTCTTTTGAGTTTGCATTTTAAGAAACTAGACGAATGACCTTAGGATTTATAGAAACCATGCAAAGTTGAGCAGGCTAAGAATTGTTTCTCAAATGTGGTTCATTTACTGACACATCAGTAGACACAATATTCAGGATGTGCGGTGGCAAAGGGAGATAATGTTCTTCAAATCTATATCAAAAGCCAAAGAGATACCAGGAAATGATCCAAAAACACATTTAAAATTTACATTCTCCAAATCAACCCACTTCACACAAATTTTCATTGTGCACATCAGAACATGACATCTCTGGCACTATGGAGATTAATTTGCATACTTTCCGATGCCTCACACTCAAAATGATGTAATCATCCATAAATTGAAGAATAAAAGACAATAGAGTGAAATTGTAACATCCTACAATTTCCACATGCCTATTATTGTGGCCCATTTCTTAAAGGCCCAAAACAATCCCATAACCATATCTAGCCCATTTACTTCTATCCGCGTGAATGAGAATGGGATAAAATTAGATTTGAGACTTTCATTATTAAAGATGATCTTCCCAAATTCTTTTCTGCAGTAAAGATTATCTCCCCAATCAACCTTAAATTAACTTCTCTAATTAAGGGAGGTTTTACTCAAATTCTGCTGAATATCTTTGTATAGCCCACACTCTATATATTCTAGCATGCTTCATTCTATTTTCTTCTCACCTAAAATTCGTTTCTCATGCAGCTGCAAACTAAGAGTGAGGGTAACAGTTTCTCTCAACTCTTTCTTTTCTACTTTTCATCGTTGAAACCCTAACCCTATTTCCTTTCATCTACAACTCTTATATGTTTTGTAGATTAAGTTTTATGATCGTAGTACCACATATTAGTAACGTTTAGTCATATGATTACAAGATTTTGAGAAGAGTCGGAGCGTGACGTGTAGTATTCGCATTTAAATTTCGAAGGTTTAAGGTGAGGATTTCTCATCTTATATATGTTAATTGTTTCATATGTGATTATTTATCTATATGTGAATTATTATCATGTTATGATTTTTATTTGAAGTATGTGAATTGATATATGCAATACGAATATTAGACCATAATGGTGCCCTACCAATTTTACTTGAATTATATACAATACGGGTATTGGATCTTAATGGTGCCCTATCAATATCACGGGTAACGAATAGCGATGTCGTATCTGACACGACCCACCTTACATAACTTATAATTCAAATACTATTTGACATAAACACCATCATTATAAAAACCTGCATATAAATTTTTTTTCACATAATATGTTTATAACCAAAATCATTACACCAGTTCAACTGGTTTCTGACACCACCTCAATCCAGACAAACTCGTGACAATACTTATTATATTACATAACAGAATATAAGCGGAAACAAAATAAATACATGGCCTAGTCCAACAAGTCATCATCTATGTACATCCGCTCAAAACCCTGTAGGACTCCACAGCTTGCACAGTCACAACATAAACTCAATCATCAATATGCTCACCTACAATGCATAAATTAGTGAGACAAAAATCTCAGTAAGTAGAAATCATTCATGTCAGTGCATGAAAATGCATTTAGTTCTCTATCACCTATTTCCTAGTCTTTCTAGTTGGTCACTTTTATTTTGAAAACTGTTCACGTTGCGGGATCCCCACGACCCACTTATGATATGCACCTCAAATGAGCTCAATAGACACACTTAGTGTCGGATCGATTCCGATCCCTGAATATAATACCGGGAATGATTTTTCCGAACCCTGGCAGAGTGTTGGGGACGATTTTTCCGAACCCCTAATAAAGTGTCGAGAACAATTTTTTCGAACAGAGATGCATATATAATGGCCGCACACACCATTAGTATCTTATTAATTTTGAGGAAAACACTTTTCATGTTTATGCATAGTATGCACCCAAAACAATTAAATGTGCATCACCAACCATTTACAATATCAATATCAACATTTAATCACAATAAAACAACAATTTAACTTCAATTCGAACATATCCACTTTTGGAATAACAACTTTACCTCGGATCCCACATATCCTTATAACCAATATCTTCTCAAGCCATACAAATATATTTTCAACAGTTTCCAATCACACAGATCTATATAGGACAATGATATTATTTCAAATCACATAGATCCACAACTTGTATCGAAAAATTATCACAAATAATTTACAAATAATAGTGTTGAATATGAACCCTACTTTCTCCAAATCACATAAATCCATAGCTTGTATAACAAATTAATCTCAATTAATTCATATCGTAATTAAACTAATTGCAAATAATCCATAACATAATTATCACATATTAATAACAAATAATTCACAAACAACATGTTTATACATTGTAGTTGGACTTCTACTTATCTGGACTCCGACAGTAATATCACCCTCGTGAAGAACTGTAATTAATTCGCTTCGACATGCACGTTCCGGCACGCTTCCTTTTTTCCCTTCTTCCTCTCTCTCTCCTCTCCTCTTCCTTTCTTCCTCTCTTTCTCCTTTCCCTCTCTCTCTCTTCTCTTTTTTTTCTTTCGCTCACAGTTCTCTGAGATTGCTGATTACCTCTTGAGGGTAATATATGATGGTGGGTTGAAGTCGTCTTTGACTATCCCACCACCACAACCTATTCTATTAATAATTATTATTATTATTATTATTATTATTATTATTATTATACTTACTATTAATTGTAAGTACTATATTATTATTATTATTCATTACGAATATACGTGCAATACTTAATAGCTAAGATATAATACATACATGTACATTTTTCTACCCACTATTATTCTTACGAGAACACGTGTGATACTTAATAATTAAGAAATAATATATTTATTCACATAAAATAATTTACTCATATATCCAAATTAATGCACGTAAATATTTATGTACACATATATTCACATATTATCACCATTTTATCATGGATGTCTCAATTAAAATGTAAAGATAAATAAAATGTAAAATCAATTGTCACATAATTACCATATTATTATCACATAATTGCCACATAATTATCACATAATTATAAAATGCACATAACACAAATTAAATTATATTGGCACATGAGTAGTGAGAAGTTCGGGTATCACATCCTCCCCACCTTATAAAAATTTCGTCCTCGAAATTTAATTACCTGAAGAGGTCTGGATATTTAGCCATCATCTCATCCACTCTTTCCCAAGTGGCCTCCTCAACTAACTGGTTCCTCCATAACACCTTTACTAATGATATTTCTTTATTTCTGAGCTTCTTCACTTCTCGCCACAAGATTATTGTCGTTGTTCCAGCGCCATCAGACAATTCAGTTTCGCCCTAGCCTTGCAGACCCGACCAGCCAGCCAGTAAGACTCGCCCGGAATAGACGCAGGCCCACCCAGAAAATGGTTGACTCGCTCGAAAATTGAAGCAGACTCGACCTAGCCATCTCTCAGACCCATTCAGAACTACTGAGTCCCGGCTAGAACTGCTGTTTGAAGCCTGTTGTCGCCGTCGTAACAACATCTATCGACCTTTATATTGATGATCACACAACAATGGGATTCCCATCGCCTGATCGTCAAGCCAGCACCACACCCTTCCTTGTTAAGCGTTGTCCGTGCCGCCAGCAGCAACGCTTTTGGCCGTGTCATCGTGGGTTCATACATGGCTCATGGTCAATTGTCGCGTGCCCTAGGCCCAGCAGACCGTGCCGCAACTTGCACCATACGCCATCTCTTTAATTGCCTTGTCCTGCCGTTAGCCCATCACAACACAGTGCCGCCGTTTAATCATGCAGTACTAAACTGCTGCCATCGTGCCTACACCAAAGTGCAGCCTCTTACCAGCAACAATCATCGCTCATGCCATCATGAATTAGTCGACCGTTTCCAATCAGGTCATCATCTCCAACACCACCACTCAACCTCATAATCGCTCGGAACCTGTGAGTCGTCTTGCAGTGTACGTGTGTGCCGTGTACGATTAATGTATCCATCAAGAAATCAAATTTTGAAACTCTAACATCAAGTACACACATAAACCCTAGCCTAATGTTTCACGCTTCACCACGAAACCGAAGCTCTGATACCAATTGTTGGCATTCGATCATTTGGTTAACATGAACCATTAGGGTTCCATATGTTTCTAACAAGCAGCGGAAGCAAGTAAACAAGAAACGTATTACCTTTCACCAGGGTATGTTGAAGAAGATGGATTCTCGCCATCAGCCTGCGCAGAGTCACCGTTTTGGGCATAACTCTCTCATCCAATGTTGGATTTTAGTACTCTATGCGCCAAAACAATCCTCTCTTCCGTGGATTTCCGTCAGTATATCACACGTCCTGTTCTGAAGTCTGTACGATTTTATAAAAATCATAGAAAGTGGCAGACAACAGCAGCAAACAACCTTCCAGTCTTCTACTGTATTCCCAAGTCCAATCTCGACGTCGTATGGGTAACGATCTTCGAGATCTTCTCAATCTGCTGTTTCCTCACCATCCTCACAGTGTTAGGCATGATTAATCTCATAGATTAGGATTTATGGACAGCTGAGATGACTTATATATGGGCAACAGCAGGGACCAGGAGGAGAAATTAGAGTTGGGCCTCCATTGGGCTTAAGTATCCAAGCTTAGCCCAAAGCATATACTTAAGTCCAATAATAATAATATATACCACTAAAATATTATTACTGCACTACCGTTCTAATCCCATAATTATGTTATGGGCTCCTTCTTATTATGAGCCCGTTTGTCTCCCCATGTTTAAGATATACAATGCCCATTAATTAATTAAGTTACTGACAACTCCATTAATTAATATCTCATCAGAGAGTAGTACCACTCAACCTCATTATCATGCCAGAATAAATCCACCTACAGGGTTTACATGATAATCCTTATGAGCTCCTCAAGGGGGCATCATCAACCTATATCGGACACGGATTCCTTCTACAATCAACAGCACACCATAGAGACAATACTACTTCCCAACTCACCGAGTTTGTTGATTTAATTACATGTAAATCTCACCCATTAATGAATCAGAGAAATACATACTGCCCTACGTGTCGAGATTATTGTATAGGATTAAGAGCACAAACATCCATAATAACTGAGATCAAGTTCTCCTATAAGTCAATATAAGTCGAACGATCTCAAGTGGTCCTGCTCAATACACACAAAGTGCACTAATGTGATTCTATAGCCAAGACAAGCTAATACCAAATCACACTACAACCATCCCGATGAGAGTTCCCCTCTATCTCGATTGTGAGCATCTGTTTATATTTTATAAGAAAACCGATAATATGATCTTCCGCGTGTTGTCGCACAACATATTATCTATAGTATAAAGTAAGTGGACTATTGCATCGACATATAAATAAATTATAAGACGCAATCATTTGATCATATGATTCTCATTTCAAATAAATTATTATAACATTGTTCATACTAAAGCTAGACTTTTAGTATACAATCCAACACTACCCATAGCTACAACTACTGGCCCTTCAAAACAAAAGGCTTAGATTCGTTGGGCGCTACTGAAGCCATTTTTTAGGTCGTCCAAAGTAGTTGAAAGAAGGCCGTTTATAGCGCTTTTTTAGCCTCATGTGATAAATCGTCAGGTGGATATGTCTAACGATCTTTCTATATTCAATTGGTCAATAAAGGGACAAGGTCTATTCTCAACATCCCAGTTGAACAATTGTTTTAAGCGGATAATCAAAGTTCGAGAAGCATGTGTTAAGCATGTAACAAGAGTTTAAAAAGAATCGGCTGAATGAGCTAAAAATGCGGCTTTTGAACACCTAAAGGATAGGTTTTGAAAAAGGCTTGACTGTACGGAAATACTTGAAAAGCTGACCTCCAAATGAGCGGTCATAAAGTCATTGATGTCTAATTTCCGGGTTTTTCATCACGTCATCCAATGTAGAAGTCTTGTATGTACGAGAAAGGAAAAAAATAAGATTTGAAATCCACAAAGGGAAATTGCGTCTCCAAACAAAAGGGCTAAAACAAATACACATCTAACCAATCTCTACTACAATAGTTCGAAAGCGCCAAATCGTGAGTGTATAAGCCCCTTCTCGTACCATCCTTAGCAGCCAAAGCTCCACCGTGTAAAATTGCAAATTCGACTTTCTAATAGAGTTCTTATTCCATAAGGAACTATCTTTCAAGGAGAATGCCACGATAAAAAGATTGATTATTACAAGACATAGTTGATTAGATCTAGAAAGTCCAAAAGCTCTACACAGACCCAACTTCTCGGACCATGCATGGTAGTGGGATATGGAAGTAAAAAAATTCCCCGCTCTCGATATGGGAATGCCAAATACCAACATCTATCTATCTATATAGGATTGTCTATTTGTCTATGAATACCATTTTTGCCTTCTCGATACAAAACTATAGTCCCTTTGCTTAGAATTTTCGGTGCCATCTCATATTTTTCTTCTTGAACTGCTTCTTACCTCAAAGGGACTGCATCCAACCTATCCATCATAACATAATATAGGAAAGTAAGCCCTTTTCCCTTGTCAACTCTGAGCGAATGCTTATTTAGCCGTGAATGAGAACTCTTCTTGCAGGTAGCTCCATGTAAGGTTAGCTCGAAAGCGAGTTCTTACTTTTCTTTTTGACCTAAGGGGAAGAAAGCCTAGTCAACTCCCCTGGCTATTTCATAGCGCCTCTTGATGCAGTAGAAGAGGTCTAGATCAGTGCGGCACTTTTGCTAGATAATATGGCATAATCGATGCAGTTAGCTCAAAAGGGAGTTCAATCACAAGCGAGTACTCCACTGATCCTTCAGATGAGATTTGGTACATAGACAGTGGATGCTCAAGGCACATGATTGGATCAAAAAGATATCTATCTCATTACAAAGAGTCAAGTGGACCAACCTAAGACAAGTTGCCCTCTATTGTTTTAATAAGATAAAGGATAAAGGGTGACAATAAAAACAAAAAAATGAAGGATCCTAATGGAATAAAGAATCTTGGCTTTACTTAGGCATGAAACATAATGGAATTTCAAAGACAAAGAAGGTTGGTTAATCACTTCATACTTAGCCCCTAACTCCGCAGAAGACCAAGCATCGAAAGAATTGAAAGAGGAAGCCCTCTTGAGCGGGTACGACCCCTTGGTAAGGGCCTGCTGTCTGAAGCCTTTGTTGAGGCAGGTTTGAAGAGCATAGCGCTTGAGCTAAGGAATAATTCAATTGAAATCAATTTACTTTATACTAAGCAAGGACTTAGTAAGCAAATCAAAGGAGTCGTCAAGCTGGGGAAAGTCAAAAGACTTTTTAACAGTCTCGATTAGTTGGAAAGAAGGGGATATGAATGCGACGTGGCATACCCAAAAGCCCTAAGAAATGCATAGAAAAGAAGGTAAGATTAACCCCAATAAAGTGATCCAAAAATGGATTTGACCTAAAGTTTTAGGGTATGTCCAACCAAAGGTTTTACCTACCCAATAGTGAAATCTTGCAAATAAAGCAAAAACGGCTCCCATAGAAAGTACATAATGGAAATGTACAACCACATAATAAGTATCATGTAGAACAGTGTCTAACCCAGAATTTGCCAGAACTATTCCTGTGAGTCCTCCTATGGTGAACAAAAAGATGAACCCTACAGCAAATAACATGGGTATTTTGTATTGTATCGAACCCCCCCCACATGGTAGCGATCCAACTAAAGATTTTGATTCCAGTAGGGATAGCTATAATCATGGTAGCTGCGGTGAAGTAGGCACGTGTATCAATGTCTAAGCCCACAGTAAACATATGATGAGCCCAAACAAGAAATCCAAAGATGCCTATACTGATCATGGCATAAACCAGCCTAGAGTGGATCAGGTCCTTGTAAAGCGATCCCGCAAAGTTGGTAATCGGTGTCTAAGATCCTTTATTGACTAGTTTGTGAAATATCCATTCATGAGATTTAGAAAGTGTTCAGTGTACCAAGACTCGACATAAGCTTTCTTTAGCTTTCTCCCAAACTGGATTCTTGAAAAAACCCGTCTTCCTTCATTGGGAGAGAAAGTCTCTCTTTTTTCTTTGGGGGAGCAGAGAAGTCAAATAATGAACCTTTGAGAATGATTGTTCTACAATGTCTATTCCTCACAATTAGGACCGTTAGGCCAAGGGACAGTCTCAGGTAGACAGTTTCTATGGGGAGTAGGCCTCCTAAAAGGTAATTGAGGCATGCAAAGGATTCCTCGGGCCAGACGAGATTGGCCCTCGAGTGCAAAGACATAGAGAAAGCAAGAAAGTGAGTTGAAGTCTTGGTCAAAAAGTATGCGGGAAGGAAGACTCTCTAGGTAGAGTACATGGAGAACTTTTTTTGATTGTTTGGCATTAAACTCTGTCATTCAGCATTTGGATTTGCCATCGAGGAAGCACTTTGCTGCTAGTTTAGCTCCTTTCAAGGGAGTTAATGTTCTGTTCGAAAATGAAACCAGTTTGCTTAGACATGCCCTTAGTCAGTCGCATTCCACTTTTGTCTATCTTATAGATAGAAATCGGAGTCATTGGATCTCGCTCAAGGACTAGACTAACTAAGTGCTAAAAGAACCAGTCTGAAAGTGCAAGATCCGATTCAGAGTGAATAGGCACGACAACTCTGGGATCTATTGAGCAAAGAACTTTCTCTGCCATTGGATGGATGCCCGGGCATTGAGAAGGAAGGACGCTTTCAGAGGCGAAAGGCCATGGGAAGATACCGTCTGTGATCCATGGATCTTTGATCAGGAAACCGTATGCAAGCTCCTTGACACTTGCTAACTTTCCTTTGTTAAGTAGGGAAGCCTTTTTCGACTTTCTACGACCGGTGATAAAGCCGACTACTTGTTTTGTTTAAAGGAACACCTTTTTCCGTGCTCGTAGGTTGACTCCCCTATGCATCCCGACAAAGGTCTCATAAACATGCGCTTTCCTTATGCATACAGCCGCTTCACTAATGTGAATAGGTTATACAGAAGGATGGGTTGGTTATAAGACTGAAAGGTTAGTATACGCTCGACTGAAAAATGGAAAGGGTTCTGATCCTATGACTAATGCGAGCCTAAAGCTAAGAAGTTTTTTTCGTAACAAAACCATAGAGTACCTACTACCGGTGCCAGGGAAAGATATGTTTTTAGATTTCACATATTTTATCCTCCTGTTTTTTTTTGTTAAAAGCATAGTATAGTGATATTGCCCGGTCCGCAGCTGCGGAGTCCGCCTTCCCTTGACCACACAGAGGGGAGGGTTATAGTACAGATGTACGCTGAGGTATTAGTAAGACAGACGTATAAAGTGCATATGTACGTACTATAGCTGCAAAATCAAATAGATCTTGCTTATTTAACCCAACCTATGTTTTGTTTCCCACCTTTTCTCAAGAAATAGCCCACATGTTTCTTTGCAAAATTGTGCTCAATTTCATATGTGGCAATTCCACGTAACTAACTTCCGGGAAGAATAGTGGAGCTGGTTAGACTCAGATGTTCACCCGATATTATTCCATTCAAGCTATGCTAACTTCGCTTCTGTGTCAAAGCCTCTACCAAGCCTCGAAACTCTCAATCTCAGAAATGGAATACCCAGGTTCTGAAAGAACTTATTGCGAGATATAAAATAATGCTGCTTCATTGGTTCATAGTAGAGTTTCCGCCTTCCATTCCGATACTAGTTGACCGTCCTCCATAGTAGTGATTCTATAAATCATGTACGTAGGGAAGACCTTTCATTTTGATTGGTATATCATGAAAAAAGAGGTAGCTCCATGTAAGGTTAGCTCGAAAGTGAGTTTTTACTTTTCTTTTTCACCTGAGGGGAAGAAAGTCGGGTCAACTCTCATAGGCTATTTCATAGAGCCTCTTGATCTCAAATTCGCTCTTTCAAGCTTCCTTACAGGCGCAAGGGAAAGGATTTTGCTTAGGGTGAAACGCGAAAACTTATGACTTTCTCGCTCCTACCCTACGACTAGTAGGTCAATCCAGATGTTCACCTTCGACCTACTCTACCAACCCTATCCCAGTGGATCCGAAAGAAAGAGTGTACTTTGCGTTCTTCGACTCAATTCGTTAAGGTGGCCAGTTCTTCGGTCTGTTCCCATTCCCTAGGATCAACTGCATGGACACTTGCTCGATGAGCTTCGTTACTCAGGACTTTCTATGCAGATGTTTACTATTAATCTTAGGATTCTAAACCTTTCATAGCTTTCACAACTCCTTTTCTTCCTTCTTAACTAGGGAATTCTCAGGACGGCCAGTCAAGCACTCCTACTAGATCGATCAAGGGTATGACATCTAAAGTTTTAAGGGTATGGAATCAAACATTCCAATAGCTCTTCCATGCTTAGTAACTTGTGGTTAGGTTTCAGGATTAGCTTCATTCTATTAAAGAGCTAAAGGCGATGCTAATACCCGTGTGGCTGTTCGCCAGCTTCTAAAGGCACTGCTTTACTGGCCTTAATTAGTAGTAGCTACGAGTTTCACTCTTTAGACACTGCTAGGTCAAAGACCAACTTTTTCTTTCTTTGCCTGATTGGGCAATAGAATAGCTAAATAAAGAGCGATAGACCAGCCTTGGGCCTGCGGAGACTGAAAAAGAGCTTTTTCTATGTGTTTAAGCTTCGATAGAGATGCCAGTGCCTATTCAATGCTTTTCCTCTTTCCTTAGGTAGAAGGTTCGATATCTAATCTAAATGAATTCGTCACGCTTTCTTCATTGCTTTATTCATGTCTGGAACTTTCCCAAAAAAGTCATTTCCCTAGTGATTACTTAGACTTCGGAGGTTCTCACCCACGAGGGATTCCGAACGCTAGTTTTTCTTTAGTCCACTTTGCCACCTCTTCTTTTGCTAAAAGAAAGCCGAGGAACTTCGAGTCGTTAATCAGTAGAAGTATAGATCTGCCTGTGTGCCCGAGAAGAAGCGAGAAATGCCACTTTTGACATTGGAGAGTCCTTCTGTAGATTGAGAATCCAACCCTTACGATTTTCTATTTTTTTATCTCGAAAAAAGCAGATGATTCGATTCCTGTCCCCTTTTCAGAGAAAATGGAGAGATGAATTGATATATTTATTGAATCCATCGGGACTGTCGAGGCTCGATCCCGCAGCTTCCGCCTTGACAGGGCGGTGCTATGACCGATTGAACTACAATCCCAGGAAAATTAGGTGTACAGCCTAAATATTCTTCTTTATTCTCTCTTCGTTCGAACCATTTAGTTTCGCCATGTTGTAACATCGATACAAATTATATACTACGATACGACCCACCTTACATAACTTATATTTCAAATACTAATTAACATAAATATCATCATTATAAAAATTTGCACTCATATTTTTTCACATAATATATTTATAAGCAAAACCATCACACCAGTTCAACATTTAATCACAATAAAATAACAATTTAACTTCAATTCACACAAATCCACTTCTGTAACAACTTCACCTTAATCACATTGATCTATTTTTAGAATAACAACTTCACCTTAATCACATAGATCCATTTATAGAATAATAACTTCACCTTAATCACATAAATCCATTTATAGAATAACAACTTCACCTTGGATTACACGGATCCCTTTTTAGAATAATAATTTCATCTCGGATCACACAGATCCTTATAAATAATATATTCTCAGATCATACTGATCTACATTCAACAGTTTCCGATCACACAAATCTCTATAAGACAATGATATTATCTTAAATCACATAGATCCACAACTTGTATTACAAATTAATCCCAAATAATTCATAACGTAATTAAACTAATCACAAATAATCCATAACATATTTATCACATATTAATCACAAATAATTCACACACAACATGTTTATGCATTGTAGTTGGACTTCTACTTACCTGGACTCCAACAATAGTAACACTAAAGACCCGTGAAGAACTGTAACTAATTCCTTCCTTCCCGTTCCGACACGCTTCTCTTTTCCTTTTTCTCTCTTCTTCTCTCTCTCTCTCTCATTTTTTAATTATTTTCTTTTTTTCTCACGCTGCCTCAAATAAGTTACAATATGGTAACTAAGTTATATATAATAGGGTGAGTTGAAGGTGTTTGTTAAGGAAATGAAAGGAGAGAAGCCACGTATTATCATAGCAATCACACACATTACTAGTTATGACCCACTTACCTCCTGTGGATGTCAATTTACTATGTATTATTCTTTACGCCAATTTACCCATTTGAATTGGAAATCAACGTGTTGTTCACCATGTATTTATCTATTATGTGTTATTATTATTATTATTATTATTCATTACAAATATACGTGCAATACTTAATGACTAAGATATAATACATTTACAAATAATACACATACGTGTGTATTTTCTTACCACTATTATTATTACGAGAACACATGTGATACTTAATAATTAAGAAATAATGTATTTATACACATAAGACAATTTAATTATATATTCAAATTAATTCACGTAAATATTTATGCACATATATATTCAATATTGTCACCATTTTTATCACGAATGTTTCAAATAAAATGTAAAAATAAATAAAATGTAGAAACAATTATCACATTATTATCACATAATTGCCACATAATTATCACATAATTATAAAATGCACATAACACAAATTAAATTATATTGGCACATGAGTAGTGAGAAGCTCGGGTATCACATCCTCCCCACCTTAAAAAAATTTCGTCCTAGAAATTTACTTACCTGAAGAGTTCTGGATACTTATCCATCATCTCATCCTCTCTTTCCCAAGTAGCCTCCTCAACTAACGGTTCCTCCACAACACCTTCACTAATTGTATCTCTTTATTTCTGAGCTTCTTCACTTCTTGCCACAAGATCTCCACAGGTATTTCCTCATAACTGAAATCTTCTTTCAAGTATAACTGGTTCTTGCCTGAGAACATGAGATGGATTCAGAACATATTTCCTCAACATAGACACATGAAACACGTCATGTACTCTAGACATCGATGCTAGTAACTCCAACTTATAGGCAACGCTGCCCACTATCTCAATGATAGTGAACGGACCAATATATCTTGGATTGAGCTTCCCTTTCTTTCCAAAATGCATTATTCCCTTCATTGGAGATACTTTCAAAAATACCTGATCACCCACTTCAAATTCTAACTCTCTTGTCCGTTTGTCTACATAACTCTTCTGCCGATCTTGAGCAACTTTCATCTTCTCTCGTATATGGGTAACAACTTCTGACATTTCACGAATCAAGTCTGGACCCAAAAGTTTCCTTTCTCCAACTTCATCCCAATGTACTGGAGATCTACACTTCCTTCCGTACAATGCTTCATATGGTACCATCCCAATAGTGGACTGGTAACTGTTGTTGTACGAGAATTCTATCAAAGGGAAAAATTTACTCCACTGGCCTTGAAAATGCAATACACATGCTCTGAGCATAACCTTCAAAATCTGTATTATACGCTCAGATTGACCATCTGTCTGTGGATGGAATGCTGTGCTGAAAGATAATTGTGTCCCCAATGCTTTATGTAAACTCTTCCAAAAAGCAAATAAGAATCTTGTGTCTCTATCTGATACAATAGTAAGTGGTACTCCATGAAGTCTAACGATCTCTTGTATATATAGCTGGGCATAACGATCCATGTAATACGTAGAGCATATAGGAAGGAAATGTGCAGACTTAGTCAATCGATCCACGATAACCAAAATGGCATCGTGACCTTTCATTGTCTTCGGTAGCCCGATAACAAATCCATAGTGATATTCTCCCATTTCCACTCTGGAATAAATAAAGGCTGTAAAGTTCTTGCTAGTCTCTGATGCTCAGCTTTGACCTGCTGATAAGTCAAATATTGCTCCACATATTGAGCGACGTGTCTCTTCATCCCTGACCACCAATAATGCGACTTCAAATCTCTATACATCTTAGTAGCTCCTAGATGTACAGAGTATAGTGTTGAATGAGCTTCTGTCATTACTTCCTTCCGAATGTCATCCACATCAGGTAGACATAATCAACCTCTATAACGAATCACGCCATTATATGTTAATTTGAAGTCAGAATGCTTTCCAGAGCTGATATCATTTCTTATCTTGTCAAACAATTTATCCACCTCTTGTCCCTATCGAATCTTATCCATCAAAGTTAGCCGAAGTGTCAGAGCCGTCATCATTGCTTCCAATGATCCTTTCTGAATGATCTCCACACCCATCCTTTGCAAATCAATCAACTCTGGTTTCTGATTTAAAGTCATAGCAGCTACATTTTGTATGGCTTTTCGGCTCAATGCATCAGCAATGACATTGGCTCTACCCGGATGATAATTGATAACACAATCGTAGTCCTTCACCAGTTCCAACTATCTTCTCTGCCTCATGTTCAACTCTTTCTGAGTGAAGAAGTACTTCAAACTCTTATGATCAGTATAGGTCTCACAAAGTTCCATATATAGATAATGCCTCCAAATTTTGAGTGCAAACACCACTGCGGCTAACTCTAAATCATGTGTTGGGTAGTTCTTCTCATATTCCCTTAATTGTCTGGATGCATATGCTATTACTTTTTCATTCTGCATCAATACACATCCAAGACCATTCTTCGAAGCATCACTATAAACCTTGAAGTTTCCTGTCTCTATAGGAATAGTTAAAATAGGTACTGATGTCAACCGTCTCTTCAATTCTTAAAAACTTTATTCACATGTCTCCGTCCATGTGAACCTCGCATTCTTCCTAGTCAACTGTGTTAATGGTGAAGCGATCTTAGAAAATCTTTCAACAAACCTTCGATAATATCCTGCCAATCCAAGAAAGCTACGCACTTCAGTGGGATTTGAGGGTTGTGGCCAATCATGGATTGCTTTTATTTTACTT
Source organism: Pogostemon cablin (assembly GCA_023678885.1). Taxonomy (NCBI): domain Eukaryota; kingdom Viridiplantae; phylum Streptophyta; class Magnoliopsida; order Lamiales; family Lamiaceae; genus Pogostemon; species Pogostemon cablin. The sequence goes on from CM042954.1 coordinate 6,278,987, forward strand.
GGGTCCACTGAAATTCCTTCTCTCGATACCACGTGTCCCAAGAAAACAACTTGGTCTAACCAGAACTCACACTTTTTGAACTTCGCATACAATTGCTTCTCCTTCAGAATCTTTAACACCTTTCTTAAGTGCTAAGCATGCTCTTCCTTATTCTTAGAGTAGATCAAAATATCATCGATAAACACAATCACGAACTTATCGAGAAAATCTTAAAATACTCTATTCATCAAATCCATAAATGCTGCCGGTGCATTCGTCAAACCGAACGACATCACCAAAAACTCCTATTGTCCATACCTTTTACTGAATGCAATTTTCAGAATATCCTCCTCCTTAATCTTCAATTGATGATACCCCGACTGCAAATCAATCTTTGAATAGATAGCTGCACCCTGTAGTTGATCGAACAAATCATCAATACGAGGTAATGTATGCTTATTCTTGACTGTAACTTTGTTGAGCTCTCGGTAATCGATGCACATCCTCAATGTACCATCCTTCTTTCGAACGAAAAGAACTAGTGCTCCCCAAGGTGAGAAACTAGGTTTGATGAACCCTTTATCTAGCAAATCTTGCAACTGTATCTTCAATTCCTTCAATTCAGCTGGTGTCATTCTGTATGGCGTCTTAGATATAGGAGCATTTCCTGGTTGCAGCTCAATAACAAACTCTATTTCCCGGTCTGGTGGCAACCCTGGAAGATCATCTGGGAATATCTCTGGGTGCTCTCGAACTACTGTTCATCACCAAGGGCTGGACACTGCTATCCTCCAACATTTATCACGCTCACCAGATACCCCTCACAACCACTTTCCAACAATCAACGTGCTTTTACAGCTGATATCACAGGAAATCTGAAGTTCTTCTTGATCCCAACAAAAGTAAATGGTTCTCCTCCCAATGGCTGAAAAGTGATACTCTTCTTCTGACAATCTATTGTAGCACCGTATTTTGACAGCCAATCCATGCCCAATATGATATCATAATCATTCATACTTAACACAATCAAATCAGTGAGGAGTGGTCTTTCTTCAATATGAATAACACAACCTCGAAGAAGTTGATTGGTTTGCTTTGACTCACCGGAACGTATCATCACCTTATAATTAGCTTCTATCAAGTTAGATGTTCCACCCAGCTTCCTCACATACTCAGTGGTTACAAATGAATGTGATGCTCCAGAATCAAATAGAACACATGTAGAATTGCCAAAAATAGAAAGTTTACCCGTGACAATTGAGGGATTCGCATCTGCCTCCTCCCGCGTCAAAGTGTACACCCTTGCTAGAGCTCTTCCCTGCTCTCCTTGCTTCCCTTTCTGAGGACAAGTAGTAGTCACATGTCCCTTCTCTCCACATGTATAACAAGTTTTTTTGAGGAATACGACACTCCCCACCGTGTGGTCTAAGACAATTAGGACATATAGGTAGTGGCGGCGCCGGTGGTACCTTACCCTGATCGAATTTGGGATGCTTGTTTGGTTATCCTTGTCCCTGTCCCTTATCCACTGGAATTGGCCCCTGAAATGACATCGGCCTCTTATTATCTCTCCCAAATTACTGCACTGGTTTCGGCTGAAATTGACGTCTGAAAGCCTGCGCTTGACTGATCCTCATCTCCGCTTGTTCAGCAATCTAGGTCCTTTTTGCAACTTGTGAGTATGTTGCTCCATGCAGTCCCGCCATACTCACATCTCTGAAAAGCTCAGGCCTTAAGCCTTCCACGAACCTCTCCACTTTTAGTGCCTACGTACTCACCATATGTTCTGCAAACCTCGACAACTGCTCAAACTTACGAAGGTAATCTGTGACTGACAATTCACCCTGCTTCAGTTGTATGAACTCATTCATCTTCATTGCTCTCACTGGTGCAGTAAAGTATTTGTTTTTGAAAAGCTCCTTAAACCTTTCCCATATCATAGTCATGACATCCTCGATACTTTTAATTGTATCCCACCAGTGGCCTGCACTTCCTCGTAACATGAAAGAAGCACACAAAACTCTGTCCCCATCTGGAATTCTACTATATTGAAACATATTTTCCACCATGCGTAACCAATCCTCTGCATCTGTGGGGTCTGCTGCATTCTCAAATATCGAAGGGCTCAACTTTTGAAACCTCTCACAAACCATTTCCACACGTTCTACTTGACGTCTATCTTGATTAGCATTACCCTCTGGTTGTCTCCCCACATCTCTCTGCTGAATCAATTGTTGTATCTGTTGGGACTGGTGCTCTACCAGTTCCATCAGTCAAGTAATCACCCCATCACGATTATTTCCTTCAGTAGGTGCTGCTTGCTCAGCAGTTCTATCACCTTTAAAACTTTCACCTGTAGTCCTTACCATTTTGTCTACTAACTACGAGTCCTACACCACATGACCAATATAATTTATAAAACACATAACAACACAGAATGAAAATAACACTTACACGCAAGGCTGCACTCCCAAGGAATGAGCTCATATACATAGACAGTCTACAGGACCTAAACTGTGCTCTGATACCACTCTGACACGACCCATCTTACATAACTTATAATTCAAATACTAATTAACATAAACATCATCATTATAAAAATCTACACTCATTTTTTTTCCACATAATATATTTATAAACAAAACCATCACACCAGTTCAACATACGTAATTGGTTTCTGACACCACCTCAATCCACTCAAACTTGTCACAATACTTATTATATTATATAACAAAACATCAGCGGAAACAAAATAAATCCACTGCCTAGCCCAACAGGTTGTCATCTATGTACATTCGCTCAAAACCCTGAAGAAGCTCCACAGCTTGCACAAAACACCACATAATTCAATCATCAACAGGCTCACCTACAATGCATAAACTAGTGAGACAAAAATCTCAGTAAGTAGAAATCATGCATGTCAGTGCATGAAAATGCATTTAGTTTTCTATCGCCTATTTCCTAATCTTTCTAGTTGATCTCTTTTATTTTGAAAAATGTTCACGTTGCGGGATCCCCACGATACACTTATGATATGCACCCCAAATGAGCTCAATGGGGACGATATTTCCGAACCCTGGATATATAAAGTGCCGAGAATGATTTTTCTGAACCCTGGCAGAGTGTTGGGGACGATTTTCCAAACCCCGAATAAAGTGCTGGGAATAATTTTTCTGAACCCAGAATAATGTGTCGAGAATGATTTTTTCGAACCCGGACAGAGATGCATATATAGTGACCGCACACACCATTAGTATCTTATTAATTTTGGGGAAAACAATTTTCATGTTTATGCATGGTATGCAACCAGGACAATTAAATATTCATCATAAGCCATTTACAATATCAATATCAATATTTAATCACAATAAAACAACTATTTAACTTCAATTCACACAAATCCACTTCTGTAATAACTTTACCTTAATCACATAGATCCATTTATAGAATAACAACTTCACCTTAATCACATAGATCCATTTATAGAATAACAACTTCACCTTAATCACATAAATCCATTCATAAAATAACAACTTCACCTTGGATCACGCGGATCCCTTTTTAGAATAACAACTTCATCTCGGATTACACGGATCCTTATAAATAATATCTTCTCAGATCATACTGATCTATATTCAACAGTTTCCGATCACACAAATCTATATAGGACAATGATATTATCTCAAATCACATAAATCCACAACATGTATCACAAATTAATCCAAAATAATTCATAACGTAATTAAAATAATCACAAATAATCCATAACATAACTATCACATATGATTCATAAATAATTCACACACAACATGTTTATGCATTGTAGTTGGACTTTTACTTACCTGAACTCCGACTTTAGTAACACTAAAGACCCATGAAGAACTGTAACTAATTTCTTCCTTCCCGTTCCGGCACGCTCCTTTTTTCCTTTGTCTCTCTTCTTCTCTCTCTCTCTTTCTTTTTTGATTATTTTCTTTTTTCTCACTTTGCCTCAAATAAGTTACAATATGGTAACTTTGTTATATATAGTAGGGTGAGTTGAAGGTGTTTGTTAATGAAATGAAAGGAGAGAAGCCACGTATTATCATATCAATCACCCACGTTTCTAGTTATTGACACACTTACCTCCTGTGGATGTCAATTTACCACGTATTATTCTTTACGCCAATTTACCCATTTGAATTGGAAATCAATGTGTTGTTTACCCCTTATTTATCTATTATTTATTATTATTATTTTTATTATCTATTACAAATATACATGCGATACTTAATGACTAAGATATAATACATTTATAAATTAATACACATACGTGTATATTTTCTTACCACTATTATTACGAGAACACGTGTGATACTTAATAATTAAGAAATAATGTATTTATACACATAAGACAATTTAATTATATATTCAAATTAATGCACGTAAATATTTATGCACACATATATTCACATATTGTCACCATTTTTATCACGAAAGTTTCAAATAAAATGTAAAAATAAATAAAATGTAGAAACAATTATCACATAATTGTCACATTATTATCACATAAGTGCCACATAATTATCACATAATTATAAGATGCACATAACACAAATTAAATTATATTGGCATATGAGTAGTGAGAAACTCGGGTATCACATACTATATACTATATTCTAAGAATATATATTTCTAAATGCAGTAGCCTTATAGTGGGCTAATTGTACGAGAGGACTGGGTTGGGCCAACCTATGGTCTACCGGTTGTTATGCCAATAGCAGCGCCGGGCAGCTAAGTTGGTATGAAAGAACTACTGCGCAGCGGGAAATCCTTCCCTATACAAGTTCACGAATGAGGTTTTTGAACAGTACTTCGATAGGCGAGAGGTGTAAGCACCGCGAGGTGTGAAGCGATCTCGTACTAAATGTAAGGACATTCAACTCAACTGGGGTCTTGAAGACTGAATGTAGCTACTGCCTACCTAGAAGAGCTACTCGCTATGTAGTCTTGTCACACAAGACTTTTTAGTAGTTTATAGGCACCTATTAACAACCTGACGTGTTGCTGCTTATGCGGTCGAAGCACGCCCGTGCCCGCCCAGTGTGCTTCTTTCATGACATGCACCAGTCCTGGGTTTCAATGGTCTTCTAGCCATAGAATAGAAGAAGTCGCCCTGGAAAGAGGGCTCATAGTACCCCCTCCCTTTTCTTGATCAATCCTTTTCTTTTCTTCGGTAGTTAATCACCTACTCAAACTAAAAAAGGGGGCAGGCCTGCACGCCTTATTTGAGACTACTAAGGCAGACGGTGGACTCTTTCATGTTGGAAGGGGAGAGGGGCCTAAGCATGACAGATGTCGTCCACTTGAGTGGCAAAGATAACCAGTTAGGTTGACTTTCTTTTCCAGGCCTGTTCGGACATATGGTTCCCACAGAAGATCAAGTTGGTGAGCCGTGTGAAGGAAAATCTCCAAGTGCTTTGCCATAAGAACTTGGAGTCCATATCATGGTGAAGATAAGGTAAGGCTGTGAGACCCTCCAGTCGAATCTCCTCACAGAACGAGGTTCGTTTTCTCATTTGCTAACTATGGACAACATAAGCAATATCGGGACGATAAATGGTGAGATAAACAAGTCCCCCAGGATCGATATAAAGTTGCATTAGGTCTTTCAGAGCCTTCTGCTCTCCTTGTATTTTTCCATCATGTCCGTCGGCATAGTTTCCTGGCTCTCATCGGATCCCTACTCCTCATTTGCCCGACATCCTTTTTTAGTCCCTTTGGTAGATTTAAAATGAATCTCTTTCGCTCTCTACTCTGGTATTTACCAGTTGCCTCACATCCCTGCTTTCCCCTAATTGGAAAATAGTTAATGAATTTGATTCTATGATTCACTATATTTTACCACCATTGGACCTTTTCTATTTAATACAATATGACCAACATAAGACTTAGCGTAAGTCCTAGGCTTAATACGATGACCCTATCTCGCTACGTTCCTTAAGATTTTTTTATGCAGATGTTTTGGTACTAATAAATAGAGCAAATTAGTGCAAATAGTTCAGTAAAAATAGATTGACTTCCTAGGGAGCACTTTTTCTTATGTCCCTTTCCTCTTCACTGTAGCAAGAGCTACTTCCTTTAAAGCCTCCTATTCCCATTAAAGAAAGAAGAGAAAGAGAAAAGAGAACCTGAGATCTCTTTATATTAAGATCTTTCTTGAGACCTTCGATCTTTTCCTTCTCTCTGTTAGGAGACACTTCTTGCAGTCAGATGTATAACGTATACCTGTCAAAAGAAAGAGCCTTTACTTTTTTCCACGAAAGACCGTTAAAGGCTTCTGCTGAGAAGAAGAGTAGAAAGGAATTATCTGCTTAGTGAGCTAAGTCAAGTCCAAGTCGGCTACCATCCAACAATAAAGATCCCTCCTTATACACTTCGGGCGAGATCAACAAGACGTAGGAAAGAGAGTTCACAACTTTCGATTTGTATCATCGTGTATGTTTTGAGTATTTGTATTTCTTTTGAAGAAACTACATTTTTAAATCTATGAATTTTATTTGATTTACTTATATTAGAGTTGTATATTAATCTGCGTATACTGCCCAAGGATGGGTTCTGAATCAGGTCATGAGGCATTAGGTAATCATCTCAAAATTTTACACATATGTTGTACGTGGGCTTTACTCCTAGTTGCATTGGTGGTCATGTTACGTAACCACTCTCACACACCTTACAAAACTCTTTTTCCAAGGAAAATGAATTGGCTATTATGTATGGTGCATTAAGAAAGAGTCCATTTGGGTTGTTTAAATTAATATTATATTTATGTATGTTGGAAATTCTCCTTTATTTTTTTATGGAAAACAAAATAATTTTTTATATACATATGTTCCTACAATTTTTGCAAATCAATGAGTTTCCTCACAGGTAGTCATCCATCTCAATTGATAATGAGACTATTCAATATTTTACTTTATTAGTCAAATAAATACCTATTTAATAAATTTATTTTCTTTTTATAAAATTGTAATTTTTTTAGGTGTTTGGTCACGCCCCTTTCCTATCAAGAGCTTTTAATATAAGTAATCTACATGTGTACCTCATTTATAAAATTTGGGGAGTGACAGAAATTTAGCATAAAATTGAACCCCAACAATTGTAATAGCGTGAAAAACATATATTCATAAATTTGCATATTTCATATGCGATTTAGGTGAATAAATTGTGCAGATTTGAACTATTGATTGAGTGTTATTATGAGCATTGGATGAATGCATATATCAAAAGTCATAAATACTCACGAGGAATGTCGAATCCCAGTTCAAGAATTGGGCAATTGTTCATGACATTATAAAAACAAAGCAGATTTTTGTAAAGTTATGTAAATGCAATTTGTCTGTTGAGTAGAATACGAAAACATGCCAAATAACTCCATCTTTGATTTCTACTTTTACATAAGCTAACATGTATGACATACACAGATTTTTAATTTCAGCGCTGTGAATAGTTGATTTTTAGAAATAAATTCAAGGTGTTGTAAACTTACCTTCAAAAATTTATACTGAAAATGAATTCTTGTTGCTAATTAATATGAAAATTTCTGAGTAATTATGTACAAATGATTTCGATGTAACGATGATGTGAAGATATAACCAACAAAATTCATTATTTATTCACCTTTTCTTATATTTTATTTCTCGAAATGATGTCTGATCAGGATGACCACTGTATTACTCAACAAGAAGACGATAGTGGGCCCCAGCAAAGACATAGATGATGAAGGGTATCATTCCCACGGTTGAACAAAGCAGGATGGTGCTGCTAAGTTTCAACCATCACTATCCCAAATACAGTTATAATAGTTTGAACGTGAACATGATGTTTTGAGCATTTAAAAAAGTAAAATCAGTAAGATTTATTAGGTTAGATTAAATTTGTTAATTTAAACCATTTAAGGGTATCTTAGGTAATTTGTTATATCTTTTTTTGTATCTCATCATAATATTTTCTACTGAACGTATCTTAGAGTAATAATCATACTTACTATGTATCTTAGAGTAATTATTCCAAAAAATAATTATGACATGATCAGTGGCGATTAGGAATTAAGTAAATTAGCGCCAGTCTTTTCTTAATAACTAGTTTTTTGACTAATTTTTTTTGTGAATTGTAGATGTTCTATTGGAAGAATAATTTGCAGAGAATTGATATAAAGATTATTTTTGAACTGAGATGGCTGGTGCATGCATAATTTCTAACATTTGGAGAAGAAATTAGGCTCATAAAATTTGGCCCATCAAATAATAATTTCTTGCAGCCCATCAAGCTCATTTTCTTTAAACCATCGTAAATCTGCAAGAAAACCCCACCATAATTCCCATTTCACTATCTCCTTCCTTTGATCATCTATAATTGCTACAAATCTGCCATGGAGAATTTATGCTCCAAACCGCACACAAGAAATCAGGTCATGGGTGGTTCATATTACACCATATCCCTCGCGGGCGAGTCAAAGCCCGTGAACTAGCCACCTCCATTGAGAAAGAAATCGCTAATCAAAAGGATGTCGTTGATTAAATTACATGAAGGCAATGTTTACTCTTTCCACTTATATATTTTAATTTCTTCTTTATTTTGTTTTTGTTTGAGGGCAAGTAAGGATTTAAGTGTGGTTATGGAGTTTAAAGATAAGTGGATTGATGTCGTAATTATGGGCCATTGTAGATTTTTATCTCTAATTTTTGCTGAAAAGTGATCCTGAATTTTCTATTATCCACTGCTGATTTTCTGCTGATATTTAGATGGTTTACTTTTGTGCTGAAATGTTGTTGTAAATTGTTGGTTTTTTTTTTTGCTATTTATGCATAAAATAGAGCTGAATTTATTGTTGGGTTTCTTGCTAAAATTTTGAAAGTACTATTTGATTATTTCAGTTATTATGTTTTTTGGTGGGCCGACATTCAATCAAATATATTAATATTTGATAATTTTGTCTAAGCAGTTAGGATGCGTTTACTTTGAGGGTTAATGAGGGTTATCCCCTAGTGAACTCTAGTTAAAGAAAGTTTATTTTGAAGGTGAGGGAAGAGGGATAACCCACGGGCTTTGTCGGCCCAGGATCAATGTCGTTTCAACGGGGGCTAGTGTAATCCTCAAAAAGTGAAGAGATAGAAATAATCTCTGGGTTAAACCAGTAAAATTATAATTTTACCCTTCAATTTAAAAATTAAAACCTAATCAAAATCCTCTTTAATTGAGAAAATCCTCTCTAATTGAAGGTGCAGTGGAAAAGAAGAATTTAGGGTTAGGGTGGTGATATCAATGGCGGCCGTATTTGATGGGCCACCACCAATTCAGTTTTTGTCCCCCCCATTCGTCCTCTTAATCCACCTCCACCCAGTTGGTGTCATGTCGTCAGAACTTGCCGAAGAAGTTGGACTTGAATCGGAGATAGCCGTCGGCACTTCTGCCGCACCTCTAGCCCCACGCTATCGAGTTTGTTGCTGTCAGTGGTGAAGAATTGCAGGTAGGGCCATCAGTGGTACCAATAGCTCTGGAGGTTAATCCCATTGTCTCGCCCTTAAGCAAAACAATCCTAGGGATCCAAATCCATAAACTAGAAGAAGAAATCAAGAGTGAGACAATCGTCGTCCATAATATCCATGAATGGATGGTTGGTTGTGGTGCTTCTCCGTACAAACTTGCCACTGTTGTAGACTATATGATTTTGCAATTGTTGTTGCAGGGGGTGAAGAAAAGGTACAATGGAGAGAGAGAGAGAGGTTATTTCAAAGTATATTTTGATTATAACTTTCTCATTTGGATTCTGATTGAGGTGTTTCTTATGCCAAAATGACCCTCTCTTCTGTGGCTTTCCAATCATGTAATATATTTCTATTTTTGAGCTCCATACAAATACAGAAAAATTACACAATTTGGACATGCGTTTTTCAGCATTCTAGCACAAGTTGCACCTTTTTTCCAACTTTGCACTTTTATTCCTTTTTCCACCTAAAACACAATAAAAATACCTCAAGTGCACCTTTTCTCACATATATTGAATATAAGACACTTATGCTAATATATGACAATAATTCCTATTAAAAAGGTGTTAAATTGGACACTAAAATATGCTTATTTTCACTCTCATCAATCCCCCAAACTTACCCGTTGCTCGTCCCGAGGAAACAAAATAAAAATAAAGAGAAAGAGAGTTAGAAAATTAGCGGGGAAATAAGGACTATGACCAATACTCCATTCAAAATATAATTGTCCTCAACTTAGGTCATGCAACTCTAATTACATGTAATAATCTATTCCTAGCATACAAGACAAGACAAATCACCACCAATTCAAATGCTCCATTGACATGTTCTCACAGGAAGTATATATCACTCGCACTCAAGTGTAAAAGATGTACACTTATGGGTTAAGGTGTTTACGCTTAGATTTAATTCAAGTGCATGCGTAACCATAAGCTTGCCAAATATCTCAAACTCTCCACTACTAAAAGTATGATTCGACAATGGGATCAAAAAATATTTCTTTTGGATGTAATGTTGGCTCTTTGGTTAAGGTGGGAAATATATGGATAAGTGACTCAAAACTCGGATCAATCAAGCGTGCACTCCATCATGATCTTTTTCATTCTTCTTACTCACTTCAATTAAGCACAACATCCTCCTCAACTCTTCAACTTTTTTTTCTTCAAGCACAACATTTTTTTTCCTTCTCTTTTTATTCTTTCCTCTCATTTTTTCTCTCGAGGTATTAGTTTTAGGCACTACCTCGCGCATCCTCCATAGGGTACTAGATTTAAGCACTACCCTTTGGCTAAGTGACTTATAAATTCAAGGATGGCCTAAAATCATCTCCCATCATATAACATACATGTAGTTTCAAATAAAACAAGAGTCAAGTTCTATAATACTCGCACAAGAACGATACTCACCAGAAAGAAATGTACATAATCAACAAGGCTCAAAATCTCACATGGTTTTTTAACAAGTAACAGAGCATTTTTCATGATAAGTAATATCCCACAATTATACATAGAACTTCATACCACAATATAACTCAAGTGCACTTCCTTCATTAATTTTAAAAGCATATGAATTTTAGGCACAATTTAAAAATATAAGCTCATGTGAATCACAAAACCAAGATCTCAATCCTTCCACTCCATAAATTAAAAGCACACAAAAGATTTAGAATAAGGAAATGAGGGCACCTGATTTTTCTTCAACGTATGTACGAGCTCCTCTAATTGTTCAACTCGGTCAGGTCAAAGCCTCAGTTTACCTGTTTCTATCATCAAAACTCAAACACACTTCATCATCATAGATTCATAAATAATAAAATAAGAGAACTATAAGAAAGACTCAGTTGACTATCTAATTAACTCCACACACAAGACACACCAACACAACACGCTAAACATTAGGTAAGTTGTAAAAAATCGATATATCAACATTGGTTAAAATATTAATATGCCGCAAAAAATCAACCTCCTAACAAACAAACAACCAACGAAAGGAAAAATTATACCCTTGGTTCTCATAAGATGATGTAAGTATATCACACCCCCCAAACTTAGTAAAAACGTAAGTCAAAACTAAGTTTGAAAAGAGATATAATTGCCGAAACGTGAGAACCTCAAATATAATAACTCCTCACTCACACGAAAGAAATAATAAAGTAATAAAATGGAAGGGACAAGTCCCCAACAGACGCTCATATTTAATGTCGGAGAGTCACGACGGTTTACCATTTTTAGAACTACTAGATAGGAGGACGGTCTTCTCGCATCCTCACCTTCAAATACTTTCTCTCCCTCTTCTTGTCTACACTCAATGCCTCACCTTTCTTGGTCACAAGTATATGATCCTTGGAATTACCATCCTTACTTGGCTGTCTAGACTCCTCCTTATCAATCTTCCACTCAAATTCAGAGTCATCTGTCCTATTAAAATCAAGATTAAACAAGTTAGAAACCACATCTATGCTCTTGTAAGATTGAGTCTCCATGGGCATCTTCATTGCTTGATCAAGAGAGAAAACCACATATTCATTGTCCATCTGCAGTCTAAGCTTCTCGGCTCTCAACCTCTTCGCTCTTTCCCATTTTTTTTCCATTATAAGCTCAGTATTCTGTCCTTGGGATGGAACTTGAGTAGCATTAACATAAGGTAAAGCATTCTGCATGAAAAATGGTACCAAACGAGGTAGTTCGACCTCAGTTCGACCATGGGTGCTGGTTGAACCAGATGTGTAGTGGTCAAACCGTGCTTCAGAAAATGTGTTCTCTCCCGGACAGGTCAGTTCTACCATGGTTCAACCAACAAATTTGATCGAACCATGTATGTCGTGGTCGAACTGTGTACTAAAAAGTGTGGCATCTCCTGGACAGGTAGGTTCGATCATGATTCGACCATCAGGGTTGGTCGAACCAGGTAGGTTTTTGTCAAACACGACATCAGAAAAAATAAAGGATTGCGGACAGGCTGGTTCGACCGTGGTTCGACCAAGAGGTTTGGTCAAACCAGAGCTGTCATGGTCGAACTTGACTTCAGAAAAAATAGAGGGTCGTGGACAGAGTGGTTCGACCTTGGTTCGACCTTGAGTGTTGGTCGAACCATGTTGGTCTTGGTCGAATCGTCTGTCTAGATGCTCCGGAGGTTGCCCAGGTGTTTAGTTCGACCTCCAAGATGTGGTTCGACCTGCTGGCTTGGTCGAACCCTGGTCAAATTGAGCTCCTGGAGCTTCAAAAATCATTTCCGGCTTCATTGGTCCGTCATACTGCGTTACGGATCTCAACGTGATGGCTTTGCACTCTTTTGGATTCATTATGCCTTGAGACGGGAATATTTCTTTCTCCAACATTTGTGTCAATTGATTCACATTCCCGAACATCTGTCCCATCATCAAAGTAAGGTCCTTCAACTGCTTAGATAAATCTGCATGCTTAGCATTCATAGTAGCCTCGATGCGGTCAACCCTTGCATCATTCATTGCCATGTATCGATTGAAGGTATCTTCAACACTATTCACTTCTTGTTGCTGGATACTAGGCTCCTTTTGCGTCAACTCTGTAATCTGCTTCTGTTGGGACTCTAGTAGCTTGTTGATATTAGCTAGACTAGAGACGATCTCATCATCCCTATTCTGCTTTACCACTTGATGTTCAAGTTGCACCACCTTGCCAAGTACATAAGATCCTCTTACTCTTTCTGTAGGCCAATCACGTGAATTCATAGAGAAGTCTTCAAACAACTTTTCTGCTTCAAGTGATGTCTTAGATAACAGTGCTCCTCCTGATGATGCATAAATTAGAATACGCGACTCTCAATCTAATCCATAGTAGAAGATACTTATGTACTGAGCCTTAGACATTCCATGCTGTGGGCATCCCCTGAGCATGTCTTTAAACCTGTTCCACACCTCATGAAATTTCTCGCCCTGATTCATAACAAATTGGGTGATCTCTTGCTTCATTCTTAAGATCCTTGAGGTGACATGTATCTCTCCAAGAACTTCTGCTACAGTTGGTCCCATATAGTGCAGTCTGTGGCATCAAGAGTCTCATAACAAGCTTCTGCCTTATCAATCAAAGAGAACTTGAATAGGGCGATCTGCCTGGCATTATCATTAGCTCCAGCACCCTTTTCAGTGTTTGCATAACCAAAAAATTTGTTGAGATGCTGATATGGATCTTCAAAACAATTTCCAGAAAAGGGATTCTTCTCTACCATGTCTATAAGAACGAGATGTATCTCAAAATCATCATCTTCCCCCTTTGCTCCTATCAATCCCATGTTGTCAATCCCATATTCGTGAAATTTCACATATGGCAATATTATTCGAATTCTGCCTTGCTCCGACCATGTTTAGCTCAATGTGTTATTCCTTCTTTCATTCGTCTCATTTTCCTAGTGCACAAGTACCTCAAAAAAATTCAAGGTTAGATAGAAATATATAATCACAAGTAAAAGTCTTAATCAAACTAGAAATAACAAACTAATAATAACAGCCATCCCCGACAACGGCGCCAAGAACTTGATGAGCGTTTTCTCAATACATAATTAATCCCCAAGTATGAAGGATTTTATTGTAGCTTAGATAAGCGACCAAGTTAAATATCGAATCCAAAGGACGACGTATTATCAATTTAATTATTTACTAAATTAATTAAGACAGAAGCAATAAAGTTTGAGATTTAATCATTAAACTACTAAACAATTAATTAAAATAATGAATAAAATAAAATATCACTAGAAGAATACGAAAGTGGATCAAGTAGGAGAATAGATAGCTCTAGGGTAATCCAGTTTTACTACTTAACTTCCCTCTCAAGTGCAAGCCGACTCTGCCTTATGGACTATGGACGCATCACTAAACCATGCAAATCTACTCTATAGACACAAGTAAACATGCGTGTAACATGTGTGAATAACCTTGGAGCAAAAGATATAATTTCACCCCCCATTCTAGGTACTATCAGTATCAATTATTTTTCACGTCTGGAATCTAACCCGATATGATCTCCCTTTATAGGTACTATAAAATTACCCTCTTTATCCTGCTTACTAACACAAATTCAATTAAATTAGTAAACATTCATATATGACAGTTCTAATGAAGCTTCGGAGTCCCCTCACTTAGAATCATAACATGGAATTTTGTTCAGCGGTGAACGCACTCAATCTACAACCAAGATATATATTCAGACTCTATATACCAATTGAAGATGCACAAAATGACCGTAAATATGGATTAAGAAAGCATAATCATATATAAAATAAATCCACAAGTAGTGTTGTACGGAGGATACACAAGAAAGTTTAATTAATTCATAAAACCTTCAAAACCCTAGATATACTAAAATAGTTCTAGCCCATGATGTTGCAAAGAACAATCATGGGGGTTGGATAGATCTTACACATATGTTTGGAAAATACAAGATAAATTATGAAACGAATAAAATCCTAGATGCGGGATTCGTCGCGTCCTTCTCCTCTTAAATCCTTCTCTTGGTTCTCCTCTTGATTCCACAGACGAATCTTCACAGTGATGGATGGATGGAAGAAAGGATGTGGATGATGGTTGGGGGGTGATCCCCCCTTGTGGGGTGTAGGATGATTGTGTTTTGGTTCTCTTCCAATTCAATCCTTGCGTAGGGTCTTCCTTTTATACTTGTGAGCTCTCCTTATGGACCTAGGATGGGCTTTTTGGACAAAAATACACTGAAGGTTTAAAAATATGGATCCGGACGTGTCCAGTATATCGGTTGGACCAAGACCCTTGGTCGAACCACACATCCCCTGGTCGAATCGCTGGTCGAATCAGCCTGTAAATCTCTAGCAGGTCCACAGTTAGGGTCGAACACCAGGTCAAATCAAAAGCGTCGTGGTCGAACTGCATCTGCGAAAACTTATGCTTTTGGTTCGACCACGGTTCGATCAACATGCCTGGTCGAACTGCACTGTCATGGTCGAACCATACTTCTGATAGCTTCATGCGCCTGGTTCTACCATGGGTGTTGGTCGAACCACTCGTGTTGTGGTCGAATCAGCTTGCGCAGTCTCATCGTTTCGCGTATAACTTCCACATACGAGCTTCGATTTGAGTGATTCTTGCACTCACGTGATCCTCTCTTCCTTATCTTTCTATCAATATTAAGAAATCTCAGAAAATCTAACATTTGAATATGTAACGAGTCATACAAAGTAGAACAATTGTTCTGTTCGGCACAGCTTGCGCGATGTCACCATTTTGATCATAACTTTCTCATTTGGATTCTGATTGAGGTGTTTCTTACGCTAAAACGACCCTCTCTTCTGTGGCTTTCCAAAATTATATCACATTTATATTTTTGAACTCCACACAAATACAGAAAAATTACAAAAGTTGGACGTGCATTTTTCAGCATTCCAGCACAAGTTGCACCTTTTCTCCAACTTTGCACTTTTGACCATTTTTCCACCTAAAACACAATAAAACACCTCAAGTGCACATTTTTCTCACATATATTGAATATAAGACATTTGTTCTAATATATGACAACAATTCCCATTAAAATGTTAAATTGGACACTAAAACACGCTTATTTGCACTCTCATCACTCGGCTCGAAATATTTTTACTAAATAAAAAAATCAAACTCGATCTCCAGCTCGAATTTGGCTCGATAAAAACTAATTGTTAGTTCGAGCTCGAGCTCGTTAAGCTTAAAATTATTTATTTTTTAGTTTTTTTTAAATGTGTAAAAGCTTCAGTGAGACCGGCTCATGAATAATAAAATTTTATTATAATAATTTTTTTTTATAAAAAGCTGTATTTAGAGTTAGGCAAAGACTTGTGTGAGACCGTCTCACGTAAGGGCTTAAGTGAGACGGCCAGAAAGTGATAATTTTTATGAAGTAAAGTGATAATAAATTAATGAAAAGTGATAATGCTCTTTCATGAATAATTTATAATATAAATAAAAAGTGATAACATTTTATAGCGAAAGTGATAATTATTTTAAAAAGTAAAAAATGGTTTCACGTGAGACGGTCTCACGCAAGACCTACCCCTAGAGTTATTATCAATTTTTATTAATTATTAAATGTATTAATTATTAATTAAAATATATTTTAATAATATAACAAAAGATTTTTTTAATTAACATTTATAAGTATATGGAGTATATATTTACTTTAAATTTTGGGGTAGGTCTTGTGTGAAACCGTCTTACGTAAATCCTTACAGGAGACAAATAAAAAGTGATAACATTATTAAATAAAAGTGATATTCAATCGATAAAAAGTAATAATGGTCTAGTAAACTATTTTATGAACAATTTATAGTATAAACAAAAACTTATAACATTTTATATGGAAAGTGATAATATTTTATAATTAAAGTGATAACATTTTATGATTATTTTATTCGTCTCACGTAAGAGCTCACGCAATACGGTGTCACACAAGTCTTTTCCTAAAATTTGAATGTATCTTTATATAATAATAATAATAATATACTATATACTAAAGGAGGGTTTTGGTTTTATTAGGTGGCATCATGAGATTAGGGATGATGTTGAATTTTTTTAAAATTTTGATTTTTTAATAAATTTGTCAAACTTGCTGAGGAAGGAGAGTGTAGATAATTTATTTGACATCCAAACTTGCTAAGGAAGGAAAGGGTGGATACATTATTTCACAATCAATCATTAAAAAATATATATTTTTGTATTAATTAAAATTTAACCTAAATCTTAAAATATTTTTAATTATTTTAATTTTGAATCGTTTTTAAGTAAAAATTATATTAAATTAATCGGTATCACATGATCTTCAATTTAACATCTATATTGCTAATATAATATAATTAGAGTAATATTATTCTCAAATTACATGAATATCTTTTTAATTTTTATTATACTTAGAGGAGAAGGTTTTAATTGATGAGGTGTCATCACTATGAATAAGGATGATATATAATTTTCTTATTTATTTTAATTTTATTTAAGTTTATAATAAATTAAAATAAATAATTAAATAAAATAATTATGGATAAATTTGATTGGTAGTGTACACATAAAAATAGAAAATTGATATCCAAAGTTATCAATAAACATTAAATCACATTCTTTATATTTTATTTTTTTAAAATCTATTTCATCCAAATTTTTAAAAGTTTGTAACTTTTAAAAATTAAGTTTATTGTTAATAAAAATTATATCAAATTAATTGTCTTTTTACAATCTTTAAAATGACACGTAGAGTGATATATATAGAAGACAATTTTAATAATCATATATTTAATTAATAGTTATATATTTTATTTAACCATATTTGTTAAATATTTATATAAAATAATATAATTTAATCTAATTTATATTTAATTAATAACAATGTAATTTTTGGCTAATTATTCTATGCACATGGATGCACTGTGCAACCACATTTAGAAATGTACCCCGTATACAATTATGAATGAAAATATATACAGTTATGAATAAAAATGTATTTACTGTATGATTTTTCTGTTGATTTTTTAATGAAAAATTAAATGTAAAAAAAATATAATCATTAAGAAATATGCATATACAAATTTGAATTAAAACTTATATACATGTAGATGCATTGTGCACCTGGGTACACCAAATATCAACTATTTTTTTTATAGAAGCGATAATACATGTTCTATTCAACTTTAAAAAGAATATAATATTTAATTATT
The DNA here is from genome assembly GCA_023678885.1 of Pogostemon cablin. NCBI lineage: Eukaryota > Viridiplantae > Streptophyta > Magnoliopsida > Lamiales > Lamiaceae > Pogostemon > Pogostemon cablin. The sequence goes on from CM042954.1 coordinate 6,297,172, forward strand.
ATACTTAAACAAGTTTAAAGTCAATTATAATTATTCTTATTTTAATATTTAATTGAAAATATATAGATTGATTTTTTTTAAGACATGTTATAATAAAATTAATTATGAAAAATATTTTATATCTATGTTTAACCCTTAAAATTATGGAAATTCCTAAAATTTAGTAATAATCATGTCATATGCATGCTTGAGAATGATTTATGTAGATTTAAAAATAATTTTTCATTCACATATTTTGATATCAACAACTTTCATGAATCGTTCCATTGCTCCAACCGAATATATTGTTCGGGTACTCCAACTAAACATATAATATATTCTTCGAAATACTCTAATTGAACACAATATGAAATCTTAATTATTAAAATATTTATGTCTTATTAATTATAAACATTTTAATTTAATCTTTTTAGCATACACATACAATATATTGTTCTAAATACTCTAATCGAACACAATATGAAATCTTAATTATTAAGATATCTATGTCTTATTAATTATAAACATTTTAATTTAATTTTTTTAGCATGCTTAACAAATTTGGAGGTACGAATAGCTGCTTCCATAAAAAAATTCGATTATCCCGCGTATTACGCGAGCTTCGTACTAATAATAATAATAATAAGGCAAAGACTTGTGCAAAACTCGTGAGATGGACCCCGTAATGACCCGGATGGAGCGCCTGTTACCGTATTTTTACTTCGTCTGTTAAAACAATGGCAATCGTAATGAATGGCGTACGTCCCACTGCCTTGATCCGTGTTCGAATCTGTCATTATTTTTCCTTTTTTTTAAATATATTTTTAATAAATAATTTTCTGTTTTTCTTTTAAAATACTAATTTCCTATTAATTTAATTTTTTTTCTAAATATGTCCTAACATTGTAAAGAAGTAATAACATTTTCAAATAAAAAGTAACATTTGATCAAAGAAAAGTGATAATGTCTAACTAAACTATTCCATTTTATTAATAATTAATACCATAAATAAAAAGTGATAATATTTTCAATAAAAAGTTATATTTAATTAAAGAAAAGTGATAACTATCCAATTAAATTATTTCATAATAACTAATAGGATAGATAAAAAGTGATAATGTGTTTAATAAAAAATGATATTTAATTAATTAAAAGTGATAACCATATAACTGAAAAATTTTATAAATAATTTGTTAGACAAAATAAAGTTATACCATATATTTAACAAAAAGTGATATATAATTAATGAAAAGTGATAACTATATAATCAAATAACTTTATGAACACTAATAGTGATAACATTTTTAATAAAATGTAATATTTGATTAATGAAAAGTTATAATCATATAATTAAATAATTTTATAAACAATTTGTAAAATAAATAAAAAATGATAACATTGTCATTTTTAATAAAAAAAAGTGATGTATAATTATGAAAATAGTGATAACATTTTTTTACATTATATAATAATAAAATACATGTTACTTTTAATATTAAAAATTAATTAATAAAACAATTCATTTAAAATAATATTAAAAAAAATACTACGTGTGATTTTCTTAATTTCATATTTTTGAATTATATTTATTAAATAATAATTAAATTAAATGATTTCCCTAATTATAGAATTATTTTAATAAATAATAATATACATACATTAAATTCAATAATAATAAAATATAAAATAAAAACAAAGAATGATTAAAAAATAAAATATAGAAAATGATTGAAAAAATCTAGTAGAATGCATGCATGATTAGGAAGTTACAGGTTTGCGGGTGGATATTAATAGTGCCAAGCCAAATTCGCGCGTGAATATTTGGATCAAATAAATCCGTCTTACGGAATGAGATTTGTGAGACGGTATCGCACAAGACCTACACTAATAATAAAAAGTAAATACGGGCATATATAAATTCGAAAATTTTCCTCAAAATAAAATTATATTAATATATAAATAAATGATTATATTAAATTAATTTATTTTTAAATTTTATATATATATATATATATATATACGAGTACATATTCCGCATAATATGCGGATGCATTATATTTTATAAAAAAATTAATTAGATAATCCAATATTAAATGCGTATTATAATTTAATAATGAGGATATATTCAAAATTTTTGAAGATATATTTTTATTAATTGATTTATTTATCTAATTTTAAGGTTTACTTTTTAACTCTAAATATAAATATATACATTAGTAATATAATCATAATAAAAAAATAAAAAATTATATCTGATATTAAAATAAAAAATAAAAATATATATTCCTAACCAATCAAAAAATATGATTAAAGATGCTATTTAATTTTAAGATATACATTAATAATAATAATAGTAATAATAATAATAATAAGTTTGATATATTTTAATTGATTGGTTTAACTATCTATTCCTAACAAAAAAATAAATAAACGTGTTATTTAATTTATAGATATACATAAACAATATAATAACAATAATAATAATAATAAATAATAAATAAAAGTAGAAAGATTATATATATATAAAATAAATAAAAAATACGATAATTAGTCACGTCGCCACACCTTATATTTTTAAAAGTTATTTATAGTAGCGTATTCGCAATTAATATGTATAAGATAAAATATATATATTGATAAGGTGTCGACTTTAAAATACTTACAATTTTATTAATTACTATTAGTTAAAATTTAATATACATAAATACATATATTTAATAAAAATTTAAATATAAATAAAAAAAATTAAATCTTATATAGAGATGGAAAATAAAAAATTTACATCTTTAAATCCATTATAAATATAACTCTCAATTCATTATTTAGAATTAATAATTCGTTCTTTTCTTTAATGTTATTTTTATTAATTATATTATAATAATTTCATTATTTTCATTGTCATACTTTAAAATTTTTCTTTAATTTAAAGTATACTATATTTTAAAAAGACAAAAATTTCTGTGCTCTCGGGGACACACCGTGTCTCCATTTGAACACAATTGTATTCACATGGGAACACGGTGTATCTCCAGGGGCACGGTGTGTCCATGTGAACACAATTGTATTCACATGGGAACACGGTGTATCTCTAGGGGCACAGTGTGTCTACAGGGACACAAGAGTCTCACTCTTTTTAGGTTTATATCCCTTATAAATTATATTGATACAAGTATATATATATTTACATAAATAAATTAAATTATATATATATATATATATATATAATTTATTTATGTAAAGTTTCTTAAACTCTAAAATTATCATATTTAAAATAAATTATATTAAATAATAATAATAACAATAATAATAATAATAATAATAATAATAATAATAAGAGACACCCTCTTGTAAGACTGATTTTTTGTGAGACGGTTGTGAGACGGGTCGATCCAATATTAAAGTATGCTTATTGTAGAGGTACAGTATGCTTAATTGTCATTAAAGTATGTCAATAATGAATCATAATATAACACCATAAAATCATATTTTAATTCATTATTCATCACACTTTTAAAAACATACTTTAACAATCATTAAATATATTTTATCTATATAATAGATATATTTTAACACGTCTCACAAGAAATTTTGTCTAATAATAATAATAATGATGAGCCTATTTACGAGCACTATTCGAGCCTATAATCGAACACGTTCGCTAGCCTGTAAACGAACACGTTCGCGAGCTTTCGAGTCAAATACCCCCGAGCTCGAGTTCGGCTCGAAAAAATAATCGAGCTCGAAAATCGAGCTCGGCTCGACTTGTTTTTTTTACACAAATGAATTTTTTTTCGAATCGAGTCACGAATAATTTCCGAGCGGCTTGATTCGTTTAAATCCCAACCGGGCTTCGCAAAAATGTAAGCCTTTCTTGTAAATATGAAAACCCCAACTTTGGTTTCCGTCGAAACCTCTGTCGTCATTCATTTCTTTCGCATTTGCTTATTTTACTCAGTTCCAGCTTTTCCGTTTCTTGCAATTCGTATAGTGCGTCAATAAAATGGTCGGCCGGAGGTTCGACGACCCCCCTGCTTCTCGGGGCCAGGTTCCTTTTCTTTTTGTGTTATGTTTAATTATATTCTGTAATTTATATGGGTTTAAATGTATTGGTTGCGAGAAATTAGAGTTTTTCCAATGTTATAGGAGGATTTTATTCATATGGGATTCGTTTTTTAATTTTTATCTTTTAGTAGCTTGACATTAGAGCCGTTGCAATGTTTTTAGAAGGCGTTGGTTCGCTTAGCGTCGATTGATCCAATTGAGCTATGCAATGAAGCTAAAGTGGAGCGGTGCAGAGCCACCAGAGATTTGAGAAGCTGTGGCCGTTATGTGCAAAGGAATCTTGTTTCTTGTGGTCATGCTTCGTTGTGCGAGGAATGTAGTCAAAGATGTGATGTTTGCCCCATATGTAGACTTGTTCTTCCAAAGGCGGGCCATGAATCCCCTCTTCGTCTTTTCTATGAATTTATTGATGCAGGTCTTATTTCCAAAAGGTGTGATGATAGATTGAGAGACAAAGAAGATGATGAAAATCAGCTTATAGCTGATGTTCGACGGCTATATTGTCTGTTCGATGTGGCTTTGGAGAATAACTTGGTTTCTCTAATTTGCCATTGTATCCTTATAATGTTGTATGTTTCTTTGTGTTAGATAAATGCCCGGGCTTATCTTATTTCCGAAAAATTCATACTCTTGTCTTCAAAGGCGGCCACCGTAGCTTTTGTTTTCTAGATTAAAATACACAAATCATCCAAAATCTTCTATAAGATGTGTTTTCATGGTGTGCATAGTCTCATGCTGGCACAAATTTCCTTGAAAGTCATATATGGAGGCCATGTGGAAAAAGATTTTTCATGCTCCTTATTGTGGCTGTGAAGATTTAGTCTCTTATTAGTGTAATTTAAAATGCATCTCTATCATTATCTTTTTCCTTAATCAAAGCATACAGATGTTATGGATGTATGCATGGATGAAAGTGCTGTATCAAGTGATCCGGTTATTGCATTCTTGCTTGATGAGAAGGTTGTCAAAGATTGGTGCAGACGGACATTCAAAAGTGCTTTGACCGAACTGCAGATTACATGTATCCTAAATTTATATCTTAATTATTTGAATGTGAAATGCACCACTGATCCTGCTATCCTTGACAATTCTTTTTAGATAATTGTACAGAACTAGATATGGAAAGAGAGTTCAGCTCCCTTCTGAAAATTTCCTCAAAGTTAGCAGGTATGTTCAGTGTTCTCGAAGTATTGGAATCTTCATTCAGAGGCTCTATCTCAGCAATGCTTCAGGACCTTAACCAACTTCAGGAGAGTATACTGAAAACAAAACAGGTCAAACATTCATAATTTTTGCTGTAGAATTCATATTTCCATCGCCAGTAATCCGTCATACTATAGTATTATGATCTTTTGAAGTGATTAAAGATGAATAGCAATATAATTGCTTTACATCTCTTCCAAGTTACTTTGGAATTTTGTTCATTGCATGCCTAATATTACTGGCATATTACTGTAACTGACCTTCTGTAAAACCTCTGAAATATCAGTTTGAATGCCTCTAGTTAAACTCTTGAGAAGATAATATCTAAAGTATATGACGGAATGTATGGGTCTTTCCATTTTGCTTGTCTTGTGCTTAAAGTTTGGTCTTCACTAAATATGTCCCTAACTAAAATTTTCCTGTCATTTTGTATTTTGGGGATGCATTTGCAGCACTTGGAGGTCATGATTTGGTGCATTAGACATCAATTTTTGGTAAAAGTGAGACCTAGGTTTTCGAATTTTGCAACATGGAGTTCTTCTTTTCATGAAAGGAAATCGGCAGCAATTAAGCGAGCATGGCCTGATCCAATCAATTGTTCTTTAGGGTCTAGTGAACAAAGTGCATCTAGCCTATTTATTGAAGATGCACTTTCAAATCTTGATACAGAGCCAGAATATGTTCACAACGAGGAGGAGTTATCAGTAACATCTTTTCTGGCAGGCGGGGGAAATTCAATATTTCTATCTAGATTTCAGGGAATGGCTGGATTCTACCCTTTTGAAGATCTCCGAACTGCTGTTGATTTGCTTTTTCTCAAAGGAAGTTCTGATTTGGTGGTTGCCAAACAAGCAATTGTATCCTATCTGTTCTAAAACAAGGAATTTTTTGGACTGATGTCTTTCCTTATACCCTTTTTAAAATACACTCCTTTCTACTGAGATAGATTTGTTCAAATTTTCACTAATTTAGACAACATGTGGTTAAAATTCAAAATTTTACTCATTTCCTCCTATTTTTATCCTTTTTTTCTAGTATTTCAATTGGTTGAAGTATGTTATAATTGTGCTAAATAAAGACGTTTTAGTCTGTTTGGAAACACTTAATGACTCAAACAAGGAGACAAGCCTTTGAATTGGAATACACCAAAATAGGAAAGAAGAATATTTTAACTATTGTTTGGAGTTACATTTACACTTTATGATTCCTTAACCTTTGGCCAAGTTCTTGTATTATCTTTTTGATCGGCATTGGACAATCCCTGATGATGAGTGGAGAAACATTGTTGATGACTTCGCTGTCACATTCAATATAAACAGGCACTCTTTGCTGGAATCTTTTGTCTTCTATCTATTAGATGACCATACTGATGAAGCTCTAAAGGTAAATTAATATCTTCAACTGTTTTTTTTAATATGAAGTTCTATCACTCTCTTTTGAAGTTTGGAAGTGTATGCTATGCTGCACAAACTGGATGACGCCCCCCACCCCCAACTGTTGATATTGTACCGGGGACTTAGTATTGAATTGTTTACATACAATATACGAAATTAATACACACATGATATGTATGATACTAGAAAGAGAATATTGTATATTAATCTATAGAAACTTAAGCCTTTATCATTGTTCTAGATTACAATTTTATAGATTAAGTTTATACTTTATAGACTAAGAGATAGATAACATGGTAGAAAAAACATCTTTCTACCATACTATCTATCTCTTAGAACTGCTGATTACAGTGCTTGGAATCAAATAAGTATTCCAAGGTTTCACTGTTGTTCGTCCATCACAAATGGACCAATTCTTTCGGTGACACAAGACATACCTAGAAAGCATTTTTTCTGCAAGTCATCTCGAGTTCAAAGCCATCCAAGAAACTCTGGCTTGATTACAAAGAAGGGGCTGTCTCAGATCATGGGAGAGTCGAAGACCTATGGCTAGGAAGTAAGCCAGCTGGAAACCGACATGTCTACTTTAGCATTTATTTGCAGTGGACTGAGATTAAAATTCTTTTCTGTCAATTGCTTAGAGTAATCGATGTGTGGATTGGAAGTGGCTGCTACATATATGCTACCTTGATTATTATATATATATTCTATACTATACTATTATATTATATTATACATTATTCTATATATGAGATCCTTTTCTTGACACAGTTTGGGGTTCCCTATAACTTAACCTATTAACTTCCAAAATTCATGAATTTTGGAAAGAGGGGAGGACACTTTTGTTTGATCTAGTTTGCGAGTGGACTAAGCCGCAAAGTCTTTATGATGTTCGAATAATGCTTTGTATCCGCTCATTGTTCTTTGCTTTTCTTCGTTATTGTTATCTGTTATTCTCCATACGCCTATTATCGTTTCCAGTCTTGGTTTTTTCTGTATTCAATTGCTAACTTTTGAAACTTTTCACATGGCTTCTTCAAAATTGGAGTAATCTGTCAGTGGACCTTTGGCTTTGCATTTCCTATAGCCATTTGTTAGTTAGCAGTATGCTTGAGTTATTTAGCGGATTTGAAAAATGGTTGGATAGTGTATTTGCATAGAGAAATAGAATGGGCAATTGGATGTCAATTATGGTAGTTAAAGAATGAATCTTGTACAACCATCGTCTTGGTGTTCAAACATTATATGTCCATTACTTTGTTCTGTAAAAAGAAGAGCCTTTTTTTGGGTTAAATGTTCATGCCTATCAGGTTTGCTAGTGCGTAGGTCATATAAATTTTGGTTCAGTCTTATTTGATAGCATTCTATCCAGCTTAGATGGCAATGCACAGTGTAGTTTATTTCCCGATCATATATTTTTTGATGATCTGGATCTGTGATTAGGTATTGATTTTTCTCACATGTTGTATTACTAGGAAGCATGTCGCCTTCTTCCTGAAATTGCGGGCCCTTGTATGCACCCTAAAGTTGCACAGGCTCTGTTAGAGAGAGAGAATCCTGATGCAGCCCTTTTGGCTTTGAGGTGTTCAGGACGAGATGGGGGAGCGCCTTTATTTTCATTAGTCGAAGCCATTACTGCTGTTCGGGTTCGGGTAGAGTGTGGACTTCTCACTGAGGCATTCATGTATCAGAGAATGATTTATACCAAACTCAAGGATAAGAAAGTGAAGGATATTGAAGCTGAAGCAAAAAAACAGTTCAACAATTGGCTAATTTGGTTGGAGGCTCTTGTCACTGAAATTTGCTGTCTTTGTATCCGAAGGAGCTTAGTAGATCGGATGATTGAGTTGCCCTGGAACTCTGATGAGGAGAAGCATCTCCATAAATGCTTGTTTGATGTTGCAGTAGAGGATCCTTCATCAGCCATAGGAAGTCTACTTGTGGTTTATTATTTACAGGTACTACAGTACTTTTAATAAGTTTGTGTGTGTGCTCATGCGTAATTGCGCATGTATAAATACATTTAGATGTATGAATTCATTGCTGTTCATGAAGTACGTCTTTTTAATTTTAATCAAAATGAAGGTACAATCATATTAATTATATATGGATGGATGGATTAACATTACTGGTTATTGAAGTGCACCTTTTCATTTCTAAATTACTAAATGAATTATCAATTCTCCTAATGCCTCTCCATTAACTTATTCAATATCAAGGGCACCATAATAATTAAAATCAAATATAGTAATTTTGGCTTTCGATACAAGAATCTTTTTGGGATGGAGTATGTTCAGAAGTCAGGATTTGAAGTAGTTAACTATGTGGCTATTGCCATGATTTCTAACAACTCAAACATCTATGTGAAGCTATCTGGAGATTGAGAATCATACATTATTCAAAATAATTTAACTAGTCTTATCTTCTAATGTCAGTGAACTTTTTAAACTCAGCGAATCTGTTCATTTTGCTTTAACTTGTATCTAGAAAGCTAGTGTCATTCTAATTACTAATGTTGAGAATAGAAAGCTTAGGCCCTTATAACAAGTGAAATGGGGACATTAATGTGAAATCATATCTAATGACTATGAAGGTTCTTTGTAAGTTGACTGGTGATAAACCTAATGCGGCCAAGTTTCCAAACTGTGTTGGATTTTGTCAAGGCATAATAATTGCATGAGAGCTCATATCTTCAAATGATGTGGTTGCTTATATTGGAAATAATTATTTAGGTAGAGTTTATATTATTTAATTTAGAGTGGCCAGATTTCACTGGTGACTTGAATAATCAGTTTCATTTTCACTGTTGCAGCGGCATCGCTACACTGAAGCATGGCAAGTTGATTCTGAGCTTCAGACCCTGGAGGAGCCCTTCATTTCAAAAATTCAAGATGATGAAATTTCTTATAAAGTAAAATCAATTAGTGATTGGAGGAAGGGCTTAGTTGTAAGTTACCTTTTCTCTAAAATTTTATTAGTTTATGTTAATTAAAAAATTTAAACGTATCAATATGATATTAATACTTTAGCTGTTCTAAGCCTCTAAGTAGGTGGTACTGGATATATCACTCTGAACTTGATTTTGTAAGAACCGCTCTTTTAATTGTGATGGATTTTATAATTACCAAGAAAAAATGATCTGATATCTGAATTTTGTTAATCCTATTTGTTTGTCCCTTTTAATAATCATGGATATCATGCTTTCATTGAATTTGTTTTGTAATGAGTTTAATTTGCAGGGCCAAAGTGTGGATTTGTTGCCTGATGTCATTCAGCAACAACTAAAGAGTGGGAATTTGCGAGACGGGGTTACTACTGGTTACGGAAGAATTCCAGCAAAATCAATTGTTCCAACGGTGCACGAACCTGTAATGGGAAATTTGTTGTTTAAAGTTCCCTATGCACAATTGGAAGGCAGTAATGGTGTCTTACGTACCCAGCCTTAAAATCAAAATTCATGTAACGAATCAAATTCCTCTCTTATGATGCTCATCTCATTCTTTATGTTGATACCTAAATTAACAAGCTTGTCTGTTTGCAGTTTCTGTAAGAATGTTTTGTACTACACTTGCGCTCCTAAGCTAAATTAAGACATTTGTCAAAATTTTCAGAATCTCAAAATCTTGTTTTGAATTTTGATGCGCCGTCTATGAAGGTTTTCTTCTTGGTTTGAGTAGGTGGTTCACATTTGTTCTGTTTTGAAGCAGAGTTGATTGTGAGCTCGTAGGTACATTTTGATTCTCATTAAACGGGCTTAATCATTTTGATTCTCATTAAATTGGCTTATTAAGGGAGTTTTTATTGCACTAGTGTTGGAAAACTCACGTTCATGCATAGGGAGAAACCATACCTCTCACCGAAAAGTTTTCGTTGCAGCGTGTTGGAAAAATAACTCACGTTGATAAACGTACAAACCCTAATCATGCAAGGGAGAAATCTTACATTTCTCCGTAGGGTTAAGTCGCAGCGGAAGAGTATCTACGAACCTGTTGGTACTCACGAGATACATTGTGATATCTGGATCAAAACATACAACACGGGGCTGTAGATTGTGTTCCACGAATATGTATTAATTTGGAATATGATGAACTGGAATTACGTGTTGTGATTTCGGGAGAGAAAACACGAGAGAGAGAGAGAGAAAATGCTTCTCGTTCTGAATCTTACGTTCTGCACCTTGCACTTGAGCGTATGAACGTATGAGCCTTTTGTGTTCTGTAATGCGTGTCAATTTATTACCATGCAGATAACTGCTTACAGAGTATAAAACATTCCCAAAGGATGGGAGTTGAAAACCGCTACGTAACTCCCTCTCTTCCTCTATTATCCACTTTTATATGTGGATTAATAATTATATAAATAATATATGAATATTATTTACATCTCCCACTCACATATGAAGTCAAAAGTCGTCTGACTCAATTTCTTCATGAATCATATTCTCGTACAGATTAATATATCGTGTGACCCACGAGATATGAGTTTTAATCGTCACACACTTGTTAGAGGTATATAACAACTCAATCAGTTTATCAATGAAACTCAACAAGCTCGCTATACCCCAAAACTCTTGAACATTTAACATACGTTGACATATCTCCTTTCAATCCCTGAATTTGTCAGAGCATATTCAACCCTTTTGCAAAAACTATGTATTCATAATCAAGACCCTGCTTGATTGACTAGTCAATGAATCACAATAGTATATGTTAAATTAAGACGTTCTTCCCATCTCACTAAGTATCTACAGTCTCCCACAGTAGTTGCTTTTCTAGACATGTACCGCATCCCCGTTATTAACCATAGCTCTTTTGGTAACATGCTAAAGTAGCAACACTAAAGTGAAGACTTAGAATATAGTAGAAAGTCATAAGGGTAACCAATAGATGATGACTCATACTTTTGGGAAAATAGGGATAATTTTCTCAATCCTGTTGGGGTCAACTTAGCACATGTCGTTTTCCTAAAACACATGTTACAATGTCTTTAACTTCCTTCCAAGAAAGTGTATGTCGTATTTCATCTAATTTAGACATCGTGTAAATCAGAGTTTATGTGTTTCTCATACACTTAACCCGGATATCCTCCCTCCAACGTATATGATCTCCGTCGATTTAGCTTTCCAACAAGTTGGATTAGATTCGTGGTGAAATTTATCCCGATTACATTAATCATTGTAATCTCATCTCTGCGCTCCCACTTAGCCAGAGGCGATTGCTCGTATGAGAGAGCCAATCATAACTTGCCGACATACTATTATATATGAACCATCACATATAACTTATAAAACATATATGTATAGTTAAGCCATTAAATATTCCATTAACATACAAAAGACATATTCAACACATCGTTTTAAATCCTTCGCAAAACCCAATCCCTTTACATGTACTATGTACACATATCTAGAAATTGGTTTGGCAAAAAGATCTGCTAACATCAAACGAGTAGAAATGTAACTAAGAATCACTTTCTTCTTATCTACAATATCTCTAACAAAGTTGAACTACGTGTCAATGTGCTTGGACTTTCCATGATATTTGTTGTCTTTTGTGTAAGCAATAACCGCCTGATTATCACAATTAATTAAAACAGCTCCCACTGAAGTGTTTGAGACCTCCAAATATTTCATGAATCTTCTCAACCAAATAGTCTCTTGAACTGCAGACGAAGTCTGTATCTTATTACACCATGAGGTTGCTCCATTATTGAGCAAGAAGATATAACCGGGAGTTGATTTACTTGTCTAAATCACCACTCCAGTCAACGTCTGTATACCCATTCAGTGTACCTGTTATTCCCTTGATAACAGAGAGAATAATCTGCAGTCAATCACATTGGCATATGGTACTCTGGCCATTTCATTCTTTTCATCTTGGGTCTTGGGACACATTTTGTTTACTCAATGATTCGCCTTTCACAATGGAAGTATCTATAGGTTTGCAGGTGTCCATCTTGAACCGTTCTAAAAGTTTCTTGATGTAAGTCTCTTGAGACAAACCCAATAGTTTCTTTGAATGATCCCTATGGATCTACACACCAAAGTATGTACTCTGCTTTACCCATATCTTTCATTTCGAAATTTGAAGAGAACCATCCTTTTATAGTTTCAAGATACTCTTTGCTATTTTCAGCTAGTAGTATGTCATCTACATACAAGGATAGAATCACAAAACAACCATTGGACCGTTTAATGTAAACACAATGGTCTTCATTTATCATAACGAAGTTATATGAGATAATCGTTGAGTGAAACATCTCAATTTTCTGGTGAAACAATGAAGGCATGTCTCCTTCAATATCATATGCCTTTTGGGCACATGTTTCCTAGAAGTTTTTCAAGATAGCTGATGATGGTCTTCTGTAGACAAAAATGCTATCATTGGGAATCGCCTTATCCTCAATCGGCAAATATCTATCAAGATCCACAACATCAGCTAAACTACTACTCCCACTTGGATCTTGTAGGTATTGGTTTTCTACTATCACAAAAATAGGTTCAGCATCCCTGATGCCTTTCCCTCTTTTAGGATATTTAGTTTCCAGAAAATGAGATTATGTGATTATGTCTTAGTTAAGCTCCCATCCTGATCTCCTATGAACACGTAACCCTTAGAATGTTTGCCTCTAGGATCAAACTTTCCATACTGACTCGATGAATCATGTAGATAAGCTGCTGATCCTCAAGCTCTAAGGTTACTCAATTCAGGTATTCTACCCGTCTAAAATTCATATAGAGTCGAAGCAACTGACTTTGAAGGCACGCAATTAAGCACATAAGTTGTCGTAAGTAACGCATCTCCCCAAAAAGAGATAGATAGATTAGCTTGTGCCATCATGGATCTAACCATCTCCAACAAAGTTCTATTCCTTCTTTCAATAACATCATTTGTTGAGGTGTATAAGGAACAGTTAATTGTCGGATTATTCCTTTTCATTATAAAATTCCATGAATTGTTCTGATAGATATTCACGTCTTCTACTTCACTCAAGTATTGTCTAAAACAATCCAATGCTTCAGACTTACGAGATATCATATAAACTGAATAATCATCAATGAAATAGTGAGCTCCATGTCGTGCTCTCATATTTATAGGACCACATATATCAGAATGGATTACTTCTAATGGAGATTAAGACATAATAGCTTTACCAAAAGGTTTTCTAGTCATTTTGCCGGCAAGATAATGTTCGTATTTGGATAATTTGACTTTAAAAGAAAGATTCAACAATCCTTCTTTTACAAGTCTATTCATCCTATCTTGCCCAATATGACCTAATCTAGTATGCCAAACATCATCATTCACGTTTGGATTACTAGAAGAACGAGCATTTAGCTAATATGAATAATCATCATAATAACTAAAAGTCATTCTACTCAATTTAAAACCATATAGCCATCAGTTATATGTCTAGATGCATAACAAGTATCATTAATGTTAATTAATTACCACAGTGCCTTTAGTGAATAATACATCATAATCCAAATTACGCACAACTGAAACAGAAATTAGATTTCGCGTTATCTCCAGAGCATATAGAACATCATGTAGGATAAAGTCGGGACCATCGTCATGATCCAATTTGCAAGTCCCAAGTCCTTTGACTTCGACTCATGCATTGTTTCCTACATATTTCTACCTAGTCCCCTTCGGAACATGGCAAAAATCTACAAAAGCTCCTCTGTCTCTCGTCACATAGTCCGTTGCTCCTGAGTCTATAATCCACAATGGATAAGAATCAAATAGCAAGACAGCACTCGAGACATTAATTTCACACAAAACAGAATAAGATGAATCCACATTTTTCCTCCTGGGCTCAGGGCATTCACAAGCATAATGACCAAGCTTACTGCAATTGTAACATGACATCTTGCTTTTATCTTTCTTATTCTTTTTGTCACACTTATTTTCCCTTTTCTGTTCATCAGTTTTTGTAGTTGGATTATTGTCAGGCTTACCACCATCACCATCATATCATCTTCCCCTCTTTCGCTTCTTTTAATTCCTTTTCCTTTTGAAGCCCGAAGCTCCCTTAGAAGTAGAACTGACATGAATGTCCCAGAAGAAGGTTTTTGAGGCTCCGAGTCTCTCATCTTCTAGCTCAACATGACGAGCAGCATAATTGAAAGTTTTGATGTTTTCATTATGTGTCAAGTTGACTTTGGGATGTTCCCTTTGATCAGGTAAAGAGTGGATCAGGGCTTTGAATTTACCATTCATCAGAGAGTATATGACTGGCAGTTTTAAGTTCGATTATCATATTAGACATCTCCCTGAGATTTTGTCTAATGTTATGATCAGGTTTCTTTTTGAAGGTGTCAAACTTAATAGTCAACTGTCTAAGCCTTGTAACTGATGTACCACCATACTTCTCACGCAGTACACCCAGGTATCATGTGCGGTGGGTTATTGCTCATATTCCTGGATCATTGGTTCGATTACTGAGCTTACAAGAATACCTCGTGCAATGAAAATTTTCTTTTCCATGCCCGGTACGCTTCTTGGTCACGTCTCCCTTGGTTTTCAAAACCCGTGCCTGGATCAGTCATCACTTGGTTTATAGCATCCAATGCATCTTGTTCATATAATACGTACCAAATTTTTATGACGCCTTGTGTCATAATTGTCACCATTAAGTTTCTCACCTTTGTTCAACTCAGGGACAATAGATTTAGAAGCTCATTTCTTTTATTGAGATTAGAGTGATTCATTATGTTAATAATGTTTTATTAAGTTTTACGTTAAGCCAAACAGAAACATCTCAATAAATAACACAAGACTTGATCTCGAAAAATAGCTCGGAGACAACTAATCATCAATCTCATCAAGTGTCATATTATTGGTTTCTTATTTCAAAAACGTAAAACACATTTAAGGTTCAATTAATTAACAAAAATATTGAACTGCCACTTATAAATTGAAGTTAAATAACCATCCACAATAGCAAAAACACCAAGTCTGACAAGTTATAAACATAAAATTCAAATGAACTCCCTGAGTTCCCAATTAGAAATACAATGAAAATTAATTAAGGAAATCAATGGATTAATCTCCCTAATTTGTCATTACTAGATTTCCATTGACGCTCATAATCAAATTTCTTAGTTCCCACACTACAGATTGCTTGCCCTAGAGGATCTATATGAGGAATCTTTATCTGACGCTTCTCTCGACCACTTAGTCTCAAAGAATCAGAACTTCGAATCCTTCCCATCCTTAAGCAGGCTGATCTTAGTGCCTGTGTCCTATCTCTTGCTACAGAAACATCAACCAAATCTGGCATAATTTGTCGATCATTAGTTTTCACTTCATAAGTCTCCCACTGAACCCAAAAATCCTTTTGTAGGTAAGGAGGCAAAGTGTTCGCCCAGGTCTCAGGACAGGAAACTTCGAAATACTTAACATGTGGAATCGTATTGCTATAAATTAAAGGCAACAATCGGTTGTAGAGTTCAATCAATTCAATTGCATGGTCCCTTATGTTGTGTGTAGGCTTCATTTTATAATTCAAGAATTCATGGAGGACTTCATCTTTAGTCCTAATGTCTTCCTCAGAAATTGTTCCCCGTCCTGACATGCTTCTGAGAAAATGAGCAACCAAAAACAAACATACCAGTGTTAGTCAAACTATATCACATGAATTTCCTCTCCATTTAATGCATATGGAAACAACTTTTCAAGATGCAATAGGTATATTCACAAGTGAATAAGTCTAACTCACTTTGGCTCCCACTTTCGTAGGCTACATGATTTTGAACAATTCTAATATTACTAAACACCATGAATTTAGAATTAAATGACATATAAAGGTGCATATTCTTCAAAAAATAGCAACCAAATAACCACCGAATAGGTTTGTTTTCAAGAAATGTGTCACAAAATGAAGTAAAACCACATATACACACTAAAGATGACGTTAATCGCTCTCGATAACATCACCATTGGACTCCACGCATCGAAACATGTCGAAAAATATTGAAGAGTTGCCAAAAAAAGGCCCCATGCGCCGGCCACGTGCTCGGACGCACACTCACGCGCCTTCATGCACCGTCAATCGGGTGGTTAATTTTCGGCACGTGTACCACATGCGCCTTCATCGGAGGCGGTGTTCATCGGCGCGTTTACACCACGCGCCTCCACCAAAATTGCCGGCATTCGGCGCGTGTATTTCACACAGCATTGCCGGAGCCACCATCTACCGACGCGTTATTGCCACGCGCCATCGTTGGCCCCAGACCGCCGGTGGACTCCGATTCCGGGCTGACCCATTTGGTCCGATCCGATTCTGCCTAGACCGACCCGGTCTGACCCAGTTCAAATATAATTATGATTTATTGCAGAAAGGTCCCTGAACTTTCTCTAATTTTCAAAAACATATCCCTAAAGTTTCTGAAACTTTGCAGTTTTGGCCCAAATTCAAAAAAACTTCAAAAAATCATATCTTGAGTTTTAGAAGGCCAAAAAATGCATAAAAAATACTGACGGACTCCTCTCGATGAGACCTTTCCAGTGGTATAACCAAAACATGCTTTCACTTGCACGAAAAATTAACAAAAAATTACACCCTTTAACATTTAATCGCTGAAAAAGGAACGTCGTTAACACATAGCCACTGGAAATTTAAAATTCTTCCTTTAACTTATACGTATGATCAGTCAACACCCCATAAATCAACAATCATACCAGTCCATCAAAAAAAATGTATGAGTAAAATCAACGCAAGATAAAAAGCAGAAAACTAAAACTCATGAAATATCTAAATTCCAGAAAATCAAATGGAGTACCAATCATTGGCTCTGATACCAATGTTGGAAAAATAACTCACGTTGATAAACGTACAAACCCTAATCATGCAATGGAGAAATCTTACCTTTCTCCGTAGGGTTAAGTCACAGCGGAAGAGTATCTACGTACCTATTGGTACTCACAGGATACACTGTGATCTCTGGATCAAATCATACAACACGGGGCCATAGATTGTATTCCATGTATATGTATTAATCTGGAATATGATGAACTGGAATTGAGTGTTGTGATTTCGGGAGAGAAAACACGAGAGAGAGAGAAAAAAACGCTTCTCGTTCCGAATCTTACGTTCTACGCCAAACGCTTGAGCGTATGAACGTATGAGCCTTTTTACGTTCTGTAATGCATATCAACTTATTACCATGCAGATAACTGCTTACGCAGTATAAAACATTCCCAAAGGATGGGAGTTGAAAACCGCTACGTAACTCCCTCTCCCCCTCTATTATCCACTTTCATATGTGGATTAATAATTATATAAATAATATATGAATATTATTTACACAGCGGAAGAAATCGTATGATCGTCTGTGCGAACCGATTGGTACTCACACTTGATAAACTATGATCTCTGGATCAAATCATACAACACGGGGCTGTAGATTAATGTTCACGATACAGTATTAATCTATAGAATATGATGACTGGATTTGCATTATGATTATCGAGAGAAATCGAGAGAGGAAAAATGCTTTCTCGTTATGAGTTTGCGTTCTGCGTTCTGTTCTAAATACACAAACGTATTCTGTCATACGCATGCATGCAACTGCCTCCAAACAGTAGTATATATCTAATGAGACATGAGTTAATTAAACAGATTCATTAACTCCCTCTCTCTCTCTCTCTTTTATCCACAATCATATGTGAAATAATATAAACAAATAATATTAATTATTATTATTTACGTCTCCCACTCACATATGAAGTCAAAAGTCGCGTGACTCAATTTCTTCATGAATCATATTCTCGTACATATTAATATATCGTGTGACCTGCGAGATATGAGTTTTAATCACTATACACTTGTTAGAGATATATAGCAACTCAACTAGTTAATCAATGTAACTCAACAAGCTCGCTATACCCCAGAACTCTTGAACATTTAACATAAGTTGACAAATCTCTTTCAATCCCAGAATTTGTCAGAGCATATTCAACCCTTTTGCAAAAAAAAACTATGTATTCATAATCAAGACCGTGCTAGATTAACTAGTCAATGAATCACAATATTATATGTTAAAATAAGACGTTCTTCCCATCTCACTAAGTCTCTACAGTCTCCCACTGTAGCTGCTTTCCTAGACATGTACCGTATCGCCGTTATTAACCATAGCTCTTTTGGTAACATGCTAAAGTAGCAACACCAAAGTGAAGACTTAGAATATAGTAGAAAGTCGTAAGGGTAACCAATAGATGAGGACTCATACTTTTGAGAAAATAGGAATATTTCTCTCAATCCTATTGGGGTCAACTTAGCACATGTCGTTTTCCTAAAACACATGTCACAATGTCTTTAACTTCCTTCCAAGAAAGCGTATGTCGTATTTTATCTAATTTAGACATCGTGTAAATCAAAGTTCAAGTGTGTCTCATACACTTAACCCGAATATCCTCCCTCCAATGTATAGGATCTCCGTCGATTTAGCTTTACAACAAGTTGGATTTGATTCGTGGCGAAATCTATCCCGATTACTTTAACTATCGTAATATCATCTCTGTGCTCCCACTGAGCCAGAGGCGATTGCTCGTATGAGAGAGTCAATCATAACTTGCCGACATACTATTATATATGAATCATCACATATAATTAATAAAACATATATGTATAGTTAAGCCATTAACTATTCCATTAATATACGCAAAACATATTCAATACATCGTTTTTAAATCCTTTGCAAACCCAATCCCTTTACATGTATTATGTATACATCTCTAGGAATTTGTTTGGTTCAAGGATCTGCTAACATCAAACGAGTAGAAATGTAAGTAAGAATCACTTTCTTCTTATCTACAATATCTCTAACAAAATTAAACGTCATATCAATGTGTTTGGTATTTTCATGATATTTGGTGTCTTTTGTGTAAGCAATAACCGCCTGATTATCACAATTAATTAAAACAACTCCCATTGAAGTGTTTGAGACCTCCAAATGCTTCATGAATCTTCTCAACCAAATAGTCTCCTGAACTGCAGACGCACATACCACAAACTCGACTTACATTAGTGGACAGTGTTATTCAAGTCTGTTTCTTGCTACACCATGAGATTGCTCCATTGTTGAGCAAGAAGACATAATTGGGAGTTGATTTACATTTATCTAAATCACCACTCCAGTTAGCATCTATATACCCATTCAGTGTACTGTTATTCCGTTGATAACAGAGAGAATAGTCTGCAGTCAATCACTTTGGAATATGGTACTCTGACCATTTCATTCTTTTCATCTTGAGTCTTGGGACACATTTGCTGACTCAATGATTCACCTTTCACAATGGGAGTATCTATAGGTTTGCAGGTGTTCATCTTGAACCGTTCTAAAAGTTTCTTGATTTAAGTCTCATGAGACAAACCCAATAATTTCTTTGAAACATCCCTATGGATCTACACACCAAAGTATGTACTCTGCTTCACACATACCTTTCATTTCGAAATTTGAAGACAACCATCCTTTTATAGTTTCAAGATACTCTTTGTTATTTCCAGCTAGTAGTATGTCATTCACATACAAGGATTGAATGACAAAACAACCATTGGACCGTTTAACGTAAACACAGTGGTCTTTGTTTATCATAACAAAGTTATATGAGATGATCGTAGTGTGAAACCTCAAATACCACCGTCTAGAGGATTGTTTGAGTCCGTAGAACGACTTCTTCAATCTACAAACTTTATCCTCTTGACCTCGAAGAATAAATCCTACAGACGGTTGCATATAGATTTCTTCTTCTAATTCTCCATTGAGAAATGCAGTCTAAACATCCATTTGCTGTAATTCTAAATCCATACTAGCTACTATAGCCAACAGTAGACGAATTAAGACAAACCTCACTACAGGTGAAAAGGTTTCTTCGTAGTTTATACCCTTGTTGAGTATAACCTTTTGCCACCAAGCGAGCTTTATACCTCTCTATTGAGCCATCAGCCTCTCTATTGATTTTGAGAATCCATTTATTCTCAATTTCCTTTCGTCCCTTAGAAAGATCTACAAGTCCTTGACTTGATTTGACTTTGTAGACTCCATCTCCTCTTTCATCCATTTCTCCTTTATCGGACAAGTTAGAGCTTCATTAACGTTTCTGGGCTCTTTCTCATTAACAAGAGAAACATCTCAATTTTCTGGTGAAACCAAGAAGGCATGTCCTTCAATGTCATAATGCCTTTTGGGCACATGTTTCCTAGAACTTTTCGAGATGAGATAACTGATGATGGTCTTCTGTAGATAAAATGCTATCATTGGGAATCCCCTGATTCTCAATCGACAAATATCTATCAAGATCCACACCATCAACTATCAAGATCCACACCATCAACTTATTACTCCCACTTGGATCTTGTAGGTATTGGTTTTCTACTATCTCAAAAACTGGTCTGACATCCCTGATGCCCCCTATACTAGGAAATTCTGTTTCCAGAAAATGAGCATTATGTTATTCAATCTCAATTAAGCTCCCATCGTGATCTCCTATGAACATGTAACCCTTATAATTCGAAATATCTTATGAAGATACATTATTTTGCCTATAGGAGCCAACTTTTCATACTAACTCGATGAATCATGTACGTAAGCTGCTGACCCCTAGCTCTAAGGTTACTCAAGTCAGGTTTTCTACTCGTCCAAAGTTCATATTGAGTCGAAGCAACTGACTTAGAAGGCACGCGATTAATCACTTAAGCTACCGTGTGTAACGCATCTCCCCAAAAAGAGATCGATATATTAGCTTGTGCCATCATGGATCTAACTATCTCCAACAAAATCCTATTCCTTCTTTCAATAACACCATTTTGTTGAGATGTATAAGGAATAGTTAATTGTTGGATTATATCCTTTTAATTATAAAATTCCATGAATTGTTCTGATAGATATTCACGTCCACTATCAGTTCTTAAAACATTGATAGATATGTCTTTAGATTTTCAATTTCACTCATGAATCGTCTAAAACAATCCAACACTTCAGGCTTATGATATATCAAATAAACATCCAAAACGTGAATAATCATCAATGAACGTAATGAAATAGTGTGCTCCATGTGGTGTTCTAACATTTACAGCACCACATATATCAGAATGGATTACTTTTAATGGAGATTAAGACATAATAGCTTTACCAAAAGGTTTTATAGTCATTTTGCCAGCAAGATAATGTTTGCATTTGGATAATTCGACTTTAGAAGATAGATTAAAAAATCCTTCTTTCACAAGTCTATTCATAATATCTTGCCAAATATGACCTAATCTAGCATGCCAAACATCATCATTCACATTTGCATTACTAGAAGAATGAGCATTAGCGAATATGAATAATCATCCACTAAACATCATTCTTTTACAATTTAAAACCATAAAAACATCAGTCATATATCCAGATACATAACAAGTATCATTAATGCTTATTACCACAATGCCTTTAGTGAATAATAAATTATAACCCAAATTAAGTAGAACTGAAACAAAAATTAGATTTCGCATGATCTCTGGAGCGTATAGAACACTATGTAAGATAAAGGCTCGACCATCGTCAAGGTCCAATTTGCAAGTCTCAAGTCCTTTAACTTCGACTCGTGCATTGGTTCCGACATATATCCACCTAGTCCCCTTCGGAACACGGTGAAAAACTACAAAAGCTCCTATGTCTCTCGTAACATGGTCCGTTGCTCCTGAGTTTATAATCCAGAATGGATAAGAATCAAACAGCAAGACAGCACTCGAGACATTAATTTCACACAAAACAGAATAAGATGAATCCACCTTTACCCTCCTGGGCTCAGGGCATTCACGAGCATAATGACTAAACTTACTACAATTGTAACATGGCATCTTGCATTTATCTTTCTTATTCTTTTTGTCACGCTTGTTTTCCCTTTTCCGTTCATCAGTTTTTCTAGTTGGATTATTGTCAGGCTTACCACCATCACCATCAGATCGTCATTCCCTCTTTTGCTTCTTCCAATTCCTTTTCCTTTTGAAGTCTGAAGCTCCCTTAGAAGTAAAACTGGTATAGAAGGTCCCAGAAGAACACATTAAGGCTCCGAGCCTCTCATCTTCTAACTCAACATGACGAGCAACATCATTTAATGTTTTAATACTTTCATTATGTGTCAAGTTGACTTTGAGATGTTCCCAACATCAGTTAAAGAGTGGATCAAGGCTTGGATTTGTTGTTCATCAGAGAGCATGACCAGCAGTCTTAAGTTCGATTATCATATTAGAAATCTCCCTGAGATGTTGTTTAATGTTATGATCTGGTTTTCTTTTGAATGTATCGAACTTAATAGAGAACTGCCTAAGCTTTGTAACCGATGTACCACCATACTTCTCACACAGATACACCCAGATATCATGTGCGGTGAGATTCATGAATCATTGTATCGATTACTGAGCTTACAAGAATACCTCGTGCAATGGAATTTTTTTTTTTCCATGCCTGGTACGCTTCTTGGTCACGTCTCCTTTGATTTCCAATACCCGTGCCTGGATCAGCCATCACTTGGTTTATAGCATCCAATACATCTTGTTCATACAATATGTATCAAATTTTATGATGCCTTGTGTCATAATTGTCACCATTGAGTTTCTCACCTTTGTTCAACTCAGCGATAATAGATTTCGAAGCTCAATTTTTTGATAGAGATTAAAGTGATTCAATATGTAAATAATGTTTTATCTAAATTTTACGTTAAGACAAACAGAGACATCTCAATAAATAACACAAGACTTGATCTCAAAAAATAGCTCGGAGACTACTAATCATCAATCTCATCAAGTGTCATAATATTAGATTCTTATTTCAAAATGTAAAACACATATAAGGTTCAAGTAATTAACAATAACATTGAACTGCCACTAATATTTGAATTTTTAAACAACCATCCACAATAGCAAAAACTCCAAGTCTGACAAGTCATGAACATAAAATTTTAATGAACTCCCTGAGTTTTCAATTAGAAATACAATAGAAATAAAACTAAGGAAATCTATGGATTAATCTCCCTAATTTATCATCTCTAGATTTCCATCGATGCTCATAATCAAATTTCTTAGTCCCCACACTATAGATAGCTTGCCCTAGAGGTTCTATATGAGGATTCTTTATCTGACGCTTCTCTCGACCACTCAGTCTCAAAGAATCAGAACGTCGAATCCTTCCCATCCTTAAGCAGGCTGATCTTAGTGCCTGTGTCCTATCTCTTGCTACAGAAGCATCGACCAAATCTTGCATAATTTGTCAACCATTAGATTTCACTACATAAGTCTCCCACTGAGCTCAAAAATCCTTTTGTAGGTAAGGAGGCAAAGTGTTCGCCCAGGTATCAGGACAGGAAACTTAAAATTGCTTTTCACATGGAATCGTATTGCTATAAATTAAAGGCAACAATCGGTTGTAGAGTTCAATCAATTCAATTGCGCGGTCCCTTATGTTGTGTGTTGACTTCATTTTGTAATTCAGAAATTCATGGAGGACTTCATCTTTAGTCCTAATGTCTTCCTCAGAAATTGTTCCCCGTCCTGACATGCTTCTGAGAAAATGAGCAACCAAAAACAAACATACCAGTGTTAGTCAAACTATATAACATGAATTTCCTCTCTATTTAATGCATATGGAAACAACTTTTCAAGATGTAATAGGTATATTCACAAGTGAATAAGTCCAACTCACTTTGGCTCCCACTTTCGTAGGCTACAGGATTTTGAACAATTCTAATATCACTAAACACCATGAATTTAGAATTAAATGACATATAAAGGTGCATATTCTTCAAAAAATAGCAACCAAATAACCACCGAATAGGTTTGTTTTCAAGAAATATGTCACAAAATGAAGTAAAACCACATATACACACTAAAGATGACGTTAATCTCTCTCGATAACGTAACCATTGGACTCCACGCATCGAAACATGTCGAAACTATAAAATATAAAATACACCAGTGTTAGTCAAGCTATATCACATGAATTTCCTCTCCATTTAATGCATATGGAAACAACTTTCATAAATGCAACGGGCATATTCACAAGTGAAACAGTCCAACTTACTTAGGCTCCACTTTCATAGGCTACAAGAGTTTGAACAATTATAACATCACTCAACACCATGAATTTAGAATTAAATAACATATTAAGATGCATTATTACCAAAAATTGCAACCAAATAGCCTCCATATAGGCTCGTATTCAACTAATATGTCATAAAATGAAGTAAAACCACACATGCACACTAAAGATGACATCAAACGCTCTCGAAAATGACACCGTTGGACTCCACGCATCAAAACACATTGGACAGTCGCTGGAATAATGCTCCACGCGCGGCCACGTGCCGCCACACGCCGCTGGTGGACTCCTACGCGCCCCACTTGCCGACAAACACCGTCACGCTCCAGGACGTGCCCTCACATGCCGCCACGCGCTGGCTGCCAGTAGTTTCATGTTCGGCGCGTGTTCCGCACGCGCCACCGCCAATTTGGCCAATCACTGGCGCGTGGATCTCACGCACCACCACCGGATTGGCACAATTAAGTTTTATTTAATTGCAAAATGGACCCTGACCTTTATCGAATTCTCAAAAAATAGACCCCCAAACTTTCTGAAAACTTTGCAGATTAGGCCCAATCACGAAAATAACTTCAAAAAATCATATCTTGAGTTTTAGATGGCCAAAAAATACACAAAAAATACTGACAGACTCCTCTCAACGAGGCCTATCCATTAGTATAATTAAAACATGATTTCTATGCGCGAAAAAATTGACAAAAATATGGACCCGTGAATAGTTTCAAGGCATAAAATCGTCACATACATGTAATTTCCACTGGACAAATAAATTCTGCCTTTAACTCATACGAATGATCATTCAACATCTCATAAATCAATAATCATACCATTTCCATCATAAATCATGTATGAGTATTTATACCGTAAAAAGCAGAAAACTTAAAACTCATGAAATATCAATCCAGAAGATATACAGAGTACCAACCATTGGCTCTGATACTAATATTGAAAAACTCACGTTCATGCATAGGGAGAAACCATACCTCTCACCGAAGAGTTTTTGTTGCAGCGAAAGAAATCGTATGATCGTCTGTGCAAATCGATTGATACTCACGCATGATAAATTGTGATCTCTGGATCGAATCATACAACACGAGACTATAGATTAATATTCACAATGCAATATTAATCTATAGAATATAATGATTCGATTTGCGTTGTGATTATCGAGAGAAATCGAGAGAGGAAAAATGCTTTCTCGTTCTAAGTTTACGTTCTGCGTTCTGTTCTGAATACACAAACGTATTCTGTCATACGCATGCATGCAACTGGCTCCATGCAATAGTATATATCTAATGAGACAGGAGTTAATTAACGGATTCATTAACTCCCTCTCTCTCTCTTATCCACAATCATATGTGGAATAATATAAATAAATAATATTAATTATTATTATTTACAACTAGAAACATAGTTGTAGATTTTTTATTGCACTAGAAACATAGTTGTGTTTGGATGGAAGGAAGTAAGAAGGGCAATGATTTTAAAACTGGACCGGACCAGCTGGTTCAATCGGGAAGCGGTCTGGAATCTGTTCTGAAAATAAATATATTAATGGAAATTGAGTAAAATTAGATAAAATTGGTTCAGACCAGTTAGAATCGGCAAAATTGGACGAACCGTTCGAACTGGTAATCATTGGTTATGATATATACTCCCTCCGTCCTAGGTAATGAGGGCCAGAGACCTTATGTTTAACATAGGGTCTCTGGCCCTCTTAACCTGGGACGGAGGGAGTATATATTTGGAATTCAGTGCTGTGGAAAGCACCCATTCATATTCTCTTCCTTGGAAATATAATTTTACATCAATTCTACTGTTTTTTTATGGCGGTGGGCTTAAGGTATTTAATGCCTCTTTTTTTTTAATTTTTTTGGGTAGGTCTTGTATGAAATTGATTCACGGATTCCCTTACGTAAGACGAATTATCCATAAATAAAAAAAGATATATTTTAAATTCAATTAAAAAATATTTAGATAAAATAAGGCTCTATTTGATTATACTAATTAAACATTGCAAACATTTTTTTTCAGATTCTTTTTAAGAAATAATTTTATTAATTATTAAATATATATTATTATTATTATTATTTTCCTTATAAAAATTTAAAATCATGCATCACTTTCTATTACTAGTTTTTAGACGTGGGATGCACGTCGCATGCACGTCATACTTTGTAATTTTTTTAAATTTTATTTATTTATCCTTTTGTGGAGTAATTATTTTTTATTCTGAAAAGTTATTTTTATAATAATAATGAACAATTTAAGTAAATCATCTATTTATTATTTGCATCTAAGCTTCTTTATATACAATGTTTTTCGTCTGACCATGTTTATCCAATTTATCAATAATCATTGTATAAATTATCAAATAAGTAATTAAATTGTTGTATGTATAATATTTTATCATGTGTCTTCTTGATTTTATACTACTTTGAATCTTGCATCTGTACTCTTTTAGTAATAACATTGAGAACCTTGGTATTGTTTTGGTGTAAATAAATTATAAAATATGTTATGTGTGTTAAGTAGATGTGATTTTTTTTAAATAAAGTGTATGAGAAATCATAGTAGTTTTGATTTTTTTTACATTTTCTAAAAGTTGAAAATCTTACATCAAAATAAAAATGGTGAATATTTTTGTGAGATAGAAGGAGTATCTATAATTCTTGTGATATTATTGTAGATTATTTTGATAATAAATTAACAATTTAAAAAAAAATCATTTTAATTGGTTAATTGTGATAAAATGTAAGTATTCATAAGAAGTTAAATTTGAGGGTTTTTTTTCTCTTTTTTAATAATTTAAATGATTTTGTGATATTAATTGTAAAAAATACTTTATTCTCTTCAAATGGTATTAATGAAAATTAGTAAAGGGTATTAAAATAATTCATCATATTAAACATACCATTTTAAATTTTAATTAATTTCCATACAATCATATTTATTCATCAATGTAGTCCTTTGATATTTTATATATACTCCATTTCTTATAATTTATTGTTATATATTAAATTATTTCTTACATCTATCACATTTTAATTTAATAGTATATAATCTATTAAAAAAACATAATAACATTTTTATTGTAATTAATATTGTAAGAAGTAGTCTAACTCTTTAAATTCTCTTCTTATTTTAAATTTTATACTCATCTATTATAATTTAATTTTGTATAATCAATTTTATTCAATTATGTCTATTCATCTTCTTTAATTGAATTTAATATTTTAATGTTTTATTATATAAGTAAAATCAACCTAATAATCTTAGTATTAATTGGAACTTTTGCAATTAATTACTGTCTAACATAGTTTTTATATTTTCATATTTTTTCATAATAGAAAAAAGCGCTAAATACTCTCATTTGCTTTTAAAAATACCATTAACTTCATACTATTGAATATTTATTTATAACTACAAAAGAGTACATCACATAATTAAGTTAATAAAATAGAATAGAATTCAAACTTTAATATTAGAAAAGTATAAAAGCTCTAAAAAATAATACATTATATATATTTAATTCAACAATGTCATTACGTTTTTTTATTAATATCACATACAATAATATGATGTTAGCAAATGAGAAATAACTCTTCATATCTAAACAACGAAGAAAATAAAA
Source organism: Pogostemon cablin (assembly GCA_023678885.1). Lineage (NCBI taxonomy): Eukaryota > Viridiplantae > Streptophyta > Magnoliopsida > Lamiales > Lamiaceae > Pogostemon > Pogostemon cablin. Next base: position 6,325,526 of record CM042954.1, read on the forward strand.
TTTAAAAAATATTTCACATAACAGGAAACATGTTGTACATAGTGTGAATATAACATTTTATATAGATTGGCATCCTTGAAATCTTACCCCTTTACATAAACTTGCACTGCACCATCTTCCATTTTGAATAAATGTTGTTTGCACATCATCCAAATGAATAAGCTTTAAATGTTTGTGATCTTAGGATCAACCACCACCACCATAGCCTTTATGCTCGACGAATTCCTCTCATCTAAGAAACAACATAGAGGTAATAAATAGGTGAAACTATACAACATAAGCCTACATTAGTTATGAAACACATATTGTTAAATAGCAAAAAATAAACAAACAACAAATATATTGTAGTATGAAACAAATAAACATTAGAAGGAATTGATATCAAACTCACTTACAAGGAATTGATATCAAATTCACTTATAGGAGCTCAAATATAGAGAAATAAAATTGAAGAAGGTAATATAAACATAAGAACATAAAGGCAATCAAATTCTCTTTCTCATGGTAAGATGTTAGCCAGTGTATATATAGATAACAAGAAGACAACCAAAGTGTCCCATAAAATAGAAACTCAAAAGTTGCATTAAGTTAAAAATTAATTGTTTTAAATAGTAATTAAGAGTTGCTATTCATGAATGAAGTTTAAATGAATAATGAATTATTGGTAAAAATTAAATTAATAAATTTATTAATATAATTAATAAATAAAGAAAAATACATGAGGGCAAAGTTGGAAAAAAATGTTAACATTTATTAACGCACTGTAATATATCATGATAAATGTTATGGGTTTATATCCCCCATGCCAAACGGGCCGAAAGCCCAACAAGCTAGTCCGTCACGAACGAAAGGCCCAAAGGTGGAGAGACCCAAGAACAAGAAGAAATGAATACTTAGGGGATGATGGCGGCCCAGGAGATAGACCAAGAGGCATCCGAGGAATAATCGAGACGAGACCCAAAAGACAAGCCCACCATTAGAGGCCGAAGAACCCATGAGGACGAAACCAGGAGAGGGTCGAAGAGCAGAAAACCCACCAAGAGAATCGATACCCGAGACATCTCGACGGGACACCTCGGTTCTAAAACCAAAGGAGACGTTCATGGACTCAGAGGAAGGTCATAATCTCGGAAACCTATCCTTCCAATTGCTAGAGGGGTTATCAGACTTGCAGGGCAAAGTACAGACACGTTTGGAGGAACGGCTAGATGTGGCAGGCTAGAAGACAAGAATAACGGTAAAGATGGATGTCTTGGACAACACTCCCAACTACAAGACAACACACGACAGGCACGCCCCTCTTCATCCACCAATGGGAAATAAGCAAAGGACAAAAGAAGACCTGCTACATTCTGCAAGACATCTGGTAGCTCCCTGCATCACCCCAAAGTCATCGGTGTACCGGTCAGCTCCCATTTATGATTGCTTGTCTTCGTCCAGGTGGCAACATGGGATTGGTCGACCATTAGAGTTTACTGATAGTATAAATAGCTTCTCTCATAAAAGAGAAGCAGGTTACTTATTCTCATAGTTGACATTACACTTGTAATGGGGATGATTTTATAAATGTTGTTCTTTAGGAGAGTAATAAAATCTGTTAAGGTCTTTGGTCGGATCCCATCTCACACATGTCTATATTAGTTTATTATGTTCGTTGTGATCGTTCTTAGTTCAGTTAAACAACTCTTAACTCTAGAATTAACTAGCTAAGAACACACATCAATACTTGGCGCCGTCTGTGGTAAACTTACACTTTGTTGTTCTTACTCTGATTTTTTGTTGTGAGATGGGGGCAGGGGATTTTACCATCCCCAGAAACGAAGAAGTGGGACAGTGCTCTAGAGCCCAACAGAACATAACAAGAAGTGAAAACACATCCAGGTTCATGCACCAGCCACGGGAATGAACGCCAGTAGGATCTATTCCCATCCCCACTTTGAGGGATCCGTAACGAAAAGATCAGAAGGGTCATCCACGAATACGCCACTAAAATTCCCCCAGTCCAACCGATGAGGTTGAGCTTTAGTGGTGTCCCCATGGAAAACCAGAGTGACCTAAGAGACGATCAGGAAATGAGGAAGAAAGCGAGAAAGGAGAAACGTGCGGCAAATAACGAAGGTGATGCAAGGGAAACCATCAATTTCATAAGAAAGAGAAATGCAAGGAGAGAAGAGAGTGTGAATGAAATCCCACTACCGGTGGGACAAAGTGAGTATTTCCATTGACCGGAGATGAAGGCTCATAGACAACCACGATCCAGATGAGGTCATGATGCAAGGCGCCCCCATCTAGGGAGATACCCAGAGAGGACGAAGTTCCTCAAAATCGTCCGCAAAGTCAAAGGAGAGGTCGCCCACAGACCGGGATGTACCAATGGAAGAGGAAGGTCATAGGAGTACACCGTCCCTCTCACAGAGAAGACGTCACCACCCAAACCCATCACCATCTCCTTTACCGCCAAGGAATGGTCAAGAGAGGCATAGTCGGGGTTCGAGGCAGCAGAATCAGAGATCTTATTCATCACCAACACATTACTCACAGGCGAGCTAGGATTTCTCGTGGGAAAGTCTTTTCAGGACACAACAGTTCCGATCGAGAAGTAGACAGAATGGAAGGCCTTTCTCTCGAAGAGGAACGAGAGAAATAGGGAATTATTCAGAAGGTTGGTTGGAGAATATGGGACCATCTCCAAACGTCACGGCCAGGGACCTGTAAGCCTAGGTAAATGACGAAGTAAGCAAACATTTGGCCAACTTGGAAAAGAGGATGTCAGGAACAGGCAGAGCTCTCCAACAGGCGGTGACCCCATCCCCTTTTCCAACGAAAATCAGCGATGCACCCAGGCAACACGGAGTTAAGTTTCCACCAAGTTTGGTCTTCGACTGTGATTACGGTCCTTAATCCCACATTGAGAAACACTTGATGTGGATGAGAGCTCATGGAGCGAACGAGATCACATTATGCCGAATGTTTCCTTTAGCCCTTGGAAATAAAGCTCACGCATGGTTCAGGCCGATCCTAGCGGCATCCATTAAAGGTTAGGCAGAGTTGATGGAGGCATTCTTGATGCAATATTCTTATCTTGGGGCCCTTAAGGACCTAAGCACAAACTCGCTAACATTTGTCAGGGATCTACGGAAAGCTTGAGGGATTTCTTCAAAAGATTCAACGAGCAAAGATCTATGGGAGAGATAATGGGAGACGAGGCATGCCTCATCACGGTGATGGGAGCACTCCACCCAGAAACCAGTCTATGGAAGGTTGTATAGCTAAAACCACCTGCATCATATACGGCTTTCACAGTCATGTTGAATGAATATATTCAAGTTGAGGATATTTAAAAAATGGCAAAGAGGGCGAGTGGTATGTGTACCTCGGCGGATCCTACAAAAAGGAAGGCAAGCAATGGAGGGGTAAATGAATACAAAGCACCCTCGACGTTTAAACCTTTCATGGAAGATACCGAGATGCAACAAATGTACGAAGAGTTAAAGTCGGGTACCAACTTGAATGTAGCCAAAGTCTTTTACTATGTGAAAGATCAACAGGTCCTTCGGCCACCGAGACCTATCTTGCGAACTTCGAAACTTACTAATCCTCGAAAATCTTGCATGTATCATCTAATGCACGGTCATAATACCGATCAGTGCCGAGATTTGATCACGGAACTGTGGAAGATGTTCAAAGAAGGGAGGCTAAGAAGAATGTTGTAAATGCCGAGACCGAGGGCGTATCGGAGAGACACTAATCTCTCTCCTCCTCCGTGTTGGATTTTATACTAAAAGTTAGCTTTTTGTATGAACAATGTTTAAATAATATTTAAAATGAGAATCATGTGATCAAACGTTTACAATAATGTTGTTGCAAAAGTCCATTTACTTTATATTATAGATAATATAGTGTGCGGCGTCACACGGAATATTATATTATTGGCTCCTTATAAAGTATAAACAGATATTCACAACTGAGATAGAAGGGGACTACCTATCAGTATGGTTGTAGTGTAATTTGGAAATTAGTCGGTCTTGACTATAAAATTGCACTAGTGCGCTTTGTGTGTATTGAATAGGACCGCTGTTGAGATCGTTCGGTTTATACTAACTATATAATAGAACTTGATCACTGTTATTATAGAAGTTTGTACTCTTAATCCCTATACAATAACCTCGACACGTAAGCCAGTATTTATTTTTTTAATTCATCAATGGGTGAGATTTAATAGTTAAATCAATATGCTCGGTGAGTTAGGAAATGATGTTGTCTATATGGTGTGCTGTTGATTGTAGAAGGAATCCGTGTCCTAACGGAATTGGTTGATGATGTGATATCCCCTTGAGGAGCTCATAAGGATTATTATGTAAATCCTGCAGGTGGATTTATTCCGGCATGATAATAAGGTTGAGTGGTACCACTCTCGTTAATTATATTAATTAATGGAGTTGGCAGTAACTTAATTAATTAATGGGTATTGAATCTTAAACACGGGGAGATAAACGGGCTCATAACAAGAAGGAGCCCATAAACGTAATTTGGGATTAGGGTGGCAGTGCAATAATATTTCTTTAGTTGAATGATTTATTATTATTGGACTTAAGTATAAGTTTTGGGCTAAACTTGGATGCTTAAACCCAATGGGAGGCCCAAACCCTAATTTCTCCTCCTGGTCACTATTGTAGCCTATATAATAGCCAATCTCAGCAGTCTGGATATCTTAATTCATACGACAAAAACTGTGAGAGAGAGATTGACTGCAAATTGAGTTCATCTCGTAGATCGTTGCCCACACAACGTCGAGACGTGCCTTAGGAATACAACAGAAAATCAGAAGGTCGTTTGCTGTTTCTGGCCGTCAACTTTCACGAATTTTATAAAATTGTGTGAAACTGAGAACTGTGCATGTGATACACCGGTGTAAAGCCACGAAAGAGATGATCATTTTGGTGCATATATCACTCGATTCCGATATCGGATGAGAGTTATTCCCAAAATGGTGAGGGTGCGTAGGCTGCCGGTGAGAATTCAACCTCTACATCAACCCTGGTGAAAGGTAATTCGATTCTACACTTTTGCTTTTGCTGCTGTTAACCTAAAGATTCAAACGCCATCACTCCGGGTAGACCCAGGTCCCCAGACAGAGGACGGAATGAAAGAGTGATGCCTCCATCCCCTCTGCCTCCAGGCAGACCACTAATATTTGACAGGATTGGAGGACAAGGCCCAAGGGACTTCACAGGCACTCACCACAGCCTCGAAAAGGAAAAGAAAAGCCGAGCTAAGGGACTTGTACCAGCAGATCCCTCAAATTTGGTCATTGGCATCGGAAACAAAAGGGATAGCGAAAGTCGACATTATCTTCACAAAATGGACTTCTATGGTGTAAGTACTCCACACACAGATCATTTGGTTATTTCGCCTGTATTGTCTGGGATAAAAGTATATAGATGTTTGGTAGACACTGGGGCATACGCGAACATAATTTTCAAAAATATTTTTGAAAATCTAGGGGAGAGAGTCACCACAAGGTGAGACATTGTGGCGATAAAATTAAGGAATTCGGTAACGCATTAACTAGGCCAACCATTAAAGTGGATTTGTCGGTACAACTAGAGGGATTAGATGGAAAGGTCCGAATGCAGAAGCACTAACTTTTAAGATGGTGGATCAAACCTCCACATATAACTGTATCCTGGGACGCCCGTTAATTCATGCGTTTGGGGCCATTCCATCAACCTTGCATCAATGCCTCAAATTTATTACGGCGGATGGAAGGGTAGCAACGGTGGTAGGAAACCAAAGGAAAGTAAGAGAATGTTCGTTCGTAGAGAAAATGGAAGGCCTAAGCTACCACGATACGGATTACGAGATGTTAGCTTTCAAAGATATCATGAGGGGCGAAGAGGAGGCCGAGATATCTATGGAAATGGGTAGGAAAGAATCGGATATAGTCATGGAAGTTAACGAAGGGGGACAAGAAGGAGGACAAGGAGAGAATGAACCCCTGAGGTGGCCAAGATCCAGCCCAATCCGGTAGATCGAGAGGTGAAAGGAAAAGAGAAAGAGGCGAAGGAGTTGAGGTTGAAACCCACAACACCCGATGAGGATCCGAGATTGAAGGTACGCGAAGGAGCCTTAGCAGCCGGAAAAAGAGAAGTAGTTCAACTGGATTCAGAAAATGTTGAGATCAAGGTAAAGATCGGGACCGAATGGGAAGAGGAGTTCAAGGTGAAATTTATCCAACTGTTGAAGGAGAATTTGGATGTTTTTGCCTGGAACCCGAATGATACACTGGGAGTACACCATAAGAATACTTGTCACAGGCTGAATATTGATCTAAACATACCGCTTTTCCATCAAAAGAAAAGAAAATTCAGCCCGTAGAAGAACACGGCCATGGAATTGGAGGTTCACAAACAATTGGCAACTGGGAGGATCAATGAATGCAAATACCCTATAAGGGTGCAACATCCAATTATGGTTATAAAGAAAGATGGATCATGGAGGCTATGCATAGACTTCACATATCTGAATAAGGCATGCCCTAAGGGTAGCTATCCTCTCCTATCAATTGATCAGATGGTAGATGTCACTGCGGAGCACGAAATCATAAGCTTCATGGATGTATTCTCGGGATATCACCAGATTCCAATGCACCCAGACGATAATGCGAACATAGCTTTCTTCGCAGGAAACGGAGTCTATGAATGGAACAAAATACCATTCGGTCTGAGAAATGCAGGGGCAACCTACCAACGATTAGTAAATAAAATGTTTGAGGGTGAAATTGGGAAAATAGTTGAGGTGTATGTGGACGACACGGCGGTGAAGAGTCTGAGGAGAATGGATCATTTCAATCATTTGAACCGAATATTTGAGATATTCCGACATTACGGAATGAAGTTAAACCCAAAGAAATGTACTTTCGGAGTAAGTAAGGGAAGCTTTCTAGGATATCTGGTTAGCTCAAGAGGAATAGAAATGAATCCGGATAAGGTGGAAGCAATCATATAAATGGAGCCACCAAGACACATGAAGGAAGTCCAAAATCTGACCGAAAGACTGGCAGCCCTGAATAGATTCATGTCAAAAGCATTGGACAAGTGCAAACCATTCTTTGACGTAAAAAAAGGCTAAGTTTGAATGGACCAAGGAGTGCGGAAAGGCGTTTAACGAGATCAAGAGGGAACTGTCAGATCCCAAGATTCTTTCTAAACCCTATCCGGGTGAAACTTTACAGCTGTACTTGGTTGTTTCAGAAATAGCGATCAGTTCAGTACTGGTCAAAACAGAAGAAAACAAATTAAAAGCTGGTGCATTTTGTAAGTCAGTCTCTAAAGGACGCAGAACTCAGATACCTGGTGATGGAAAAAGTGGCATATGCTTCAACCATTAGGAAAAGAACCAACAACTTATATCCCATCAAATGGAAAAGAACCAGAACCCCCATCAGAGCAGCCCAACCATTAGGGGCCAATTGAGCAGGGGCTATACCCAAAAAATGGAGAATATCGCGGATGCAGGGAAGCAGAGGGAAACTAAGACCGAGCTCAAAATGCAACTCATAGGCAGCAAAAACGTTTAGCGGAGCAAAACACATCCGACCTTCAGAGGAAGGAAGGAAAATTTCAATGTCGTCCCCACACAAATATTTACCAATGGCAATAGTGGTGTTATTTCGTAACCAATGATTGTCAACAGTAGACAGAAATTTCGTGGAAGAAAAAGGAACACCCTTCTCCCATTCAGGGTATTTCCCAGATGAGCCAATAATCCAGGACCCGCATCAACCAAGCTAGCCTCATGTTTCAAACTGAAACTCGATACGAATGTGGCAACCGCTTTTTCAAAAGCAAATTTAAAGGGAAGGCGAGAACGCGAACCCCCTTCCTGGCAAGGCGAGGAAGGCCCATCGCTCTCGAGTGAAGAATCGGTATATTGAGAAGGGGATTTTGCTTGAGAAGCAGAACCCTCAAAACTCATGATTGCAGAATGGATGAAAGGGAAAAGATGAAAGACGGAGGAAGGGAAGAAAGGAAAACCCTAGACCACGAGGACACAAGGAACACAAAGATTCTAGAAATGATAATTCGAGGAAAGAAAAAAAGAGAAAGGGAGGAGAGTGGTACCTGGATAAGAAAGGAGAACGTACAGCGCAAAAGGAAATAGCAACCGCCAGAAGAAGGGATATAAGAAGAGAGGGTACAGGAAAGACAGGGGAGAAAAGCAAACTGACACAAATTTCGAAATTTGAAATTTGAACGCAAAAGGAAAAATACCAGAAACACCCCCAACTCCACAGAAATATCTCGGCCACCCCAGGATTCTAGGAATGGAAACAAATTGGGAACAAAAGAGGAAGCCGAAGTGGAAGAGACACGAATCATACATATTGTAGCACGAGGGATATAACTTATGAAAAATACATATTGACCCTAGATAATCTGAAGTTATAAGATTATCTAGGCTTGAGGGGCTAATGTTATGAGTGTTATATCCCCCGCCGAAAGCCCAACAAGCTAGTCTGTCACGAACGAAAGGCCCAAAGGTGGAGTTGCCCAAGAACAAGAAGAAATGAAAACTTAGGGGATGATGGTGGCCCAGGAGATAGCCCAAGAGGCACCCGAGGAATAATCGAGACGAGGCTCAAAAGACAAGTCGAAGAACCCAGGAGGACGAAGCTAGGAGAGTGAAGAAGAGCAGGAAACTCACCAAGGGAATTTATGGCCGAGACATCTCGACGGGACACCTCTGTTCCAAAACCAAAGGAGACGTTCAGGGACTCAGAAGAAGGGCATAGCCTCATAAACCTATTCTTTCGATAGCTAGAGGGATTATCAGACTTGCAGGGCAAAGTACAGACACGTCTAGAGGAACGGCTAGAGGTGACAGGCTATAAGACAAGAATAACGGTAAGGATGGATGTCTTGGACAACACTTCTAACTACAAGACAACACACGACAGGCGCGTCCCTCTTCATCCGCCAATGTGAAATAAGCAAAGGACAAAATGAGACCTGCTACATTCTGCAAGATATCTGGCAGCTCCCTGTGCCACCCCAAAGTCGTTGGTGTACCGGCCAGCTCCCATTTATGACTGCTTGTCTTCGTCCAGGTGGCAACACGGGATTGGTCGACCATTAGGGTTTACTAATAGTATAAATAGCTTCTCTCACAAGAGAGAAGCAGGTTACTTATTCTCATACTTGATATTACACTTGTAATGGGGAGGATTTTATGAGTGTTGTTCTTGAGGAGAGTAATAAAATCGGTTAAGGTCTTTGGTCGAATCCCATCTCACACATGTGTATATTGGTTTATTGTGTTTGTTGTGATCATTCTTAGTTCAATTAAACAACTCTTAACTTTAGAATTAACTAGCTAAGAACACACATCAACAATAAATATTTTCAATTTTTATTTATCTTATAGATTAATAGTAAAATAATTTATTTAATTAATTATCACTTTTTATAAATCAAATATTATTTTTTATTAAAATTGTCATCACTTTTTATTCATTTTATGAATGGTTTACAAAATTACACAATTAGACAATTATATCACTTTTAATTGATTAAATATCATTTTCTATTAAAAATATTATCACTTTTTATCTGTCCTACCAGTTATTAATGAAATAATTGGTCAGTTATCACCGTTATCATTTTTCATCTATTGTGTATCACTTTTCCTTGTAAAAGATTATCACTTATTATCCTTCTCACGTAAGTTATTCGTATAACAGACTCACGTAAGTCTTTAACATTATGAATTATTTATAACATAATTCAAAAGAAAAGTTATCACTTTTATTTTATTAGTATTTTTATAATAAAAAATTATTATACTACTTTTTAAAAATATTATCTCAATTTTAAATATTACATTTTAAATAATAAAAAATATAAATGAAATATGAAAAAATATATATCCATACCTATATATAATGGGGGAATATGAAATTATCCAGTATTTTCCCAGTTCCCGGTTACCAACCTGCTGGCTACGTGTCTCCCCACTCTCTCTCTCTCTCTCTCTACATGCCAACACGAACACCACGCCACGACTTTTCCCATACACAAAGTTGCTCTCCTGCACTGCCGTCCTCCCAAATCTTAACTCCCATTCTCTATTTCCCCTTCCGCGCATCATCTCGGTAACAGTTATTGGAATTCCATTCAAATTAGCCTCAATTCCTAAAAATATTCAATGATAACCTCCCCTCGCCTTCGTTTTGTCCTGCATCTGCCACTACCTGCTATCACTCATTCAAGCTTTCTCGGTGAGTTTCGTCTCTACGTCTGACTTTGGTTACCCTTTAGTTTTCTTATTTATGATGCCTCTAATTATGTTTTTTCTCCTTTGATTTCGTCGGCTCCTCTAAAGCTACCTTCCATGTTTGCCGCCGGTTCTGTCTTTTTTCTTACTTTGCAGACGTGTCTTGCAATGCCAATGTACACTGACTACTTCCTCGCCGACTCCTCTTCTCACAAACTTATCTCCTGCGTCGCCGTCCTCTGATTTCGTTTGTCTTCTCCCTTCCGCTTTCGCTCAATCGCTATAAGTGTTTCAATTTCGTTTTTCTCATCTCGATTCATCTTCCTTAATTCCAAAGCTTTTGCTGGACTTTATTGCTTCAATTTTGGTATTCAGTTTTCAATTAACAGATACTAAAAGGAATCAAATTAATTGTTGTATAAACATGTAAAGGGAGAATAGCTTTCTAATTTATTCTGAAGTTAGGTTTCTTGACTGCATCTTGAATTGTGACACAATTCTCCGTCATAACGTATAGGCGACTATTGCAGCTTTATTAATAATCTTTTCACTAAATGCAGTTGAAAACTTATGGGATGTATCTTAAACTTGTTTAGCTATGTGAATTTTTCATTGACTTGTTTGTGATTTTCTCTTTTTCGAATGCTAGCCGCATTTATATACAATTTTATGAACTTTTAAATGTGAAGACAATAGATGGTCTGTCCTTGGGAAACAAAACGGAATGTACCGGATTTTTAGCACGTACAACCATCAAACCAGAGACCAAAGCAGGGCATTAATAATTTTTTTTTGTCGACATAACAAATTAGATGGTTTAAAAGAATTTGTTGCCACCAAAATAACCTTCTACAATTTATGCTACTCATTCCCCATTGATTAATTTGGCAACTTCTAAACAACAGAACCCATGACATGCTACTCATTTCCTGCATGAAAACTACTTTCTCTGCCTTCGGCCCCTACATAATAATTACTTTTGCTTGTCCATTTTAAGAGTATGATTCAGTTATTAACGATGGCTAATCAACATTGAATGCTAATTTTGTGTTCAAATATTAGAATGCACGTATAAGTGGCTCGTTTCTAGAAGTGGCTTGTTTAATTTAAGAAGGCAGTTGGGTCATTTCTAGAAGCAACTTTTTTTAATTTAAAAAAAGAATACAAGATGGAATCAATTTATTTAATTTAAGAAAAGGATACAACTTGGAGAAAATATAAGAAGTAGGGTCGAAATTAATGAAAAAGATGAAATTCAGATACCACCTACAGTTAACATCCCTTACACGAATGGCACCGACTCAATAGATACATTGATTAATATAATATTTCCAAACATAAATGATGACAATTTTGATTTTTACTTATTTGTTAAAAGAGCCATACTTACTACAAGAAATTAATTTGTCCATGAAATAAATGATGCTTTGATTACCAAATTTCCTGGAGAAGAAACCACATGTTGTGATAAAAGCGTATGCCCTTACGTCACACCAGATTAGCAAGAATTACTTCATTCTATAACCCCTTCTGGGCTTTCTCCACACAAATACTTAAAAATTAATGCATCAATAATGCTGCTAAGAAATATCAACCCAATTGAAGGACTTTGCAATGGCACACGACTTCTTTGCAAGGGCTTTGATAGAAATATTATATATGTTGAAATTTCAGCAGGCACTCACATAGGGAAATTTGTATTCATTCCATGACTTACATTAGAGACTCCACATGATAATTTCTCATCTATTCCGTTTAAAAGAACGAAAGTCTCAGTACGACTACGCTACGCAATGACAATTAACAAAGCATAAGGTCAAACTTTAGATTATGTTGGTATTTATTAAAGGAACCTGTACTTTCACACTCTCAGCTTTACGTCGCATTATCAAGGGCCCAAACTGCAAATAGACTTAAAGTTCTTATTAGACCATCAACAACATTAAAGCAAGAAACAAGTTACACAAAAAATATTGTCTATGATGAATTTTGAACGTCATTAATTCCATTTAAATATTACCAAGGTAAAAAAATTTATGCTGCTTATATTTCTTTTTTACTGCACATACAAAGGCTTTTCTCCCGATCATGTTTTACCACCATATTTTTAAGATTGAAACAAGATAAGAAGCAACATTATAGATTATTGAGTTAAATGTTACATAATGATTATGTTATTATTTGTAATAGTTAGTGTTACATTAAGGTGAAGGTTCATGTTACTTTTATGTTTTTTTAATGTCGAATGACGTCGTACGCTCCTCCGGCATGACGATGCCGATGATAGACAAGCAATGGCCTAGGCTCGAACTCCGCATGCTGCTTCATATCAACTCCATCCCCCTTAGAACCAACCTTGTCCTCAAGGTTGAACCAAGGAAATTGTCGCCTGAACTCCACCACATTTATCCACTTAACATCCTCCTCCGTTTGCCCAATCCACTGTACGAGCACTTGCTCATCCTCCCCGCTCTCTTCCTCCACACACCGCCAAGCCAAAACCTTTTTCGGCTCAAAAACAGATATCTCCGGCAGCTTCAAAAAGGTCGGCAGCTCGGACTCAATGGGATGATCACCCACCACACGCTTGAGCTGCAACACGTGGAAGACAGGATGAATGCGGCTGGACACCGGAAGCTTGAGTTTATATGCTGCCAGCCCCACTCTCGCAAACACAAAAAATGGCCCATAAAACTTGGCAGCCAATTTGTAGTGAGCATTACCAGCCAACGATATCTGCCTGTGGGCCCTCACCTTCAGAAACATGCAATCGCCCACCTCAAAGTGTACATCTCGACGATGGCGATGGCGATTAGCAGAACAAACCATTCTGTCCCTTGCACGCCCCAGGTTCACTCGCAACCTTGCCAAAATAACATCTCTACTCTCAAGCATCTCCGCCACTGTTGCGACTTTACACTCGCCCGGAAGATACCTCCTAATAGATGGAGGTGGACGGCCATACACCACCTCAAACGGAGTGGTTTGTACTGCCATTTGGAATGAGGTATTGTACCAATACTCCGCCCAGGGCAACCAACTAACCCACTTCTTGGGCTGTTCACTCGCGAAACAACACAAATAAGTTTCCAACACACGATTCAAAACCTCCATTTGCCCATCCATTTTTGGGTAGTATGCCGAGCTAAACTTGAGTTGCGTGCCCGACAATGTGAATAGTTCATTCTAAAACAAGCTCATGAACAATGGGTCTCGATCGCTCACGATGGAACCTAGAATCCCATGCAACCGTACAATGTCACGCATGAAGGCTTCAGCTACAGTTCGAGCCAATAGGGGCCCCTTAAGGGCCGTGAAGTGCCCGTACTTTGACAAACGATCTACCACCACCATTATCGTCATTGACCCCTGGGATTTAGGTAACGCGGTGATAAAATCCATAGATAAGTCCTCCCAAACTAATTCCGAAATGGGCAGCGGGTGCAACAACCCCGCAAGAGACATAGCCTCGTATTTAGCTTTCTGGCAAACCAAGCAATGTACGACATACTCCCTTACCGCACGAAACATACCCTGCCAATAATCACTGGCGGCTAAGATGCGATATGTTCGCAAAGCTCCCGTATGGCCGCCCAATGGAGTATCGTGGAACTCATGCTACAGCTTTGGTATCCACCCCGAGTCTGTAGCTAACACCACTTTCCCCATATAAAATAGCTTCCTCCCAATCAATTCAAAACCCACACAGCTGGACGGGTCTCGTTGCAGATCCTTCACCACACTTTGGATAAACTCATCGCTCGACTGTTCGGCCAGAATATCCACCAACTCATCCCAATTTGGACCACTGAGTGCCAACAAGCTACCACCTTCCTCACGGCGTGAGAGAAAATCAATCGCCGAATTGGCAGCACCCGGTTTGTACTCAATTACGAAATCATACCCCAACAACTTAGCCACCCACACTTGCTGGGAAGGTGTCGTGATTTTCTGAGACAGCAAGTGCTTCAAACTATGGTGATCCGTACGAACAGTAAACTGGCGCCCTACAAGGTAAGGCCTCCAATGCTGAACTGCGATAACTAACCCCATCATTTCTCTCTCATACGCCGATTTAGTGATCGTCCTGTCTGCCAATGATTTACTAAAATAGGCGATCGGTAGCCACTCTTGCATCAGCACTGCGCCTAGCCCAGTGCCAGAAGCATCGCACTCAATCACAAACAGCTTCTCGAAGTCAGGCATGACGAGCACCGGGGCCGTCGTTAATGCCTCTTTCAACTTCTAAAAGGCGGCTTCCACCCCCTCTAACCAGTCGAACGGGATTGGAGCAGACTTTTTCAGCAGCACCATCAATGGTCACGTGATCAGCCCGTAATAGTACACAAACCAGCGATAATAACCAATTGTAAGCAATTAAAATTTACGGTCCAAGCAAATTGCGACATGTGTATTTTCTTGATTAAATATCAATTTTTATTTATTTGGGAATTTAAATAAATTAATTCTTAAAATAAATTAATAAAATAATTGATAGTTAATTTGAGTCCAACAAATTAAATGGGGCTTAAATTAAATGAGGTCCGGTCCAAGTCAAATGAAGTCTGACTTAAGTCAAACCAGCCCATACAAATTAAATCAGACTCAAGTAAAATAGGGCTGATTACAGCCCAAACAAGTGGAGGTCCAAGCCCGCAGAATATGACTCAAATAGAGTGGACCAATCAGAATAAAAGGCATTAATGGGGGAGTCTTCACCTCTCACCTATATAAAGGGGTCACCTCCCTTCATTTGACACACACATTCAAAGACCTGAAGATACAAACGCTCTGAAGAGATTGAAACATGAGAAACGCTCCTCAAGATCTTCAAGCATTTTCAAGTCAAGAACGACAAACGAATCGGGATTAAGGTATGGAGCCCCTAAATCAAGCGTTCATCATAAACTAAGTTCTTCGGTGTTCTTCACACCAAGAACAGTATACGACCCGAGATTAAGGTGCTAAGCCCCCCAGATTGAGTGTTCTTCGGATCAAGTACTCTTAATCCAAACAAAGACTCGACGCTTCTGGATTAACGTTATAAGGTCCCAAATCTGAGTTCGAACAAGCTTCAACTGAAGATCCGACTCAACATACACAGTCAACGCGATCAGTGTGGTCAACACAACCAGACAAAGTCAAGGTCCAAATTGGTTCAAGAGAAGAATCAAAGGATAGATAGAGATTGTTTATTAAAATTATCTAGTTTAATCCATCTGAATTATTATTGTAATTCTCTTGTATTTATTTTATTATAAATATAAATTTTATTGTTATAAATTTTAGCACGCCCAGTGGGACAGTCTCTACCTCTCATCTCTTTATTTTTATAAGTTCGAAGATACAAAGCATGACTCCTCTCAAGATTGCAATAAGAAGACCTTCTACCTTGAAGCATTTAGAGCTGCAATCTGAAGAGATTTAAAAGATAACTCCACTCATGATTGCGTTATGAAGGTCTGCTGCATCAAAGCCTCCGAAGTTGCAAACTGAAAAGGTTGGAGTCGTTACAAGAAGTATTCCCAAAGGCTCTGTTGAGGCAAACCATGTGGTGGGGATTACTCTCAACAAGCCATTGCACGGAGACAAGAGTGGTGAAAATTTTTCTGAATGCTTAACTCCTCGTTCAACGCCAAGCTCTCCATCTGCCTCAGCTGTAGCTGCAGTGATGACAACAAATGCTATAACCATTGAGGAATAACTCGCAAATATGATGAGAGTCATTGAAGGACTCAACAAGCATATGGAAACTCAAGACGTAAAGATCTACGTACTTATGAAGAAAATAGATAATGCGGAGACAAGCCATGCAAATAAGAAACAAGTTGAGGATGATCATGAGGGGGAGGACTCCGCGAAACAACATTCATCTGAAATGAATAAGTTGAAAAAGATATACAAGTTTCAGCTGACAAGATGCTTCCTATCAACCAATTGAAAAATATCTTGATAGAGACGATAAAAGACAAGTTTGAAGGCAGTTCCAAATCTTTTGTTGCCTACAAAAAGCCACATACAAAGAGAATTGACAATTTGAAGATGCCAGCTGACTACCAACCTCCAAGGTTCCAACAATTCGATGGCAAAGGCAACCCAAGACAGCATGTGGCACACTTCGTCGAGCCATGCAATGATGCTGGGACCTCCAGAGATAACATGGTGAGATAATTTATCCGATCTCTAAAAGGAAATGCCTTTGATTGATACATCAACTTGGAATTCGACTCCATTGACAGTTGGGGGCAAATGGAAAAATAATTCTTCAACCGTTTCTATAGCACGCAAAGAACTGCTAGCATGATGGAGCTAATGAATACTTGGCAAAGTGATAAAGAATATGTCCTCGATTACATCAACAGATGGAGAAGCCTAAACCATAATTGCAAAGAAAAGTTGCTAGAAACTTCGGCTATAGAAATGTGCATTCAAGGGATGCAATGGAATCTCCGCTATATACTTCAAGGAATTCAGCCTAAAACTTTTGAAGAGTTGGCTAAGAGCTCACGACATGGAGTTGAGCTTGACATCAAATGACATCGAGTGGCCATCTATTCAGGACTCCTACGAGTTTGAAGACATGCATTCTATTGAGCTCGTGGAAGAGGAACAACAAACAAAGACTGCAATTTCCATAAAGATTCATATAAATGAAGTGGAAGCAAGAGAAAACAGTGCATCCCAAGATTGGGGCAATTAACGCTTGACAAACTCAAATGCAAAGCTCCTCGACATGAGAGAAAACTGTCCACATTACGCTCCTTGATATGAGTTAAAACTATGTCTTCTAATGAGCTCGTGGAAGAGGAACAACAAACAAAGACTGCAGTTTCCATAAAGATTCATAGAAATGAAGTGGAAGCAAGAGAAAACAGTGCATCCCAAGATTGGGGCAATGAACTATTGACCAACTCAAAAGCAAAGCTCCTCGGCACGAGCAAAAACTATCCATATAACGCTCCTTGATACGAGCTAAAACTCTCTAAACCCTCAAGCAAAGCTCCTTGATACGAGCTTAAACTATCTAAAATTTCTCAAGTCAACGCACCTTGACACGAGCGAAAACTATCCACATTACGCTCCTTGATACAAGCTTAAACTATCTAAAATCTCCCAAAGCAAAGCTCCTTGACACGTGCAAAAATTGTCTGCATTAAGCTTCTTGACACAAGCAAAAACTATCCACATTACGCTCTTTGATACGAGCTTAAACTATGTAAAAAGCCTCAAGTCATGCTCCTTGATACGAGCCTAAACTATCCAACACAAATCAAATGTCATGCTCCTTGGCACGAGTTAAAATTGTCTGTATGATGCTACTTGATATGAGCTAAAACTATCTACACATGACACTCCTTGATATGAGCTAAAACTATTTACACAATACTCCTCGACATGAGTAAAAAATGTCCACACAAGGCTCCGTGACACGAGTATAAACTATATACAAGTTCAAACTGAAGACTCATTGACATGAGTATAAACTATCAACAAATTCAAGAAATTGAAAACTCATTGACATGAGTATAAACTGTCAACAAATTCAAGTTCCACACTCCATGACGCACGAGCCTAAACTGCATGTTACTCCTTGTCCGCATGATTATAAACTATGTACGATAAACTCCTGGTCTGCACAAGTATAAACTGTGTACGACATACTCCTGACCCGCATGAGTATAAACTGTGTACGGCATCCCCATCCAAATCAAATCATGTCCCTTTGAACTACATTTTGACTTAATCTTCTTCAAAGAGGAGTGAGTCCAAGTTTGTGCAGCAAAAGCAATCAAATTTTTGCAGCGATGAAGGAAATTAAAAATTCCTGTTGTATCAAAGGAAATCAAGTTCATAAAGAAAGTCAAGCGAAATGATGAGCTACAAATAGATGTACTTGTGTTTGCAACAAGATGGGAGGATGAATTTTGATAATTGTTGGCAATTATTTGTAGGATACTCTTTAAGATAAATATGGGCCCTAAATTAATTTATGTTTAACATAAATTAAAAAATGAGCCCAATGATGCTTAAAATCCAAGTTCTGGACCAAAGATGTTAATTACTAAGGCCCAAATCATAATAAAGGGTTTATAATTCATTTGAAGCCCAAGGAAAGGAAATCAAAGCTTTGGAAATGCAATTAAGCTCAAATTGCAATTGGGGATTAAATGGAAAGTCTTGAATCTCAATCAATCAAGGAACTGATTATCTCGAAGACAGAAACGAGAGTTGCTCTCTCCAAAATAAATGAAATTGAAAAGGGAACATTTAGCCCAACTCAATTTTGTAACCATGTAAAAGGAAAGTCATGTGTGGGTGGTGGAATTGAAATTAAATTGGAAAGTCAAAGTTGAATGTGAGTGTTTTCTCTCTCTAATCAATCAAAGGAAACTTCCTCCCTCATCACACAGTCGCGGAAAAAGTGTCTCTCTCCATGCTCAGCTATGGTGAAGATGTGTGGCCTGTAAAAATATTTAATCCAAGCCCAATTTGGTAAACCCAAATTAATTTAATTAATTGGGCCAACTCAAAATAAAGCAAATAAATTCAAAATTTGATTGGTGAATAAGAGATTGATACCAGAACGTCGAGAACTACAGCTTTCTTCAATCTACTGCTCATCCTTCAACTCGTTGACGAAGGCCGCCGGCGGAAGACACCACACCGGCCGGATCTGCTGCCAACTAGCACCGAAGCCGCCCGGATCTTCCGCAATGCACTGCCATCGACGTCGCTTCTCCAGCATCGCTGCAGGAGTCCGTTAGCCACCGAGCGATCGCCGGGCGAAGATGCACTCCGCCGGATCTCGTCGCTTCTCCAGCCTCGCTGGAGGCCGATTCCGACGTAGCTGAGTTTACTCCATTCATCATGCTATTCACCTCTTCGGTTCAAAGACCGCCGCCAGTGTATCGGACCGGAACTGATGCCGTCCACCTCCACTGCCGGAAACGCCGTCGATCGAGCTGCTACCGTGACTCACCACCACGACCATTCCCCTTGCCGGAGTTCCACACTGCAGCAATCTTCATCGTTCAGTCACCGGAGTCGCCGCCTTCCACTCATTTAGCCGAGAAGAGCCACTAGCCGCCGCTTGCTGCGCGCTCCTCCAGAAACCGCGCTTCGCATCGTACCACTCGCCGGCCCTGGTTCGTTGCGATTCAGCCTCACCGCTCATCACCATTTGCCACGCATCTAGCCACCTGAGACTCGCTGCTCGTCTGCTTTCCGATCGGATCATCACAACTCAGCAAAACATCATCGGCAAGCCACGAACCCGAAGTACGCCTTCACCGACCGCTGCAGATCCAGAACTTCACGGCTGCCAAAGTCGAGAACACAGCCGGTCGCCGAAATCGTGTCGCCTTTGCCATTGCTTCGCTGCACCCACCCACCGACAGATCGCCGCTGCAGATCCGTCGCCGCCCATTGCTGTTCGTTGCTGTCGCATAATGGCGCCGGTCGTGCCATCACCAAAAGCCATCTTCAGCCAAGAAGCACGCCGCTGTTGCCACCGGGTCTGCCGTCACTCAATTGTCGTTCGCCACCAGTCAGCCGGTTCTGTCACTCAGTTGTCATTGTTACCGCCGGAAACCTCCAGGCTGGCCGCCGCATGATCGCTGATGAGCTGTCCTCTTGTCACTGTTTGTTGCCGGATCTTGTTACACTGGCGCCGACACCCGCACATCCCTTAATCAGATCGTTGATGCTACCATCAGCGAACGCCTCTTTCTGCCATCACATTTTGGTTCGAACCGCGGGTTCCGATTTTTTGGTGCATGTCTACATTAGATGCAGATTAAATTTACGCTACACTTGAAAGAAAGAAAAAAAATTGAAGAAAGAAAAGGAACTAAGAATTGATGTGGAAATCAAAAGCATGAATCCTATTACACAGTGAAAAGCTTGCACCAAATTATGAAAATTATTTGTATGATTGAAATCTCTCCATTTTAAGAAATTTCTTTACTACAAATAAAATTAATTGAGAAAGCAAAGATTTGCAAATCGTTTTGATGAGCAAGAAGCAAATCTATTCCATATTTCTTCTCCTGTAATCTTGAAATTAAGCAAGGAGGAGCTGATTTGGACTTGAAAGAATAAGTTGGGCCAAGAGAAAAAGAAGGGCCAAGAAAAAAACCCACGTTACAAATGTTGAAAAAAAAAGAAAAAAAAAAGAATTTTTGCGATTCCTTCAAATCAAGACATAGTGTCCGTGAACAAATCGCAAGGGAGCATTTGTAAGTAAAATTAAAATTTACGGTCCAATTAAATGGCGACACTTGGATTTTCTTGATTAAATATCAATTTTAATTTATTTGGAAATTTAAATAAATTAATTCCTAAAATAAATTAATAAAATAATTGATAGTTAATTTGAGCCCAACAAATTAAATGGGGCTTAAATTAAATGAGGTCCGTTCCAAGTCAAACAAACTCAAGTCAAATGTGGTCTGACTTAAGTCAAACCAGCCCATACAAATTAAATCAGACCCAAGTAAAATAGGTCTGATTACAGCCCAAACAAATGGAGGCTCAAACCCGCAAAATATGGCCCAAATAGAGTTGACCAATCAGAATGCAAGACATTAATGAGGGAGTCTTCACCTCTCACCTATATAAAGGGATCTCCTCCCTTCATTTAACACACACATTCAAAGACCTGAAGACACAAACGCTCTGAAGAGATTGAAACACGAGCAACGCTCCTCAAGATCTTCAAGCATCTTCAAGTCAAGAACGACAAACGATTCGGGATTAAGGTGTGGAGCCCCCAAATCAAGCGTTCTTCATAAACTAAGTTCTTCGGTGTTCTTCGCACTAAGAACATCATACGACCCGGGATTAAGGTGTTAAGCCCCAAAATCGAGTGTTCTTCGGATCAAGTACGTTTAATCCAAACAAAGGCTCGACGCTTCTGGATTAACGTTATAAGGTCCCAAATTTGAGTTCGGACAAGCTTCAATTGAAGATCCGACTCAACACACACAGTCAACGCCATCAGCGTGGTCAACACAACCAGACAAAGTCAAGGTCCAAATTGGTTCGAGAGAAGAATTAGAGGATAGATAAAGATTGTTCCTTAAAATTCTCAAGTTTAATCCATCCTGGATTATTATTGTAATTCACTTGTATTTATATTATTATATATACAAAAATTTTTGTTACACCAGTCAAGCCCAAGAATCCCCTCACGTAGCGAACCATACGGGGTCGGGGCCAATCTCTGACGGCCTGAATCTTTGCCGGGTCCAACTCAACTCCCACTGCCGAAATGAGATGACCCAGGTATTCCACCTTCAAACAACCAAACAAACACTTCTTCATGTTGGCTTTGAACTGATGATCCCGTAAGATTTGATGCACCGTTCTCAGATGATCTGCATGCTGTTGAGAGGAACGACTGTAAATCAAGATATCATCAAAAAATACCTAAACAAATTTCTTAAGTGTGGTCGTAATAAATCATTCATAGCTGACTGGAAGGTTGTCGGAGCATTAGTTATGCCGAACAACATAACCAAGAACTTGTAATGCCCACTGTGCGTGCGGAAGGCCATCTTGTGGACGTCCCCTTCTGCCATTCGGATCTAGTGATAACCGCTACGCAGATCAATTTTAGAAAACATCATCGTCCAGGACAGTTCATCCAACATCTCTTGTATAACAGAAATATGGTACTTATTCAACACCGTTACCTTATTCAACTCTCTGTAATCCACACAGAACAGCCAACTGCCATCCTTCTTCTTTACTAGCAACACTGGGCTAGAAAATGGGCTAGAACTAGGGGGAATTATCTACGCTAGTAGCATATCTGAGACCAACCGCACAATCTCGTCCTTATGGGTATGTCAATAGCGGTATGACTAGACAGACACCGGGCCGGTCCCCAGTGTCAATTCGATCCGATGCTCCGTCCCCCGTGGTGGTGGCAGTCCTTCTGGCTCACCGAATACCTCCTCAAATTACCTCAGAATGGCCGGCACCTCCTCGCATGCCAGTTCCTCCAACACCTGCGGTCCACCCTCCATCACCAAGACCCGTAGCTCTGCATCCTGAATCTGAATCAGCTCTCGAATTCCGATGGGACAGCGGCACAAAGCTGGGTCTCTCTTCAATGTTACTTACTTCCCCTTATAGTCAAACGACATGGTCATTTTTGCCCAGTTAGTTCTGACATCTCCCAGAGTTGCCAGCCAAGCAACACCCAAAATCACGTCCACTTCGCCCAGCGGAAATAAATGGTGATCCGCTGTCAAAGTGACGTCCGCTACCGAGATCTCCACATTACGGCAATACCCCTCAGACTCCTGACACAGTCCGTCTCCCAACTGTACGCCAAATCGACTGGACCTGTCAAGAGTCAGATTAAGTTTAGACAATAAAGAGTTGGAGATGAAGTTGTGGCTGGCCCCACTATCCACAAGAATAGTAACATTGTGTCCCTGCAAAACTCCTCCCTACCGCATGGTGCGCGGCCCAATGATCCCTGCCATGGAATATATCAGAAGCACTGCCTCCTCCTTATCTCCATCCTCCGAAATTGTCGCCTCTTCTTCCTCCTTATCGAAGCATGACAATTTATTAAATTCAAAGCGATGCAGATCCAATACCTCGTCATCTTCCGCTGTCAAGATATTAAGTTGCCGCATGGGACCCTGATGCCCCGGCATGTACGTCTTCTTACAGCGGAAACATAATCCCTTAGCGCGGAGATCAGATATCTCCTAAAGTATCATTTGGGCAGAACGCGGAGGGACCGCAGATTAGCTCGTAGAGATTGACCGACCGCCTTGACACAGATTGACGTGCCTTGGCATAGATGACCTTGAGTATCCCGTCAATGGCCTAGTGGTTCTTGATGCCGAGCTGAAGCCAGTTCCCGCTTAGCTGCGGTTGTACGGCGACGGTCGACCAAACGAGCTGCCACCTAGCGAGCTACCAATGGATTTCAGATAACGACCCCCACTCGTAACTGCAAGGTTCACCTCAACACCCCTTGCCAGTTCCATCGCCTTCTCCAAATCTGCTGGGCGAAGGAGGCGTAGAGAACTCCTAACATCATCGGCCAGGCCTTGCATAAAAGTATCCTAAGTAATGTTCATCGATGAGACCCAGAAACAAACACTGTAACGTACTCGTCAATCGATTCCATTTGTTTGACAGCAGCCAATCGTTCAAAGGGGCTTCCCTTGAAGCGCGAATCAAATCGGCTTGTAAGGGCGCGCGAATTCTTCCCTGGTCATGTTAGGTTTCCTGGATCGATTCCACGAAACCCAATACAAAGCCGAATCCTCCATCGCCACCATAGCTGCCGGTACCTTCATCTCTTTGGGTGATTGGTGCAGTTCAAACTGTTGATTGGCCCTAGCCAACCATCCAATTGGATCCGTGCCATCGAAGGAAGGTAGCATCGGTGGAACGGGAGGCTTGCTGCCTTCGATCGATTGGATCGACCCTGACGCAAAGAGTGCAGAATCGGCTTCCTCCAATGCCTTCTATCGCGTCCCGACTTCCGGCGCCATACGCGAAGCTAATGCCATCACCATCAAGGCCGCTAGTGTCCTGGCAATCTCTTTCAACTGCTGCGCCATCCCCGTTTGCTCCTCGTTTGTCAAATTAAGGTGTTCTTTGATTTCAGCATGTCCCTTCTCCAAATCTTCAATCCGTTGTTCGCTGCGTGTGTTCGTCATCTCGGGTGAGTGATCCGGCAGGTCGGACCAATTGTCAGTACTCAGAAAATCAAATGCAAATGCATTTGCCAAATAGCCAAAAAGGCTCCCTTCAATTTCTTCAATGATGTTTTTTGATAATAAATCACAACGACAACCATAACTTTAAATAACAAATAACAAAACCCTAGGCTCATGCAAATAAGCCCCACGACTCCAAATAACAAAGAAACTAGAATAATAAAAATAACAACGATAATAATAATATGATAAGGTTGGACGCCGACAGACTAGATGCCCTACGCTCCTCCGACACGACGATGCCGACAATAGACAAGCAATGGCCTACGCTTCTCTCTCTACATTTTTCTATCCTCATCCTCTCTAAATCTCCTTCCTTTACACATTTTCCGGCGAGGGGACAGGATATGGGCATTGCTGGACCTGCCCCCCTCGCACTCGAACCCCTTTTGCTCTCATTTTCCTGTGCCCCATACTCCCGTCACTGGATTTTCACTAGAAAACGGCTGTTCACAGTGCATACATGGCATCTTCTATCTTTGTTTCCGTTTCCTCTCGGCGTAGCCTGCAAGATGGTCGCCGGAGGGTCACCGGATAGCAGCTTCGGCTGCCTCTTCTCCATGACATGCAAGCCTCATCGCTCTTTTGTCATTATATCTTGGCATATCAGCCATTCTTTCCGATCGCCGAAAATTAACGACTCCCATCTTTCAGCGGCAGTTTCTCTATAGCTCGTTGGATCCCTTAACTGGCAAACTTTTGTTGTCTGCCATGAGCAGGCTTCTTGCAGCTTTGCTTATCTCTGCCTGCCGGTAGCTACAATGCCAGAATCCTTGGTACGCAATGCTCCACGTACAGATCCCTCACGTTCTACGGCGACTATTCAACAGCTTAAGAGGGGATTTCTGGACGGTGAACGGCAAGGATTTGATTCCTGTTTGGGCTCATTTCTTACAGTTCTTCTATATTGGCTGCCACTATCGGTACGCTCCGATTTCTTGTTACAACGGGAGCTTTTCCAGCTGGGTTTAGTTTTGAATTTGGCCTCGACACACACGGTGATTGGGCAACAAGCTTCCATTGGGGGAGCAGGACTTGCTGATCAATTGCCATAGATCATCCCCTACGGTTTGCACCTCGCCCCAGCTCTTGTTTGATTTTTGTTAACTCTCTTGCTTCTCCCTTTGCCCCCGTTTGGTTCTTTCCTCTAGCGTCTCGGTTTCTCTGGTTTTTTCTCCTTGCATCTTTGTTGCTTCGACGCTTCTCTATTTTCTGAGCTCTCTTTTTTCCTTCATTTTTCTTTCTCCGGCACGTTGGTTTTGCTGTTTTCCAGATTTTCCGGCGTCTTCCTGGCGTTCCTTCTTGGCCAGCTTACCCTTCGGGTCCACTTGCAGCCTGGTGCAGCTTGTCAGTTGGTGGACCCACTTTTTATCTTGCTGTATGGCTTTTTTGTTCAATGCATTTAATGCTAGAATATGCTTCTTTCCTACTCTTGCCTATCAGCCCACGCTCTTCTCCCTTCCATCCTTTTTTGGTGCTGCTTTTGTGGCTTTATTGCTGCCATTTCGTACACATATAGCTGTAATAACAGCCAACTTTTTGGTTTGCTTCCTACTGGCGGGGAAATAATACCAAAATTTGGATGTGTCGTACTTACAATATAAAAAAATATCAATTTTATCGAAATTTTAGGTATGTCGTAATTTTTAGTAAGATATGATACCGTATTGGAAATTTTGATACGATAAAGGTATATAAATTATCAATACCGCGATATTTCAGTATGAAATATTCAATTTTTTGGTAATATGATACAATATACCATACTATATCATATAATGACTCCCTCCGTCTCATCCTTATAGTTACGCTTCCTTTGTAATTTACAAAGGAAGTGTAACTATTAGGACGAGATAAAGAGAGTATTATTTATATATTATCATTTTTAATTAAATTATATATATACACTATTTAATTAAAAGATTAAATCTAAAATCCTATTGTAAATTTTATAATTATAAATGGGTGATAAAATTGATTGATTTTCATGATATCTTGAACTTTTTTTAATTATGTAGTTCTATCCCTTATGAAAATTTAAACGTGTTGATTTTAATATAAGTTCCATATGATTTTTGAGTAGATCTTTTGGGTACTATATATTTATTTAATGACAAACACGTGTGTAAATTGAGTTCACATACATTTAATTATATAAACCTTGTTACTCTTTAGTATATAAAAAATTATTCTTTAGCATATAAATTGTTACTCTTCTAAATTAAAAAATCAATCTTCAAATTCTCGTAAATTCTGATTTATCTATTACTTGTTAGTATATGAAAAATTACTCTTTAGAGATATGAATTATTACTCTTCAAAGAGTAATTTTTTATATACTAAAGAGTAATTTTAAAAAATATAGTTTACATGCAAACCAAGTTTACATGAGACTAGCTCATATTTAATTTGGTTGTCTGTGAATTGTCGTATATATTTCTTATTATGAATTTGTTATCTATTAAAATTTGTTTTATAACTATCTTTCACTTTTTTAGTACAGTTTTTAATTTAGATTTATTGAACTTTACGTGCGTAATAACAAACAAACTATCTAATAGGACGGCATATATCGATATTTAAGGTATGATACGGTATACCGAAATATTGGTAAGCAGAAGGTATATTTTTTCCTATACCGAAATATCGGAATACCGAACTATGGTATACCGAAAATTTACGTAAGATAACAGTATGATTTTTTATATACTGAAAATTTTGGTATGGTATTTGGTATGACCAAAAATCTTCGGCATACCATACCGCCCACCCCTACTTCCCACAGCCTGCCACATTTAGTGAATCACATCAATTTCCATGGCAATTCCATAAAGACACTCGTCTAATGGATAATCAAGTGGGTTGGGATATTTGAATCTGGCACGTTCAGTTCTGCACTTATGTGGAGGTTCGATCAAATAGTCCCGTTGCTGCCTAGAAGGCTTTTAAAATGGTGGCCGTTTCTTACCCTCTACACTTTAGCCTTGGGAACCCATTACTACATCCAACAAGTTGGAGAAAATTTCCTATGTTACTTCCTTCATTCTTCAATAGAGACTAAATCTAACTGGAAATTTTGCTTAATTACTTGTTAGTCTCTTTTGGATTTATTTTGTAATTGATGTATTGGCCATACAGTTTGTATTAATCATAGTATTTTTAGACAAGTATGGCTGATTTTTAGCATTAACGAGGCCGACTGTTTGGTACTCTTTCTCGTTCTCCACCTGTTTGGCACTTTGCGTGATCATCTCTTTGATCTTCCTTGCCTTTTTCCTTTTTTCTATAAGATTTTCTTTTTCCTTTTTTAATATTATTGCCTAGTTTGATATGATCATTGAAAAACTCTTTGGTTGTTTTCTGAAGTTTTTAAATGTTTCAATATAGATTGAGTTAGTTACATGACATCATATATATAGTATATATAATTACACAGATGAGCTGTCAATGTTTTCTACTACACTCGCACCTTCAGTCACAAGATTTCTCTAAAGCAAAAAAATGTTTAGGCAAGGAGATAATGTCTGGACTTAACTCATTCACGTTGAGAATTTATGTATCGTACATTCGTCTGTCAATGAGGCTCTACAATAAAACGAGTGTTTGCCTCAAGTAAAGACCATATTTCATGGTCTTGTAAGTGTCCTCAGAAGTAACACATGGTAATAAATAAAACTTACAACATAAATTAAGGCTTTATATTAAATAATAATATGTTGATTTATGGATGACAGACCTATTGACTGAGACTTTGTTGATGACATTATTTTTGTTGAAGACAAGGAGATAGTCACAGCAATGAGGTTGTGTTATCAAGTACTGAAGGTGGCGGTTGACTCAACCAAAAAATTGTCAAGTCATATCACGCTCGAGGATGCTATATATTGCTCGGCATGAAATTCTTCATATGTAATCAATTTTCCCTTTTGAAAGTTCAAGAATAATCCACTACTTTTTCTATACAATAATATACAGATTGTTATATAAATATTATACCATACTCTTGGAATATGATAGTGTGCTGGGTGCGTTAGTTGTTGCCAAGGCCCTTGATATACTTGACAGGTATGCTTGTTGTGTATTGTTCTTTTTTTTCCTGCAAACTTTACGAACAGTCCACACCATCTCAATTCAATAACAAAATTTTTCAGTAGGTATGGCTTTAGACCCAAGAGATAGATCTCTGGAGGAGATCATGTTTACTTTACAAGAGACAATAAGATTCGGACTTAGATGCTTTGGAAGAAAGTCCTTCTTGCCATTTCTTTCACTATATTTCACAAATGACACTGTGATACAAATATTATAATTCTATTTGAACTTCACACTTATTGTTAGCTGGAAGTGAAGACCTGTCTAAAATTCAAAACAAAATAGTGAATAGTAAGAATGTATCATTTTTCAATGTCACTAAATTTGCTAGATATGCATACAATATGAACTAAGTGTACAAAAAAAATCAAATTGAACCGGCTAGCACCTCACGAGGTGAGGTGCAGCTCTCTTAGTATATTTATAAAGTCAAGTTAATTTTCCTTTCATAATTAATTTAAGGGTAAAGATCAAAATTGGTCCTATAAGTATGACATTTTTTAACTTCAGATATTATTTTTATTGCATTTCTCACTTTTGGTCCTCCGTAGTCCGATTTTAGTCCTTTTAGTCCAAGTTTAGTTCTTTTTCGTCGAAAAATTATATGTGAGTTGCACGTACTCAAAGTTAGTCCTATAAGTATGGACTATTCCAACTTCAATCTTTTTTATTGTAATTTTCACTTTTGTCCTCCATTGTCCAATTTTAGTCATTTTTGTCTAATTTAGTCCTTTTTCTAGAAATTTAAAAAACTCGTCAGAATTATGCGTGAGTTGCACACGCTAAAAAATTTGGGGATTTTAGCTCAGAGGTGAAGGATCGCTTTGACAGTACCGCCAACTCTATCCAAAAAGGTTCGCAAACATTGGAACTAATGACGGATTGGTGGAGACACCGTTGGCAATGGCGCCGAAAACAAGCTTCCCTCTGAAAATGCTTGCGTTGATTGCTTCTTTAAGAGTTAAAATTTGAGGTTTTGTAATCGGAGTTGGTTTGATTACTTGATGATTTCTTCAACGCTTTTCAAGGATTTATTGAATTTGACAAGGCTTTTGGTTCCACTAGGTGAGCCCTTGAGATCACGATCAGATCAAGTGTGAAATCAATCCGATTATCATTATTTAGAATGGGATGCTTGAAATATGAGAAGAACAATGGCAGGTTCGATGAAGCGATAGAGGGCCACTGTAAATGTTTTGTCCACAAGATAGAAAGATCATGCGATCCAACAATCCCAGAATTCGATAGCTAGGCTGATGAATCGACATGATCACGATGCTTCCACTCTGAGCAATCCTCTGTAAAATCTTTACCACTATGTAAGCGCTGGTTGAATCCAATCCTGATGTCAGTTCATCGAAAAAAATAAAATTGAATCATGAATTATCAATCCTGATCGAAACACATCATGTTCTTTGCCCAAGACATTGCAGTGCCCTTCATCTCCGATCACTGTGTTTGCGGCGTTTCGAAGCTCTAATTGATCAATTAGGGCTTGAAATTGGAGTTTCTTCTTCTATTTAGTCAGGGTTCTCGGCAGCTTACACTTCGCAACAAACATTAAAGGTTTCTTCAACCGTGAGCATGAGGATTTTGAGCGCATACAACTCATGTATGATTTCCAACGAGTTTTTAAAATATTCGGCAAAAAAGGACTAAAGTTGGACAAAAAGGACTAAAATGGGACAATGGAGGACCAAAAGTAAAAATTGCAATAAAAAATGACTGAAGTTGGAACAACCCATACTTACAGGACCAACTTTGAACGTGTGCAACTCACACATAATTTTTTGGCGAGTTTTTAAGATTTCTAGCGAAAAAGGACTAAAATCGGACGACGGAGGAGCAGAAGTTAGAAATGCAATAAAAAAAGGACTGCAGTTGGAAAATGTCATACTTACATGATCAATTTTGATATTTACCCTTAATTTAAAATTTTTAATTTGTTATCAACCAAACAAGGTCCTTTAAATTTATTTAAGTCAAATTAATTTTACTCTATAATTAATTATTCAATTTTATAATTTCATAACAACCAAACATGACCCTTTAAAATTATTCAATTGGATTAATGGATGATCCATCTCACTTAAGGGGATCAGTGTCTTACCCAAGTTTTTGTTTTTTGTTTAGCTGCATAGAATTAAATATGTATTTCTAATTTAGTGTGAAATCAAATTAGGAAAAATATCATTTAATAACTTACAAAATACCATTATATACTTCCTACATCCCGTGTTAACGTTGACATTTGCTTTTTGCACGAAGGTTAAAAGATATAATATTTTAATGTGTAATGAGGTGAGATAAATAATATTTAATGTAAAGTAGGTAGTTGTATTAGTGTTGTGTGTGGACCCTATATGAAATAAGTCATTGTTTTGTGTGGGCCCAACTTGACAAAAAAAAATGCAACCCTTAACTTGGGACAAATCAAAATGAAAAACGTAAACTTTAATGCAGAACAGAGAGAGTATATAAGTTGCAATATATTTAAAGTGCATTAAATATTTTGTTAATATGTTAATTATTCAATTTATATCAATTTCAATTTTCTTTTAAAAGAAATCATATACTGAAGTTGAAAATTTTTATCTTTTAAAAAAAAGTATAATTATAAAATCTAATAGATTACTTCATCAATCAAATCTATAATTTCTCTCTAATCTCACGTATAATACCTTTAATCCACAACTAATGGATTTTCTCGTTATATTTTGTAATGTGTAATGTTATTTTATAGTAAATTAAGTGTGTTAATATAAAATTACATATAAAATAATAAAATATTATAAAAATATATGATTTTCATTTTATTCAGTTGAACCGCTGGTCTAACCGATCAGACCGTGAACCGTTGAAGCTACCAGTTCAATCTCCGATCCAGTCATAAAAACACTGGAAGGATGTAAGAAGGGGTATTAAATTCTTGCTTTGATTTTTGATACATGTCTAAATAAAATTTTAATTCAATGAATTTTTTAATTTAGGAATTAATTTATGATAATATAAAATGGAAAATTCTCATGTGCATTCGGGTGCACAGTGCATCCATATTAAAAATATATATACTAATGAATAAAATTATTCTATTAATGAATAAGAACTTGTACACTTTGTTAGTGAAGTTTTTATTAGTTTTTTTAATGAAAAATAGAATATAAAAGAAAATATATATACACTCTTAATAATATTTAAGATTTATTACTAGGAGATACACAGTTAGAGATTATTTACATTTAAATACAATGAAAAAAAGAAGCTATTATGTATATAAATTAATACCAAAAAGGCAAAATTACCTTTCACTAAAACAAGGAAATAAATATGTTCCAACACAAAATTTCTTCCTTTAAACCCCCCCCCCCCCCTCCCCTAAATTTCTCATCATCACTCTCAATATTCCAAATGCTATAGCATGAAATGGACTTTATTTGACTCTGTTTCGTCCCCCTCGTCAGATTCTAAGAGTAATCAACAATGGCGGTTTCTGGTTCGAGGTCAGGAAGAATGACTAGGGGTGGGTAATATCGGTATACCGAAATACCGATACTGTACCAAAATTTTCGGTATGAAAAAATCCATATCGATACCGATACCCAAATTTTGATAAATTAAATCGATTACTGATACCGTACCGAAATTTACATCATACCAATTTTTCGGTAATTACCGATTAATACCGTAATTTTGGCATACCGCTCCACAATAAAAATTCGACATACCGAAAAATGCCGATTACCGAACCATACCGAAAAATAATATTTAATTTTAATAAAATTAATTTAAAATATTTCAAAATAATTAAACATTCTAATTTCAAATATTCTCAAAATTAATTTATTTGATTATATATTTTTGGTTATTACATTTTAATTTATAAGCGTATTATATTTTTATTAGAGTTTATTTTAAATTTTAAAAAATATTTAAGAATAAATTTGATACATTATTACATACATATAATTTAAATATATTAATAATATTAAAAATACTTAAATATAGTATTATATATAATTAAATATTAAAAATAAATATAAAAAATTTCAATATCGGTAAGGTATATCGATACCGAAATACTGAAAAAAATATAGGTATACCGAAATACCAAATATTTTAATATATAATGCCGATACTGTACCGAAATTATCGGTACGACAACCATACTGTACTGAAAATTTTGATATAATGAAAATTCAATATTTTTTGGTATTTTTCGATACGGCGAGCGTGGTATACCGAGTTTTCGATTTTTTTTTCCACCCCTAAGAATGACAGAACTTTAGCTGATTAAGTTGGGGAGATAAATTAGCCCTGAGAGACAAAAGTTTGGACTTAACCATTGAGTGGTAAATTGATATATCTAAGAAAAGAGCTCCTGTTGTTTATTATCTCCCTAGAAATGGTCATATTGAACATCCCATTTTATGAAAGTTTCTCTTTCCTTTTCTCAAGGCCTTTTTCTCAAAGGTTTTTGTGTGTATAATATTATTTTTTTAAAAAAATACAATTGGTATAATTTAATGATCGACCATTTGCAAATATATACAAAAATGCACATACAAGTATATATATGTAGAGTTATAATATTATAATAAAAATTGATAATTAGTACTTATATTATAAAAAAAAGTGTTTCTCATGTGAAAATTTACGTGGATTCTTTTATGAAATTATCGACTAAAATTTTCAATAATGCAATGTGCAAAAAAATTATGCAGAAAAAATGTGCAATGTGCATAAGATAGATATGCACAAAGTTAAAATGTGCAGAAGACATTTTTAGACAACATATTGTGCGTAAGAAAGATTTAAATAAAGTTAAAATGTGCAGAAAAAATGCACAATAATACGAAGTGCAAAAAAATTGTGTAAAATAAATGCGCAAAATGCAATGCGTAGAAAAATTGTACAGAAAAAAGTGCAACAATGCAATGTGTAGAAATTTTTTTTGAAAGAAATAAATGCAAAAAAATGCAATCTGCAAAAAAAAAAGTGCAATCTATCTCGGTTATTATGACATATTACATTATAATTAGTGAGAATTTTAACACTATTCCAAATTTTACAACGGGAAATCTTTATCAAGAATTTGAAATAAAATGCTATCAAATCTATCTAATAGCAACTTTTCAGACACTTATACCCCTCAAGTAAATCACCCCACCCCTAGCTAAATCAACCACTCCCCCCCTACAGAATCCACAAAATTGGGGGCCAGTTAAAGTGCGAGAGAGGCGAAATCAATGAAGAGTAGGGGGATTTGTCGATTTTGTTTGATTTTGTCTGAGATAACCTAGCTAAGAGCCCAACCACGTTGATGATAATCGAACATGTATACCTAGAGAATCTAGTGCATCAGCTATACTGTTGATGAGTCGTTCGATTTCTGATCTAGTTAGCTCCATAAGCCAAGTTTGCGTTGGTTTACATTCGAGTAAAGGTTAGTAAGAGTAAACAATTTATTTGAAGTGAGCGCATTATTTTAATTTGGAAGAAATGAAGGATTTATGGACGATGTATTGTAAAAATTCTTTGTTTAGGGTAGTTATTATTTTGTAGCGCCTAGGGTGTTTTACTATTTGTGATCGATTGATGGATGCAGGTTCTTGCGCATGCTATGCCAAAACTATGGAATAACAACGCTGGAATAATAACGGAGTATTCAAAATTCGTTGTTAAAAGAGCAAAATTTGGCAAAATTTGCACCCCCGTTGTTGTTGCACCAAAAGGGCGCGCATTGACAATGGGGAATTTGGTTCCGTTGTTATAACTCCGTTGTCCATCCAACTTATCAATTTTACTTTTATTTTTTAATTATTTTAAATTCTGAAAATTATTTGGTATAAATTAAGACCTTATAAATTTTTAAGCTCTCATTTCTCTCGATCTTTGCCCTAGCTGCATCTAGCCGTCGTGGTTGTCTTCAACCCTTCGACACTCCCGTTGCCAGCGAGCACCGGCGACTCTCCAACACCGCCACCATTTCCGGTCGACAGGAAGAAGGGCTCGTCGGACCATCGACATCTCTGTTGCCATCGGCCAGCCGGCGAATCTCCAACACCCACACAATTTCCTATCGACAGGAAGGACTCGTACTCGTCGTGTCTGGTGGCGACAACTCGTCCACCTGGATCCGTCGTGTCTGTCTAGTTTGCCCCCTATTCTTCCCTATTCCGCGCCACCATAACTCGACTCGGTGAGAACCCGCTTCTTCTGCCTACTCAACTCAAGCCGTTCCCAAAGGTATATGAAGTCTTTCAAATGGTAATCCAAATCCCTACACATACTTGTTTAGATATTTCTGACAATTCAATTTTAACGCTTCCCAAAGTTAATTTCCCTTCTTTGAAACTCTTTCCCTTTACAATTCTCATCTGTCTTCTATCTACCACTGATTTTACCAGTAATTACATAATTGAATAGATTTCATAGTTTTCTGGATTATTGTTCTTGGGATGTTTCTATTAAATAGGATAGGATTTGAGTTTTTACGTTATATCTCTGAAGTAAAGTATTTATCATATTAATTAGATTAGATGTTTAAACACCACCCAACAGCTCTTGAATCATCTTTGTAGATATATCTACAGCAATGGGAAAAAGAAAAGATGGGTTAGCCTTTTTTTTTCACTCTAGAAAAGATTAAGAAAGTAGGTTTTGAAGTGAGAGAAAGAGGAGAGAGAGAGTGTGTGATTGTGTTTCTTGATGGGTTGAATGGGTTTTGGATTTGTTGAGGCCAAATTTTATCTGATAGAGCAACAAGATCATCTCTAGCCAGTGAAACTATAATGTAGGATAAAACATTATAAAGGGACAACTCCACTTTGTCTATTCTCCTAAATAAATGACATTTAAATTTGGATTTTAGTTGCTTTTTCTTAATTATTTTTTTATTTTGTGATGTACGTAACTCACATTGAATAATTTACTCTTTTTCGTTACCCTCATGTGAGTTAATTTGTAGATATCTTGTTTCAATCTAATTCTCCTAGTGTAAATCCCTATTGAATGAAAATCATCTTCCTTTATTCTTCTAAAATGAAAATCACCCATTTTAACCCATTTTATTAAGGTAATGTTAGTTTTGGATTTTCGTGGTGTTTAAAATCCAATCGAGTATTGCGTAATTACATTTTTTTTTAAATTTATGAATCTATAATAGGTAACTGGATCTAAGTTGTGGCGGCAGGTGGGAGAGTCATTTCACCCACCAAAGTAAGTTTGACTGTTCCTGTTGTCTGAATCTGAAATTTACTGTTCAAGTGTTATCATGGAATAAATTTTCTAAATAATTTTCATGTGGGGCTACCGACATATTATTAAATTTATAATGTTATCTTCCATATAATTGTTTCTTCGAATACATTAGTAATTGTTACCTATTATTGTGATATGTGTCCCATTGGAATAAGTTTCATCAGCTATTCATTGATTCAAAAAATTATAAGTTATCATTAGCATAGTTATTGTTTTGCAGATCAATTCTTCCTAGGCTTCCATTATATGATTCCTTTCCATTTCCTGTGTTGGGATATTTTGTGGGTCCAATTTATTATTTATTATTTGTGCTTGTAAAGCATTGTGATTAATTGTGATTTGTTGTTTTTTTGAAAAAGTAAACATTGTAATTCTTAACAAGTTTGTTCAAGAAACTTGTCTATTTTTTTGCAGGACTTGTACTACAGTTTCTTGGACATTTCGCATCTTCTATGAGAAGGTACCAGCTTGCTGAACATCCTCTATTGTTATTGTAACAGCTGTATGTCCATCCATCACCTTAAGATGTGGTTAGTTTCTTCTCAGAACCTAATTTGACATATTAGGAAAATATTTTCTGACTGTGAAGGTTGTATGTTCATATGTACAAGTTATGAGTTAATTTTACTGTCCTTAATGCATAGAATAATGATAGATTAACATTAGAAAAGTGATTTATTCTTGATTCTAAGCCCTTTTCAGTTTGCTGCATTTATTGAATGCGAGCAATTGTGAATATTCATTGTGTATTTACAAAGCACTTTTATATCAATTTTGGTACTTTATTACATAATGCAGTTACCCTGTTCATTACTATGATTCTCAAGTCTGGAGAACGATTTAATTTTTGAGGAATATGCTTTTTACTCATACTTACTTTTTCATTTAGTGGTGTTACTTTAGCAGCAAAAGCTGAAGCTCTGGAGTCAGCTCCGAAATCTGCAATTCAGAACAACATGCTCACGGGACAGGCATCATCACTTATTTGCTTATTATTGGAGGAAGAACTCAAGCAGAGTTTTAATAAGGTAAAAATGTGATTTATCATATTTAATTATGCATACTAAGTGTTTCTTCTCATTTTTTTGTCACATGTGCAAACTTTAAGCACTTTGTACTTTCATAGGAGGATCCTACTTTTTTCTAAGTGCATAAAGATAATGTGGCAAATCAGAGAGAGCATTGATATTGTTACTAGATAATGTGCTTATTAGGCAACCAAAGCCTGATCGACAACAACATTGGATTGGTGATTTCACTCTGGGCTCCTTCTTTGGTTGTTAATTTTCATCATATATTGGTAAAAGGTTAATGGTTCTATCCTAAGAATTTTTGTTAATTTTTTATTTTATTATTCAAATATATGATATATGCTTTGAACCCTTTAAAATCAATAATTAAACTGTATCTTATTTTCTAATTAATCCCATAGAATTACTATAAAGTACACAATTAAAGTGTTAAATAATGCTATCTTATTTTCAATTTTCTAAGTGTTACATAATAAATTTTTATTTTTTTGTTATTTCACAATAGTTAAATTAGGTTTTCTGTATCACATTGAAGTTTCTCCACATTGTACGTTACATCAATGATACTCACTATATGTTCATAAAACTGAGATTATGCATTTATAATAGAAATGAACAAGACAAGTTCTTGTCTATAGAATGAATATATTCTTTTGTCTACTTGTCTCCTCGAGTTTTTTTCTTTTTTTTTTCGATTAGAGCGAATCCGTTTTTATTAGAATTTCCTTTTCAGGAGTCTTGTTATAAGAGTACTTGTGTGTTGCAAATTTCAGCTGTTGGTGTTGTAAGTTTATGCGTAGAGCACTGTGTGAATTAAATACTTGAGGTGTCGTTTATGGAACACTGTAAAATGAATGCTCTCGATTAACGAGGTGATATATATAATTTCTGAAATTCATCATTTATTTCAGGGTGCATTATTATGTGTCTATTTGGAAGAACTGTCCCGAAGATAGCAGGTATACTAGAATTAATGGATTGATGTTGAGGATACTTGGTATCATTGCCTACTGATTTATTTTCCTCTTTTTTTTGCTCATGCAGAAATTTTATAGCACTTTGTAGAGGTATAAGTTGCCATCTTTCTTGTTCTACCATTTTATGGAATATATATATGACTATATGAGTTTTTAGTTGAATTATTATTTTTAGGCTCTTCTATTTTATGATTCTATGCATAGGATTGGGTGGGGTGTTATAATTATCTCCTTGGCTTGTTCTTAAGTTATTCGTTCATCATTGGCCGTTCTTTCTTGTTTCATTATTTTACTCAATACTTACTTTTTCATTTAGTGGTGTTACTTTAGCAGCAAAAGCTGAAGCTCTGGAGTCAGCTCCGAAATCTGCAATTCAGAATAACATGCTCACGGGATAGGCATCATCACTTATTTGCTTAGTATTGGAGGAAGAACTGAAGCAGAGTTTTAATAAGGTAAACATGTGATTTATCATATTTAATTGTATCATACTGGTAAATCTACTTTATAATTATATGTATACTAAGTGTTTCTTCTCATTTTTTTTGTCACATGTGCAAACTTTAAGCACTTTGTACTTTCATAGAAGGATCATACTTTTTTTTAAGTGCATAAAGATAATGTGGTAAATCAGAGAGTATTGATATTGTTACTGGATAATGTGCTTATTAGGCAACCAAAGCCTGATCGACAACAACATTGGATTGGTGATTGCACTCTGGGCTCCTTCTTTGGTTGTTAATTTTCATCATATATTGTTAAAAGGTTAATGGTTCTATCCTAAGAATTTCTGTTAATTTTTTATTTTATTATTCAAATATATGATATATGTTTTGAACCCTTTAAAATCAATAATTAAACTGTATCTTATTTTCTAATTAATCCCATAGAATTACTATAAGGTACACAATTAAAGTGTTAAATAATGCTATCTTATTTTCAATTTTCTAAGTGTTACCTGATAAATTTTTATTTTTTTTGTTATTTCACAATAGTGAAATTAGGTTTTCTGTATCATATTGAAGTTTCTCCACATTGTACGTTACATCAATGATACTCACTATATGTTCATAGAACTGAGATTATGCATTTATAATAGAAATGAACAAGACAAGTTCTTGTCTATAGAATGAATATTTTCTTTTGTCTACTTGTCTCCTCCTTGAGTTATTTTCTTTTTTTTTTTTTGATTAGAGCGAATCCATTTTTATTAGAATTTCCTTTTCAGGAGACTTGTTATAAGAGTACTTGTGTGTTGCAAATTCCAACTGTTGGTGTTGTAAGTTTATGCGTAGAGCACTGTGTGAATTAAATACTTGAGGTGTCATTTATGGAACACTTTAAAATGAATGCTCTCGATTAAAGAGGTGATATATATAATTTCTGAAATTCATCATTTATTTCAGGGTGCATTATTATGGGTCTATTTGGAAGAACTGTCACGAAGATAGCAGGTATACTAGAATTAATGGATTGATGTTGAAGATCCTTGGTATCATTGCCTACTGATTTATTTTCCTCTTGCAGAAATTTTATAGCACTTTGTAGAGGTATAAGTTGTCATCTTTCTTGTTCTACCATTTTATGGAATATATATATGACTATATGAGTTTTTAGTTGAATTATTATTTTTAGGCTCTTCTATTTTATGATTCTATGCATAGGATTAGGTGGGGTGTTGTAATTGTCTCCTTGGCTTGTTCTTAAGTTATTCGTTCATCATTGGTTGTTCTAACTATGACCAGGTGATGTGTGTTTTTTTTTTCTTTTTTTAAATTTAACTAGCTTACTTATTTGAGAATCTGTCAATCATGTTCAGATATGCAAGATTTTTGATGATGTGCTCTTTCTATATTGACAAATCTTGTGATCATTAAAGATTACTATAATTTCTTTGCTTTCCACCTGCTTTCTATGTAACTACTTGGATCTGAAAATTTACTTTTGATGTAAAGCTTATATTAATCATATAGTAGTGTGGACGTATAGAAAAATCCGAACTATTGTTGTGGTGATATGTGCTGTCCATAAGATAAGATGATTTAACCTGTTTTTAACCCAACTATTTTTTATGCTGCATATTATTTTAAATTAGGGGATTTAACCTGTTTTTATCTTAGATAAGATGCTAGATATCAAATCCCACAATATATTGTTTCTATTTCCCCTCATGGTTTAAGGCTTGATAAATGAGAAAACATGGAAGGTGCAATGTTCATGTATATCTTGTTTCTTTCTAGGCTTCTTTTATCTGCTCTTTAGTTCCTTTTTCTTTTAATTATTAATATTGGCAATGGGAAACGCATCAGATTTCTTACATAATCAATGCATAACATTTTACTCTTTTTATGCTTCTATACAGCCTTGTTAATGCAAGTTAATTTGTTGTACTTTAGGGTGTTCATATATAATTGCTATGTCTGTTGTTCTCCAGACAATCTTATGGGAGAATGCTCCATTTCCCATTCAATTCCCACGTTTTGGTCAGGTAACACCAAAATATGCTTCTCTTTTTTCCTTGCAAATTCAGGATTTCTAAATATGTTAATGTATGTTAGGAAATGGAACATTCATGTATCTATGCATCACCATACTGTAGTTGCCCTCTAAAGCCTCCCTTTACACCCTATGCAACTATGATGAATGGTAATCCTACACTGATGCCTTTGACCGCCTCCATGGTCCCTTTTACACTCTTTTCTCATCCTCTCTATATTCCTTCTATGCGAGGGCAGCAAGGCAGTCTATTAGGATCCCAATATGTTTGATGAGTGTTTCAATTACATCTAAGTGAATAAAATTCCCTCACTGTAATAAATGCTTACTGTATTGTCTCCTTTAATGCTCTCAAGTTAATTTTTCTCTTCATGTTTTGACGAATCAATGTTAATAGTGAAAGTGTTAGTGATAGATTTGTGTTATAATACATTCCTATTTGATTTTTTGTATGAGGCTTATGAGTTGTACATATTGATTTAGTTATTATGTCTTGAAGAATACATTAGAGATTTTTTGTTAAATTTTTTATGCGTAATGATATTTTGGCTTGATAATGAATTTTTAAAAATATATTATGTTTTTTTGTATTTTTTATTATATTATGGAGTAGGTGAAAAAAAATATTCAAACAGCTACGACAACGGGGATTCCCCGTTGTTAAAAGTTGCATGTTTTAATTTCACAAACAACGGGGTAAATTGCATATGACAAGAAGGATGCACCGTTTTTAAAGATAAGTTACAACAACGATTCGACGGCATGGTTTTAATTACACAAACAACGGGGTAAATTGCATATGACAAGAAGGATGCACCGTTTTTAAAGATAAGTTACAACAACGGTTCGAACACCGTTGTTAAAAGTACAGAACCTTTAACAACTGTCGGATTGACAACGGAGAATTGAGGGCTACGACAACGGGGAATCACCGTTGTCTTAGTAAGATACAACAATGGAAAATACACTAACAACAACGGGGATACCCTGTTGTGAAAGAGTAGCTACAACAACGGTTTGAGCACCGTTGTTAAAAGTGCTGAACCTTTAACAACTTCCGGATTGACAACGGAGCTTCAGGGCTACGACAATGGGAAATCACCGTTGTCGTAGTAAGATACATCGGAGATTCTCCGTTGTTAAAACATATTTTGGTTACCAACACCAGTTTTAACAATGGAAATTTGGAGCTACGACAGCGGGGATACCCTGTTGTTAAAGATGTTCTACGACAACGGTTCAATCACCGTTGTTAAAAGTCTAGAGCTTTAACAACTCCCGGGTTAACAACGGAGCTAGAGGGGCTACGAAAACGGAGATTTCCCGTTGTCTTTCCACAGTGTTGGCATAGTGCGAATGATGATTATCGGAAGTTCTTATTAGATGGTGCATTGAATATCAACGATATTACGGTTAGTTTCTCTCTCATGCCTCTGCTCTCTTTCAAAAGCAATGTGAGAGTGTAGTCTTTCACGGAGAACTTCTTGGCAAATAATCTCAAGACCTTCTACAAGTCGGACCCTATTCTAAAAATAATAAGTTCACATCAATTACTTCAAGGCTCAGTATGCTATTGTAATGTCTCGATTCGACTACGTCATACTCTTTGCAAAATGATGGGGATGTCAAGGTAGTTGTTGGCAGCAACTTCGCTGAAATTGGATGAATTGAAAGATGTTCTTCTTGAGGTATACAATTTTATCCATTGTCGACAACAAACACTTTTCAAGAATTTATGCAAAGTGAATTGAGACTTTTTTATACTTTGGAGTATGATGATTGCAGTATATGTAACATGTTTGAAAATAAAAGTGTGATTGAATGTGAATATTTATTTTTTGGTTCTGATGAATTAGTTACGATAATTTTTGTTTGATCCAGATTATGGAAGTGGATTAGATTTAATCAAACAGAAGTTTTCACTTGCTGTCTTCAATTGCCAATATTTGTTTTCGTGTGTTATGTTGGATAGTTAGTACAATTTGTTGATGTTTTCTGTGGACACCTAGCCCTAGGTTTGTTTGAGGAAATTGATATGTTCAGTTACATCATATGGTTTTGATTATGCCGTTCAATACTGTTGGTAGTTTCATCTGATCATAGTATTCATGATGGAGCTCTCATCTCTTCCGAAATTCCATATTAGCTCCATACTTTTGATAGATCCAATCTCCAAGCATATGTGTCATTTTAATTGATTTTGTATGTTTCCTTGATGATTGGTTCTAATGGATGTGTCTTTCCATTAATTATATGATAACAATGTCTACATTAGGCATTGTTGAATGAATCAATTTAGGCAAAAGATATGAGCACTACTATATCTCTTATTAGTTATTACAAGACATATACTACTAAATTACTAATGATAGGATCAGTTACATTTTGAGATGAATTAATTCCTTATTTATGAAACAAATATTAATTGTCAATACAAAAATGTTGTTATGTTCAACATAAGATGCAATGTACAATGAGTATTTTCTTATACACTATGAATGTAAATAGCAAATTGGTTTCCTATAAAGCAATGGATTAACTGATTAAGCCAACAAATAATATGAGCACAATTTAAACCACGTTGATATGATGTGTTGATGTACACTACAAATTAAAAGAAAATTATAGAACATTCAAATGTAAAATCTTTTTTACATTTTTTTCTTGTTTCTTTACATGTGTATACTATAGATAAATAAGAGTTATCATGCCTCTAATTATGATAGAATGGGGTTCTCTGTTGCATTTTGTACCCTTTCCATCTTAAGATTACTTGCAGAGTACATAAAAAACACAAGAAAATTTAGCACTAAGGCATCACACCTTAAACCATTAATGATGCAAATATAGCCATACAAGGATGTATCTGTTGTTGTGACCAATAACAATACTTTGTATTCCTTCCCGAATTGACATGTCCCCTCAATTTGGAATGAAAATGCTAGTAATTCACATATTGGATTAGATATATGCAGGACTGTGTGGCATGTAAATTGTTATGTAGCTTGGTTAACTTTTGGCATCCTTGTCGGTGATCTTATCGATAATTTTATCGATAAACATGACGGTGACCATGTCGGTAAATAAATCGTTGATCTTGATGTGAGGTATCATTTTTGTATCACTGTACTTGGTAATTGAAATTTTATTTACGTAGGAGTTAACACTTTTCTATAAAATAATGTTTAATTTTTACAATTATAGCACAACTACCCTAAACCCTACTCATCAAAATTTCAAAGTAACTTAAAGCACTCAACAACTGATGTCAATGTGGTGTCATGTTCTCCAATATTGGCGGGGGTGAGCTTATCTTGGATTTCAAACAATACCATGAGATCCGCCCATTTTTATACGGAAGCTGGGTTCTGGGTTGCATGTTGTACCCTTCCCATCCTCAGACCACTTGTAGATTACCTACAAAACACAAAGAAAAATTGAGCCTTATATAAGCATCACAACCTAAGACAATACTGCTACAAAACAGAGTCACGTTATCTATTCAAACATTAAACTGTAATTAAGGACAAGATTTAGTATGCTAATACGCAGAAAATACCCTAAGACTTGGACCACATAGGACCTACGTGGGATA
Source organism: Pogostemon cablin (assembly GCA_023678885.1). Lineage (NCBI taxonomy): Eukaryota > Viridiplantae > Streptophyta > Magnoliopsida > Lamiales > Lamiaceae > Pogostemon > Pogostemon cablin. Next base: position 6,369,006 of record CM042954.1, read on the forward strand.
ACAAGTTAACATGTTGGCAGAAATGATGGTTTCCATCGTGGTTACCATGAGGAGTACAATATAGGTAATCGTATCGGTGATCGTAATGGTGACCATGTGGAAATCACTGCTGACTAGTACATGCTAATTTGCAAGTAGGGAATCTTGGTGTAATTGAGTAAAACATGAAGGAAAATTGCAGTGAATCATAATGTGCATCGATAAAGGTAAAATACGAATAAAAGGAAGCATAAGCTACAAAAAAGAATAAAAAAATAATAGCTAATCTAGGAACTCAACCATGATTTATTGTTATAGGAGAATTGGTTGGCCATCAACAAGCTGCTCAGGCTAAGGAAAATACATTACAACACACATTCTTTTCAAGGCAAGAATCATTTGTTTCACAAACTACAACTACTCCTGCAATCAACGACTATATTATTTCGATTTGGGTATATTGCTCTAAGAAATTGCATATGTTTACTAACCTTAAACTCATGCTAAAACAAGACATACTGGGGTTAAGGAGCTAAAATAGTGAACTTGTCACACCCCAAATTTTATATAAAGAGCTTTTCATGTTAATTTCCTTAAATAAGGAGTCTAATAAGGGTATGATCAAACACTTTAACATATTAATAATAATAACGCAAAGAAGAAGAAAATTAAATAAGGTACAAGTCCCAAAAGTTTCTGCAATTTTTTAAAGAAATAATTTACAAAAAAATTTGAAGATACTCCTAACATTGGTCGAATTGTAATTTTTCTTTCAATTATAAAAATAAGTTTACTCAAATTTGTCACATTCAACTACCGTGGCACCCACCGTAATTATTGTAACCCAAGTATTGAACTCAAAACTTTTTGACAGTTTGTTTAACATGCAAAAATCTACTTCGAAATGTATTGCACAACTGTACTACCTAAACTCCTAACAACCATCATACAATGGAATTAAATAATTTGACATGTATACTTGAGTTGTACTTCTAAGTTCAAGCCAATTACCAATTAATCCACCACTTTAACTATGAGTGATATCAAAATCCAGAAGAACTAGCAGCAAAAATGAATTTGATCACTTCTACCAACAACAAATAATGTTATGCACTACTCAAAAATACCACTAACCTATATTACTAACCACATGGACCCATATGCAACGATTCCAGAATTACAGGTTCGCACAATCAATTCGTCACACGCCTTTAACTCGTCAACAACTTTCAATAGATAACTCATGGTAATTAATTAACACAAAATACCAAGTTCGTAATTAATTCAAAGAATACCGATGAAAACGAGTCTCAGAATACTTTACCAATAGCGAATACTCAAAACATAAAACATAATATTTCAAGTTAACACAAATTCCCAATAAAAATTCAAAGTACGCAGTCGTATAAGCCGCAATTTATTTAGGTTTTTACTTTGTCTCCCTTGCTATCGCATTCCCGCTTGTACGCTACCGCCATGCTCAATCTGCAAAGGGATATAAAGATAGGGGTGAGCAACCGCAACTCAGTGGAAACTAATCATACCCATACTAGTTAATATTTCATATATAAAAATTCAAATCACTTACAATATAATTTATGACATATTGATAAGGCACCTTTCGGTCCATTATTCATGACATAAGTAAGATACAACATCACGATTTGTTACCCGTAATATTGGTAAGGCACCATTACGGTCCAATACCCGTAACATTGGTAGGCACCATTACGGTCCAATACATGTAATGCATATAATTCATATCTCATGCTTTCAAATAAAGAATCAATAATAATTCACTTATAACATAAATAATCATATATGAAACAATTAACGAATACAAGATGAGAAATCCCCACCTTAAACCTTGTGAAATTTAAACGCGAATACTAAACGTCTCGCTCCGACTCTTGCCTTCTCTTCTTGATTTACAGCCGCGTGAAAACGCTTCTAAGTGCGATGTAATGAAATAAAAGCGTGCTAGAATATATATGTATATATATATATATATATATATATATATATATATATATATATATATATATATATATATATATATATATATATATATATATATATATATATATATATATTGTGGGCTGTGCAAAACTCTAACGAAGATTTTTAGTAGGATTCGACAAACTTCCCTTAATTAGAGAAGTTAATTTAAGGTTTGATTGGGAGATGATCTCTACTGCAGAAAAGATTCAGATTATCTAGGAAGGAAAGTTTCAAATTTGATTTTCTCCCACTCTTATTTACGAGGTTAGAAATAAATGGGCTAGACATGGTTATGGGCATATTTTTGGCCTTTAAGAATTGGGCCACAATAAAATATGCATGTTGAATTTGTGGGATGTCACATCCTACCCTTTTAATAAAAATTTTATCCTCGAAATTTAAAATAACTTACAACTTCTACTGAAGCATAGGTATTTTGTTTGTCGTCCATCTTCTTCTTGAAATTTATGAACAATTCGCTTTGTACACTGTTGAGCTTTATGGCCTGGTTCATGACCGTTATAACATACTTCTTGTCCATATAAGCACTCGCCACCATGGTTTCACCCACACTTAGGACATGAATTTCCATCTCATTATTCTATTGGTTTGTTGTTTTGTTTCTCGAGGACGAACAACACCTTAAGTTTGAGGGGTTTGATGAGAGTGGAAATTCATGTATTTTTAGGTTTGATTTGATACCTCTTTGAGAGTGAAATTGATATTATTTGCATAAATATTGATACTTTGAATTATAATTGACTAAAAGGTGCTTGAGAGATATTTTTTTTTGTGTTTAGATAGGAAAAAGGATAAAAAATGTGAAGTTGGAATGAAAGGTGAACTTGTGATACATGCAAGAAAGCAGACGTCCATTTTTCATAATTTTTCTTTTCTTTATGGAGTCCAAATTAATTATGTGATATATGGTTGGAAAGTCACGGAAGAGAAGATCTTTTTGGCTTAAGAAACACCTCAATCTGAGTTCAGATGAGGAAGTAATGCTCAAAACCATGAAGTTGAGCAGGCTGCCAATGGGCACTTGGTAACCACCAAGCACACTCACCCGACGGCAAGTGAGAGCTGATTTGTTACTCGTTTTTCACTGTGCAAGATCACACGCTTCTGTGCAAGAATCCATGTCACACGGTTGTTACCGTGCCACATCACACGCCTCCGCGCATGTCTTCTGAAAGCTGTGTGAAGAGAACTTGAAGCCGTGCTCATTGCCGTGTCCAACCGCACGTTGCCCTGTGAAAGTTCGCTCCCCACCGTGTGCAATTCACACGCCGCCATGTGATACCATCCATGACGAGAGTGAAAATAAGCGTGTTTCAATATCCTATTTAACACCTTTTTGATGGGAATTATTGTTATATATTAGCACAAGTGTCTTTATTTGATATATGTGAGAAAAGGTGCGTTTGAGGTGTTTTATTGTGATTTAGGTAGAAAAAAGATCAAAAGTGTAAAGTTGGAGAAAAGGTGTAACTTGTGCAAGAATGCTGATAAACGCACGTCCAACTTGTGTAATTTTTTTGTGTTTTTTTGGAGCTCAAAAATGGAAGTGTGATACATGGTTGGAAACCCACAGAAGAGAGGATCGTTTTGACATAAGAAACACCTCAATCGAAGTCGAAAAGAGAAAGTTATGATCAAAATGGTGACGCCGCGCTAGCTGTGCCGAACAGAATGGCGGTGCCACTTTTCATGGCTTGTTACACCTCCAAATATTACAGTTTTTGTAATTTATTTAAATTGATAGAAAGCCAAGGAAGAGAGGATCGCGTGAGCGCAAAAATCACTCAAATCGGAGTTTGGATGTGAATGTTATACGCGAAATGGTGAGACTGCGCTATCTGGTTTGACCACTGGTTCAGGTCGAACCAGGAACCTGAAAGTTTGTTACAGAGTGGTTCGACCTCCCTGATCTGGTTCAACCAAACCTAAAGGTCGAACCAAATGCCTGGATAGCTCCAAATCCGTATTTTTACACCCCAGTAAGTGTATTTCTGTGTTTTCCAAGTAAAAAGCCCATCCAAGGTCCATAAGGAGAGCTTACAAGTATAAAAGGGGATGTAGATCTCACCAAGGAAAGGACCGCAATACAATCATCCTACACCCCACAAGGGGGGGATCACCCACCAACTATCATCCACATCATTTCCTCCATCCATCCATCAATGTGAAGATTCGTCTGTGGAATCATGAAGAGAACCAAGAGGAGGATTCAAGACGGAGATGGATGTGACGACTCCCACATCTAGGGTTTTATTCATTTCCTAATTTATCTAGTATTTTCCAGACATATGGGTAAGATCTATCCAATCCCCATGATTATTCTTTGCAACATCATGGGCTAGAACCGTTTTGGCAGATATAGGGTTTTGAAGGTTTTTATGAATTAATTGAACTTTCATGTGTATACTCCGTACATCACTACTTGTGGTTTAGTTTATATATGATTATGTGTTTTTAATTCATACTCAGAGTTGTTTTGTGCGTTCACTACTGAGCAGAATTCCATGTTATGATTCTAAGTGAGGGGACTCCAAAACTTCATTAGAACTGTCATGAATACTTGTTAATTGAATCTAATTCGGGTTGATAAGTAGGATAAAAAGAATAATTTTATAGTACCTATAAAGGAAATAATTTTAACTTGGTCGCTTATCTAATCTACAATAACATCCTTCATACTTGAGAATTAATTGTGTGTTGAGAAAACACTCATTAAGTTTTTGGCGCCGTTGCCCGGGACGATTGCTGTTATTTTGATTTACTATTTCTAGTGTGATTAGGACTTTTATTTGTGATTATTTAATTCTATCTAATCTTGAATTTTTCTGAGGTACTTGTGCACTAGGAAAAGGAGAGGAAGGAAAGGAAGAAATAACACACTGATCTTAACATGGCCGGAGTAGGGCAGAATTCGGATAATGTTGTCATACGTGAAATTTTCACGAACTATGGGATTGAAAACATTAGGTTGATAGGAGCAAGGGGGGAAGATGATATTTTGAGATACATCCCACTCTTATTAATATGGTGGAGAAGAATCCCTTTTCTGGAGGTTCGTTTGAAGATCCATATCAGCATCTCAAAAGATTTCTTGGTTATGCAAACACTCAAAAGGGTGCTGGAGCTCATGATAATGCTTAGCAGATCGCCCTATTGATAGGGCAGAAGATTGGTATGAGAGTCTTGATGCCACAGATTGTACTACATGGGGCCAACTGCAGCAGAAGTTCTTAGAGAGATACATGCCACCCTTAAAGGTTTTCAGAATGAAGCAAGAGATCACCCAATTTGTTATAAATCAGGGTTAGAAATTTCATGAGGCGTAGGATAGATTTAAAGATATGCCCAGGAGGTGTCCACAACATGGAATGTCTAAGGCTCAGTATATAAGCATCTATTATGGATTGGATTGTGAGTCGCGAATTCTTATGGATGCATCATCAGGAGGAGCACTGTTATCTAAGCAACACTTGAAGCAAAAAAGTTATTTGAAGACATCTCTATGAATTCACGTGACTGGCTTACAGAGAGAGTAAGAGAATCTTATGTAGTGGGCAAGGTAGCACAAGTTGAACATCAAGTGGTGAAGCCGAATAGGGATGATGAGATCGTCTCTAGTTTAGCTAACATCAACAAGCTACTAGAATGCCAACAGAGGCCGATTACAGAGTTGACACAAAGAGGGCCTAATATGCAGCAGCAAGAAGTGAAGGCCAATCGATACATGGCTAAGAATGATGCAAGGGTTTATCGACTTGAGGCTACTATAAATTCTACCCATGAAAATTTGTCCAAGCAGTTGAATAACCTTACTTTGATGATGAGCAGATGGCTGGGGTTGGAGAAAGAAAAGTTCCCGTCTCAAGGCATAATGAACCCAAAAGAGTGCAAAGCCATCACGTTGAGGTCCAGAATGTAGTATGAGGGACTGATGATGCCAAAAATGGATTCTGGATCTTTAGGAAGCCGGTTTGACCCTGGTTCGACCAAGACCCTTGGTCGATCCACCCATAATAAGTCAAACCAGACACCTGGGAACATCACGGAGGTCACCGATTGCCGGTTTGACCTCGGTCCGACCAAGGTCTTGGTCAAACCAGCTCCTAAAGGAGTTTAACGGAAAGCCACGGAAGAGAGGATCATTTTCGTATATTAATCACCTCAATCAGAGGTCAGATGCGAAAGTTATGCTTAAAACTGTGAGACTGCGCAGTCACTCCCAGGAGGTCCGTTAGATCAGTCGTTCGAGTCTAACCTTCAAGCAATGAAGATTCCCATGGAGACTCAATCAGGAAAGAGCATAGATGTGATTTCTAACTTGTTTAATCTTGATTTTAATAGGACAGATAATTCTGTAATTAAGTGGAAGATTTACAAGGAGGAGTCTAGAAAGCCATGGGAGGAAGGTAATTCCAAGGATCATATTTTTGTGACCAAGAAAGGTGAGGTGCTGAGTGTAGACAAGAAGAGGGAAAGAAAGTATTTGAAGGTGAGGATGCGAGAAGACTGCCCTCTAATCTAGTAGTTCAAAAGGTTATATCCATCGTGACTCTTCGACGTTAAACATGAGCGCCTGTTGGGGGCTTGTCCCTTCCATTTTATTGCTTTATTATTTCTTTCGTGTAAGTGAGGAGTTATTATATTTAAAGTGCTCATGTTTTGGCAATTATATCTCTTTTCAAACTTAGTTTTGACTTACATATTTACTAAGTTTGGGGGGTGTGATGTACTTATCTCGTCTTATGAGCACCGAGAATATAATTTTTTCTTTCGTTGGTTGTTTGTTTGTTAGGGGGTTGATTTTTTGCAGCATATTAATATTTTAACCGGTGTTGATATGTCAATTTTTTGCAACTTACCTAATATTTAGTGTGTTGTGTTGGTGTGTCTAGTGTGTGGAGTCGATTAGATAGTCAATTGAGTCTTTTTTATAGTTCTCTTATTTTATTATTGATGAATCCTGTGATGATGAGTGTGTTTGAGCTTTGATGATAGAAAAGGTAAAAGATGAGGAAAGACGAGTTTTACGCTGAGGCTAGACCTGACCGAGTTGAACAACTCGAAGAGCTCGTGCATACGTTGAAGAAAAATCAGGTGCCCTCGTTTTCTTATTCTTATTTTTATGTTTGATTTTAATTCATGGGAGTTGATGAGCGTTTTCTCAACACACAATATTAATCCCCAAGGATGAAGGATGCTATTGTAGCTTTGATAAGCGACCAAGTGATTATCGAACCCAAAGAACGTATTATAATCAATTTAATTGTATTCTAACTTATTAAGTCTATGTTGGCAATACAGTTGTGGTGATCAAGTAACTAATAAACAAATAATTAAAATAACAATTAAAATAAATAAGCAGTAGAGATTAAACGAAAGTGAATAAGTTGGAAATTAGGTAGTCCTTCGTGCCATCCAGTTTTGCTTATTTTTCCCTTCCATGTATCAATGCCCGACTCTACCTTGTGGAGTATGTACGTATCACTAAACCATGCAAATCTACTCTATAGACACAAGTAAATAAGCGTGTCACATGTGTGAATATCCTTGGAGCAAGAGATATCCCACCCCCTTTTATATGTACAATCAGTATCAATTATTTCCCGTGCACTAAGTACTCTTACCCGATATGATCTCCCTTTATAGGTACTATGAAGTTATTCTCTTTGTCCTACTTATTAACCCTAATAAGATTCAATTAACAAGTATTTACAGAAGATAGTTCTAATGAGACTTCGTAGTCCCCTCACTTAGAATCATAACATGTAATCCTGCTCAGCAGTTGATTGGTCGTTAATAGTCGGGATGATCAATTAAAGAATTTATCGAACCACAGGGAATTTAGGATTCATGGCCTTCAAGTTATAGTCTCGTATTAGTTAGGGACGACAGAGAAGAGAGATAATAAAAATAAGAAAAGAAACTAATTACAATATTTTTGGAATTTTCAATGCAAAGGAAGTTTTCATGATGCAATTCAAATGGATAAATCAAGTAACACATCTAATTGCCTCCCAATTTAAGCTATCATAGTAAGAGCGATCACGATTTCCACCTAAACTCTCTCTCGAGATGAAGAGGATATAGGTCCTTACAAAGACCCCAAAATAGCACATAAAATCAAGACCAAAGTGAACACCTCCCACTAGGTACTAATTACACATACGAGTTCCCTAAAAGGTACTAAATCATAGGTAATATTACCTTTCTAGGTACTATGAATTCACTAAGGTTGGGTTCCCCTCACTAGATTAATTGACCTCTTGATCTAACCTCTCTAGTGTCCATTTATGTAATTCTAAATATGAGAGGTCGTCTCCAACTCTTCCCATATTAACCCACATAATCCACATGATGAAATGATTCAATTAATTCCTAAGACACATAGTTGAACTCTCTTTCTAACCACATGCAATAGACAATTAACCACACAAATCAAACATATAGATTAAGCAATTAAGCATCCATAAATGAAACTAATCAAAGCTGGGATCACAATTTAAATAATATCATAAATTAATTCATAATCTAAACATCACTAAAACAACCAAAACAAAGAAAATAAAAAGATAATAACTAGGATTAGATTTCACCGAATGAAGTTTTTACATCCACTAAGCTCATCCTTTCCTTGGTGTCCCCACCTTCTTGAAAATCAATTAAAATCCTAATTTAGAAAAATATTTAAAACTAAGGATCCCTCGCCCCGAAAGGGGGAGAGATCTCAACTATGGAGGTCTTATTTAAAACCTAGGTGTATTTCACACCTATCAGTAGTGAACGCACTCAATCAATAATCAATATATGTATTTGATGAGTGTTTTCTCAACACACAATATTAAACCCCAAATGTTAAGGATGCTATTATAGCTTTGACAAGCGACCAAGTGATTATAGAACTTAAAAGACATATTATTATTAATTTAATTATATTCTAACATATTAAGACTACTATGGTAAAATAGTTGTGTGATTAAGTAACTAATAACTAAATAAATTAAAGAATAACTAAAATAAATAAGCAGTAGAGATCAAACAAAAGTGAATAAGTGAGAAGATAGGTAGTCCTTCGGGCCATCCAGTTTTACTCATTAATTTCCCTTCCGTGTATCAATGTCCGACTCTGCCTTATGGAATATGGAAGCATCACTAAACCATGCAAATCTACTCTATAGATACAAGTAAATATGTGTGTAACACATGTGAATAACCTCAGAGCAAGAGATATAATTTCACCCCCTTTCTAGGTACTATCAGTATCAATTATTTCCCTGCGCGTTTTGTACTCTAACCCGATATGATCTCCCTTTATAGGTACTATAAAATTATCATCTTTATCCTACTTATGAACCCGAATAAGATTCAATGAACTAGTATTTATATAAGATAGTTCTAGTGAGACTTCGGAATCCCTTCACATAGAATCATAACATAGAATCCTGCTCAGCAGTGTACACACTTAATCAATAATCAAGATAAGTACTTAGACTCTACATAACAATTAATGATGCACAAAACAACTCTGAGTATGAATTAAAAATGCATAATCTTATATAAAATAAACCACAAATAGTGTTGTACGGAATATACACACGAAAGTTCAATTAACTTATAAAACCTTCATAAACCCTAGAACTACCAAAGTGGTTCTAGCCCATGATTGGTCGAAGAACAATCATGGTGGTTGGATAGATCTACCCATAGTCTTGAAAATTAAAAGATAAATTAAGATGCGAAGTAAACCCTAGATGCGGGTACCATCGCGTCTCTCTCCATCTTGAATCTTCACTTGGTTCTCACTTGATTCAACAGACGAATCTCTCTCCACAGCTCCGTGGATGGTGGTAGGATTTTGGATGTTGTGTAGAATGAAGGTGGTGGTGAACTCCCTTTTCCCTTGCATAGGGTCTTCCTTTTATACTTATGAGCTCTCCTTACGAACATAGGATGGGCTTTTTGAGCGAAAACACTCACTAAAGGTGTAAAAATATGGATCCGAACATGTCCAGCGCATCAGTTCGACCAAAGGCCTAGGTCGAACCGATCACAGCTGGTTGAACCACAGGTCGAATCGACCTGTAAAATACTAGAAGGTCCCCAGTTCTTCTCGAATGGCACATCGAACTGGAAGCTTCGTGGTCGAACTACAACTGCTAAAACTTATGCTTCTGATTCGACTGTGCTTGGTCGAACTATAGTGTCGTGGTCGAACAACACTCCTGGCGACTTTTCGACGCCTGGTTCGACCAGGAATGCTAGTCGAACCACTCTCTACTTGGTCGAATTGCCTCCTTGAATGGTCAAATCGGGCTCCTTAACACTATTTCTCCGGTTCCGATCACTTCTAACTCATTTTCCTTCGAAAATCCACTCAAATGGACTCAAACACACCTAATTCATGACTTTCTACAATACAACTCAATTTATCTTGACTTAAGATCAAATCTTACATCATTATCTCTTGAATCAAGGCTCAAAACACGTGAATTTACACACTCATCAAACCCCCAAACTAACATGTTGCTAGTCCCGAGGCAACGCAATCAAAACATAGAAGTAATTGTAAATTTCACAAGTCCATCTAGTCAAATACAAGTCATACCTACACATGCAACTCTATCAACTTAAAACAAGTATCACTCGCATTATATATTCCATTCATGCAAAAAAATCACTCAATTATAATGCAATTTGGAGAACTAATTCATCTAGCTCACAAGATAAGTGTTTACTCTCGCATCAAGTGTAAAAGATGTACACTTTAACTGGTTAGTGTATATGCGTACTTCGATTCACATTTCCGCATAACCATAAACTTGGCAAAGGTCTCTAAAATCAACTTATAATCACCTCGTTACTAGGATCACAAAGGACTTGCTTTTGGGTTGTAATGTCGGTTCTTAGATAAAGGTTGGAAAATATAGATAAAGTGACTAATTCACTAGTAGAGAATTACCTTGGAATTTTGCTTTTCATCAAACAACTTCTTCTTTCCTTCTTATTCTCATGATCTTCGCGATTCACCTTTTCCTTCTTTTTCTTGGCATCAACATCATCTTTCTTTTTTCAGCATACAAGGGTACCAATTTCGGGCACTACTCTTCTAAGCAGTCGGGGTACTGGTTTCAAGCACTACCCCTAACAAGATTTAACCATTTTTCTTTCCTTCTCACATCGCTCAACCAATTATCCTCCTTTTCTTCATATCATTCACGCTAGCATTTATTCACCTCAACTCTCTACTAATGAATAGGGTATTCAACATGACGCAAGTAAAGGATAAATAAAGGCTTTTTAATCAAGGCTTGCCAAAGAAAAAGCTTGTAAAGGCACAAAGGGCTTCCAATGATTTATTCAGTATATGGAAGGTAAAATTTGGCTAAGTGACTCAAATAAACAATAATGGCCTAAGATCATGTTCTAATAACTAATCAATCAAAAGTCTCAAACAAGACTCCAAGCCAAGTTCTAGGATACGGTCATATGAACGATTCTAACAAGAATAAACTATCATGCATATATCATAATTTCATAAGGTTCAAATTCTCACATAGGTAATAGATTCCTATGCACTCCATGATGAGAGTGAAAATAAACATGTTTGAGTGTCCAATTTAACATCTTTTTTATGAGTATTGTTGTTATATATTAGCACAAGTATCTTATATTCAATATATATGAGAAAAAGGTGCACTTGAGGTGTTTTATTGTGTTTTAGGTGGAAAAATGGATCAAAAGTGCCAAGTTGGAGAAAAGGTGCAATTTGTGCAAGGATGCTTTGAAACGCACGTCCAACTTGTGTAATTATTCTGTATTTGTGTGGAGCTCTAAATGGGAAGTGTGATATACGGTTGGAAAGCCACTAAAAAGAGAATCGTTTATATAGATAGAAAGCCAAGGAAGAGATGATCACGTGAGCGTAAGAATCACTCAAATCGGAGTTTTGAAGAGGAAGTTATGCTTAAAATAGTGAAGTCGCGCAGCTGCCAGCGAGAATTTCCTCAAATTTGTGCGTGTTTTTACACCACTCAAGTGTGTCGCGTGTGTTTCATCCCATTGCATGTATTTTTGTATTTTCCAAGAAAAAACCCATCTAAGGTCCATAAGGAGAGCTCACAAGTATAAAAGGGGATGTAGATCACATCATTATTCATTAAAATAGAGATATTGGATTAGAGAGAGGCCACATCCATCCTATACCCCACAAGGGGGGATCACCTCCCAACCATCATCCACATCCTTTTCTCCATCCATCCATCACTTTGAAGATTCGTTCATGAAATCAAGAGGAGAACCAAGAGGAGGATTCAAGACGGAGAAGGACGCGACGACTCCCGCATCTAGGGTTTATTTTGTTTCCCAATTTATCTTGTAATTTTCCAGACATCTGGGTAAGATCTATCCAACACTTCTTCGCATCATCATGGGCTAGAGCCTTTTTGGTAGAACTAGGGTTGTGAATGTTTTTACGAATTAACTGAACTTTTGTATGTAAACACCGTACAACACTAATTGTAGATTTATTTTATATATGATTGTGTTTTCTTATTCCATATTCACGGTCGTTTTGTGTATCTTCAATTGGTATATAGAGTCTAAATATATATTTTGGTTGTAGATTGAGTGCGTTCACCGCTGAACAGGATTCCATATTATGATTCTAAGCGAGGGGACTCCGAAGCTTCATTAGAACTATCGCATATGAATACTTATTAATTGAATTGTATTCGGGTTGTTAAGTAGGAAAAAGAGGATAATTTTATAGTACCTATAAAGGGAGATTATATCGAGTTAGAGTATCAATTGGCCAGAGAAATAACTGATACTGATAGTGCCTAGAAAGGGGGTTTGAATTATATCTCTTGCTCCGAGGTTATTCACACGTGTTACACGCATGTTTACTTCTGTCTATAAAGTAGATATGCATGGTTTAGTGATGCGTCCATATTCCACAAGGCAGAGTCGGACATCAGCACACGGAAGGAAAATTAATGAGTGAAACTGGATTATCCTAGGACTACCTATTCTCCTACTTGATCCACTTTCGTATTCTTCGAGTGATATTTTATTTAATTTGTTATTTTAATTAATTGTTTATTAGTTAATCATTCAATCCTCAAACGTTATTGCCTTACGTCTTAATTAATTTAGTAAATAATTAAATTGATAATACGCCGTCCTTTGGGTTCCATAATCACTTGGTTGTTTGCTTAAGCTACAACTGATATCTTTAACACTTGGAGATTAATTTTGCGTGCAAAGAAAACGCGCATTAAGTTCTTAGCGCTGTTGCCGGGGACGACTGTTATTATTAGTTTATTATTTCTAGTTGATTAAAACTTTTATTTGTGATTATTTATTTCTATCTAACCTTAAATTTTTCTGAGGTACTTGTGCACTGGGAAAATGAGAGGAAGGAAGAAGTAACACACAGAGCTAAACATGGCCGGAGCAAGGCAGAATCCGGATAATGTTGCCATACGTGAAATTTTCACGAACTATGGAATTGGTAACATGGCGTTGATAAGAGCAAGGGGGGAAGATGATGATTTTGAGATACATCCCGCTCTTATTAACATGGTAGAGAATAATCCCTTTTCTGGAGGTTGTTTTGAAGATTCATCAGCATCTCCGAAGATTTTTTGGTTATGCAAACACTCAAAAGGGAGCTCGAGCTAATGACAATTCTAAGCGGATCGCCCTATTCAAATTTTCTTTGATTGATAGAGCAGAAGCTTGGTATGAGACTCTTGATGCCACATATTACACTACATGGGACTAACTGCAGCAGAAGTTCTTGGAGAGATATATGCCACCATCAAAGATATTAAGAATGAAGCAAGACATCACCCAATTTGTTATGAATCAGGGTGAAAAATTTCATGAGGTGTGGGATAAGTTTAAAGACATGCTCAAGAGGTGCCCACAACATGGAATGTCTAAGGCTGAATACATAAGTATCTTCTACTATGGATTGGATTTTGAGTCACGTGTTTTTATTGATGCTCCTCAGGAGGGCGCTGTTATCTAAGATATCACTTGAAGTAGAAAAGTTGTTTGAAAACATCTCTATGAATTCACGTGACTGGCCTATGGAAAGAGTAAGAGGATCATATGTACTTGGCAATGTGGTACAGGTTGAACATCAAGTGAAGCCGAATAGGGACGATGATATCGTCTCTAGTCTAGCTAACATCAACAAGCTACTAGAGTCCCAGCAGAAGCAGATTATAGAGTTGACACTAAGGGGACCTAGTATGAAGCAGCACGAAGTGAAGAGTGTTGAAGATGCCTTCAATCGATACATGGCTAGGAATGATGCAAGGGTTGATCATCTTGAAGCTACTGTGAACTCTAATCATGCAGATTTGTCTAAGAAGATGAAGGACCTTACTTTGATGATAGGGCAGATGGCCACAAATGTGAATCAATTGACACAAACCTGGGAGAATAATGCCATCACATTAAGGTCCGGGACGCCGTATGAAGGTCTGATGAAGCCGGTGAGCGAAAACGATAAAAATAGGAGAACTGTTCGACCAACACCATCTGCTTGACCAGAGTATTCTAGTCAAACAGAGGTCAAACAACCTTTGGAGAAACAGAATCCCAATGCTCTGTTTTATGCCCCGCCGTTCGACCAGACTACCTTGGTCGAATGGTCGAACAACAACTGGGAAGAAGGAATCACTATCAGAGCTGCCATTCGACCAAAGCACATCCATTCAACCTGACCATGTTGGTCGAACAAAGGTCAAACAACAATCGGAGAACTAGAATTCGCGATCAGAGCATCCATTCGACCAGTCACAGTCTGTTCGACCAGACATTTAGGTCAAACAGTGGTCTAACAACTTCGTTCAATGCCTGTTTCGATACCAAATGCTACACCTATTGTTCAGAACACCTTAGAGCCATCCCAAGAGCAGAATAGTGAGCTTTTAGTTGAGAAGAAGTGGGAAAGAGCAAAGAGGTTGAGAGCCGAGAAGCTTAGACTGCAGATGGAAAATGAAAATGTTGTTTTCTCTCTTGATCAAAAAATGAAGATGCCCATGGAGAGTCAATCATGCAAGAGCATAGATGTGGTTTCTAACTTGTTTAATCTTGATTTTTCTAAGACAGGTGATTCTGAATTTAAGTTGAAGATTGACAAGGAGGAATCTAGAAAGCCATGGGAGGAAGGAAATTCCAAGGATCATATACTTATTACCAAGAAAGGTGAGGTGTTGAGTGTAGACAAGAAGATGGAAAGAAAGTACTTGAAGGCGAGGATGCAAGAAGACCGTCCTCTAATTTGGTAGTTTACAAAAGCGATAAACCATCGTGACTCTACGACGTTAAACATGAGCGCCTGTTGGGGGCTTTCCCTTCCGTTTTATTGCTTTATTTCTTTCGTGTGAGTAAGAAAATTTTATATTTAAGGTGCTTACTAATCATCAATTATATCTCTTTGCAAACTTAGTTTCAACTTACGTTTTTACTAAGTGTGGGGAGTGTGATGTTATTACCTCATTGAAGCACCAAGAGTATAATCTTTTCTTTGTAATGTTTGCTAGGGGAGTTGATTTTTTGTGGTATGTTGAAACTTTAATCGATTTTGATATGTCAATTTTTTACAATTTGCCTAGTGTTCACTGGTTTGTCTAGTGTGTGGAGTCGATTAAATAGTCAATTGAGTCTTTCTTATAGTTCTCATATTTTATTATTGATGAATCTGTGATGATGAGGTATCTTGAGCTTTGATGATAGAAACAGGTAAATTGAGGCTTTGACCTGATCGAGTTGAAAAACTCGAGGAGCTCGTGCATACTTTGAAGGAGAAATCAAGTACCCCCGTTTCCTTATTCTAATTTTTATATGTGTTTTTAATTTATGGAGTGGAAGGATTGAGTTTATAGTTGTGGTCCATGTGAGCTTAAATTGTGCGTACTGAAATTCATATCCTTTTGAAATTGATGAAAGAGGTGTACTTGAGTTATATTGTGGTATGAAGTTCTATGTGTACTTGTGAGATGTTTCTTATCATGAAAAGTGCTCTATTACTTGTTAAAAACCCGTGTGAGATTTCGAGACTCGTTATTCATGTACATAAACACATGATATTTCTTTCTGGTGAGTATTGTTCTTGTGTATGTATTCTAGAACTTGCCACTTGTCTTACTTGAAACTACATGTGTTAGATAATGGGAGATGATTTTAGTCCATCCTTGAATTTATGAGTCATTAGCCAAATAATTCCCTACCAAATGATGTTTATCCGTAGTTAGGCCCGTTGAGCCTAAAAGCCTTATTTCTTTGGCAACCTATGAAGATAGCCACTTTGATATCCTATTTGAGCCTTAAAATTCCTATATTTAGTGGAGAATTAAATGTTGTCAAAGTGTGTGAAGTTGATTTTGATGGAGTTTGGAAGGAATAAAATATTTGGAGCTGCACAAGTGATTATGAGCTAAAAAATAAGTTGATTAGGGATAGTGCCCGAAATTGGTACCCCAAGATGTTAGAGGTAGTACCCGAAACTGGTACCTCGAGAAAAAAGAAAGAAAAAAAATGAGAAGGAAAAATTGTTGAGCTTGAAGCAAAATGAGAGAAAAAAAATTAGAAGAGCATAAAGCTGGATAGCCTTGAAGTGTAAAAAATCTGCAGTAAAAAAGATCTCCGGTATTAATTCTCTACTAATTAAGTCACTTATCTATATGTTTCCTACCCTTACCAAAGAGCCAACATTACATCCAAAAGAAAAGTCATTTTTGATCTCATTATCGAATCATAATAATAGTGGTGGAGAGTTTGAGACTTTTGGTAAGCTTATGGTTACACATGCACTTGAATTGAATCTGAGCGTAAACACCATAACCCATAAGTGTATGTCTTTTACACTTGAGTGCGAGTGATATATACTTCTTGTGAGAACATGTCAATGGAGCATTTGAATTGGTGGTGATTGTCTTCTATTGTATGCTATGAATAATCATGTAATAAGAGTTGCATTACCTAAGTTGAGGACAATTGTATTGTGAATGGGTCGTAGTCCGTGTTTTCCCGCTATTTTTCATAATCTCTCTCTCTTTATTTTTATTTTGTTGCCCCGAGACGAGCAACGAGTAAGTTTGGGGGATTGATGAGAGTGAAAATAAGCATGTTTGAGTGTCCAATTTAACACTTTTTTATGAATATTGTTGTTATATATTAGCAAAAGTATCTTATATTCAATATATATGAGAAAATGGTGCACTTGAGGTGTTTTATTGTGTTTTAGGTGGAAAAATGGATCAAAAGTGCCAAGTTGGAGAAAGGTGCAATCTGTGCAAGGATGCTTTGAAACGCACGTCCAACTTGTGTAATTATTCTGTAATTTTGTGGAGCACTAAATGGGAAGTATTATAGATGGTTGGAAAGCCACTGAAAAGAGGATCGTTTTGGCATAAAGAACACCCCAATCGGAATCCAAACGAGAAAATTATGATCAAAATGGTGACGTCGCGCGAGCTGTGCCGAATAGAACGCCTGTGTCACTTTCCATGGCTTGTTACACCTTCAAATCTTAGATTTTTTTTATGAGTTATTTATATGGATAGAAAACTAAGGAATAGATGATCACGTGAGCGCAAGAATCACTCAAATCGGAGTTTTGAAGAGGAAGTTATGCTCAAAATCGTGAAGTCGTGCAGCTGCCAGCGAGAATTTCTGAGAATTTCCGAATTTGTGCGTGTTTTTACACCACTCAGTGTGTGTCGCGTGTGTTTCATCCCACTGCATGTATTTTCGTGTTTTCCAAGAAAAAGCTCATCCAAGGTCCATAAGGAGAGCTTACAAGTATAAAAGGGGATATAGATCACATTATTATTCATTAGAATAGAGAGATTGGATTAGAGAGAGGCCATATCCATCCTACACCCCCCAACCATCATCCACATCCTTTCCTCCATCCATCCATCCATCACTTTGAAGATTCGTTTGGGGAATCAAGAGGAGAACCATGAGTAGGATTCAAGACGGAGAAAGACGCTACGACTCCCGCATCTAGGGTTTATTTCGTTTCCTAATTTATCTTGTAATTTTCCAAACATCCGGGTAAGTTCTATCTAACACCCATGATTGTTCTTCGCAACATCATGGGCTAGAGCCTTTTTGGTAGAACTAGGGTTGTGAAGGTTTTTACGAATTAATTGAACTTTTGTGTGTAAACTCCGTACAACACTACTTGTGGATTTATTTTATATATGATTGTGCTTTCTTAATCCATATTCACAGTCGTTTTGTGCATCTTCAATTGGCATATAGAGTCTGAATATATATCTTTGTTGTAGATTGAGTGTGTTCACCGCTGAACAGAATTCCATACTATGATTCTAAGTGAGGGGACTCCGAAGCTTTTTTAGAACTATCGCATATGTAATTGAATTAAATTCAGGTTATTAAGTAGGATAAAGAGGATAAATTTATAGTACCTATAAAGGGAGATCATATCGGGTTAGAGTATCAATTGGCCAGGGAAATAACTGATACTGATAGTACCTAGAAAGGGGGATGGAATTATATCTCTTGCTCCGAGGTTATTCACACGTGTTACACACATGTTTACTTATGTCTATAGAGTAGATATGCATGGTTTAGTGATGCGTTCATATTCCACAAGGCAGAGTCGGACATCAACACACGGAAGGAAAATTAATGAGTGAAACTGGATTACCCTAGGACTACCTATTCTCCTACTTGATCCACTTTCGTATTCTTCGAGTGATATGTTATTTAATTTGTTGTTTTAATTAGTTAATCATTCAATCCTCAAACTTTATTGCCTTACGTCTTAATTAATTAAGTAAATAATTAAATTGATAATACGCCGTCCTTTGGGTTCGATAATCACTTGATCGCTTACTTGAGCTGCAACTGATATCCTTAACACTTGGGGATTAATTTTGCGTGCAAAGAAAATGCGCATCGCTCCTCATAGCATATAATCAATATCAATTCGCAACGAACTCCACATATTTAACAAGTTATACATGCTTCTCATCAACAAAATCGACACATGCAAAATATGAATGCAACATACTTAACAAAGAACCTATCATAACAATCCAAATCAAGTATCTCCAACCAATCCATCAACAAGTATCAAGTATCATAATCTCCATCCAACATCAAATCAGAATATAAGTAGACATACATGCCACTCATACCACAAATACCCATCCATAAAAGATAAAAAGAGAAGGGGGATGAGATGAAGCAGACAAAGGGAAAAACCTGGCGCAACATACTCCTTAGGAGCTTCATCTTCATCATCATCATCACTCATCTCTGTGCGCCAACGGTCAAAATCCCTGTGGAGATTATTCAGCTTCCTATCTAGCTGACGCACATCAGCCTGCATCTTTCCCAATCTCCTATCCATCTCCACGTAATTCGTATGCAGTGCAGTGTATCTCATATCAAGTGCTGCATAACTCGTGGTAAGCAAGCCCAGCTAGCGGTTCGTCTCTTTCTGATTATTGTTCAGGTTGGTCAAATGCTCGTTCACTAACCTGAACTGCTCCCTTAAGTACTCATCAGGACCACTCCAATACTGCTGTTATGACACTGTTGGAATAGGTCATGGTGGTATCTCGTACTGCTGCGGAATATCCATCTTAGGATAAACCTGATCCGCTCCATGCTGCTGCTGTGGCTCAAACTGCCCTTCATCAACAATCCTCTGCAGCTCTTGGAACATCCCTGCAGCGTACATCTGCGCCACAATTCTCCAATCACCTTTCCTCAAGCACGTGATTGAAATAGCCTCATACGCGGTCGAACAAACTACATAATTCTTTCAGAGAGGTCGTTCGACTTGAACTTTGCAGCTCGACCAAGATGTTGTAGGCGAGCAACGGTCGAACAAAATGAGCAAAACTTACAGAGACTTTGTTCGACCAAACAGTGGTTGCTCGACCAAGAGAGTGAAGTCGAACAACGGTCGAGCAGGACAGAGGAGAATAGGGGGCACGATGATGTAGGTTGCTCGACTTCAAGCACCTGTTCAACCGACAATTTAGGTCTAACAAATGTCGAGTGAAATGCATGAAATGTCCAGAAAGGTTGTTCGACTTCGACTGTATTGTTCGACGAAGGAGTTTAGTCGAGCAACGGTCGAACAAAGTGCACAAAACTTACAAAGACTTTGTTCGACCAAGATATGAAAGTCGAGTGGAGGTCGAGCAAGTCAGGGCAAAATAGAGACTCTATTACAAGCGTTGCTCGACTTCCACATGCTGTTCGACCGTAAGATTTAGGTCAAACGGAGGTCGAGCTAGGCAATTTAAAGGATCAGATCTGGGTCGTTCGACTTACAAATCTTGTTCCATAATCCCTCACAAGTCGAATGGGGTCTGGAGCAGTTTTAAAAAGGTAAAATTTCATTCCGTTTAACACAAAACCGTCACCCTTTCTCGAGCACCATTTTCAAAGTGTAAGTTCTTCCTTTTAACCTCTTTTCTACACCTAAGTCTTTCCTCCCACACACTTCACATCCGATTTCGAGGGTTTGCAAGATCCAATCTCATGTTTTCACTCAAATCTTTGGGGAAATTTAGCTCTCGTTCACCACACACGCACCATGTTCGACAAAGGTATGTTTTCTCTCACTATTAATTCTTGAATTTCATTGTGGATGATTTTCAAGATTTGGTGAGTGGAGTTCACTAAGTTTGGGTTGGTTTGATTGTGGAATTGCTTGTGTTTTTTTATCCAACATTGCATTCAAAATTTTCTTGAATTATGCTTCGTTGAATTGTGAAATACTCATGAAATTAATATTGTATGAAGCATGGGCTTGAGTTTAATTGTGAATTATGCATATAGGTTCATTGAATTTGGGTAATTTTATGGTGCAATTGAGGGTAGAAGTTGAGCATGTTTTAAGTGTTGACTTGGTGAAAGTTGGAGTCGATTTGATATTATGTTTGTGTGGAGTAGTGTTAGATTAATTTGGTCTTGATATTCTTGATTGAAAGAGTTGGTTTAGAGTTTAATTGTGATTGATAGACACTTGAAATTGAGTTGAATTGGATACATGAATTTGAAGTCTTGAGTAGGATTCATGTTAGACATAGGTTTGGTATTGTTCATCTCTTTTTGTTGCGTATTGAAGTATAACTTTTGTAGGAAAAGAGAGTGCTTCTTCTTCGAAGAGGAAAGGTAATAGGTCACCTCCATTAGGGGAGTTAGTCAAGAAAATCAGAAGGATAAAAGGAGGCCAGGTGGAAAAGTGCCGGCGAATTTTGGGATTAAGATTGGAAATTAGGAAGAGAAAAGGAGCTTTGGAATGCAATCTCTCTAAAGATCAGAAGGACTAGATATCAAGATGATCGTGCCATGATGGACATGAACATCATCAACGACATTCGTTGGATGTTTAATCATGCGAGCATAGCAAGATTCATGGAGATGAAGAGGGAGACTTACTTTCACATTACTGCAGAGGTCTTATGCACGCTGACAGTTGAGCGTGGTGAAGGATATCTTCCATATGCTATTCGGATGCAAATAGGTGGACAAGAACAGACTATGTGGGCTCGAGAGTTTAATGAGATATTTGGCTGTGAGAACGTGGTTGGAATGGAGAGTGATGCCTTTAGACCGAACGAGTTTTGGAGAGCTATCACGGGGAGGCGAGAAGATTATAATTCCAATACTTTGAAGGTTTCTTTCATTCGCAACCCCGTGATTACTTACATGGATCGAATTTTGGGGAACACTTTGTTTGCAAGGTCTGAAGGGAGCTGTATTACGAGTGGGGAGCTCTATGTCTTATGGTGCATGCTAAACGGAGTTCGCTTCAATGTAGCAGCCTGCTTTTTCCATCAGCTTTATAAGTTCACAACCCATGGATTTTAGAGAGTAAACATCGGGGGGCTTATCACTATTATAGCAAATTTTTACAGGGTTGACTTGAGTAGGCATGCTCCTATTCGAGGAGATCAGGACTTGATCTTGACATCATGTGTCAGGATGGGGCTTATTGAGCGAGTGGATGATACTTGGATGTTCATCCGAGGAAAGGAGCCTCGAACACTTCAGTTTCTGTTGGTGATAGTTGATCTTACCACTGTGAGGAATAACAATAACTTGTTGATGAATACTACGGAGCACACATTGATCTCAGAGACATGCTTGGGAAGAGGAAATTGGAGATTGCTAGTTGAGTTGCGTAAGCATTGAATTGGCTTGGATGAGGATATGATTTTGATTGGAGACCCAACTGATTTTGAAGAAGAGGACCATAACCACCACCTTCTTTTAGTTATGAGGAGGATATGCCTCCGGTGCAGCCTCAACAGCCACTTGAGCGAGAGTTTTTCGAGCCACCACCACAGCCGCAGCCACATCTGCAGCAAGAGTATTGGGTGGCCCAGGATCAGTTTTATTAGGAGCAATTCCGATTGATGCACGAGCATTTCGCCACACTTAATGCAAACTAGTTAGAAACAAATAGGCAGCTGGCGATTGTAAATACTAACTACGTCGCACTCAATGCACGCTATGATACGATGGATGATTGGCTGAGGCAGTTGCAAGACTGTGAGAGCTTGATGGCTCAGAATATCAGTGATCTCCATCGAGCAGTTGATCAGTGGCGAGCGGAAAGGAGTGATGATGATGGGGAGGATGATGGTGATTCTCCGGAGGAGTAGAGCTGCCAAGTCTTTTATTCTTTTCTAATTCTTCTCATCCCTATTCTCTTTTACACTTTACAGGTGCAAGCTTGAGTGTTGTGGGTGTAGTGTGTGATTCATGTGTGGGTGGCATGTATCTAATGATATTGATGATGATTGACTGATTGTGGGAAGTTGTTTTCTTGGAATTGATTAGTGATGAAGATTCATGATATGTGTGGGCTCTTATGTTGATGCATGTTGATTTGTTGATGACGAGCATGTTCTATTTGTACTTGTAGTTCATAGAGAATTGATGTTGATTGCATGCTTTGAAGAGCGCTTAGAATTCTATTAACCATGTGAGGTTTTAAGCCTTGTTGATCGTTCTATACGCGTGATCGTTTATTCTTGAGAGTCGTTTGTATACTCGTATTCTAGAACTTGACTTGGAGTCTTGTGTGAAATCTATAATTGGTAGATACTAGAAAATGATTTTAGGCCATTGTTGTTGACTGAGTTACTTAGCCAAATTAATCCTACCTTATTATATGATTATTGTTGGAAGCCCTTTTGATCCTTTAAGCTTTTTCTTTGGCAAGCCTTGATAATGAGCCGTTTACCTTTTGAGCTTTGAACACCTATTATTAGTAAAGAGTGGAGGTAGATGAATGCTCTATGAAGGTTTAAAGAGGAATATAAGGAGAGATTTAGTGAAATCAGAATCGAGAGACGAGGTTAAATCTTGTGAGGGATAGTGCCTGATATCGGTATCCCGAATGTTAGAGAGGGTAGTGCCCGAAACTGGTATCCTTATACTTGAAGAACACCGGAATTGGTATTTTACTGTGAAAAAGAGGTTGATCCAAGTAAAGATAGAGGAATGGCTTATGAACGTGATCGTTAAGAGAACAAAGAAGTGAAGAAGGGAGCAATTGAAAAGCAATATACCAAGGTAATTCTTTACTAGTAAAGTTAGTCACTTGTCTATATTCCTCCACCTTTACTAAAGAGCCAACATTACAACCTTTAAGCAAGTCCTTTGTGATCCTAGTATTGAGTCGTTTATGGATGGATTTTTGAGACCTTTGTCAAGCTTATGGTTATGTGAGTATATGAATTGAAATTGAGAGTCGATATTAACCATAAGGTGTACATCTTTTACACTTGAGTGAGAGAGTAAATACTTACCCGTGAGCTAGATGACTTAGCACTCGTAGAAGTATCGTGATTAATTGATGTTTTTATGTGAATGAAATGTATGATTGTTGCATGTTTTGAGTTGATATAATTGCATGTGTTAGGATATGTTGCACTTGATCTTGTGAGTACACTCTCTAGATTTGTTTGATTTTCATTGCCTCGAGATGAGCAACATGTAAGTTTGGTTGATGAGAGTGTAAATTCATGTATTTTGGGCTCTGATTTGCGTGGGAATGGAGTACGATTGAGTCTTTTATTAAGACGAATCGGTATGTTTATGGAAAATTCACGAATCAGAGGGTACAAGGGCTGTTTGAGCAATTTGTGGAAGACACAATTTTAGAAGCAAGGATCAAGTGCCGTTCGACCAAGAGAGCTTGTTCGACCAACATCATTGTGGTTTAACAGAGGAGGCCAAGTCGAGCAGATTGTGCAGATCCATCTAGAGAGTTAGCTCGACTTGGAGGCGTTGCTCGACCAACATCAGCTTGGTCGAGCGGATGAGCAAAGATCGAACAAGTGAACAAAACTTACAAAGAGTTTGTTCGACTTGAAGGTGTTGCTCGACCAACATCAATTTGGTCAAGCAAGAGAAGGTTGGTCGAGCATAATGTTGAAGTTGTCTAGAGAGCTTGCTCGACCAGTTGCTCGAGTTGGAGGCCTTGCTCTACCAGTCCATGCTTGGTCGAACTGAATTTCGCTATTGATATTTATGGTCATTTCGGATGTCTTTTACCAAATTTAACGTGTGCTTCAAGCAAAGGCCCATCCTAAGCCCATAAGGAGGTCATATGAGTATAAAAGAAGAGCCTTCGCAGGAGAAAAAAAGACAACAACAACACACATCAATCATCCATCCACCACCGAAATCCTACCATCCGAAGGGGTCGTGAGAGAGGCTCGTCTGGCGCCTCAAGTAAGATCATACAAACTAACCATGATTGTTCCTAGATCAATCATGGGCTAGAACCATCCCGATAGTTCTAGGGTTATGAAAGTTTTATGAGTTAATTGAATTTCCATGTGTAAACTTCATACAACACTACTTGTGGTTTATTTTGTATAAGATTGTGCCTTTTCAATTTATACTCACGGTCATTTTGTGCATCATTAACTGTTATGTAGAGTCTGAATTCATCTCTTGGTTATTGATTGAGTGCGCTCACCACTGAACAAGATCACATGCTATAATTCTAAGTGAAGGGATTCCGAAGTCTTATTAGAACTATCTTATATGAATACTTGTTAATTGAATGTTATTCGGGTTAATAAGTAGGATGAAGAGTATAACTTTATATTACCTATAAAGGGAGATCAAATCGGGTTAGAGTACTAAGTGCACAGGAAATAATTGATTATGATAGTACCTAGAAAGTGGGGTGAAGTATACATCTTGCTCCGAGGATATTCACCGTGTCATACGCATGCTTACTTGTATCTATAGAGTACGCTTGCATGGTTTAGTGATGCGTCCATACACCACAAGGCAGAGTCGGACATCAACACATGGAAATGAAATTAATAAGTAAAACTGGATGACCTAAAGAACTACTATACTAATTACTTGATCACAACCGAATTTCCTCTATTGCTTGCTTATTTACTTTGTTATTTTTACTTATGTGTTATTTATTTTCGTAACCAAACCAAATCTAATTTGCCAATATAGTCTTAGTTAATTAGAATATAACTGAATCAATAATAATCCATCTCTTGGGTACGATAATCACTTAGTCACTTATCGAAACTACAATTGATATCCTTATACTTGAGGATTAATTTTATGTGTTGAGAAAATGCCCATCACCCTCCGTCGGCTCTTCCTACGCTTCTACTACCTCTTCCTCCCCCATGGGTTCATAGTACTCATAATGCTGCAAGTCCAGGGTCTCATCTCCCTCTTCTGCCACCATAACATGCAGCTGCTTTAAGGGGCACACATGCCCCGGAGAATACATCCTTTTGCAGCAATAACACAGCCCCTTCGCTCTCAAATCTGCCAATTCTTGCGATGACATGCGAATAAATCAAGATCGTGCATTAGACGATCCGTTCGATTCCACTCGCGTGGCTGGTGGCCGTTCGAGTGTTCTGGGAGAGCTGCCCATATACCCTCCTTGGCTGCCTCCTTTGACCTACCCCCCACCATTTTTGCTCGGCCGTGAAAACGAGTTTGTGCGCGCGTCTGGTTGAGAAAAACTCAGATACGGGCGCTCTCCGGCCTGCACCGCCAGATTGTCCTCAATATCTCTGGACAATTCCATAGCAGTTTCCAAATCTCCTGGTCTAAGGAGGCGAAGTGAACTCCGAATGGCCCCCTTCAATCCCTTCATGAAATAGCCGAGGTAGTGAGCATCAATCAATCCCGGAACCTAACTCGCCATTTGCATGAATAGGTTCACATAATCATCCATTGATCCGGTTTGTCTGATGTCCACCAAGCATTCAAAAGAGCTCCCCTTGAAGCGTGTATCAAAACTTGCCACCAAAGCTTGTGAAATGTTCTCCCACGTCAACCCCGGTTTACGGGATCGCAGCCAAGTCATCCAATACAATGCAGCATCCTCCATTGCCACCACAGCCATTGCTACCTTCATTTCCGGGTTAGTGTTGTGGATCTCAAATTGTTGATTGGCGCAGGCCAGCCAACCTATAACGTCAGACCTGTCAAACGACGGCAACTGAACGGAACTCACAGTCAGTTGAGGAGGATTTTATGGTGAAAGATTCGCTGTTCCCGTCTTTCTATTCACGGCATGCTGTCGGCGCTGTTCAACGATAGTCTGCTACGTCCCTGATGGTTTCAAGATCATTTTCGTAATCTGTGCCAAGGTAGCTGTGATTTCTTCCAAACTTTGCTTCATCTCCTCCTGATTTTGTTTCATTTCTTTCTAATCAACCTCAATTTTATCCATTCTCTCTCCAGAAGAACGTATTGTTGCCATGTCAACAGGACGGAATCCGGCAGGTCAGACCAAATTGATAAGAATAGAAATAATCAAATGGATCTCCATTTGCCCAATAAGCCTCTCTGCCTACAATTTCAATAATAATATTCCAGATGCTCATTCACAAACCCTAAAAACTAGTTAAATAGTCATGCCCACCAAAACTATAAAAGGAAACTACCAACCAAAATAATACTAAACAGAAATAACAAAATAATAACTAGTATAGTATTAAGAACTCGGCCCACAGACAGTGGGCCTAATCCCGTCCACGCCGACGATAAACCAAAAGAGGCTTAGGTCATTCTGTTTCATCCAACACATCTTCTTGCCCCAACCCTTGCTCTCTATCACCCCCAAAATTTACTTCACTTGTTGGTTAGAGACCTCGGCTTGCCCATTAGCTTGAGGATGATAGGGTACAGTAATCATATTCTTCACACCATAATCCTTGAGCACTCTCTCTAGAAGCTTGTTGACGAAGTGGGAACCTCCATCGCTTACAAGTGCTCTAGGAACTCCATAGTGGGCAAAGATATGTTTCTTCAAGAAAGACAATACGGTTTTTGAATCATTCATGCGAGGAGGAATGACATCTACCCACTTAGAAACATAGTCCATAGCAAGAAGGATGTATAGAAATCTATTAGATAGGGTAAATGGTCCCATAAAATCAATCCCCCATACATCGAAGATCTCTACAACAATCTCGACTGAAGTGGCATCTCATCTCTCCTACTTATGTTTCCTATCCTTTGATATCTATCGCATGTCGCTACATAGGATTCATAGTCTTTAAACAAAGTAGGCCAATAAAGAGCAGATTGAAATACCTTAGCTGCCATCTTTTGAGCTCCGAAGTGCCCCCTGTTAGGTTGTGCATGGAAAAAGACAAGAACACTCTCCATCTCCATCTCGGGCACACACCTACGGACGATAGAATCCATACAAATCTTGTAGACGAAAGAATCATACCATATGAATTTCTCAACCTACCTCTTAAACTTCGCAAGTTGATATCTATTGAGATCTCTTAGAATTTCTCCTACGGCAATGTAGTTGACATAATCCACATACCATGGATCCACTCCTTGAGTAGCAACTACGCAAGCTCTTTCCGCTCCTTCAGCAGACACTGCCATGATCTTCTCATCAAGGAACATATCTTCTATGTATTCAAAAGAATCATCACAATGCTCCCTTGTCTCCAACATTGATAGGTGATCCGCCAATACATTCTCCGTTCATTTCTTATCTCGGATCTCCATATCAAATTCCTGTAGAAAAAGGATCCATCTAATGATCCTTGGCTTCGCTTCCTTCTTCTCTATTAAGTACCAGATCGTAGAATGATCCATATGCACAATGGTCTTCATGCCAATCAAACACTGTCGAAACTTATTAAATGCATACATAACAACTAGAAACTCCTTTTCAGTGACAGTATAGTTCTTTTGTGCTGCATCAAAAGTCTTACTCGCATAGTAAATGACACAGAACTTCTTTTCATTCATCTGCCCAAGCACCACTCCAAGTGCTTGATCACGTGCATCATACATAAGTACAAATGGTTGAGTCCAATCCGGTGTAATAAATATAAGCGCAGTAATAAGTGTCTTCTTTAAAACTTGAAAAGCTGTTAGGCATTTATCAACAAAAATAAAAGGAACATCCTATTCAAGTAAGTGAGACAACCTGGTTTGTAGTATTTTGAGAAGTCTTTGATAAATCTCCTGTAAAATCCTGCATGTCCAAGGAAGGACCGCACTCCTTTTTCATTAGTAGGTGGTCGAAGCTTCTCAATCGCCACCACCTTTGCTCTATTCAGCTGCAATCCTTTAGCCAAAATATGTTGTCCAAGAACAATCCCATCTCTCACCATGAAGTGGCACTTCTCCCAATTCAAGACAAGATTAGTTTCTTGACATCTCTTCAAAATAGTAGATAGGTTATATAAACAAATATCAAAGGAGGAACCAAACACAGAAAAATCATCCATAAACACCTCCATAATCTTTTCTATCAAACCATCAAATATGGCCATCATGCTGCACTGAAATATAGCAGGTGCATTACACAATCCAAAAGGCATATTTTTAAAGACAAAAGTTTCATAAGGGCAAGTGAAAGTAGTCTTTTCCTGGTCCTCGGGTGCAATCATGATTTGATTATAACCTGGGTACCCATCCAAGAAACAATAAAAATCATACCATGCAAGACGATCAAGCATTTAATCCATGAAAGAAAGAGGGAAATGGTCTTTGCATGTATTTTCATTTAGTTTCATGTAATCAGTACACACATGCCATCCCCTAGGAATCCCAGTGGCTAGAGTCTCTCCATCATCGGCTTTCACTATAGTCATGCCCCTCTTTTAACTACAACATGCAATGGACTCACATGCAGACTATCACTAATGAGATAAATAATTCCTGCATCTAGTCATGTTAGGATTTGCTTCCTAATCACTTCTTGAATAGCGGGATTTACTCTCCGCTGATTCTGAATGCTACTCTTAGCTTCATCTAACAATCTTATCTTATGCATGCAATACGATGGACTAATACCTTTCAAATTATCAAGAGACCAACCAATTGCAAATTTATACTTCCTAAGCACATCTAATAAGTCACCGAGTTGATCATCAGTTAGAGAAGAAGATATAATTACCGGATATGTTTCATTGTCACCTAGATAGACATACTTCAAGTTCTCCGGTAGCAGTTTCACCTCCTCCTTCTTTTCTTCTTTGATTGTGCTTTCTCTATCCAAAGGCAAGTATTTTCTTGTCCACTTCACCTCTTCAAACTTGGTCCTTTTTTATTCATACCTATCATCACCCAAAGTAAGTAGGTTTTCCAAAAATTCAATACATACCTCATTGGAGAGCTCATCTAGCTCGGTGGTGGGAAAAGTAAGAGACTCCGCTATACATGACTCTAAAGGATCCTTAGAAAGGATCAAGGACATATCTTCCTTCACAATCTCCTCCACCACATCGATGCTGTGACACTACATCTGCATCGGCATCTTCATTGCTTTATCAAGGTTGAACAACGCCTCTTCTTTATCCATACGCAACCTTAGCTCACCCTTTTGAACATCAATCATAGCTCCAGCCCTAGCAAGGAATGGTCTCCCTAAGTTAAGGGGAACATTATCCTTGTCATCCTCCATCTCGAGTACAAGAAAGTCCACAGGAAAGGCTAGTTTCTCTACTTTCATTAGAACGTCTTCAATCATCCCTTTTGGAAAAGTCATAGTCCTATCCGCAAATTGTAGAGCAACCATTGTGGGAGTTAACTCCCCTAAACCAAGCCTTTGAAATATCGACAAGGGCATCAAATAGATGCTTGCCCTAAGATCGCACAAGGCTCGTCGTGCCGGTCCCTTCCCAATCTCACATAGAATAGTGAAGCTTCTTGGATCTTTTAACTTCGCTGGAAGCTTCCTCTGTATGTCGAACTACAGTTCTCAAACAAATTCACTGTCTCAATTCCGTTCAAGCTTCTCTTTTTCAGAAGTATATCCTTTAGGAAGCGGGCATAATATGGCATCTCTAAAATAGCTTCAGAAAAAGGAATGCTCAAGCTTATCTTGTTTATGATATCTGAAAACTTCTTGAACTTTTCTTCCAATGCCTTCTTGACTAGCTTGAAAGGAAATGGATGAGGTATCTTAGTTTTTTGGGAATCCCCCATTCATCATGTTAAACCTTCTCCGCTTTATCCTTTTCGGCTCTCAATCTCTTTGCTCTTTTCCATTTCTTTTCTGCTATAAGCTTAGTATTTTGCTCTTTGGATGGCAATGGAGTAGCATCAACATCAAGTAAAGCATTTAGCATGAAAAACGATGCCGAACGAAGTGGTTCGCCCATAGTTCGACCAGGGGTGCAGGTCGAACTAGGCGAGTAATGGTCGAACCATGCTTCTGAAAGTGCTTTCTTTCCCAGACAGGCCGGTTCACCATGATGATCGTGGTTGAACCGCACTTTTGAAAAAATAGAGTGCTCTGGACAGGTCGGTTCGACCATGGTTAGACCAATAGGATTGGTCGAACCAACTAGGTCATGGTCGAACCGCTCGGTTTGGATCTTCAGAAGTTGCCTAGGTGTCTGGTTTGACCTCCTCAGTGCAGTTTGACTATCTGTGTTGGTTGAATCGAGGTCGAATTGGGCTCCTGGAGCTTCAGAACTCATTTTCGGCATCATCGGTTCCTCATAATGTGTTCTAGATCTTAACGTGATGGCATAGAACTACTTTGGATTCGCCATACTTTGCGATGGGAACTTCCCCTCCTCTATAGTTTGCATCAATTGGTTAACATTTCCGGCCATCTCTCCCATCAAAAACCTCAAATCCTTCATTTGCTTATAAATATCCTCATGATTTGCATCAATTTTCTTTTCAAGCTTGGCCTCGAGACGATCTACTCTTGCATCATTACTTGCTATGTACCTGTTCATCGTATCCTCAAAACTAGGTTTTCCTTCTTCGACCTTAGCACCCGGATCAATACCAATAGGAGGTTGTACTGCTGTATTAGGATATCTCCATGAAAACTCCGGCCTCCTTGGTTGTTGATAATTACCCGGGGGACCACGATTATTGTAGTTTCCATGGTAATTATGTTTTTCTTGATTTTGGAACCTCGTTCCTTGAATATTTTGACCCATGGCATAGTTTGCCTCTTTCAATTCCTCTTGGCTAGCTCCTTCATTACGCACATCCTGCTGCATAATTGGTACTCGCTGAGCTATGTCAGTAATCTGCTTTTGCTGGGACTCAAGTAACTTGTTGATATTAGCTAAACTAGAGACGATCTCATCTTCCCTACTTGACTTTACCATACTTGTGCTCAACCTGTGCTACTTATCCAAGAACATAAGTGCCTCTTACTCTATCAGTTGTCCAATCTCTTTAATTCATCGAAATATCCTCAAAGAGCTTTTCTGCCTCTACGGATGACTTTGTAAGTAATGCTCCATTAGAAGAACCATCTAGTAAAACTTGAGAATCACAGTCCAATCCATTGTAGAAAATACTGATGTATTGAGCTTTAGAAAGCCCATGTTGTGGACACTTTCGAAGCATGTCCTTGAATCTGTCCCAAGCCTCATGAAACTTCTCAATACCATGGATAACAAATTGATTGAATTCTTGTTTAACTTAAACACCTTTGAAGGTGGCCTGTAACACTCCAAGAATTTCAATTTCAATTTCTCCCAGGTATCACATTCAGCAGCATTGAGATTATCGTACCAATCTCTCACCTTTTTATTCAGTGAGAACTTAAACAAGATGATCCTCCTTGCATCTTTTTGTGTACTTGCATAACCAAGGAACTTATTCAGATGTTGCTGAGGATCTTCAAAGGTTCTCCCAGAGAAGGGACTCCTTTCAATCATGCTGATCAAAGTAGGGTGAAGATCAAAATCAGCTCAGGCCCCTCTCGCTCCTAATATCCCTGCATTGGCTCCTTCGTTGTTCTTAAAGACATCACAGATGGCAAGATTATCCGGATTCACCGCCATGTTGACTGCTTCTGCTTCCAAGTTAAATTCGGATGCATCTTCAGTTGCTTGCGGATTCAGCTTGTCAACTTCAACTCCTAAATTAAGAGCCTCCGTTGGTTCTATGTTCTTATTATTCTTCTTCTTCCCCTTCTTCTTCCTTGACGATGCTCCAATATCCAGATTATAAGGTTCTAACTCTCCTACCTTTGATCTAGTGAGCATACACCTAAGAAAAATAAGCGTTAGAAAATAAAGACAAGAATAATATAGTCTTAATTAAACTATAAATAATAGACTAATAATTAATGTCGTCCCCGGTAATGGCGCCAAGAACTTGATGAGCATTTTCTCAACACACAATATTAATCCCCAAGTGTTAAGAATGCTATTGTAGCTTTGATAAGCGACCAAGTGATTATCGAACCCAAAGGACGTATTATTATTAATTTAAATATATTCTAACATATTAAGACTACTATGGCAAAATAGTTGCGTGATTAAGTAACCAATAACTAAATAATTAAAAGAACAATTAAGATAAACAAGCAGTAGAGATCAAACGAAAGTAAATAAGTGAGAAGATAGGTAGTCCTTCGGGCCATCCAGTTTTACTCATTAAATTCCCTTCCGTGTATCAATATCCGACTCTGCCTCGTGGAATATGGAAGCATCACTAAACCATGCAAATCTACTCTATAGAGACAAGTAAATAAGCGTGTGGCATGTGTGAATATCCTTAGAGCAAGAGATATAATTCACCCACTTTCTAGGTACTATCAGTATCAATTATTTACCGTGCAATTAATACTCTAACCCGATATGATCTTTCTCTATAGGTACTATGAAGTTATACTCTTCATCCTACTTATTAACGCGAATAAGATTCAATTAATAAGTATTTATATAAAATAGTTCTAATGAGATTTCAGAATCCCTTCACTTAGAATCATAACATAGAATCCTGCTCAGCAGTGAACGCACTCAATCAATAATCAAGATATGTATTCAGACTCTATATAACAATTAATGATGCACAAAACAACTCTGAGTATGAATTAAAAACGCATAATCTTATATAAAATAAACCACAAGTAGTGTTGTACGGAGTATACACACAGAAGTTCAATTAACTTATAAAACCTTCATAAACCCTAGAACTATCGAAGCGGTTCTAGCCTATGATTGATCGAAGAACAATCATGGTGATTGGATAGATATTACCCATTGTCTTGAAAATTACAAGATAAATTAAGATGCGAAGTAAACCCTAGATGAGGACGCCGTCGCGTCTCTCTCCGTCTTGAATCTTCACTTGGTTCTCACTTGATTTGACAGACGAATCTGTCTCCATAGCTCCATGGATGGTGGTAGGGTTTTGGATGTTGTGTAGAATGAAGGTGGTGGTGAACTCCCTTTTCCCTTGCATAGGGTCTTCCTTTTATACTTATGAGCTCTCCTTACGGACCTAGGATGGGCTTTTTGAGCAAAAACATGCACTGAAGGTGTAAAAATACGTATCCAAACTTGTCCAGTGCATCAGTTTGACCAAAGGCCTTGGTCGAACCGATCACAGCTGGTCGAACCACAGGTCGAATTGACTTGTAAAATACTGGTAGGTCCCCAGTTCGACTCGAATGACACATCGAACTGGATGCTTCGTAGTCGAACTGCAACTGCAAAAACTTATGCTTCTGGTTCGACCATGGTTCTACCACTATGCTTGGTCGAACCACACTCCCGGCGACTTTCCAATGCCTGGTTCAACCTGGGATGCTGGTCGAACTACTCTCTGCTTGGTCAAACCACCTCCCTGAATGATCGATTCAGGCTCCTTAACACCATTCTCCAGTTCCGATCACCTCTAACTCATTTCCTTCTAAAATCCACTCAAACAGACTCAAACGCACTTGATTCATGACTTTCTACAATACAACTCGATTTATCTTGACTTAAGATGAAATCTTACATAATTATCCCACGAATCAAGGCTAAAAACACGTGAATTTACACACTCATCAGTATTCTACTCTACATAACAATTAATGATGCACAAAATAACTCAGAGTATGAATTAAAAAGGCATAGTCTTATATAAAATAAACCACAAGTAGTGTTGTACGGAGTATACACATGGAAGTTCAGTTAACTCATAAAACCTTCATAAACCCTAGTACTACCAAGGCGGTTCTAGCCCATGATTGATCGAAGAACAATCATGGTGGTTGGGTAGATCTAACCCATAATCTTGAAAATTACAAGATAAATTAAGATGCGAAGTAAACCCTAGATGAAGGTGCCATCTCGTCTCTCTCCATCTTGAATCCTCACTTGGTTCTCACTTGATTCGACAGACGAATCTCTCTCCACAACTCTGTGGATGACGGTAGGGTTTCGGATGTTGTGTAGAATGAAGGTGGTGAATCATCTCTCTTCTCAGCTACGTAGGGTCTTCCTTTTATAACTTTAGTTCTCCTTATGGAACTTGGATGAGTTTTTTGAGCGAAAACACATACTGAATGTGTAAAAATATGAATCCAGAAGTTTCTTGCGTATTGGTTTGACCAACACCCTTTGTCGAACCACACATGGCCTGGTCGAATCGGCTTGAATGAATTGGCAGATGGCTGGTTTGACTCGAACAGCTGGTCAAACCAGAAGCTTAATGGTTGAACCACAACTGCTTGTCTTTAACCTTTTGGTTCGACCACGGTTCGACCATCACACGTGGTTGAACCACATCACCGTGGTCGAACCGCTCTTCAGCTAACTTCCGACGCCTGTTTTGACCCGCACCAGTGGTTGAACCACCTCTTATTTGGTCGAATAAGGTGCTAACTTCCTCCTCTATCAGTTCTGAGCACTTCTGTCCTATTTTGCCTTTATAATCCGCTCAAACGGCCTCACACACACCTGATTCGTGACTTTCCACTACATATCTTGATTTATCTTGACTTAAGATCAAATCATACATTATTATTACAAGAATCAAAGCTCAAAATACGTGAATTTACACACTCATCAAGAGTAAAGGATTGAGAATTTGGTTTGGTGATCCACATGATCTTATATTTTTCATATGCTTTTGAAATTGATGAAGGAAGTGTACTTGAGTTATATTGTGGTATAAAGTTCTATGTGTACTTGTGGGATATTGCTTACCATGAAAAGTGCTCTGTTACTTGTTACAAACCCATGTGAGATTTTGAGCCTTTATCATGTACATAATCACATGATATTTCTTTTCTGGTGAGTATCATTCTTGTTTATGTATTCTAGAACTTGCCTCTTGTCTTAGTTGAAACTACATGTGTGTTAGATGATGGGAGATGACTTTAGGCCATCCTTGAATTTATAAGTCACTTAGCCAAATAATTCTCTACCGAATGATGTTTATCCGTAGTTAGCCCTGTTGAGCATAAAAATCTCATTCTTTGGTAGCTTATAAGAAATAACCACTTTGAGCATCCGAATTTTTTGAGCCTTGATTCTATGACAAGAATTAATGGCTTTTCAAAGTGTGTTGATGAAATTTTATAACAGCTTGGGAAGGAATGAAATTGGTGTTGAAACAATAATTGAGCTAGAAAATGCATCTAAGGAAAAACATGGAGTAGTGCTTAAATCTAGTACTCCATGAAATAAAACACCCTAGGGTAGTGCTTAAATCTAGTATCCTGTGGAGGATACGAGAGGTAGTGCCCAAAACTGGTACCTCGAAGAAAAAAAAAGAAGGTAAAAGAGTGATGTTTGAAAAAAAAGTGAAGGAGTTGAGGATGATGTTGTGCTTAATTGAAATGAAGAGGAAGAATGAAATATTGAGAGAGACTGCAGGCTTGGTGGATCCGAGTTTTGAGACACTTATCTATATATTTCCTACCTCAACCGAAGAGCCAACATTACATCCAAAAGAAAAGTCCTTTTTGATCCCATTGTCGAATCATACTTTTATTGGTGGAGAGTTTGAGATATTTGGCAAGCTTATGGTTACACATGCACTTGAATTGAATCTGAGCGTAAACACCTTAACCCATAAGTGTACATCTTTTACACTTATGTGCGAGTGATCATATATACTTTCCGTGAGAACATATCAATGAAGTATTTGAATTGGTGGTGACTGTTTTAACTTGTACGCTATGAATTGATTATTACATATAGTTAGAGTTGCATGACCTAAGTTGAGGACAATTGAATTTCGAATGAGATATGAGTCATGGTCCTTGTTTCCCTACTAATTTTCTTACTCTCTTTCTCTTTATTTCTATTTTGTTGCCTAGAGACGAGCAACATGTATGTTTGGGGGATTGGTGAGAGTGAAAATAAGTGTGTTTTAATAACCTATTTAACACCTTTTTATGGGAATTGTTGTTATATA
Source organism: Pogostemon cablin (assembly GCA_023678885.1). Lineage (NCBI taxonomy): Eukaryota > Viridiplantae > Streptophyta > Magnoliopsida > Lamiales > Lamiaceae > Pogostemon > Pogostemon cablin. Next base: position 6,405,687 of record CM042954.1, read on the forward strand.
TTAGCACAAGTGTCTTATATTTGATATATGTGAGAAAAAGGTGTGTTTGAGGTGTTTTACTATGTTTTAGGTGGAAAAAGGATCAAAAATGCTAAGTTGGAGAAAAGGTCTAACTTGTGCAAGAATGCTGAAAAACGCAGGTCCAACTTGTGTAATTTTTCTGTGTTTGTGTGGAGCTCAAAAATGGAAGTGTCATATGTGGTTTGAAAGCCACAGAAGAGAGGATTGTTTTGGCGTAATTGGAGTCCAAACAAGAAATTTATGATCAAAATGGTGACACCGCGCAAGCTGTGCCGAACAGAACAACTGTGCCACTTTTCATGGCTTGTTACACCTACAAAGATTAGACTTTTTGTAAGTTTTTTAAATGGATAGAAACCAAGGAAGAGAGGATCGCATGAGCGCAAGAATTACTCAAATCGGAGTTTGGATGTGGAAGTTATACGTGAAATGGTGAGACTGCGCAATCTAGTTCGACCTCACTGATCTGGTTCGACCAATGGTTCGGGTCAAACTAGGAACCTGAAAGTTTGTTGCAGAGTGGTTCGACCTCCCTGATTTGGTTCGACCAAGTCCAAAGGTCGAGCCAAATGTCTGGACAGCTCCTCCGTATTTTTATACCCCAATGCGTGTATTTTCATGCTTTCCAAGAAAAAGCCCATCCAAGGTCCATAAGAAGAGCTTACAAGTATAAAAGAGGATGTAGATCACACCAAGGAAGGGACCACAACACAATCATCCTACACCCCTCAAAAGGGGATCACCCACCAACTATCATCCACATCCTTTCCTCCATCCATTCATCACTGTGAAGATTCGTCTGTGGAATCAAGAGGAGAACCAGAGGAGGATTCAAGACGGAGAAGGACGCGACGACTCCCACATTTAGGGTTTTATTTGTTTCCTAATTTATCTTGTATTTTCCAGACATATGGGTAAGATCTATCCAACCCCTATGATTGTTCTTCGCAACATCATATGCTAGAACCGTTTTGGTAGATCTAGGGTTTTGAAGGATTTTATGAATTAATTGAACTTTCATGTGTATACTCCATATAGCACTACTTGTGGTTTAGTTTATATATGACTATGCATTTTTAATTCATACTCAGAGTTGTTTTGTGCATCATTAACTGTTATGTAGAGTCTGAATACAAATTTTAGTTCGATGTTATGATTCTAAGTGAGGGGACTCCGAAACTTCATTAGAACTGTAATATAAGAATACTTGTTAATTGAATCTAATTTGGGTTAATAAGTAGGATAAAGAGGACAATTTTATAGTATATATAAAGGGAGATCATATCAGGTTAGAGTACCAAACGCGCGGGGAAATAATTGATACTGATAGTACTTAGAAAGGGGGGTGAAATTATATCTCTTGCTCCGAGATTATTCACACATATTACACACATATTTACTTGTGTCTATATTGTAGATGTGCATGGTTTAGTGATGCGTCCATATTTCGCAAGGTAGTGTCGAACATTTATACACGAAGGGGAGATTAATTAGTAAACTGGATTATCCTTGAGATACCTATTCTCCTACTTGATCCACTTTCGCATTCTTCCAGTGATACTTTATTTTATTTGTTATTTTAATTAATTATTTAGTAGTTAAATAATTCAATACCCAACTTTATTGTATTGTCTTAATTAATTTAGTAAATAATTAAATCGATAATACACCGTCCTTTGGGTTCGATATTTAACTTGGTCGCTTATCTAAGTTACAGTAACATCCTTCATAGTTGGGGATTAATTGTGTGTTGAGAAACGCTCATCAATCCACTTGCGAACTGCCGTGTGGCCCATTATTCACTTTCGTGTCCTATTTTTTGGCCCAGGCCCATTACATGAAGTCTAAAAGCTTAGTCTGATTCCATTAATTAGAATCGACCATTCATGCCTCACACTCGTACAGTGCCCTAATTTCACCCATCACTCACCACCTTCCATCCATCTACCGGAGAGAAGATTAAAGTTGCTACTTGGATCGGAGACAGAGATCCTGACGGAGATTGTGATTGAAGAATCAGAGTCCTCCACATGGATTCTTTATTTTTCAATTATTATCTTCTGTTATTTTAGAATAATGGTTGGGACTTATTACATCTTTGTAATTTGCCTTTCTTCGTTGGTAATTGTAACGACCCTAATAAATACTCCCTCCGTCCCGCCCAAAGAGATGCATTTGCTTTTTGCAAGTAGATTAAAGAGTATTATTATTTTATGTAAAGTGGGAAGGTGTATTAGAGAGACGTGATGGGTAGTGGTGGGCCATTGGTGGGCCCTTTTTACTAAATGAGGAAAATGTTGCAATTTGGATGAGACGCCCAATATAGTAAAATGATGCTATTTGGGTGGGACGGAGGGAGTATATATATTTATGGGTAGGTCTTGAGTGAGACCGTCTCACGGATCTCCTTATGTGAGACGAATCATCCATTAACCCAAATAAATGAAGTACTAAATAAAAAGTAAATTAAAGAAAAAAGGGCTTTGTTTGGCTTGACTAATTAACAAAATCCTATTTTGCTAACCATGTAAGCAATATCATGCGCTAACCGCTAAGCACATTGTTTTAAAATTTTAACTTTTAATAAAAAAATTATTATATGTTACTAGTTATTATTTTTTTTTGTTCATTGGATAATTTAACAGTCGTATTACCACTTTATTATAATCAGGAATCACTTTATTGTTAGATTGTATACTAAAAGTCTAGTTTTTTGTATGAACAATGTTTTAACGATTTATTTGAAATGAGAATCATATGATCAAACATTTTGCATCTTATAAATTGTTTATTTTTATGTCTTTGTACAAAAGTCTATTTACTTTATATTGTAAATAATATGTTGTGCGACAACACGCGGAAGATCATATTATCGGTTTCCTTATAAAGTATAAACAAATGCTCACAACCGAGATAAACGGGGACTCTCTATCGGTAGGTTGTAGTGTGATTTGGTATTAGTTTATCTTGACTATAGAATCACATTAGTGCACTTCGTGTATTGAGTAGGACCGCTTGAGATCGTTCGTCTTACACTGACTATATAGAAGAACTTGATCTCTGTTATTATGGATGTTTGTACTCTTAATCCCTATACAGTAACCTCGACACGTAGGGTAGTATTTATCTCTTTGATTCATCAATGGGTGAGATTTATATATTAAATCAATAGACTCGGTGAGTTGGGAAATAATATTGTCTCTATAGTGTGCTGTTGATTGTAGGAGGGATCCGTGTCCGCTGTAGGTTAATGATGTCCCCTTGAGGAGCTCATAAGAATTATCATGTAAATCTTGTAAGTGGATTTATTCTGGCATAATAATGAGGTTGAGTGATACTACTCTTGGATGAGATATTAATTAATGGAGTTGTCAGTAACTTAATTAATTAATGGACGTTGTATATCTTAAACATGGGGAGACTGTCGGGCTCATAATAAGAAGGAGCTCATAACGTAATTATGGGATTGGAGCTGCACTGCAGTAATAATATTTTAGTGGACTATATTATTTTTATTGGACTTAAGTATAAGCATTAGGCTAAGCATGGATACTTCAGCCCAATTGAGTCCCAACTCTAATTTCTCCTCGTGGTCCCTGCTGTAACCTGTTTATAAGTCATCTCAGCTTCCTGGAACCCTTACTCTGCGCCATTTTTGACGTGAAAGAGAGGAGAGAACGCAGATTGAGAAGATCCTGAAGATCATCACCCACATGGCATCAGGATTGAACTTGGGATATACAGCAGAAGATCAAGAGGTTGTTCTCTGCAGCAGTTCTTCAACAACATACCCTGGTGAAAGGTAATGTAAACTTTGATTTATTGCTTCCGCTGATCTAGTTTACATGGAACTCTAACGGTTCACGCTAACCAAATGATCGAAAGATAATAATTGATATCAGAGCTTCGGTTTCATGGTGAAACTCCATGGACACATTAGGCTAGAATTTATGTGCTATACTTGATTCCATTGTCACATAGAAAGCATGATAATTAGGGTTTGGTATATGTGTGAATTATCCATGAAATCCTATGTGCTTTGTTGCTGTGATCTGCCTGTATACCTTGCTGTTCGAACATGCTGAAATAAACACACACATGGCTGTATGTTTGTGGCTGGTGAAAGGCGTGAAAGGGCGGCGGTGGTTGTTGGACGGCTGACGATGGCATCAGGAGAAGACGATGGAAACCACGCACGGTTATGGCTGGAAATCAAGCGAGATGCTCGAAGGCTAGATGGGGAGCTCGTTTTGCTAATGAAAGGTGATATCCACTTCCGGAGCAGACTGATGGCGGTTTTCGTGAAAGAATCTAGATGGCATGAGCGTGTGATTGAACGTGTTGCCTAAGATTATGGGCTATTGTTGCTCAGTTTAATCATGAAAGGCTGGCGGGGATGAACGCGATAACACAGGAATCGAACTTACAGTGGCGTACCTGATGAAGGCTGACGGAAGGCATATCGACAGCGAGCCTTGTCGTGGCACAACACGATGATGATGTCGCGGCTGGAGGGTGGAGTGATGTTTCCTGGTGGCCTGGATGACGAGCAGTCAACCGGGCGCATGGAGAGGCTGGACGCTCAGCGACGTGCATGACATGTTGCCCGGAGGGAAGCGATTCCGGGTGAGTCTAGACAGTTTCCGTGCGAGTCAAGCTTGGCTTCTGGTGAGTCCAAGCTGCATCCGGGCGAGTTCATGCTAATTCCGGGCGGGTCTGAAAGATCACCGAGCATGCATGTCGCGCACGACATCACGCTGCACACACTCGACATCATATAGTATCGCACGGTAGATGGCAGTCGTAATGTGCTTGGCACACGTTGTATCGCACGGCTGACGGCGGGCAATGGCACTGGGCGTGCGGGAGAACAGATGTTCACGGGCTTTTAGCGTATGGGGCACGACTGGTGCCAATACCCTGCACGAGTCGTGCAGATGTTATCTATCGGGCAGTTGGGCTCATTTTTGTGATTCATCATTTTCCGCATTTAATTTGTGATATATAATTGTATTAATTATTTTATTTGACGATTATTGTTATATATGTGAAAAACATGTTCTATGTGATTTAATTTTTTTTAAATTACTTAAAATAGAAGCATGCTAGGATGTGTATTTTATTATTGAAATATTATATGCATGTTAAAAACCCTCGGTGATAAATAACTAAGTGGGAGAGAGATTGGTAAATAATTCCCGCGGCCTCCATTATTGATTTGTAAGTAATGTGAATAAACTTACGCGTTGGCCATAGTGCCTTCCTCCCTAACAGATGAGTTTATTTAAGGATCACTGGTACAAACTTCTTTATGATGGTTATAGGAAGTTATCCGAGCACGTGTGTACTTCTCCAACAGTAAGACACACAAGCTTGGGCAGCAGACTTGGAATCAAATAATGGTGTACACTTAGGTGTAAATAATAAGTATCCTCCCCAACGGAGTCATTGCTGTTATTTACATGGCTAAAGAGAAACCGACTATTAACTATTTTGTCATAAAGTTAGGTTGATGAATGAAATTAATGGGTAAAATCTTCTTTTGTATATGTTCGAGTTTGTATACGTCCACCCTAACGTGGTATGAAAATTCACGGTACTTGAGATATTGGTGAATTTTATTTTATATTGTTTTGAGGGATTCAATATAAATTGATAAATTCTAAGTGTTTGATTTGTTTATTATTTATGATTCTCAGGATTTTCAAATGGCACTCAACTCACTTTTTGTTATACTTAAAGAACACAAACTTACTGGCACTAATTATGTTGACCAGAAATGAAACATGGATATTGTTTTAACTGCTGAAGATTATAACTTTGTACTCACTGAGGAATGTCCTGTGGAACCTACTGATGGCTCTACTGAAGATGAAAAGCTGCTTATAATAGGTGGGCCAAGTCTAATAGGATGGCTAAGTGCTATATATTGGCTTCAATGTCAAGTGTTCTTCAGCATCAACATCAAGCTATGAACTCTGCATATGATATGATGCAGAATCTTAGGGAACTCTTCGTGCACCAGAGTCGTCCTTCTAGGTCGGAGGCCATGGCAGTGCTGATGAATACCAAAATGGCCGAGGGCACTCTCGTAAGGGAGCATGTCCTTAGAATGATGGGCCAGCTCAATGAGTTTGAGGTCCTTGGAGCTGAAATCGATGGGGAATCCCAAGTTGATATCTACTCCAAAGCTTGCCTAGGAGTTTTGAGCAGTTTCGTCTCAACTATGGTATGAACAAACATTTGTACACGTTGGCGGAGCTTCTGACAGAACTTGTGGCAGTGGAAGGGCTGTTTTGTCAAGCTCCTCAAGTTCATGTTGCTGAAAATGCTGCTCGTCCTAGGCCAATAGGCGGTAGGAACAAGAAGAAGCAAAGAAATTCAGCACCGGAGAACCAAGTGAAAGCAAAGGGTGGTGCGGTCAAGAATCCTAAGGGCAAGTACTTCAAATGCAAGCAGCCGGGATATTACAAGGCTGACTGTCCTCTTTTGAAGGGGAACATGAATGGTAAGTCTTTTATACTAGTTGTTGAATCATATTTAGCTGCTGTATCTACTGACACTTGGTGTGTAGATATGGGCGCCACTGACCATGTCTGCAATTCTTTGCAGGGGTTCCAGCAAACCCGACAGCTTAATGATGGGAAGATTATCATACTCATGGGGAATGCTACAATGGTAGCGGCTGTTGCAGTGAGAGACGTCTATTTATCTTCTAATAAGAATAAAACTCTTGTTTTGAGGAATTGTCTTTATGTACATCATTTTAAAAAGAATTTAATTTTTGTTTCTAAATTGTTTATGGATGAATATTCTTTTTCTTTTAATGACAAGGTTGTTTTTAGAAAGAATGCAATTATTATTTGTGATGGTGCATTGATAGATAATTTGTTTACTCTTAATCTAATTTTTTCCACAGTGCAACAAATTGAATTGAATAATACATCTACTAATAAGATAAAAGAACCTTCGAAAATGAACCAAACATATCTTTGGCATCTAAGGCTTGGTCATATTAACTTGAGTAGGATTCAAAGGTTGATAGCTGATGGACCTTTGAGTTCATTAGTAGTGGAAAATTATCCCACTTGCGAATCCTGCTTGGAAGGAAAAATGACAAAAAGGTCTTTTAAAGCAAAGGGGTATAGAGCCAAGGATCTATTAGAATTGATTCATTCTGATTTATGTGGTCCTATGTCTTTCCAGGAAAGAGGTGGTTATGAATACTTCATCACTTTCATTGATGATTATTCTAGATACGGATATATTTATTTGATGCGCCACAAGTCTGAGTTCTTTGATAAATTCAAAGAGTACAAGGCTGATGTGGAAATGCAACTTAGAAAATATATCAAGATACTACGATCTGATCGTGGTGGTGAATACCTTTTAGAAGAGTTTAGAAATTATTTATCAGAGGAAGGGATTAAATCCCAATTGTCTGCACCGGGCACACCCCAACATAATGGTGTAGCAGAAAGAAAGAATAAGACTCTTATGGAAATGGTAAGATCAATGATGAGTTATTCGGAATTACCAATTTCATTTTGGGGATATGCCTTAGATACAACGGCTTACATCCTGAATTTAGTACCTTCTAAATCAGTAGCTTCCACACCCATCGAATTGTCGACCAAGCGAAAGCTTTGTCTTAAACAATTTCGGATTTGGGGTGCTCCGGCACATGTGTTGAAGGCGGATGATGATAAGTTAGAATTGCGTATGGATGTTTGTCTATTTATAGGGTATCCTAAAGGAACAAGGGGTGGTATGTTTTATAGTCCTAAGAACCAAAAGGTGATCGTTAGTACGAACGCTAGATTTTTTGAAGAGGATTATGTAATGAATCACAAACCCATGAGTAAAATTTTTCTAGAAGAAATAAGAGGGGAAACACCAAACATAATACCAATTTTACAAGAGGATATACCACAGGACACTGCACCGCATGTCACACCTGATGTACAATTGCCTGCAGAGCCTCGTCGTAGTGGGAGGGTTGTGAGACAACCCGATAGATTCATGGGATTGGAAGAGTCGTCAGACTTGGTCCTTGGTGAACATGAAATCAACCCATGGAATTATGACGAAGCACTGCAAGATAAAGATGCTCAATCATGGCAAAAGACAATGAAATCTGAGATAGAATCCATGTATTCTAATCAAGTCAGGGAGCTTGCAGAACCACCTGATGGTGTAAAAGCCATTGGATGCAAGTGGGTCTATAAAAGAAAAATAGGATCTGATGGTAAGGTGGAAACCTTTAAAGCAAGGCTTGTCGCTAATGGATATACTCAGAAAGAAGGAATCGATTATGAGGAAACCTTCTCGCCTGTGGCCATGCTTAAGTCAATCCGAATTCTTTTATCTATTGCTGCTCATATGAATTATGAGGTATGACAAATGGATGTCAAAACAGCTTTCCTGAATGGAAATCTTGAGGAAGACATCTACATGAAGCAACCAGAGGGATTCATTGCAAAGGGTGAAGAGCATCTTTTATGCAAGCTTAAAAGGTCCATTTATGGATTGAAACAAGCTTTAAGATCATGGAACATCCATTTTGATGAAGTAATCCAGTCATGTGGATTTATTCAATGTCCGGATGAATCATGTGTGTACAAGAAGTGTGATGGAAACGTATTGGTATTTCTTGTACTCTACGTGGATGATATTCTTCTCATTGGAAACAATATAAAGGTATTGTCGGGCATAAGGGTATGGCTTTCCATGCAGTTTGAGATGAAGGACTTAGGAGAAGCCGGACACATTCTAGGGATCAAATTAATAAGGGATTGCAAGAAAAGAATGTTGTGCTTGTCCCAAGCTTCATATAATCCTTGCTCGTTTTAGCATGTAAGATTCCATGAAAGGTTTTCTACCTTTCAGACATAGAATATCTATATCTAAAGGAATGTGTCCAAAGACACAACAGGAAATAGAGGAAATGAAGGCGGTTCCTTATGCTTCGGCAGTAGGAAGCCTCATGCATGCTATGCTATGTATGAGGCCGGATATCTGTTATGCCGTGGGCATGGTCAGTAGGTATCAAAGTAATCCAGGACAAGGGCATCGGACTGCTGGTTTACCGAGCAGATAATTTGTTACCTTTGGGTTATACTGATTCGAATTTTCAGTTAGATAGGGATGCTAGTAAATCCACCTCGGGCTATGTGTTTACTATTGGAGGAGGAGCCATAATATGGAGGAGTGTAAAGCAGAAATGCATTGCGAACTCCACCATGGAAGCTGAATATGTAGCAGCCTCTGAGGCAGCTAAAGAAGCAGTATGGCTTAGGAACTTCTTAATGGACTTGAATGTGATTCCTGATTTGCCCAAAGCTATCAAAATTTATTGTGATAACAGTGGTACAGTAGCAAACTCGAAGGAACCACGAGCCTATAAGGCGAGTAAACACATTGAGCGCAAGTACCACCTGATACGAGATATGTTAGAAGAGGGGAGGTAGTTGTCGCTAAGATTGCATCTAAGGATAACCTTGCTGATCCTTTTATTAAGAGCCTTCCAGCGAAAGCGTTTGATGGGCATATAGAAGGAATGAAGATTACATGCGTTTCAACAGATATGGCAGCGTAGTCTTTTAGTATAAGTGGGAGATTGTTAGATTCTACACTAAAAGTCTAGTTTTTTGTATGAACAATATTTTAATGATTTATTTGAAATGAGAATCATATGATCAAACGTTTTGCATATTATAAATTGTTTATTTATATGTCTTTGTGCAGAAGTCCATTTACTTTATACTGCAGATAATATGTTATGCGACAACACGCAGAATATCATATTAATTTCCTTAGAAAGTATAAACAGATGCTCACAACCGAGATGGACGGGGACTCTCTATCGGTATGGTTGTAGTGTGATTTGGTATTAGATTGTCTTGACTATAGAATCACATTAGTGCACTTTGTGTATTGAGTAGGACCGCTTGAGATCGTTCGTCTCATACTAACTAAATAGAAGAACTTGATCTATGTTATTATGGATGTTCGTGCTCTTAATCCCTATACAGTAACCTCGACACGTAGGGTAGTATTTATCTCTTTGATTCATCAATGGGTGAGATTTATATATTAAATCAATACACTCGGTGAGTTGGAAAATAATATTGTCTCTATAGTGTGCTGTTGATTGTTGAAGGGATCCGTGTCCGCTATAGGTTGATGATGTCCCCTTGAGGAGCTCATAAGGATTATCATGTAAATCTTGCAAGTGGATTTATTCCGGCATGATAATGAGGTTGGGTTGTACTACTCTTGGATGAGATATTAATTAATGGAGTTGTCAGTAACTTAATTAATTAATGGACGTTGTATATCTTAAACATGGGGAGACTGTCGGGATCATAATAAGAATGAGCCCATAACATAATTATGGGATTGGAGCAGCAGAGCAGTAATAATATTTTAGTGGACTATATTATTATTATTGGACTTAAGTATAAGCTTTGGACTAAGCTTGATTACTTAAGCCCAATGGAGGCCCAACTCCAATTTTCTCCTCCTGGTCCCTGTTGTAGCCCGTATATAAGTCATCTCAGCTTCCTAGAACGCTTACTCTGCATTTTTTTTTACATGAAAGAGAATAGAGAAAGCAGATTGAGAAGATCCTTAAGATCGTCGCACACACGACGTCAGGATTGAACTTGGGATATACAGCAGAAGATCAAGTGGTTGTTCTCTGCAGCAGTTCTTCAACAACATACCCGGGTGAAAGGTAATGTAAACTTTGATTTATTGCTTCCGTTGATCTAGTTTGCATGGAACCCTAACAGTTCACGCTAACCAAACGATCGAAAGCCAACATTTATATTAAAAATATTATCACTTTTTATTCCAATGAAATTTTTCTGAAATAATTTAATTAGATGGATATCACTTTTATTTGATTATGAATTACTCCCTCCGTCTCATTTCAAATGGTACACTTTCCATTTTGGACTGTCCCACAAAAGTTTGCACATTCCAAAAAAAGCAAAAGGTAAAAAAACCACCCTTCCCCATAAACATTATTTACAAAAAAACTATCTCTACCTAACATACTTTATCATTTATTTATTACATAAAAATACCATTATACCCCTAAAAATTTTCACTTTCTTAATCTCCGTGTCGGAATTGAGGATGCAATCTTTTGTGGGACGGAGTGAGTACTTTTATTATTCCAGTAAATTGTTCGTGACATATATTTTTTAATTAGTTATCACTTTTTAACGAAAATTGTTAACATTTTTCTTGATTATGAATTATTTTTTACTAAAAATGTTATCGCTTTTTATTATTCCAGTAAATTGTTTGTGAAATTTACATCCTTTTAATTAGTTATCACTTTTTTATGATTGTTTTTATCACTTTTCTTTTCAGATATTAATACTTTTCATTTATATTATAAAATTTTCATGAAATATAGTTCACAATAAAGTTATCACTTTTCATCAAATGAGTATCACATTATATAAATTTATAATTTTAAATTAAAAAATAAATTAAATTAATAATAAAATTATTACTAATAAAAATTTGAAGAATAAAAAATATAAATTAAAATAAAAAACGTAATACATAAATATATAGATATAATATTAAAGGCCAAATTAATTTAGTTCATAATTAATTTTTAAATTTTCTAATTTGATTAAAACCAAACAGAGACCTATAAAATATGCTTAATGGGCTAATAGATGATCCGTCTCACATAAGGGGATCCGTGAGTCGGTCTCACCCAAGTCTTTGCCTATATTTATATTTGTACATTCATCTATTTATTTATTTACACTTATTATATATATTTAATTAGATATATCATAACTATTTAATTAATTTATTTACTATACCTTTAAATTAGATTTTTATTTATCTTTCTATACTTTTAAACTTAATCCCCTATTGTTGTGGGATGTAACTATTGGCGTTTGATCGTTTGGTTTATTGGATTGTATACTAAAAGTCTAACTTTTATATGAACAATGTTATAATAATTAATTTGAAATGAGAATCATATTGATCGAATGATTGTGTCTTATAATTTATTTATATATACGATGCAATAGTCCACTTATTTTATACTATAGATAATATGTTGTGCGACAACACACGGAAGATCATATTATCAGTTTTCTTATAAAGTATAAACAGATGCTCACAATCGAGATAGACGGGGACTCTCTATCGGGATGGTTGTAGTGTGATTTGGTATTAGTTTGTCTTGACAATAGAATCACATTAGTGCACTTCGTGTGTATTGAGCAGGACCGCTTGAAATTGTTAGACTTATACTGACTTATAGAAGAACTTGATCTCAGTTATTATCGTGCTCTTAATCACTATATAATAACCTCGACACGTAAGGCAGTATATATTTTTTTGATTCATCAATGGGTGAAATTTACATGTAATTAAATCAATAAACTCAGTGAGTTGGGAAAAAGTGTTGTCTCTATGGTGTGCTATTGATTGTAGAAAGAATTCGTGTCCGACATAGGTTGATGATGTCCCCTTGATGATCTCATAAGGATTATCATGTAAACCATGCAGATGAATTTATTTCGGCATGATAATGAGGTCGAGTGGTACTACTCTTGGATGAGATATTAATTAATGGAGTTGTCAGCAACTTAATTAATTAATGGGCATTGTATATCTTAAACATGGGGAGATTGTCGGGCTAATAATAAGAAGGAGCCCATAACGTAATTATGAGATTAGAACAATAGTGCATTAATAATATTTTAGTGGTATATATTATTATTATTGGACTTAGGTGTAAACTTTGGGCTAAACTTGGATACTTATGCCCAATGGAGGCCCAACTTTAATTTCTCTTCCTGGTCCCTTTTGTAGCCCATATATAAGTCATCTCAGCTGTTCTAACCCTAGATGAGACACGCCTAACACGTGAGTAGGGAGGGAGAACAGCAGATTGAGAAGATCTTAAAGATCGTCGCCCACACGACGTCGAGATTGGACTTGGGAATACAGCAGAAGATCGGAAGGTTGTTTCCTACTGTTGTTCGTCAACTTCTATTATTTTTATAAAATTTTGTAGTTCAGCAAACTGTTCGTATGATATACTAACGGAAAGCCACTGAAGAGAGTATCGTTTTGGCGTATAGATCACTCATATCGGAGATCACATGAGAGAGTTATGCCTAAAACGGTGAGGCTGCACAGGCTGCCGGCGAGAATCTTTCTTCTCCAACATACCCTGGTGAAAGGTAATATGTTTCTTTGATTTCTTGCTTCTGCTAAATAAGAAGCATATGGAACCCCAACGGTTCACGTTAACCAAATGATCGACGCCAACATGGTTTAGGTGAATCGTTAGGATTCCATGCAAACTATATCAGCGGAAGCAAGAATATAATTTTGCATTACCTTTCACCAGGGTATGTTGAAGAAGAGATCGATCAGCAGCTACTAACGACCTTCCGGTCTTCTGCTGTATTCCCAAGTCCAATTTTAACATTGTGTGGGCGACGATCTTCAAGACCATCTCAATCTGCTTCCTCCCTACTCTCATCACGATAATAGGTGACAGAATTAGGGTTCCAGGAAGGTGAGATGACTTATTTATGGGCTACAACATGGATCAGGAGTAGAAATTAGAGTCGTGCCTCTATTGGGCTTAAGTATCCAAGTTTAGCCCAAAATTTATACTTAATTCCAATAATAATAATATAGTCTACTTAAATATTATTACTGCACTGCCGCTCTAATCACAAACTACTTTATGGGCCCCTTCTTATTATGAGTCCGACAGTCTCCCCTGTTTAAGATACACAATGCCCATTAATTAATTAAGTTACTGACAGCTCCATTAATTAGTATCTCATACGAGAGTAGTACCACTCAACCTCATTATCATTCCGGAATAAATTCACTTGCAGGGTTTATATGATAATCCTTATGAGCTCTTCAAGGGGACATCGTCAACCTATTTAATAGGACACGAATTCCTTCTACAATCAACATCACACCATAGAGACAACACTATTTCCCAACTCATTGAGATTGTTGATTTAATACATTTAAATCTCACCCATTGATGAATCAAAGAGATATATACTGGCTTACGTATCGAGGTTATTGTATAGGGATTAAGAGCATGAATATCCATAATAACTTAAATCATGTTCTTCTATATAGTCAGTATAAGTCGAACGATCTGAAGCGGTCCTGCTCAATACACACAAAGCATACTAATGTGATTTTATAGTCAAGACAAACTAATACCAAATCACACTACAACCATCCCGGTAGACTGTCCCCGTCTATCTCAATTGTGAGTATCTGTTTATACTTTATAAGGAAACCGATAATATGATCTTCCGCGTGTTGTCGCACAACATATTATCTACAGTATAAAGTAAGTGAACTTTTGCAATAACATATAAATAAATTATTATATGCAAAAAACGTTTGATCATATGATTCTTATTTAAAATTAATTGTTGTAACATTGTTTATACAAAAGCTAGAATTTTGTATACAATCCAACATTAACTAAACTACCCACAATCCAGCATATTTTCTCCTACGTATTATTCCTTTACATAAGTGGGTTCTACATCTTTATTTTTACTTTTTGAAAACCCTCTTCTCTAAATTTCCCATTCACGATTAACTCTCTTAACCAAAACCAAGTAAGTTTCATCTTCCAACACTTTATATGTCCATTATTTTACGCAAAATATTTATGCCCTTGTATTAATTCGGAATTGTGTTGAACTCTAGGAGAAAACCTTGTTGAAGTATACAATGTATTTTTTATATGTATATATGGACACTACTTTTTTTATCAAACAGAATACCCAATACCTTTTTACAAATTAATGAGTCATATTGCTGCTTAACCAGTTTAATCTGTCAGTAACTCACATAATCCATACTGGTGTCGATATTCATAGTGGGTTTACATACATGAGGCATATATTATTTAGATTCCATTGACATAATCACATTCTGTACACCACGATTTCCGTCTTAATATTTAATAAGTTGTTTATTTACACTTTAAACATTTTGTATGTATATTAATATTATTTTGGGGTTTAGTTCCTAATGAACTTATTTATCATATTTGTAGCGCTTATATATATATATATATATATATATATATATATAATATGTTATCCTCATACTAAGCATGTAGATATAAGTAATTATCTTATTTTTAAATAATTTTATTTTATTATCTATTTGGGACAGACTTTCATTTTAGGATTAATTGGAACTAAGTATTATTTATATTTTTATTTATTATTAGGCGACGAGAAGTTCGTGAGTTAGAAGTTCTGCCGCAACAATATTTTGGATTACAGTCAACTCAGTTTCATTTTAAAGATGGGAAAATTCTTACTTGACTCTATTAACTGCTACTAGTGGTATCTTTGAGTTCATGCATGTACGGATAGGTTTCCTGACCTTTATAGACGAGACATAAGTATTCTAACTTTTATAAACGAGACTTTTACTACTTCAATAATTGAGAAATCAGTTATGCAGTACATTTACATTTACATGATTGATGTTACATAATTGGTATTTGCATGTGGTATTTAATTCTGGCAAATATATTTCTCCATTGTGCTTGTGGTTTGCTCACCCATTTCAGATGGAGGAGTTGAAGTGGTGGGACAGAAGGATGATGCTTAGCACAATTTCTATTTTATTACGACTTATTTAATTCAAATTTTTCTAGACTTAAGAACTTATGCATTTTATTTCAGTAATTACATTTGGATTTTATATCACTTATTAACTTGGATCTTTTAAATTATTAAAATTTAATTCTTTTTAAGCTTCCGCTAAAGTATTATTTTCTATTTTATAAATTAAAGTATTTTAATAAGTAAAAATCTAGGTCGTGACAGTAATGTTAGGGCGTTAGACACTTTTGATTATATGATTTGATTGCCCTAAACTTGAATTTATTATACTACAGAATTTTTATTTCCTTATTGAAGAAGATATTTTGAGACTTCAAATTATTGTGTTTTGAGTTTTGATTCCTTTGATTATTCATGACGGTATCACTAATTGGATAGTTAATAGGATTCTCTTTTTTAAATGATAATTGTTGTTTCTTGTGTCAGTTTTAGGGGATTGGCATAAAATTCTTAAAACAGTTAGACAATCAATTTGGAATATTAATAACTTTTTAAAACATCATTATAAGGTAATTTGTAAGGAGTCAAAGGGATTAATAATTTAGTAACAAGAAAGGGAAAGCTGAAATAGCGCAAGCACCTATAGAGGAAGTGAGAGTTAATTCCTAATTGATTCTAGGTTTTTCAACTCATTATAAGTATTAGATCCTATCCGATCAAGGTGATTTAACTAGGCTTAGTGATCCACTTATAATCGTCTGCAGGTAATTAATTTGGGTCTAGAATAATCTGTCACATAGTTAACTGCGAATCTATTCTAACTCTAAACGAATTCCTAGAATTTTAGGTGGAATGGGGATTGTAATTCTTTCTACTTCTCGAGGTATAATGACAGACCGGGAGGCTCGCCTAGAAAGAATCGGCGGAGAAATTTTATGTTATATATGGTAATCCTTTTAATATCCAAATGGGATCCGAAACCTCTTCCTATTTGTAAAAAAAGGGGGGGTTGTCTAATATCGTTTCTCCTAAAAAAAATTCAAAAAAAAGTCTCTAGCTTGGGCATATAACCTCTAAAAGATTGAAATGAAAACTTCTCTTTCTCTTTAATGCTTTGGATTAGCTACAACTTGATAAGTTTGTTAACATTGGAGTTGTCTTTTTCTTAATTTTACATTTCATTTTGTGCTCACGATTGCTAAGATTGAATCATGCCATTGTTTCGGTTTAGTACTAAGAATTGTAAGTGTGTTTTTGCAGCTGTTTCTATTTTTGTTATGGCATCTAATTTTGCTTCTCAACTATTACTGCCTTTTTGTAATCTCTATCTCTTTCGAATTTACTCACTTGTGCTAGAATTTGTTGGTGCAAATTGAAAAAAGTAAATTTTATTGAGTTTTGGTTTCATTTGCAACTAGTTTAATGTAGAGTAACATAGTGAAATTCCAAAGCAATGAAATATGAGAAGTTCTTTTCTGATGAATACCTAGAAATTACTGGAGAGAGACACATATTGCTCATTTGCGAACGTAATCCATGTAGAAGATGGTTTGTCTGTGCTTATTAGCAGTCTTTTTTGCATTTCATTGGTAAAAGAAAGAAAATATTAACATCTTGGAATACCATAACGGTAGGATTATGCTTTGTAGATTAAACCTAATGCATTTTATTGAATACTTTTTAACTTTTCCATTTTCTAGGTTTCCTTTCACGAAATTATAAATGTAAAAAAGATATTAGGCATGGTCTAATAAATTAGTTGTGTAATTTTTTAATAATTTGATTTGGTGTTTAATTAAATTTAATATTGATCGCTAAGTTCTCCATGGTTTGCTAAAAGATGGTTCCAGGGAATTAATGCATGATAGAGAATTATTACAAGCTTTTTTTGTCTTTAAGATCAATTTAATAGGCACCATGAATTGGATAAGTACAATATTTGATAGGTATGTAACACATCTCATCATGACAAAATTTGTGGCTAATTGTGGACTATTAATGAGCCCTAGTCTAGTGACGATAATTTGTAATTAAATTGCATTTAAAAATGATGTTAGGACTAAAAGAAGAGCTTAATAAGATCTTGGGTAAAATTATGAGATCTGCATATTAGTTAGCACAAAGTGGTATTAGATTAGTTAGTAAGCAAGGGTGATTGGTTCTTGTTCTCGATTCTTCGTATGATTGCTTCACTTTCTCATGTTCTAATCATGATAATGATCTGGTTAAGTTTAATATGTAGTTAGGTCATCATTTTATATGATTTAAAGTTAAAATCTCTCCAGTAATACTATATAATCATCTTAAACCATGCGCAAATTGAAACAGATTGGGAACTTTTGAGACTAACAATAACAGATCCATTCGAAGCTTCAGTTATTACGTTGACTTATGCATTTAATATTTCCTATAATATTTTTTGTTACTTTTTAAAACATTTTGATTACTTTAAAGGTACTATGGGTTTTATTTCCAACTGTTATTTAAAAGAGTTGATTTAATTTTCTCTTTTCTCAAAGTAATTTATATAGCCTTCTCACTTTGCAATCTCTAGACTTGAATTTTTTTAAAATGTCCACTAAGTAATTACATTATTAGATTGAAGGTGGTGGTGTTGCCAGTGGAGGTCTTCGTGAACTAATCCCCTTCATTGCCCGAACAACAGTTACTGTTGGGATATATAGAAACTTTATGGAGGTACACATTTCAAAATTGACACTTAATTGTCTTTCATTATTTTCTATTTACATCTTTTTGACAATTTATGAAGGTGAAATTCATGGCTAATGCTTACAGTTCTGTTGCTTGAAGGAATAACTTACATGTTTATTTTCATTTTATCGAAGCTGCAAGATGTATGTTTTATCATTTCTATCTTGCATGTTACTCTCTCTGTTGAATTGTGTTCCTTTAGCTTATGTAGGAACACACATATTTATATCTTTAGTTTTGTAATTCTATAATACATTAGATACTACAGTTTTTTTTTTAATGTTTCTGTGTTTTGTGTGCATGTGAAGAATGAGCTAAAAGCCTTTAATGTAAGAATTTATACCTGCAAAAGCAGACCAACCAACACATTCATCAAAGACCTTGGTTTTGATGATACTTGTTACTACACTATGTTATTATTTGAGATCCCTTGTTCTCTGTATATATTTTCTGTTCACTACAACAAATTTGCAGAAAGACATCCCCAAAATATACCTATATTACGTGTTTAATTGTCACATTGGCGTATCTAATTATTGCATTATAGTAGAAGCTTGATAATTTGCTTAAATCTTTCCAGATCGAATTAATTCCATGAAGTGGAGTTGAAGGTTTGGGACTATGAATTGGATTAGTATGGTGTGGTAAATAATGCAATTTATGAAAGTAATTGTCAACATGGCGAGTTTGATGTGCTCATATCATTGGCATATGCAAGATTTATGTTCTTGATGTTTGATAAGCTTTTACCAACTTTGCATCTCATCATTCATTATCTTTTCTTGTAATGTGGATATCTTAGGTTTTAGTAAAGTTTGTGGCTTTACAAAGTTTATATTTCCCAAATTGAGCTTATTCTATAGCCGCAAAAAATTTTGCTTCTTGTGAATGGTCTTTTGGTTTTTATAGTTTAATTGTTGTTATGGCTTTTATGAGCAATTATGTCTAAAATAAATTCAAGATAATTGTATTAATTTTTAGATTGCCCAATTTTTATACTGTAGCACATCTCATCATATGTATCAGTTTGTCAACTTATGATTTTCAAATTCATGAATTCGAGTCAGTCTCTCTAATTTACTCGATTTACTCTTTTGTTTCTATTAGTGTCTTTGATTGTGCATGTGTTACAGTAATATATTAAGTAGATGACCAACCCTAATCGCAATGGTGGATTCATTTGTCTAATAAGCATGTCGATCATTCCAATTTATAGAAAATAGACTATTTTACTAATAAATGTAGTGTCATGCCACTCTACTTTTCTCAACACTCAGTGAGATCTAGGGCTTTCATATGCGATATTGTCAAGAACTTCTAAATTATTTGATAACATTTACGTAACTTTTGGTGAATGTATGGAACACCACCACCTATGAGTTGGAGAATCCATATTGTGCCTATTTATTTCCTTTTTTCCTCCTTCAGTTGATGGCTATTATTTCTATGTGATATTTGTTTTTTCAACTTTTTTGTTAATTTAATAATCTTCTAGTGGACTTGTATCACTTGGCATGATCTAATGCATATTCATATGTGTGACAAAGTTAAATAACCCAGTGCTTATTTTTGTCAAAGATGCTTTCAACATCTCAAACGAGCATCTCTTATATTAAGATAAATATTTTCCTCTTTATCTCTTACGATTTCTGGAGATGATAAGAATTGAATAGATATGACAATCTTTATGCTTGAATAGATATGACAATCTTTATGCTATTTCAATATCATTCATTATATATCATTCTAGAGATAAATGTTTTTTCTCATGTAATTGCAGTGAATCGACAAGAACACAAAGAGATTATATAATGTTAAGGCAAGAAGATTAGATTACATAAAGCAAGGTCAAAATACGTTCAACGTATTGTACTCTTATGAGTTTCCAACTTATATACATAGGTTTTATTTATGAAGAATTGAAGTTTGGATTTAATTAGTTAGAATATTATTATACTTTTCTGATGTAGAGGATGATTTTCTGTGTATTCGAAATTAAATATTTGAAATTCTTGTAAGAATTCGTATGTTTTGAGTTATATAGCATAACTGTATATAATTTTATTTTAATAATAATATAAATTTATGTATAAAATTAATAAAAATAAAATAAAATTATAAAAGACATCATGTAAAAGCCGATGTCTATTGGTGTGAAAATAATGTCTATGCAAGGATAGACATCGGTGGAGAAACGATGTAATTTGGTGCAAAATCGATGTTCTTTCAATAAATAGACATCGGTGGAAAATGATGTTAAATAGAAGCTAACCGATGTCTTTAAGTTGTAGGCATCAGTTAATAATCGATGTCTAATGTGTCTTCACCGATGCCTTTGCCAAGAAAGACATCGGTTTATAACTGATGCCTTTTTTCCTATCCGATGTCTTTTTTGGAAAAGACATCGGGGAATAAACGATGTCTTATGTGTGCAAACTGATGTCTTTTCATTGAAAGACATCAGTAAAAAACCGATGTCAAAGGATGCAACTGATGCCTATACAAGAGAAAAGACATCGGCTAAAAACCGATGTCTATCAGCGCCCATTTCAACTTCGGGGGCTTCAACATCGGCTGCTTGGTGAAATAGACATCAGTTAAGCATTTTTGGTGTAGTGATAATTTCTATTAGTAAACAAAAGTGAGATAAACCATTTAAAAATACAGAGAATCACATAAATAAATACACCAATCAAATACTTCGAATTTATCCATTTATATTGATTCCCTCAAAATAATATAAAATAAAATTCACTAACATCTCAAGCACCGTGAGTCTACATGCCACAATAGTGTGGACGTATACAAATCCAAACATTTACAAGAGAAGGTTTTACCTATTAATTTTATTTATCAACCTAACTTTATAACAAAATAATTAATAGTCGGTTCCTCTTTAGCCATGCAAATAACAACAGTGACTCCGATGAGGAGGATACTTATTATTTTCACCTAAGTGTTCACCATTATTTGATTCCATGTCCATTGTGCAAGCTTATGTCCCTTTAGATGGAAAAGATCACACACGCTCCGGTAACTTTCTACAATCATCAATTATAAGTTTGTCCAGTGATCCACAAATAAACTCATCCGATAGGGAGGAAGGCACTATAGCCAATATGCAAGCTTACATGCATCACACTACAAAACAATTATTATTTAATGAAGTCTGTACCAGTGATCCAAAAATATACTCATCCGATAGGGAGGAAGGCACTATAGCCAACACGTAAGTATACTTGCATTACATTACAAACCAATAATGGAGGCTGCGGGAATTATTAACCAATTCCCTCTCCCACTTAGTTATTTAACATCGAGGGTTTTTACATGCATATAATATTCCAAATAAAATACATAACCTAGCATGCTCCTATTACAGCACATAAGGCAGTAAATCACAGAGAATCATGCATACATATATAACAATAATCAAGCGATAAAATCAAATTATGACAGTTATATATCAGCGAATTCAATTGTTCGTCACCAAGCACGAATGTGGGAAACACAGACAGGGTTCGACCTCCCCGCTGAGGTTGCATGGATCGACCTTCCAGGTTAGGTCGCGGGGTTCGGGGCAGCGCCCCGAAACCTAATCCAAAAAATTGAAACCGGCCTTTTAAAAAATTTCCTTCAAATTTCATGCCCGCCATTCTTCCAGGACCAAGATAACCAACCGACAATGTGCGTATCTATCCGCGCGTCCAGTACCTATCACCATGAAACTTGACTCGAGCTAATTCTCATGGTGAGCTCGACTCGAGCACCTGTGTTCTAGCTTGCGCCACAAGCCAACCTGTTTGTCAGCCGCGTGTCCGCCCACCATCAGCTCAGTACGCTGATGTTTTCCGCCAGCATGAGTGCTCCCAATCATGCCTTCCTTACATCCGAGTCGTGCCATCCGCAGTCTCTGACTCGGGCCGACCGCAGTGACCAAACACCCCGTGCCACCAGCGCACAACCACGCCTGAGAAGGATCAACCAACGACGTGTCAATACCCAGCAGTGAGTGTTGCCTATCAACGACGTCCGGCTAGTCACGCATGAACCGATTGTGCTTGAATCGCGCTGTCAGCACACGTAGCCGCCGCGACTGACGTACCTTCTTCCATGAGACTAGCTTGAAAAACGTGTTGGACTCGCCCGAAAATTATGATGGACTCACCCAAAAATTATGATGGACTCTCCCGAAAATTATGATAGACTCGCTCGGAAAGAGCTTGTGACTCGCCAGAATGCTGAACCGACATGCAACCTTCTGTTGACTTTGCCTATGAGTTCCACCGACGAGGCTTTCCGACTGAAACCCAGACTGCAAATCATGATTCCAGTACCACCCACCAGCAACGAGCCCAACAACCACCACTGTCAGCTTTGGCTTGCTTCACATGTCATCGCCTTCGAACGCTGTTGTTCGGCGAAAAACAAACAAGTTTCCCGAAATCACCTAAGCCCCGGCCACCATGTGAAGTTGATGAAATCGCCACCCACACCACCTTTTGAAAGTCCAGCTGCTTGCGCTGGCAACCACGGAAATGATCCGTGACCCGCCCAGCAATTTTCAAGGCCTGTTCTGCCGTAAAAAATCATCCATGCAGCGGCGAAAGCTGCTCCACAAATCCATCTTTCACCATGTTATTTTGACGTTCAATTCCGTCACCAGCCACCCACGTCCATCACCACTCATACCGTGTTGCAGCCTCTCGCTTCTTCTCACTCGTAAGCCATGTGACACCAGTCGTGCGCTGAAAGTGTGTGTAGAGGGTTTCCAACAAGAATCAAGTTCTAAAACCCTAGCCTAACCTGTCTCGCTTCACTATGAAATCAAAGCTCAGATACCAATTGTTGGCGGTCAATCGTTTGGTTAACGTGAATCGTTAGGGTTCCGTGCAATTCTATATCAGCGGAAGAAAGAGTATAGAATCATATTACCTTTTACCAGGGTATGTTGTTGAAGAAGAACAGCTACAGAAAATAACCTCTTGATCTTCTGCTGTATTCCCATGTCTGATCTTAACGTCGTGTGGGCGACGATCTTCAAGATCTTCTCAATCTGCTCTTCTCCCTCTCTCAAACGTGTTTTAGGCGAATAAGTTAGGGTTTTGGGAAGCTGAGATGACTTATTTATGGGCTACAACAGGGACCAAGAGAAGAAATTAGAGTCGGGCCTCCATTGGACTTAAGTATCCAAGTTTAGCACAAAACTTATACTTAAGTCCAATAATAATAATATAGTCCACTAAAATATTATTACTGTACTGCCGCTCCAATCACATAATTACGTTATGGGCTTCTCTTATTATGAGCCCGTCAGTCTCCCCATATTGAAGATATAAAATGCCTATTAATTAATTAAGTTACTAACAACTCCATTAATTAATATCTCATCTGAGAGTAGTACCACTCAACCTTATTATCATGTCGGAATAAATCTACCTGCAGAGTTTCATGATAATCCTTATGAGCTCCTCAAGGGGACTTCATCAAACTATTTAATAGGACACATATTTCTTCTACAATAAACAACACAACATAGAGACAACACTATTTTTCAACTCACCGAGTTTGTTGATTTAATATTTAAATCTCGCCCATTGATGAATCAAAGAGATACATTCTGGCTTATGTGTCGAGGTTATTATATGGGGATTAAGAGCACGAACATCTATAATAATTGAGATAAAGTTCTCCTATATATTCAATATAAGTCGAACAATCTCAAGCGGTCCTGCTCAATACACATAAAGCATACTAATGTGATTTTATAGTCAATACAAACTAATACCAAATCATACTACAACCTTCCCGATAGATTGTCCCTGTCTATCTAGATTGTGAGCATTTGTTTATACTTTATAAGAAAACCGATAATATGATATTCCGCGTGTTGTCGCACAGCATATTATCTACAGTATAAAGTAAGTGGACTTTTGCAATAATCATTATAATATGCAAGACATTTGATCATGTGATTCTCATTTCAAATTCATTGTTAAAAATTGTTCATATAAAAAGCTAGAATTTTAGTATACAATCCATCAATAACTATATTCATGAGACGAATGGAATATATATATATATATATATATATGTGTGTGTTTGTGTGTGTATATATGTATATATATATGTATATATTCATTGTGAGACTTTCTCATGGATCTCGTTCTATGAGACAAATTCTTCATTAACCCAAGAAATACATTTAAATGAATTTTTTATATACTATTAAAGTGAAATAAGTTTCTTAAAATAGAATTGAAATACGTGAGGTGTTAAGTTTAGGTGTCTTAAGCATATATGACTTCTCTTAATTTGTGAGGTGACAATTTTAATTGGTTGGTTGATTCTAAGGAAGTTATGGGTTCAAACCATTTGTTTAAATATTTTTATATATATATACTTTTAAATGAAAACTTTTAAATTTTGTTGGACAGAAATTTTAATTAATGTTGGGAATTATACCTAGGTTGTTTCTTTTGATGTTAGTATAAACTCAAATTCCGCATCATTCCTATTTATATTATTACATCTAATTAATTTGTTCTGCCCATTAATCATCTCGTTTATTTTTTTTCAAAAATTAAATCACTCAAATAAAGGGCTAAAATATTGATGGCTTAAATCGAAGTAAATGATATATATTCCATTTTTAAAATTACTAGTCATTTATAAATACTGGTTGCTAAGAATTATAGCTACGCATTTCAAGAACAACACTTTATCGTTGTTATGTAACAAAGTGAGTATCATTCCTTAATTTGTTGTTTAGTATAAAAAAATTATTTTTATGTTTTTTTAAGATAGATAGATAAGGAATTTTATGTTTAATATTTTTTCACTTTAGTAATTTTGAAAAGTGTGTTTATTATTTTTTTATTTATTTATTAAGGTTCTGTCATGGTTGGCTGAAAAAATGAGTTTACTTTAATAATACACAATTATCATTATCAATTGGTTAGTGTATTCCACTAAGTTTTCTTGTTGATATATTAACTTTAATAAAATATGATAACCTTAAAATATTTGTACAATGTAATTGCCTTTTACTTATTTTAAGTTTTATAAAACCTACCACATTGCGTAATAAACTTATTGGGAATAAGGAATACATTTATCGATTTGAAAATGACTTCTCTCAATGGGTTAAAATTGATTAACTATAAAGGCTAATACTACTGTGCACCTGTGTTCACCCCAATATACGATGCACCCACTTTCAGAAACGTATACAATATAAAACAAAAACATGTACAATTATGTACAAAAATGTATACACTTTGTTAGTGAATTTTGTGTTAGTTTTTTTAATGAAAAATTCAGTGTAAAAATATAAGATTATTAAAAAACATGTATACACTATTGAATAAAAAGTTAAAATGGATGCTAGTTTTTTAATGAAAAACTGAGTGTGAAAAAAGTATACAATTATTAAGAAACATGTAAACAATATAGAATAAAAAGTTATACATATATGGGTGAACCCTTGCACCTAGGTGCACCGAATATCACGTCAACAATAAATGTTTTTCGCTTTTATTATACTTACTACGTGCTTCATCACTAGAGGATGGAAGTACCAGGGTCAATCATAAAAATTTCCATCCCTGAGTCGGGATTTAAATTTGGGTCTTACTTTTAATTCTTTATAAATTTTGTTTCAAATTTTGTATCTCTTTAAAGTATTCTTCTTAATATTATCATAATACATGATTAAAATTCCTTTTCATAAGTATCTTGATTTATGAGAAAAATAAATTTAATGCGTAAAAAATAAAATCAGTAAGAAAATAATAACAATATGAGAAAAGGAGATATAGAAAAATCAAATACTCTCACTGTCCCATAACTTTTTCACAATTTTCATTTTCTTCTATCTCATAAAAGATTTCACATTTCTAAAATCACAAATGCTTTTGTAAACCGGGTTTACATACGTTAATATGTAAACCCTGTTACTCTTTAGTACATACAAAATTACTCTTTAGACACATAAATAGTTACTCTTCTAAATTAAAAAATTATTCTTCAAATTCTTGTAAAAATTATGATTTTCGATTACATTTTAGAACATGAAAAATTACTCTTTATTGACATGAATTATTACTCTTTTATAAAAAAATTATTACTCTTCACAGAATTAATTTTTATATATTAAAGAGTAATTTAAAAAAAAAAGATTTAAATGTTAACTCGATTTACATGAGACTCACCTTCTAAAATAGTAAAACAAATTAAAACAATTAATCTCCTTCACACACTTTATTGACAAAAATATTACTCTTTCCTAACACATCTAATACACTATATCAAATATTTATTACAAATAAATATCAAATATCTCCCAAAAGTAAAATTTTACTTTCATGACAGAATAAATAAAAATAGAAGAAGTTAATCGAAAGATACTTACATAAAATGTTAAAATAAGAAAAAAGGAATAAGTATCAAATTAGAAAAAAGGTTTGATGGAATTGAGAATCGAACATGAAATCTCTTGAGATACTATCTCCTTCAATACTACTTAAGCATCACGCCCTTCCAGTACAAATTGGAGATTATATATATAAATAAGATATTATAAAATTGTGAGCCCCAAAAATTGATTAAAGTTTTTGGGCTTGAGTTGATAGATTCATCGGACTCACATCAGGACCGACCCTAGGAAGTACGTGATTGAAGAACTTGGAAATTTTCCATGAGATCAAGTTGTCTTTAAGATTTCAGATATGAAATCAAGATATTTATGAATGGTCTTTGATGTATTTAGCACATCTATTAACAATCCTATTTTGATATCTTTCCATGATGATGATTGATTAGTGTGAAAATCTGCGTATTTTAGGGTCCGTATTAGCACTGTTTTGTGGTATTTATATATGTATTTGAGCATCTTGTGGTTGAATTGCATACAATTGTGTTACAGATGCAAATGAGGTGTTATTTCATGTTTTTAGGTGGAAAACAAGGTAAAAAGAGAAAACGGAAGTCGGGAGCGAAGTCGGGGAGGAATGAAGCTAGCACGAATCGTGCCAGTCGAGGAGTGCACTCGTGCCGTCCATCCTCACCCAATCATGCTGCACATACTACCGAGCATAGCCGCCCCAGCAGAGATGTGTCGCCGTGCTGCCGAGTGCTACTGAGGATTCCCGCAATAGTACCACGCCCGTGCCAAGTAGCTGCTGAAGAACTTCACAAGCGACCTGTCGGCACGATTGTTTAGTGATTTAGTTTGACCAATTTAAATTGGATTTCGTAGAGCTATCCATCTTCTCACTTGAACACTTTCATATTAATTTAATTTGCTACTTTATTATTTTAGTATTTATTTCTTGCATCTTTAGTTTAATTAATTCTATTAAAATACCCAAATTTGTCTTAAATTAGAGTAGTCATAAATTGAATTAAATATTGAGTCTAGAATTATTCTTTGGGTACGATATTTTACTTGGTCACACGCTGAGCTACAATTGATTCCCTACACTTGGGGACGCACATAAATTTGTGAACAAGCAAATGGCGCCGTTGCCGGGGATAGCGTTAGATACTTATAAATCTTTTGTGATTTATTTTTGTTTAGGACGTTAAACTTTGTGCTTGATTGGAGGTAACCCATCCTTTTATTTATTTATTTTTTTTTGTTGTTTCTTGTGCTAGGTGATTTATACTCAAGGTGTGTGCTTACACTTAAGGTAATTACATCCTTTGAAACTTAGATTTAGCTTACGTTTTCATCTAAGTTTGGGGGTGTGATGTTCTTCCCTTGCTTTAGATATACTTGAGAAATTATTGAATCCAATGAAGGGAAGTGAGTTCTACAACTGAGGTTTCGACTTGACCAAGTTGCGTGCAACTTGAGGAACTCTTGAAGGTGATGAAGAGAAGTAAGTTCTATCTGAGGCCTAGGCCTGACCGAGTTGTTTAACTCGAGGAACTAGCAAGATGTGAAGGAGATTGAAATCAGGTTACTTTGTTCCTTATTCTAATTTTTTTTTTGAAAGTTTTGAATTCTTATGAGTGAGGAGCATGAGCTTTAAATTCTGATAACCTGAATTTCATGAGGATTTATGAGCTATTATGATGCCTATGTTAAGATGTTGATTATGATTGATAAGGGGAATATGCTTTGATTCTTTAGTACTTGAAGTTCTTGATGTGTTTGTTATGATGTATGCGTAGCCTTGAATGGTGCTTGTTCATTCTATGAAAAAACCAAATGAGATTTGAGCTTATAAATCATGTTACATGGATGCATGATTATTTTTTTTCTTGAGCGTATCGTTCTTGTGCTTTTATTGTAGAACTTGTCTCGAGTATCCTTGAATATTTGAGAATAGTCTAGTGGATTATGGAAATGATATTAGACCATCTTTGATTTTTAGCCCATTTTTCCAAAAAATTTACCTAAATTCATTAAATCCTTAGCCAGCCTATTGAGCCTTAAATATCCATTCTTTGAATAACTCGTTTGAGCTTAATCAATATTTGAATTTTTCTTATTTTACTTGGATCAATTAAGTAATTGTTGAGGAGGTTAGAAGAAGAATGTGAATGTGTTGGAGTTGAAAAGGATGATGAAGAAAGGAGAAGAAGAAAATGATATAAAAATCCTATTAAGTCGAAAAAGAAAAAAAATGGAAAAAGAATTAGTTGAAAAGAAAAAAAAAGAAGGATCATTTTGGCGCGTAGATCACTCAAATCGGAGATCAGATGAAAGAGTTATGCCCAAAACAGTGAGGCTGCGCGAGAATTCATTCTCTTTTTCAACATACCCTAGTGAAAGGTAATATGATTTTATGTTCTTACTTCCACTGATATAGAATCGTATGGAACCCACCCTAACGATTCACATTAACCAAATGATCGAACGCCAACAATGTGGTATTTCATATCATCAAACTTTATAGAAATTATGTTTCATAGGACCTATATTAGCTTATAAATTATTGTAAGGTGGTACTTCCCTAAAATATATACATCTTGTAGCTTATAAGGACAAAATTGAAAGAAAGATATGTTAAATAGAGAACTTACAACAGTTTTGTTAGTGAGATCCTGGTTGAGAAGAAGACTTGTATCATTAACTTTTGCATCCTTGTTTTCTTAATTCAAGGTCTCTTCATTAGCTTTTATCATCGCTCTATATTTGACTCCCACCCTTCGTATCAAGTGTTATGTATTGCATATGTAGAACGATCCTAGCTGTAAACCAATCTTACAATATCTGTAAATATCAAGGTAAACTTTCGCAAATTCATTTCCACATTAATGTGTTCTATTAAAACATAAATGCATTTACTAAGAAATTATTAAAATTGAAAATTTATTTATTTTTCTAATTATGAAAATTGTCCTTTCACAAACTTATGTTGTTGTGTAATTGTGTATACAAGTTCTGAACAAATCGGTTTTTCTCAAAAACTATTCTCAAGCTTATCACATGTCTACTCTATATCAAGCACTACTTCTTGGATGTAGATCTCACTATTTGATTCATTAGTGTAGCCATTCTGTAAAATGTATTCCTCATAATTTTGTAGAAATGAATTATTTTTTCTGATTTATTAAAGCGAAGAAAATACACTCACAAAAGTCCCAAAAATCCTCGAACCTATATGCAAATAACATGTACAGATCAAGACTGTCACTAGAAAAGCCATCACACCTTAACAATTATAAAATGTCAATAAGTTTATAACTATTTTAGTTTTCCCATTTTACAATAATAACTGATATGATGGGAAAAATAAAAAAAATACCACCTATAACTTAGTTCTCTTATCCAAGTTGAGGAAAACTATTAAATAGCGCTAAGCTTTCATATAAAATGACGCTAGAGTGATTGTGCAAGTGCTCACAGCTTTGGGATCATGATCATCTGAAACTACTTACTTAAGCTTTTGAGTTGACTCCCAGTCATGCTTAGTATGTCTTTGCCCATATTCTTTAAAAAAATAAAATATCAAATATATTATATGTGCATGCATAGATATCCCTATGAAGTAAAAAGAGCTAATTGACCAAAATTATGAGAGTAAATAAAAATTCATGTAACATAACACTGATGCAAATATTACTTACATGTATGATTAAAAGGCATCTTGGTAGCTAAATTCAATCTAAGTAAACCAAAACGCATCTTTATTAGTACTAAATATTTAAGACGTGCGTTGCGCATCGTCAGCACATTTCACTCGGTAATATTTCTTTTGCATTTTTTTATGATAAAATGTTGAGCTTCACATTTAAATTTTGTATTCATGAACGAACCACATACTTCTTAGAGTTCCTCATTTCTTAAAGGTGAGCTTCAACTTGTTAATCACCTCAACGAACAACAAAAGACTATTCCTTATCATCCTTCATTAGTGGTTCAGGATCTTTTTTTCCGAAAATAGGGTGTATAATACCATTAAAAACAACATTCGAGTAGCTGTTATGCTTGATGCATGCATTAAATAGCCACTTGACATTCTCGAATTAAACAATGAGCCATTTCCCCTAATCCGATGAAGAAAAACTTACGCGTAAATCTTGTGGGTAGGTTTATGGACAAACTAAAAAATGCAACATCTATTAAACTGCGACTTGAAGCATCACCAAAATTAATTGGAAAAAATAATTGAAACCAAAGCATCAACACACAAAATACCATGTATATGCACCAACAAATATATACACAAAGTAAATGAAAATAAACGTGAGACATTCTTGTTATCTATATATAAATGAATTTAATATATATAGGTACTATAAAGCAAGATTTCTTTTAAATTGTCCAGGGGGCAATGGTATTTTGGAGATACTTTCCAAATCTTACTTAAGTAGTCTGCTGACATTCTTGTAAATTGACTGTGGCAATTGAAATTATTAAATAAACAACACTATTTCGTTAAGGCAGATAGTTGTTTGCTTTTAATACACTGATAGGAAATAATTTTCTTATGGAACGCGTATGAAATCGTAAACAAAGTGTATTACAGTACCCATGAGCTCGTGATCTCTAGCAGAGTATAGGGTGGAACAGATTAATGTAAAATGATGAGATTAATACTGAGTACTCATAATCTTTATTATTCCACATCTACTAATTTCCTATTAATAATGTAATGTGGCTCCAACCATGGGACGAAAAAAATATGACTGAATTTCTTTAATTATCTCATAACTATAGCTACTATTATCAGTAAAATTGGAAAATATTAAACAATAGAGCTTCCCATTATAATCATAATCATATCCTAGCTCAAATTAAATAACTGCCAAACATACAAATAAATTGAAATTCCTTCATAATAATAAAAAGATTAATAGCTGTCAGAGATAAATTAATATATTGGGACGCTGGTAGACTTTGCACATACTTCAACTAACACATGACAGAGGATAGAGTTCATTTTAACATGATGTGAAAGAAATTCATCTAATATAAGCTAGGTATCTCTATTAGCTACTAACTTATTAATCATAGTAATATATTAGAGTCAGACACAGATAACATAAATTTTTAGTAGCGTTTAGATAATATAATAAGTAAATGATTGAAAGTTTATCTGAGCATGTGAGTGGAAAATAAATAAAAATTTGAACTGCACTATAATAAGTAAAAAAACACAACTGTGATTACGAATCTTGTTCCTACTTAAGGTTGTGAGTTGGTGATGCTTGTTGAGAAATTTGTATATTTTTTGCTGCAGTATGAGTAAAACCAAAGGTCATTATGTCAGTACTAAAAAAGTATGATATATTTGATGCAAGTAAATAGTTTATCCAGAAATTGGAGGTGTATAATGTATTATGAATTATCACTTAGGCCTTTGTTGCCAAACTCCTGCTAGAAAACTCTCATTTGTTTGGTCACCTACCATTATTCATGAGTTTCTATACCTGGAAAATTTTAAAATGATACTAAGAGTTCAACTCATAAATTGCAATATTATACCGGAAGCTGAAGCCTGAAGTTTTATCATATTGCGAACCACAACCTTAACCATAAATTTTAAGCATTACAATAGAGCAAAAGTAACATAGATGCAACTAAAAAATTTCTAGTTGTGAAAATAGAAAATGAATAGGCTCGCGAAAAGTAGTTTACATGAAAAAATAGAATATAGAGAATTTTAGAGGATCACACATGGCCCACTCCAAACACTGCATACACATATATGTGCATACTTATCAGTTATCATGCAGGTGAGTTGATCCTTAACCAAAATGTTGCAGAAAAATGCAATGAGAATGAAGGTGTCCATATTGTTCAAAGTATTTGGTATACCCACATTCACAAAGTTATGTAACTCATGATTAATGTTAAATCAATTAGAATGATTACGTGAGATTATTCTTAAATCTCATGCTTCCTATTGCACAAAAGTTGCACCTTGAATGATGAACCTCTTCTCCCTTCTCATCAAAATAATTTTAACCAACACTAAATAAAGCAACAAAGAACCCTGTCAATATGATCAGATAACTTATCAAAATAACCAAACATTTACAACACATAACTAACCCTTCGATGAACATCAAGGTTATACCCATTTCAGCCATATGGAGTAATCACATATGGAATTATCCTAAGATTATCCATTTTAACTAATAACAAGAAAAAAGGGAGCAGTACCTTTGCAAAGATATCATCTTAGCAGGAACAACTACTGAAGAAATTAGACAACGATGGAAGTGTACTTAAGAATTTCATAATTACTTACTGTGGGATGAAGCCCAACACGGGGAGGATCAACTATGGCCACAACATTTTTGAAATGATGCATAGGAGTTGTACTGCTTTCAGGACGCAACTCTTCTCCAATTATGTTTCGTTATTTGATTTACTTGTATCAGATTCCTTCCCATGGTCAACAATTGAGGTACCTCCTTGACTTACAACACCATTATCCAGCCTCTTCCCCTACCCTTTTCTTACTTGGTCTTCCTCCCACGTCTTATCCTCCTCGTCCTCTTTATCACTAACCATTCAATTCCCCTATCTTTTGGCATTGCTCTATCCCAAAGTCCTCGTACAACCCTTTTTTATAACTATCCATCAACTTTCTAGCCAAAGAATACAATCCTTCCCATAAATTTGGGCTCCTAATCGCACGAACCTTCAGGCTCACCGTAATTACTCCCTCCTTCTACAACTATTTAATCTGAAGCCGCAGTTTTGGCTTGCCTCAGCCTCTCTCTCTTAGCCCTAATTGCTTGTATTGTGGCCTGATCAAGTATTACTCCAAATTTAAAACCTTGCACTTGTGATCATAGCTCATCTCATCTTGATTTCTACCAGCACTTCCATAATCTAAGTAATTTGAAATAGTGGGATTTATCTTCACATTTCAAGTGGAGGAAGTCAACTCTAGCTAGCAAAATACTTTCAACTGCTAATTATTATTTGAAAGGATTACGAAAATGGAATTATTTGGAGCAAGCAACAAAATTAAACTCTTGGAAACTGAAATCATACTTGAAAGTTGGGGAAAGGTACTATGTGGTCTCATCCAATTCAGCAATTGGGATATCCAGTGGGCCTATGGAATAAGATCCATCCTGAAAATTCATAGACGAAACTTTTAGTAAAATTAACACAAATATTCTTCATATATCATATATTAAACAAATGAGAAGCCAAGAACACTATAGGTGCTCATTTTAATTCTATTAGTATCTGGTTAATTTGAATGAACAAAGGAGTCGAAATCAAGTTTTGTTCTGGTTCTACTAAAATATAGAGGATTATAAATAAAAATAAAGTTAATGAAATTAGGTATTATAACTTCAAAGAAAAGAAGACCAGGTTACATCCCCATAACATCTTCGAATTTCCATCAGTTGTCTATACATCTTAATTTTTAATTCCAATAACACCAATTATATTACTTTAAAGAGCTACAATTATTTCCATCAATCTCTACCACCCTAAACCATATAGCTTAAAAGAGCTTTGAATAGTATGGAATATAAGTGCCTAATGAATACTTCAAACACAAATCAACGAAAAATTAGCTCGTTAAAAAGCCAAAATTATCAGTTTCCTTCCAACTCGGCAATAATTTTTCTTAGCCTTCACTTTTGTCCGAGCCTTTTTTGTCTTCTTTTGGTTACCGATAAATCAGTTCAACTTTGATTCTTTATATCCAAGTTGGTCTATAAAATCATTAAACGATCAATTCCTTCTTTCATCTTTCACTTCAAAATGGGGATCATGGAATCTTAATTAATTATCTATAATTGAGTTTCAAGATTCAAATTGATGTTATTGCAAAACACGAACTCACAGCAACGTGGTAAACTATACCACAACCTCCAAAAGAGAAAAATTCATAAGCAATTATCAAGAACCTTATTTAGTTACTGAAAATTAAGAAATTACCAATTTTAAAAAAAATGCTTAAACATCAGTTAAGTATAATCCAGAAATTCATGATTACATCATACATCCAAAAAATTATAACACCTCTTCGATTCCCAAGAACACACAATAATAACAGCGTTCAGAGAAACGGAAGAATTAGAGACACAGATGCAAAAATGCTTACTTTTCCTCGTAATTTCAATCAGGTAAAGATTTTGCAGAGTCCAACCACGGATGCAGTTTGGAGGGCAGCCATGGGAGGCTTATAACTGACTGAATTGCAGAAAATTGTAGGTGAATGAAGTGAGAGAACAAACGACGTTGAAGTTTATCATCATGCCTCTCGTAGCTAGGCTTCCTGCAATCTTCCTCCACGGATCGGCCATAGTTATTACTTTCATACTCATCTATTTGATAACTGGGACGGCAGAGTGGGGTGGCAGAATTGGCTATAGATATTCCTTTCGTACTCGTCTATTTGATAATTGGGGTGGAATAGAGGAAATTTTAACTAACGGAAATTTAATAAAAGGAAGAAGGAGAAGGTGAATAGATTGATTACGAATAAAATTTTCATTTAAATAATGATATGATGAAATAACTATGCAGAAAGTGAGAAGACAAAATAATTATACAGAAAGTGAGAAGACATTTAGCCTTTAAATTAGGATAAAATTGTAGTTATAAAAATGTGTAAGGGACAAAAGTGTCTAAAATTATTTTACAAGTTCAAGACACTTTTAATATATTAGGATATAGATACCTTATGTAACTCAAATCTTATTGGGCTTTATTCTCCAATAAAAGTAGATAGATGTTCACTTATTTAGGAATTCTGAACAGAGCATATATCTTTTTAAAAAGTAAAGAGTAAAAAATATCAGTTAATTTCCCACATTAGAGAGACTACAATATCAAGCATAGGTAAAAAATGTCTGGTTTAAGACATAAGTCATTCTTTCTTGTACCATTTGGGAATGACACAGTGGTAAACCACATCTACCTCCTAAAGCATGAATACATTTACATATTCGTAATTATTAATTCGTGACCAATTAAAGACAATGAACTACCAATCTTGCTTATAACATTCTTCAAGCATGCAAGAAGCGTATTAAGATTTCAGCTCATTAAATCATTTCACCCATTAGAAAAACTCGAAACTTTCTGCACCAGAAAGAACAACTAATTTTTCATGGCCACTTAAACCAAACTATCTTCTTTAAAATGAATGGTTAAAAAGTTTTATACAAGAGATTACATAACTTCTCATAGTACTATTTGATCATATTTCGAGAATAAACTCAGAACTCTTGTATCTTAACTTTCAACTTTCAATTAACAGACATATAAAAGGACTATGTGTATGCACACTGTCGGGTGCCCAATGGTGCAAAGTGTGTTTTTGGTACGATGTTGTCCTAAGTGTGGTGACACTTTGAATAACACTGTATGTATCAGAATGTAACTTGACTAAGTATAGAATAAGTTGTAAATCAGTGGAAGACTTAACACACGGATTACTCAATCTTTCCACAAACATTTGCAAGTTTGTGGCAGCCTCATGGCATAAATATCACTATTGTAAAATGTGATTACAAAAACAGACTCTTAGGTGTAGAAACAATTCTTCCACCCTTCGAATACAAAATCGGATCTAAAATCCAAATACGTTCCCAAATGGCAGAACCTAGACTTGCTAGAATCTAAGCCTACTTCACGTGTGGGCTTCCACTGCTTGTGAACAGTGCACACAAAATGTATGGGAATAACAGTAGACAACTGATGTTGAACCAAGTGTTACAACACCAGTACAAGCACTATGACAGAAACCTATCTAGGATCTTTTACACAATATAATGGGATCGCCTTTAAGATCACTTGACATGGCAACAAGCAGCTTCTATTTATAGATAGCTGCAGGTTCCAAATGATGAGTGACCCACGTAGGAGATGTAGAAACCACCCATGCAAGCTCAAATAACCGCCTACTAAGAGAGGTAGTTATTTTCGCCTTTTAGATCCTTCTAGAGCTTACAGATCTTTCTAGTTTGCTCCAGGGTCCTCAAGGTCTATGTTTGACTTGGTCTTTGCGTCCAACATGTTCAACACTTCAACCGTAACAACCCTGAAAGAAACATTAAGCACAACACCAGTCAAAACAACAAAACAATGTTAGTGGTTAATAAAACAACTAGTGGAGGACAGGTGTGATTCCAGATGTGATGACACTGGTCTCAATACTTCACATCAACAATCTCCCCAGTCACGTCTATCCACAACCACATAACCTGATGCAAGAAAATAATGCAGAACAAGATATCCAAAGTAATACATCAGATGTTAGTTCGACAGTTGTGCAAAAATAATCAAGCATTCTAAAGCATAATTACCAAAGTGATTAAAGATAACCACTTAAGTAACATATAAGTCCAGAGCTTAGATCAGAGTTTAAACATAAAATAAAGTATCTAGTCACCATC
This sequence comes from Pogostemon cablin, assembly GCA_023678885.1. NCBI lineage: Eukaryota > Viridiplantae > Streptophyta > Magnoliopsida > Lamiales > Lamiaceae > Pogostemon > Pogostemon cablin. The sequence goes on from CM042954.1 coordinate 6,442,886, forward strand.
AGAAAATAAAAATTAGTTTAACATCCCATCATCAAATAGTTAGCAAAGTTAGTGAGGCAGCAGCAGCTTTCAGTCATCGGCAGCAACAAGCATGAACACTTTGATCTCTTTGCTGATCTCCCCCTCACCATGTGAACTCCCCCTAAGTTGTAGCATTACCAGCAGCATCACCTGCACCAGGAATATTTCCAGCAACATTTCCTTCTTTTAGTTCTTCAGTGATGTCCTCAATCACAATTCCTCGAGAGCCAGAGCTTTCAACTGCAGTAGGTTGAGCAGCAGCAGCAGGTATATCTCCCCCTGTGGGTGTGGATAGCAGCTTACTCCAGAACTGAGCTCTTTGTTCTAGAATGTCTGCTTGTCTGTTCATAGCATTGGCTTGGAGTCTGAGGTTCGAGACATGTTGTGCCAGGGCAGCAGCTTATTGCTCAATGTACTTATGATTCAGAGTAACAGAGATAACTTCTCCAGCTTGTGCAGAAGAGTCAGGTCGAACCGAAGTGTTGGCAGTATCAAGAGCAACATTCTAAGTACCAGCAGTAGCAGGGACAGGAGCAGGGTTCACATAGGGTAGATCAACTACACGGTTACCTTCAAGTAGTGGTTTAGCAATACCAAGAACTAGAGCACTTGAGGAAAAAAATCACCTTTACCTTTCCTAGCACCTTGACCAGTTAACAGACAGTGAATCATAGAAGGATAAGGTAACTTACCAACCTTGGAGATATTTCCACCATAACTGATCAGATTCTTATAAATCACTCTACCAAGGTTAAAAGGCAAGTTCTTTCCTATCTTATGATCAACACAACATGCTCAGTGGTAACTCTAGTGGTATTGGAGGAAGGCAGCCAATTGTAAACACATAGATTGTGCAATATTGCATGTAAACTAGTCAAATTTGGACTGAACAACTTCTTAGGCTAACTAATAATTAAACCTCCAGTTATCTCAGACACAATCTCATCCATGTCATCAATTTCATCATCACTTTCAGCATTTAGAGTCCCTAAACACTCATTAATCTTTGTAGGAGAAAAATCATAAATCTCACCCCTAAAGAAAATTCTTCTAAATTTGGGACTCGTACTTTTAATCATATTAGCACAGATGTGTGCATAAAACTCACAACCCAATTGGTGCAGAATGAGGTAGAGTACTTGAGTGATTTCAACAAGCTTCTCTCTCTGAAGAAGTTGAGGAGGTTGTGTGGAGTGAGGTCTGCATCCTTCATCTTTCTTTTATGAATTATATCCTTCTTGACAAACTTTTTGCATCTGGCTTTGCCATCAGATAAGTAGAAGTTCCCAACTCCAAAGTTTTCAACGTCATAGTCAGAGTCATCAGATATATCATCAGCATCATCAGGGGACCCATCACCATCATCATCTTTGGCTTCATCTTCACCATCAGAACTCTCAACATTTTGAACATCAGCATCCTTATCAGATTCATTAGATTCTGCACCTTCATCAGCATCCTCAGGTGCATCCTCTTCATCATCAGAAGATGAATCATGGTCATGATTAGAGGTTCTGCATCTGCAACAGTAGGTGTTGGCACTGAGGCAGCAACATCTATGGCAACATCATCAATTAGCTGGTTTAGATCAGTATTTTCCTCATTAGATTCATCTGGTGTTGCCTCAAGAGTGGTAACATCAGACACAACTTTCTTTTCTCCTTCAAAGCTTTGCAAAGATCATCTATAGTAGGATTTTCATTTGCAGCATCTACAGCCATAGGAGTAGCTTCATCAGAATCAGAGATGGAGATAGGGGACTTCCTTTTTTCAGAGGTGGTTGCATCCTGTGTAGGGCCTTTCTTGCGAAGTCTGATCGACCAACATTGTGGAGGCACTTTATGGTTCGGAGCAGATGGTTTAGCAACCTTTGATCTGATTGGAACCGGTGGTGATGACGAGGGAGAAGACACTTGTGAATTTTGTTCAACACGAGTAGGTGATGTATTTGGAGATGATGAGATAGGGATTTGATCAAGATTCTAAGTCTCAACATTCTCTGAGGGTAGGCTTTCTTCTGGAGTCACAAAAGGGACAATGGCGGATTTATTAGGAGTATCGGTGGGAATTTTAGAGTGAGCTTTAGTTGGAATGGATCGTTTAAGGATAGAATTTTCAATTCTTGAAATAGGAATGTTCGACCCAGGAAACTGAGTTCAAAGAGATTCAAGAACTGAATCGGGTATACCAGCTGGAAGGACAATAATTTGAGGAACAGGGGTTCCAGAGATAGAAGCAGTTGGTTGTGTAGTAGCATTCAGATTGATATCTGGTGCAGCATCCGACGTGGCATTTTTGGCCATTTCAGCTAGGGTTTGGAGTGGATTTTTTGAGGAAGAAAGTTTGGATTTGAAAGAGGAATGGGTTGCTTTTGGAGGTGCCATTTGAAATGTGAGAGAGACAGGCTTTTATCGATAACAGTGAGTGAGAAGATGAAACAGGGGATCACCCTCAAGCACACAAACATGTCACATCAAACATTATATTCCAAGTTATATAGAGAGAATGAACAGTAGTGGGATGGAGGTTATTTCCACTAATTAAAAACTGCAAACAATGTGTGAAAGAATATGCAATGCAGTAGTTTATGAGAACTCATGGCCACTAACACATATTTCCTTAAAAATCGGCCATGATCAAAATTATGGAGAAATAATTATGCAAGAAAATTAAAAAATGCAGACAAAATTAACACTATAAGTTCTATCACTTAATGTATTGAAAACAAATAATTTAATAATAATTTTGTTAAGGCTAAAGATATTCCGGAAAAATCAATCAAGGATGAATAATTTAGGCACACGTACACTTTTATCCTTTTGTGGATTTTATGATGCACTTAATCTCAAGAATTCATACAACCTTTTGAAAAGATCACATCGTGGTTGTCAGCCCCGCATGTCTGGTTACTCAGTAGTAGTTCAAGAGTGTTCTTTTTTCTTTTTTGAATCCATAACAACCTTTTGAAAAGAACACATCGTGGTTGTCAGTCCCGTGTTCCTAGTTACTCAGCATGTTTGGACCTTTGATTTTTTAAGAACTGTACTTTTAGTGTATGTCCAGTTATACCTCAAGATTCAAGCAGAATATAGTTAGCAGCAACAAAATAGGTCACCAAATCACTTAATTTCGACATAAAATGACAAAACTTACAGTAGTGTTGCCTTGAGTGTCGAAACACTCTAAGCAACATCATGCATGACTTATGGAATACAGAGTCCAAGAGATTTCCTGAGTGAAGAAAACCTCTCGAAATCAAGTGCTTTTGTGAATATGTCAGCAAGTTGTTTCTCAGTGAAAATATACTCTAACTTGACTACTCCCTTCTCAACTAAATCTCTTAGAAAATAATGACTAATGCTAATGTGTTTAGTGAGTGAGTGTTGAACTGGATTTTTTGAAATGTTTATAGCACTCGTGTTATCACAGTAAATTATTAAAGTGTCAGTCTCAAGCATATAATCATCTAGCATCTTTTTTAACCAAAGAAACTGTGTGCAACAACTTCCAGAAGCAATATATTCGGATTCAGTAGTTGATTTGGATATGCAATTTTATTTTTTAGAGTGCCAAGAAACAATATTGTTACCCATGTAAAAACATCCACCACTTGTGCTCTTCTTGTCATCACAATCACCAGCCTAATCAACATCACTGTAACCAACCAGAGAGCTGTTAGTGTCCTTTGAAAACCATAACCCCATGTCAGCAGTTCCAGCCACATTTCTGATAATTCTCTTTACATCTTTTATATGAGATTCCTTGGGATTTGCTTGGTACCTAGCACAAAGACATACATTATACATAATGTCAGGTCTACTAGCAGTTAAGTACAGAAGGCTACCAATCATAGATCTATACAGAGTGTGGTCAACATCAGGGCCAACATAATCTCTGCACAGTTTCTGTGATGTTTCCATAGATGTTTTCATAGGCTTAGCATTTTCAAGATCGAATCTTTTTACCAAGTTTTTTTGCTTACTTACTCTGTAAGATGAAAATACCACTATCACTTTGTTTAATTTGGAGTCCTAAAAAGTAATTTAGGTCACCAACAAGACTCATTTCAAAAGTGGTAGTCATCGCTTTCACAAAGCTGTCCATCATGACTTAAGATGTTGCTCCAAATACAATGTCATCAACATAAATTTGAGCAATCAAGAAACCATTTTCATGCTTAATGAAAAGAGTTCTATCAATCTCACCACTAATGAATCCAAATTGAAGTAAGAAGTCAGTTAGTCTGTCATACCATGCTCTAGAAGCTTGCTTTAGACCATATAAAGCCTTTTTTAATTTATACATATGATCAGGATAGAAAGGATCAACAAAACCTTTTGGTTTTTCAAAAAAAGCTTCTTCATTTAAAATTCCATTTAAAAAGCAGTTTTAACATCCATTTGAAACAGTTTGATACCAACAAAGCATGCAATAGCCAAAAGAAGCCTAATAGAATCTGTTCTAGCTACAGGGGCAAATGTTTCATCAAAATCTATCCCTTCAACCCGTGTGTATCCTTGTGCAATAAGTCTAGCTTTGTTTCTTACTATATTACCAGATTCATCAGTTTTGTTCTTGAAAATTCACTTAGTTCCAATGACATTAGTGCTTGTAGGCCAAGGGACTAGACTCTAAACATCATTCCTAGTGAATTGTTCAAGTTCTTCATGTATAGCCTGAATCCAACATTAATCTTTTAAAGCTTCAGAAACATTTTTGGGTTCTACAGAAGAAAAATAACATTCAGCACAAACCTGATTGCATATGTTGGACATGCAAACTGATCTTGCCATGTCTCTGAATTTACCTTTCCTTCTAGTTTGAACACCAACTGAGGATTCTCCTATAATCTGTGAAGAAGGGTGATCATTCTTATATTTGTAGTTAAGCGAATTCTTGAGAGTTCCGTGGATCTGATTCTCATAATTTTCTGACTCATTCTCAGATGTTGTAGGTGATGTGATCACATTTGGCTCAACATTGTTCACTGGTTCTGAAATTTCAATCAGATCAGAGATGTCATCTTCCATCTTTTTACCTACAATATTTGATGTATCATCAAATACCACATTTACAGATTCTTGAACAGTTCTGGTGCTAAGATTAAAGACTCTGTATGCTTTGCTATTCTTAGAATAACCTAAGAAAAGACTTTTATCACTCTTAAAATCAAACTTTGAAATATATTCTCTATCATTCACAATATAGCACACGCAACCAAACACATGAAAGCATTTCAGGTTGGGTTTTCTCCTATACAGCAACTCATAAGATGTAATAAAACTACTTGGTCTAAACAAAATTCTATTAGACAGATGACATGCAGTGTTCAATGCCTCAGCCCAAAATCTTTTAGACACATTCATTGAAGTAAGCATGACGCTAGCCATTTCTTTCAGAGTTCTATTTTTTCTTTCAACTATACCATTTTACGGTGGGGTTTTAGGAGATGAAAACTCTTGCACTATACCTTTCTTTCCACAGAATTCAGAAAACATGTTATTTTCAAATTCTCTACCATGATCAGTCCTAATCCTATAAATCTTAAGATTGAAAGCATTTTTGAACCTTTTGTAAAGAACTTTAAACACTTCAAACACATCTGTTTTTTCTCTAATGGATTCAACCCATGAAAACCTAGAAAAATCATTTACCACAACGAAAGAATACTTCTTACCACCAAGACTTTCAGTCTCCATAAGATCCATGTGAAGGAATTCAAAACATCTTGAAGATGTGCACATAGTGGTGATTTTGTGTGAAGACCTTACCTGCTTACCTTTTTGGCATGAACCACAAATAGGAGGGTCTTTGAAACTGAGCTTATGTATTCCTTTAACAGCTTCCAATTTAACCAATTTTTGTAAATTTCTATAATTTACATGGCCAAGTTTTTGATGCCAAAGTACACTTTCATCATGTTGTGAGATGTTGCAGTAAGTGTTGTTACCAATTAGATAACAATTATCAACAGATCAATTACCAACCATCACACACTCATCAGTTTCATTCAACACAAAACATGAATTCTTGTCAAATTTTACATGTAGATTATCATCACATAATTGACTTATGCTTATCAAATTAGCACGAAAACCTTCAACATGCAGCACATTCTTCAAATTTAGGAAACCTTTAACATTTAAAGTTCATTTACCAACAATGTTACCCTTAGAGCCACCACCATAACCTTACCACCATCAAAAGCTTCATAATCTTTCAAATATTCAACATTTCCAGTCATATGTCTAGAACAACCACTATCAAAATACCATAAACCAGGTACACATGCTTGTAAAGAAGTACAAGCCACATTAGATAGCACTTGTGTGGCAACATTTCAGGCAACACTTTTCCAGAGAACAAGTCATCTTTTAGTTTAAAACAAAATGGACGAATGTGACCAGGGACTGAACAGTAATGACACATAAAAGTTCTCTTGCTTCTCTGTTTTGGAAACTTTTTAGAAAAACTTTTTGATCCAGGTTTCACAAATTTTACAACCAAAATTTACAGACCACTCATATCAGATTTACCAACACACAAAGCTTCATTAATGGCAGATGTACTCTTAGAGTATTTTTTGAAACTTTTTGTTGAAGCAGTCAATTGTCTTTGGAGTTTTGAAATTTCATCATCATTTCTAGTAAGATTTACCTCAAGTCTTGTGATAATTTCAATCAAACCATCATTCTCTTGGTTGACCTTTTGAAGTTCTTTCAAAAGTTCAGCAATTTTGCTTTCCAATTGATCTTCAGATGTACCTGCTCTAGTATAAAAAGCATTATTACATTTCATATCAGAAACAGAAATAGACTGAACCTTGCTTGATGTAGAAGTAGATGTTGTCACATCCAACTCAACATCTGAGTCATTTCCAGAAAGTCCTTCACTTACACATTCTGACAGACATACCAGCTCTTCATCCTTTGTCTCTTGATCACCTTCAGATTCATCATCACTCAAGGAAACATTTAAGTTCATCATTTTCTTCAAATGAGTGTTAGCACATTCATTTGCATAATGACAAAAATCAGTACATTCACTACAAATGAGGGTCTTCCTAAATTCAGGATCATACTTAAGTTTTCTTTGAGTGGGTCTACGAGTATGAGTTTGAGGAGTATGAGGAGAATGTTCTATCCTAGGCTAAGTATTTGCTTTTGACTTATTTTTCTGTTTTCTCAAATAAGCTTCAAATTTCTTAGCAAGTAAAGCAATATTATCAGTGTCATCTGAAATGTCATCAACTTGTAAAATTTCAGTAATGGTTGATGTCCTTCCAGAACATGAAGGAGCTTCACTTTTAAAAACAACAACACCTTTCCTATCATACGCAGAATCTTGTTGAGACATATCCACTTGTCGGGTGCCCAGTGGTGCAAAGTGTGTTTTTGGTATGATGTTGTCCTAAATGTGGTGACAATTTGAATAACACTGTATGTATCAGAATGTAACTTGACTAAGTATAGAACAAGTTGTAAATCAGCGGAAGACTTAACACACAGATTATTCAATCTTTCCACAAACTTTTGCAAGTTTGTGGCGGCCTCATGGCATAAATATCACTATTGGAAAATGTGATTACAAAAACAGACTTTTAGGTGTGGAAATAATTCTTCCACCCTTCGAATATAAAATCGGATCTAAAATCCAAACACGTTCCCTAATGGCAGAACTTTGACTTGTTAGAATCTAAGCCTACTTCACATGTGGGCTCCCACTGCCTGTGAACAGCGCACACAAAACGTATGAGAATAACAGTAGACAACTGATGTTGAACCAAGTGTTTCAACACTAGTACAAACACTATGACAGAAACCTGTCAAGGATCTTTTACACTGTATAGTGGGATTGCCTTTACGATAACTTAACTTGGCAACTAGCAGCTTCCATTTATAGATGGCTGCAGGCTCCAAATGATGAGTGGCCCAAGTAGGAAATGTAGAAACCACCCATGCAGGCTCAAATAACCGCCCACTAAGAGAGGTAGTTATTTTCGCCTTCTAGATTCTTTTAGAGCTTTTAGATCTTTCCAGTTTGCTCCAGGGTCTTCAAGGTCTGTGTTTGACTTGGTCTTTGCATCCAACACGTTCAACACTTCAACCACAACAACTCTGAAAGCAACATTAAGCACAACACCAGTCGAAACAACAAAATAACATTAGTGGTTAATAAAACAACGTTATTGGTTAATAAAACAACTGGTGGAGGACAGGTGTGATTCTAGATGTGATGACACTAGTCTCAACACTTCACATCAACACGCACAACAACATATCTGATAATATTGCTTCATGAGCTATTGTGTGATTCATTATATATATGCTTCTAGACTCATATATTGATTTACCAAAAGTAAAGCCAAGGATACAGATCATACCCTTTAGATATCTAACTTCACCATCAATTATTAGATTAGCTTCTTCATAACACAATATTTCCTAGAAGATGAAATTGTAAGTACTTCTACACCAAATGACATATTATTTCAATTAAAATATTACCTTATTTTTTAAAGGTCTTTATACTAAACTATAGAATTGGAAATCTGCAGTTATATCTGATCCACCTCTGTATTTTTTAGCAAACTAAACTACTGGAGAAAACCTCTGGTGTCAACACGCTCTTTGTAGTGCCATTTGTAGTGACCGTAATCGTCGTCCCTTTTGGTCTCAACATTGACGAAAGAAGACATGGAACTATTGATTCACGACCGCAATGATGAAATTATTATTTAATTCTAAAATTTTCATAATAAAATAAAAAAACATATCCAATAGCTAAAATCACAAATACAATGGGCACACAAAATAAAAATATCTCTCTCATCTACAAATATTAGCATATATGATCATAGTCACGAATTTAAACGTCAATATTGCCATTAAAATGATATAACAAGATACTTGTTGCAAGTATTCACGCTCAACAATACATAATGTAAATAAAGGCTCACAAGCCTGATAAAACAGCAAGAAAAAATGATTTAGTCCTTACATGCCACATTTATTGTCACGCATAATAATTTCAATATCATAAAATTCTAATTGAGAGCAAGAGAATAGTAGAACCTAACTAATACAATATAATATAGATCTTGTTTTCACTGGCATAATCCTGAAGTCAATCATAAATCTTAATATTGTTAGGATTTGAACCATTATTATCGACAACTCAAAAGCCAATATGTTGCTATAATATTCTTCCCACACCTCTATGATCGACAATACATCAAGTTATTTCATCCATTTGTCTTTACCCTACCTTTCTACCTGTTCTCACATGCAACAACACCCTCACTACTTATAAGTGTATGAATTAACTACACATGGGCAAAAAAACTCACCAATAATTATATAAAGAGGAGCTTGTACCCGCTAAAAAAAAACTTTTGTGCTATAATCACATATGGACTCACGGTCCCAAAAAAATAAAATATTGCCAATAAGCAAATAAGGTCATGGGCCACTTCCAATTCCATTAAAATACGGGCTCACATTCAAAATTACAAAAAAATAATATTCTCATTATTAAGTAATTAAGACCATAGGCTAGGAATCTGAAATTTTTAGCTCAACAACACTTCCAATTCCATTCAAATATGTAAACTTAATCCCAAATCTAAACTTTCGCAATGAGAAAATACGGCCATAAACCTGAAAAATTTATTCAGTAGCTCAAGTGCTCAACAACAATCCAAATCCAAGTAATTAAGTTACTTGCTCAAAGTCCCAAACTTAAAACTAAAATATTTTTTATTCATCAATAGTAAGAAAATTGTAATTTATTGATTAAAGAATATGTGTAAAAAAAAGAATAAGGTAATCCTAGTACATTAATAAGTATGCAAGCACGAAGTTACAACTAAAATAAAAAATAGGTTAAAAGTAGAGTTACTAACTATATTAATGTCCTATAAGAGAAATAGAAAAAAATTACTTATAAAATATGCAATGAAATTATATTTGATCACAATAATATGTAATGATAAAATATTGTGCTTAATCATAAAGTCGGTCCGCATCTGCATATAGTACATTAAAATAAAGTTTGATGCATGAGCAATTAAAAGGTTCAGACCAATATAGTTGAACATATAAAATCAAAGAATAATATATAAGATCAAGCTAATAACTTATCTAATCTAAATCGGTATTCGCCATGATTAAAATTTAACAAAATCATGCGTCATAATATTCTGTTTTAATCCTGCTTCACCATCAATTATTGGATTAGCTTCTTCATAATACAACATTTCTACAGTTGTTTAATGGACCGGGTCTGAGGCGGGTAGTTAACTACCTAGAACTGGCTCATTTTTAGATTCCGCACCCCGGACCCTTCCCATTACCCATACAGGTCCTATTTTACATACCCGTACCCAGACCCGTACAGGGCGGGTCAGCCCCTCCCCATTTTTTTATTTAATTTATTTTATTTTTTAATCAACCATCATTAATCACATAAACATTAATTTAACATGCATTCATATATAAACAACATCCATAAAGTTCAAAAAATTAATAATAATTATTATACACAATATAATTTAATAACATAAAATATAATTATAATTTAATATAATTATATATATATAATATAGTTATAAATAATTTATATGTATAAATATAAAATAATATACACAATAAAATAATTTATTCTAATTTCAAATAACATATATTCAATAAATAATTTATATACATATGTATATATATCATATAATGTACGTATAAAATATAAAATAATTTTAATTATATTAATTTCAGGGCTAGTCGGGGCTAAACTAATACTCGGACCCACCCCGTATGTTTAAGGGTCCAGGTCGGGCCACCCCCTTTCTGCCATGGGCCAGGTCTGGGTCGCCCCATAATGTAAGGGCCAGGCCAGTACCCGCGGGCCGAGCCAAAATTGACATCCCTAAACATTTCCTGGAATATTAAATTGTAAGTACTTCTACACCAAAGGACATATCATTTCAATTATAATATTACCTTATATTTGAAAGGTCTTTGTACTAAAACTATAGAATAGGAAATCTGCAGTAATATCTGATCCACCTTTGCATTTTTCGCATCCATAGCCACCACCACCTCTATATCGATCGCTACCCTGATCTTTGTAGCATAGAAAACATGTGTTGATTAAATTCAAAAATGATTATAATATAAACTACTATATAGCAAATCTCTAACACCCCAATCTAAAATAGGCTTTTGTTAAATATAGGGATATTATTTTATAAGAATTAATATTATATGTCATAGAGATTTTAATTTCAGTGGTGATCAAAGAGTTTCTATAACATTTATATATAGTCAGAGGTCATAAGAATATGCTTTTGCAAGACATAAATCGCATTAAAACATGAAACAAATACACTTCAATAATTAAAATGCAATTGAAACTCAATAACATATTTATATTATGGGCTAATTATAGTGTGCACCCGGTTCCTAAAATAGGGTGCACCCATATACAAATATAACTTAAAACATATACAATTATGAGCAATAATGTATACAATTTAATTTTTTACTTTTTTAATGGAAAATTGAGTGTAAAAAATATACAATTATTAAAAAAACATGTATACACTATTGAATAAAAAGTTATACACATATGGATGTTAGTTTTTTTAATGAAAAACTTAATGTGAAAAAAGTATACAATTATTACAAAACACGTATACAAAATAGAATAATATGTATAAAAATAGAATAAAAAGTCATACACATATGGGTGTACCCTTGCACCCGGGTGCACCCAATATACACTCTATATTATGATTGAAAAATATTTGATCAACAATCTAAATATTTTCGGAATCATTTTAATACCAGAATTAAATCAAAATTCCATCTATTGAATGTTTTGGAACATGCATAAGTGCATTTTAAAATCAATAAGATGCACTACCTAATTAAATCAAATATATATGTAATACACTATCTTATACACTACATATTCTACATGATACACTCTCCATGACACCTATGTATACTAGAGAGAATGTGATGTCATAATGAGATGCACTCTACATATACTAATGATAGGCAATCTATCATGAGATTTATGGCTAAAATGACAAGAAGTAAAAGACAAATGTAAGAGGACAAAGAGTGAGTGACATGGAGGAAAGGACAAAGGAGCGAATCCTTAACTTGAAAACATATCAAGCTATGTTAATCTTCCCCTTACATATATACATTACTTACATATGAACATAGCAAACTTCTCCTCACAAAAACCCTTTCTCCCACAAAGGAAGAGTCTCCAATTCAAACTTTCAAGACTAATTTTCCTATGTTGAAGAGCTTCATACCAACAAGGTATGTGAAGATTTATAACAATAGTAATCTTCATACCATCTTTTAATCTTAAATCAACATCCATTCCTTACTTCAATTTTTATATCTTAATACACATGAAACTACTGCCAAGTGGAGGTTGTAAAATCATCCTTCTAACCTCATCAAAACCACCAAAAGATTATAAGCTTCGGTAATCATCTCACACTACATCCTATAGATATAATATTTATGTAAATGTGAAGGAGGAGGGGCCTAATGCATGATGGTTTTGTGGATTTTTTATTTATGTTATGTGAAAATGAGAGGTTTTTATATGTAAGAATAGATATTTTAACTCACATGCTAAAATATTTCTCAAGTTCTAGCAAATGCAACTAAACTTCAAAATTTTCAAAATCTGACCTTGTTTATCAAGCTAGAAAACAACCAATTTATGTTACGATTTTGGCTACCCAAAAAGCACAAAAATGTTTATTATGAAGTTATCTAACTATATTTAAAAGTTCATAGAAACATATTCACCCAAATGAAAGTTATGAACATTTTACTAAACTGTGGCATATGCATGCGAGAAACACAAGCTACACTGATCTATTTATTTCGCATATAAAATGAACGAATTACAGAAAAAATCTAGAGATAAAAGTTGTTCTTATATGAATCATGTATATTCATGTTAAATATCTTTGAAATCCATTTATTATTTAAGAGAAATTGTTGATTTACCAAACTGTTGCCATACGGTTTCTCACAAACACTAGTGAAACTTTACAAGTCTTTTAAACTAATAAGATATATTATTTTTGAGTAAGTAAAGAATTATAAATGATCATATATGTGTGTAGTTTATGCATGAGAAACAAATTTTTAGTTCATGAAGTAGTTTGAGAGATATACATGTTTTACAAAACCATGGCAGCATGATACTTTGAAAATATTTCATGAATTTTATGCATTTTATGATCACTTGACTAACAAGATCTTTTGCCTACATTCCTAATGAAATGTGTTCATTCAAATGCTTTCTAAACTCATATAAAAAGGTTACATTGATTTATTTTCTTGTAAAAATTATAGTTAAGAAGATAGAGACTTCTTAAACTCCTCTAAAGCTATTTTTACTTATGAAATAATTTTTACTTAAATTGTTTTAACTCATTTTGAGAAATTTATTTGCAAACACAAAACTTACAGCCTTGAAGTTATTTTTGAAATTTATATTTGAATCATTCTTAAAGCTAATTAACCAAAGAAATTATGTTCTCTATGTAAAGAATGACATTACATGAGATAATATCACCCAAAGATCAATTCTTAATCATAATCTCACTTCAACTACTATAAATCTTGAATACACCCCTTAAAAGTATTCTTAATATTAAAATTATTAAAAGATCAACAATCATCAAGATTAGGATAGGCCAATTTATATTAATAAGGTTGTAACTTCTTATGATATATGTATGTTTAGGAGTGCTAAATAGAGACCAAATATATGAAGGTATCAAGGATTTCAAGGAAATATAGAAACAACATCACTCATTTTGATCATTATCATCATCATCATCATCTGTCACATTCTGATTTTTCTCAATTAAATATTATTTTATTTAAAAGAACTGACCGGTAGTTCAAAGGAAATAAATATTTAAGAAGATTTAAATTTCCATAAAATAAAAACTTAACCGTAAAATATTGAAATAAATACTTAAATATAAAATTAAACTTAATGGTGTTAGGCATCCTCCAATCCCACCACGCCAACTCTTTCATCTGAAAAGGTGAGAGATAAGGGGTGACCGAAACCACAGCTCAACGAGAAATCACTACTTATCAAACCAAACATCACATGCAACAATAATTAAGTCATGTAATTACCTCAACTGAATTACAATACTTTCCTTTTTCATATCTTCTTTTATGAATATGTTCCTCATAATATAGGTCACAAGACCTCCTCCTTTATTATGGTCCAAAAGACCTCCTCTTTTATTAGGTTCATAAGACCTCCTCCTTTATAAAGATATATAAAACCTCCTCTTTTAAAGTTCAGAAGACCTATTCTCTCTATACTTCATATATTTAATTTAATTCTTTATTACCTTATATATCTAATTTAATAATATCACATGAACTCAAATATCATCACATATAACATTTAGTAGAGACAAGTAAGAAATCCCTCATCTCAAATAATTCAGATTTAACAGTAGTACCACATATTAACGTAGTCCATCTACTACTTCACATTCTCCGGGTGTTTCACGATTTCTGAGCGTATAAAAAATCTTGTATATGAGCATATATAAAAGGAGAGAAAAAAATTGTGTAATGGATATTATATTGTAAACTGGTAATCAGGGTTTGAGGAGTTGGATATTATATACGTGCGTTAAATTGAATCCCAAACTTTACAAGAAGGAAAAGTGGAGATAATATTTGATAAATCCTAGATATGTACACTAAATTACATATTAATATATTATATAATAATAATAATATCTTGAGAAAATATTATGGAAAGAATAATATGTCTATGATATAAATATAAATATAATTAAAAAAAATATAAGCACACACCTTATTGTGAAACCATATTTCTATGTTAAAATTTTAATAACAAGGAATTAAATGACACAAATTATAATGTAGGGAGGATTACTAATAGGTACACTAAAAAACCCTTAATTAATATGAGATACAAACATATAAAAATATTACTATTAACTACATAAATATATAGTGATATTCCAATATTACCCCTACAATGTACTGCACATAAATATTTGTGTGCAGCAAAAGTTCGTGTGCAACAAAAGTGTGTGCAGTAAAAAAGTGAGTGCAGTAAAAAAAAAGTGTGTGCAGCAAAAAAGTATAGTGGTCCGGCGGTGGTCCGACAGAGCCCCGACGAAGCTCCGGCGGTGGCAGCGGCGGTCCGATGACTTTTCGGCGGGCGGGCGGCGGTCCGGCAGTACTTCGACGATCGGCCGGTAGAGCTTCGATGGTCTGACGACTTTTTTGGTGGCCTGTCGATGGTCCGGCGATCGGCCGACGGCGGTGGTCCGGCGGTGGGTGAGTATTTAGGGTTTGTGATTTAAAAGTGTATGGGTTTAGGGTTATATTTGCTATTTTACTTTAATATTTTAAATCAATGTACCTCATAGTAATTATGGGTACAAAGTGTGTATATATGAGTGATTTTTCCTTATAATATATATGATGATTATTAAAAGATACGTTGATATACATATTTTATAAATAATAAAAATTACATGTATATATTTATTTATATTGGAAAATTTTGGTTATTACATTCCTACCTCGTTAAAAAAAAATTGGCATCGAAATTCAAATTTTATTAACTGCGAATGCGTGTAAAAATTAGAGAATTTATTAAATGAGAAATACATATTATACCACATTTATATGTTGGAAGGACAGTTTAATTTTAAAAAGTATATATAAATTGTATACTATAACAAATATAAATATCACGATGCATTTAAAATTTTAAGTCTAACAAAATTCTATTTTATAAATAAATATATTAAAATTCAGAGAAATTGATAATCTTGCATAAATGAACTAATGTAAATTTCAGACCTCAATGGAGCTGTCGCAGTGTGATGGATGGATGCATGGATGCTAGCGGGTTTTATAAAAAGAAGAAACAGGTATACAGAATCGTAAAACCGCTCTAATACCAATTTGTCACATCCTGATTTTTCTCAATTAAAAATTATTTTATTTAAAAGAATTGAGCGGTAGTTCAAAGGAAATAAATTTTTAAGAAGATTTGAATTTCCATAAAATAAAAACTTAACTGTAAAATATTAAATTAAATACTTAAAATTAAATAGAAAATTAAACTTAATGGTGCTAGGCATCCTCCAATCGAACCATGCCAACTCCTTCATCTGAAAAGGTGAGAGATAAGGGGTGAGCGAAACCACAACTCAAGAGAGAAATCACTACACTACTTATCAAACCAAACATCACATGCAACAATAATTAAACTGCATTACAATACTTTTCTTTTTCATATCTTCTTTTATGACTATGTTCCTCTTAATATAGGTTACAGGACCTCCTCCTTTATTAAGGTCCATAAGACCTCCTCTTTCATTAGGTTCAGAAGACCAACTCCTTTATAAAGGTCCATAAAGGTCCATAAGACCTAGGTACATAAAACCTTCTCCTTTAAAGTCCAAAAGACCTATTTTCTCTATACTTCATATATTTAATTTAATTCTTTTATACCTCATATATCTAATTTAATAATATCACACGAATTTAAACATCTAATAATATCACATGAACTCAAATATCATCACATATAACATTTAGTAGAGACAAGTAAGAAATTCCTCACCTCAAATAATTCAGATATAACAGTAGTACCACATATTAACGTAGTCCATCTTCTACTTCACATTCTCCAGGTGTTTCACGATTTCTGAGTGTATATGAAATCTTGTATATGAGCATTTATAAAAGGAGAGAAAAAATTGTGGAATGGATATTATATTGTAATAAAGTGGTAATCAGGGTTTGAGGAGTTGGACATTATATATGTGTGTTAAACTGAATCCCAATCTTTTAGGAAAAGGAAAAGTGGAGATAATATTTGATAAATCCTAAATCACATACACTAAATTACATAATAATATATTTTACAATAATAGTAAAAATAATATCTTGAGAAAATATCATGGAAAGAATATGTCTATGATATAAATATAAATATAATTCGAAAAAATGCAAGCACACACCTTATCGTGAAACCATATTTCTATAACATGTTAAAATTTTAATAACAAGGAATTAAATGATACAAATTACAATATATATGATGATTATTAAAAGATACGTTGATATACATATTTTATAAATAATAAAAAGTACATGTATATATTTATTTATAGTGAATAATTTAGGTTATTACATCATCACTAGTTACATATCATTTCCTTCACTTCTACAAGGTGGCTTACTGTTATGATTTCTATATTGAAATTATTACATTTATTGATGTTATGGATGTGCATGCACAAATTACCTAAGACCAGTGGGCCGGGAACCTGTACGTACAATTGACATTTTTGCCAATAAGGAAATACGGACGCGTTCGCATAACTTTGACTATGGGTTAATTCCCATTACTTTTACTGTACATAATGTTCATTTCTCATGATATGAAGTCATTTTCTATTGTGCAATCCGACAGTAAATCCCCCATCGAGTACACCCTCACGTGTGCTCACCCCACATCTTTTTCCTCTAACAGATCAAGTGCATAGCTGAAAGTGGCAGAGATTGAGTCGAGGGAAGCTTTGAAAAACGATATATTATAAATGATTTAACAAAATTAATTTAGTTCGTAAATGATATTTTTATAAACTTATTATAGCACACGAGATGCAATCTTATTTTCCGCTGTAAGTTAACTTTGATTTTTATTAAGATTTATGTATTAAAAGTTTAACTGAATAATTATTTTTTAAACTTTAAATAAGTTTTGACATAAAATTATTATCCTTCTTTTTATAATTAATTCGACTATAAATTTTCATATGAACTACATTAAAATTTAATTAAGTAAAACAAATGGATTTTCAAACTTACAATCTTTCCATTTCATATTTTTTCAAGCTTATTCGTATACTATTTTTCCTTTTTAAATATTTAATGATCTGTTCACTTAAAATCCAAATTATTGGAGTGCTCGAATGACTTTTCCTTATTTTCGATTTTAGTAAAATTTTAAAGGTTTTCAAGCGCTACTAAAAGTGAATATTTATTAAACAAAATTTTAATAGCGCCCTCATTTATAAATTATAGATTTATATATCCAACGATTACTATAATATTTTCCAATGAACGCGAGTTCCTGACAGAGTGGTATCAGAGTAGGTCTACGATCCTGTAGACTTGTTAAGATGATTTTGAAATAGAATCTATTTTTACTTATGAAAATTTTAAGGTTTGAACCCTCCTCATTCGACGTTGGCTACAGTTTTTGCAAGGTAAAGATTTTAAAGAGGGTGAATACTAGGATTGCCATATGAAGTTATGAAGTGACATGGAACGAACTTGAATTATGTGAATTTTAAGTGATGATGATGATTGCATTATATGTATTGAACTTTAATTATGTGAACTTTTAGTTATGATTACTATGTTTATTATATGATGATTGCCTTGATTGTTCATATCATACGTGGATTTAATTGTGAAATATGTGCTTTACTTGAATTTTTATGAATAAGTTGCACATACATTCCTTGGAAATCCATTAAGTTTAGATTGTATGGTGAACTTTTTATAAGAGTATTAAAATAGAATACTTCTAGACCTAGTTTGAATTATGTGATACAAATATTTCTATGCACTAATATTGAAACAAGAAGGTTTGAAGTTTCAAGGATATATGTAACATCCTTGATATATATATCATGGTTGAATTTACTTGTTAACCCAACGAAGGAAGAGACCACCTAATGAGATTTCAAATACCTTTCCAATGAGAACTTTGAAGGAGTTACTTACCATTTCTTCTACCCAACTATGATGTGATTTAGCTTTTAAGTGTATAAGTAACAACAAATACCTTTAATTTAAGTATACAATTAAGGAACATGACATGGATGAGAGCTACTTAAAGACATGGAAGTCAAGTGTGAGGACGACATTTTGAAGATCGATTTACACATGTTAGACCTTAAGGATTTTTATATTTATTGGATTAGTGTAGTGATAGGGAATTGGCAGGAATGATGTGTTATGAGAATATTTTCACAAGAGAGGACGAAACAATTTCATTTCAAGGAAGAAAAAAAAGCAGTAATATCATGAGCATTACAATATGAGGATAATTAGATCGATTTTGAGAAAATCACAAAGTGTGCCCAATGCATGATATGTGTTTGGATATTGATGATGTACTAATAATAAAAAATATATATCTTTAATACTATAATTTTGACGTTCTTGCCAAAAATAAAATTTTAATATGTTTCTATGATATTACCATACTCTTTTAAAAACAATAGTGTCACACTTATATTGATATTACATTTAATGTGTATTTTAAGTGATCTTTCATGAATGTTTCAATTTTTAATTTAAAAAAAAAAACATTTATAATTTTGGATTAATTTAATACACAATTTAAAATGATTTGGATCATATTTTATAATCATGATTCAATATCATACCATGTTATAAATTTTATATATGTAAAATTATTCAAATTTCTATTCATCTTATCTCTCTTTAATTTTCAAATTATTTTATGGTTTATTCATATTTAAATTCTTATTAATCATGATCTATTTTTTTCATAATTTATTTATTTTGTAAAGAAAAAAAAGTAATGTTCAATGTTAAAGGTATTCCATCGTAGTTTATTAATTTTTAATATATAAAAACATAGTGTGTTTTTCTATTTTATCATATATACTTTTCTAAATTTCACAATAGCCAATATTTGAAATTTTTGCATCTAAAGTTTAATATATGATATTGATTCATATTTTAAATGCAAAAATTATTTTAAAATAAATTTAAAATAATAAGGAATATACGTTTTATAAATATTAATTTTGAATAGGAACATCACATATGTAGAAGTCGTGTTGTACTTAGGAAACAAAATAAGGAATGATATAATTTTAAAGGAATTTCTAGTATTATACTCAATTGGCAAGGGTAGTTTACCAATAATATGACAATTGAGTTTACACTTGTTTTATGAAAATACTACATCGAATTACGTGGAGTTTCTTGGATTGTATACTCAATTGAAGGACTACATGAAGTATGATTAAATAAGACAAAGATACCCTTATAGAAAATTTGTGTTATTCATGAAATATATAATTTCCTTTGACTAAGGAAAATTAAACAAGCTCATTACATATGGACAAACATTCTTACTAGGAATTGAGGATCTTCTTGACTAATTAAGTAGTGGTTAAGGATAATGTAGGATGAACATTTAGTGGAATATCACCAAATAAGGATAGGAGACGAATATTTCAAAGGGAGTATAGATGACACACAAAAGACTTTATAGTGTTGACTTAACCATGCACTATTATAAGTTTGATCTTTTAAAGAATATTTTATCCATACTTGAATTAGACTATGATTATTTAAGGTATTTCAATCTACATTCCAAATAAGGAAAAAAAACAATGATGAACTTTTGAGGAATAGTGGTTGACACCATAAGAAGGAAAAATTTATATCATATTCAAAGTATTCAATGGATATAAGTTTTTACTTGATCAATTGTACTATTGGGATACATTATGAGAATACGGGGTTTGGAAGTTGAAACAAGTAACTATAAGACGTGGATGATTGAAAGACTACATAAAGTATATATTCATAATGGATATAAATTACTTGGGGTTAATTGGATTACTATTGAAAATTCATTAAGGAATATAATTCTCCAAGTAGCTAGTCTATTACAACAACAACCATAAAGGAATATAAGTGATCTAATAGTCATGAGAAGAAACAAGTTTACTAAAAATATCACTAATAAGGTTTAGAAATTCATTGTGATGCATCATAATAAGGACCATAATATTTTTAAGGTAAAGAAGAGAAATCAACTATTTTATCAATAATTTGAAGCTTATGGACTAAATTACTTGGCTTAAGGTTTTGAGCTAATCTAGTGGCTTGTACCGTAATATTGGTAATGTGAGGCGAAATTCGCTGAACCTGCCACAATTTAGTATTCACATCATAACTTTTTCTACAAGACTCCGATTAATGTCCTGTTTGTGGCATTGGAAAGCCTATTAGACCACCTTTCCAACCATACATTATACACTATCATGTTCAAAGAATTCAAAGAGATATTACTATTCAAAGTCAGGTCCAGAAATCTAAAAGTTTTTAATTTGGAGGTTTGAAGGAAATCTCCTCATTCATTGAATCTCTCGTCCTTATAATACCTTCTTCTTCAGGGACTTTAGGAAGATTATGGATACTTTATGAGACATTGATCAAGATTGAGAATAGGATTCTCATTTTCTTATTGATCCTACCTTGAAATTCGAAGATATATAGCATCATATTTTGTTGCATTTCGTTTTTCTTTGTTATCGACCCTCATTACTTAGCCACCCTTCTATAGAAACATAAGAAGTGTGCCAAATATATGGATCATGGACAAAGTTCAAATTGTCTTTAGTAAGTAGAATATACAACAAGGGACAATGGAAGTAGTTGGCACTTTTAAGGGAATATGATCTTATGAATCTACTACAAACTTAGGAAGACAAATTATTACTTGAGGCACTAAGCATGAATGGAAATAGAATTAATATGACATATAAGGTCATTTGGCTAGTGAAGATGGAAAATCACTCACAAGTTAAACATTATCGAGATGGTCCAACCATTCAAACATAGTGGATTAGATGAAGGTGAATAAATGAAATACTCACTTTAAAGGTTTAGAATTACAAACACTTATGATCAAAAAGGAAGAAGGAAAAGAGTTCTTTAAATAGGAGTGATGGCGTTTTATTGTTTAAGAGAAAATAAATGGATATATATGGCAGAGGATGAAAGGATTGTTGGAACTAGAATTCCATTTTGATTACAAGTTTTTATGTAGTAAAATGTCAAATGTTACACATGATTGGGAATAAGTAAAGCTTGAAAAGAGTTGAACTATTGGTCCAAGATAAATTCAAAAAGGAATTAAGTACTCTAATCAACATTAGTAATCGATGAGTTAGGAACTATATTAGTTTCTATACTATATGCTTGACACAAGACATGTTATTAATTATAAGTGTGGTTTGTTCATGACAATTGCAATTAAAGGAAATGAGAGTAGAAGCCTTATACTTGTTTATGAGATGAAGTTTTTAATTCAAAAGGGAAAAAGTTATATTAGAATGAGAACTTCATGTATTGTTTTGGAAGAAAAGGTTAGTATACTTTAATTTCGAAGACGAAATTATTTTGTGGGGGGTGGGGAGGGGGGAGAGTGTAACACCCCAATCTAAAATATGCTTTTGTTAAATATAGGGATATTATTTTATAGGAATTAATATTATATGTCATAGAGATTTTAATTTTGGTGGTGATCAAAGAGTTTCTATAACATTTATAGATATATTATAGTCAGAGGTCATAAGAATATGCTTTTGCAAGACATATGTCACATTAAAACATGAAACAAATATACTTCAATAATTGAAATGCAATTGAAACTCAATAACATATTTATATTTTGATTGAAGAACACTTGATCAATAATCTAAATATTTTTGGAATCATTTCAATACCGGAATTAAATCGAAATTCCATCTATTAAATGTTTTGGAACATGCATAAGTGCATTTTAATATCAATATGATACACTACCTAATTAAATCAAATATATATGTAATGCACTATCTCATACACTACATATGCTACATGACACCTCCATGACACCTACGTATACTAAAGAGAATGTGATCTCATAATGAGATTCACTCTACATATACTAATGATAGGCAATCTATCATGAGATTTATAAAATGACAAGAAGTAAAAGACAAATGTAAGAGGACAAAGAGTAAGTAACATGGAGGAAAGGACAAATGAGTGAATCCTTAACTAGGATACATATCAAGCTATGTTAATCTTCCCTTCACATACATAACTTACGCATGAACATAGCAAACTACTCCTCACAAAAACCCTTTCTCCCACAAAGGAAGAGTCTCCCATTCAAACTTTCAAGACTAATTTTCCTATATTGAAGAGCTTCATACCAACAAGGTAAGTGAAGATTTATAACAATAGTAATCTTCATACCATCTTTTAATCTTAAATCAACATCTATTCCTTACTTCAATTTTTATATCTTAATACACATGAAAATACTACCAAGTGGAGGTGGTGAAATCATCCTTCCAACCTCATCTAAACCACCACAAGATTTTAAGCTTCTCTAAGCTTACAAGGTAATCCTCTCACACTACATCCTATAGATATAATATTTATGTAAATGTGAAGGAGGAGGGGGATAATGCATGATGTGTTGGTTGGGTGTCGATCAAAGTCCCACATCGGTTAGAAGTGGGGATGGCGATGGGTTTATAAATGAGGGATGTACTCTCCCTAGCATGAGGCCTTTTGGGTGTGATGCCTAGAGTGGTAAAACCATGTGGGCCAGTGGGCTGCCAAAAGCGGACAATATCATGCTAGTGGATTGAGTGAGATTGACTATTCTAGGGGCCCTCATCGATCTGACTATACTAGGGGCTGGATAAACCCAACAAGTGGTATCAGAGCCAGGCCCCAGACTTAACCGGCCCAGCTCGGGGTTGGTGGGATGTTCAGACCTCAAACTAGATGGTCTAGCTGCGAGATTTTGTTTGAGGGGAAAATGTTGGTTTGGTGTCAACCAAAGTCCCACATCGGTTAGAAGTGGGGATGACGATGGGTTTATAAGTGTGAGATAGACTCTCCCTAGCATGAGGCCTTTTGGGTGTGATGCCCAGAGTGGTAAACCGTGTTGGCCAGTGGGTGGCACAAAGCGGACAATATCATGCTAGTGGATTGAGTGGGCTTGACTATACTAGGGGCTGGATAAACCCAACAAGTGGTATCAGAGCCAGGCCCCAAGACTTAACCGGCCCAACCCGGGGTTGGTGGGATGTTTAGACCTCAAACTGGATGGTCTAGCTTTGGGACTTTGTTTGAGGGGACAACCATTCAGTTTGAGGTCCGATCATCCCACCAACCCCAGGCCAGGCCGGTTAAGTCTAAGGCCCATATCGGTCTAAATCTACTAGGGGCTGGATAAACCCAACATGATGGTTTTATGGATTTTTTATGTATGTTATGTGAAAATGAGAGGTATGTAAGAAATGACATTTTAACTCGCATGTTAAAATATGACTCAAGTTTTATCAAATTCAACTAAACATCAAAATTTTCAGAATTTGACCCTCTTTTTCAAGCTAGAAAACGACATATTTATGTTACTATTTTGGCTACCCACAAAGAACAAAAAATGTTTATTATGAAGTTAACTAACTATCTTTAATATTTCATAGAAACATATTCACCCAAATGAAGGTTATGGACAATTTACTAAACTGTGACAGAAACACAAGCTAAACTTGATCTATTTATTTCGCATATAAAATGAACGAATTACATAATACATCTAGAGATAAAGGTCGTACATATATGAGTCATGTATATTCATGCAAAATATCTTTGAAATCCATTCAATATTTTAAGAGATATTGTTGATTTACCAAATTGTTATCATTCTGTTTCTCACAACACTGCTGAAATTTACAAGTCTTTTACACTAATAAGATATATTATTTTTGAGTAAGTAAAGACATGTAAGTGATCATATATGTGTGTAAATTATGCATGAAAAACAGATTTTTAGTTCATGAAGTAATTTGAGAGATATAGATATTTTACAAAACTATGGCAGCATGATACTTTGAAAACATGTCATGAACTTTATGCATTCTATGATCACTTGACTAACAAGATCTTTTGCCTACATTTCAAATGAAATATGTTCAATCAAATGCTTTATAAACTCATATAAAATGGTTACATTGATTTATTTTCTTGTAAAAATTATAGTTAAGAAGATAGAGATTTCTTAAACTCCTCTAAAGCTATTTTTACTTATGAAAGAACAACCCCTTAAAAGTATTCTTAATATTAAAATCATTAAAAGATCAACAATCATCAAGATTAGGATATGATATTATAGGCCAATTTATATTAATAAGGTTGTAACTTCTTATGATATATGTATGTTTAGAAGTGCTAAATAGAGACCAAATATATGATGGTATGAAGGATTTCAAGGAAATGTAGCAACAACATCACTCATTTTCATCATTATAATAATCAGCATCACTTGCTACGTATCATTGCATTCACTGCTACAAGATGGGCTTACTATTATGATTTCTGTACTGAACTTGATTACATTGATTGATGTTATGGATGTGCATGCACAAATTACCTAATACCGGTGGGCCGAGAACCTGTATGTACAGTTGGCATTATTACCAATAAGGAAAGACGGACGCGTTCACATAACTTTGACTATGGGTTAATTTCCTTTACTTTTACAGTACATGATGTTCATTTCTCACGATATGAAGTCATTTTCAATTGTGCAATCCGACAGTAAATCCCCCACTGAGTACACCCCCACTTGTGCTCACCCCACATCTTATTACTCTTACAGATAAAGTGCATAGCTGGAAGTAGCGGAGATTGAGTCGAGGAAAGCTTTCAAGAATGATATATTATAATGATTTACCAAAAAGTAATTTAGTTCGCAAATGATATTTTTATAAACTTATTATAAAACACGAGATACAATCTTATTTTACGCTGCAAGATAACTTTGGTCTTCATTAAGAATTATGTATTAAAATTTTAATTGAATAATTATTATCTAAAGTTTAAATAAGTTTTGACTTAAAATTATTTTCATTCTTTTTATGATTAATTCGACTACAAATTTTCATATGAACTACGTTTAAATTTAATTAAGTAAAACAAATGGATTTCCAAACTTGAGATATTTTCATTTCATATTTATTTCAAGTTTATTCGTATACTATTTTTCGTCTTTAAATATTTAATGAGCTATTCACTTAAAATCCAAATTATTTGAGTGCTCGAATGACTTTTCCTTTTTTTTTGATTTTAATAAAATTTTAAAGGTTTTCAAGCGCTAATAAAAGTGAATATTTATTGAACAAATTTTTTTAATAGCGCCCTCATTTATAAATGAAAGATTTATCTATCCAACTATTACTATAATATTTTCCAATGAACGCGAGTTCCTAACAAAATCTTCATACAAAAAATATGTAGATACACTTGAAACATTTAAAAATCGAGAAAATAGTTTATCAAACCTCTTTTTTAATGTAGTAATCATCTGCCTACTTTTGAAATATATATGTGAGAAAATGATCAAACCTAAATCATAAAATTAAACTCTAAAGGGTTATTACAAAAGAATATGCAGGACAAATTCTAAAATAAGAAGAAGAAATAGATCTGCTTATAGAGATGAATAGGATTGCTAGATTGAAATCAACAAAGAAGAAAAGATTTCCAAAAAAAGAAGAGTCGTACTCAAATCAGCTAATGCATCAGATACTTTGTATGCTGCTAAATTATATGTATTATAATAGATTTTAAGGAATAAATGGTGTAGTTGACATTTCTTATGTTGCAACCTGTTTCCGACTTGTTTTCCCACTAAACTATGTTGATGAAAAATGTACACACATTGAAACATGACACACAACCAAATTAAAATAAAACACAATTAAGAAAACAAAAGCAATTTTAAGCAGCCAAGTAAGACATGTGCTTTTTTTCAGTTGTCAAGAAATGGAACCATATAATCATTGAATTGGTTGTTTAACAATATAGAGGTAATGTCTGGATACTTTATTTCAAACTTTTAACATAAATGAGATTTCCAGATTTCGAAACCTAACTTTGAAGGCCATAACTCCCTGAGTACTTTAAACCTAATGGTAAATAATATATGGTTGGAAAAATAATTGAGTTGGCTTTCCAATGCAACAAACGGTGCATAAATCAGAGCATTGTTGAGAAAGTTATGACAGAAATACCAAATTGTGGCAGATTCACCGAATTTGTCCTACATCATAAAGAATGTTTTAAGAATCTAGTATCTAAAGTGTAAAGCACCTAATTTAATGTTCATGACTAAGGAGTCTCCGAATTGAAGAGTTCGAAAGACATGTCAAAAGTCAAACTCAAATCTAATTATAATATAATTCATGGTTCTATAAAATGGATAGATTTGAAAGAACAAAACTTTGATGAATTTAAGCTCAAGGTTCTAAAGTTGAAAAATTAAACTCACCATTGACCTTCAAATAAATTCTCTTGATGTTGGTCATTGATAATAGGTATAGCATTGATCGCCAGAAATCAAACCGTTTGAGCAGATGAGACCAAACCTTACAGCCATTTTAATGTCATATACTGTCAAGAAGGAAAAGAAAAAAAGGCAAGGAAAATTCTAAAAGTACCATTTCAAAGATACATCCAATTTGACATTTTTTTATCCATCATATATTGTGACAACATATTATAAATACATAGTTTCTTTATAATCCAATTCTCAATAAAAGCATCAATGTCTATTCTAATGTAATGAAACATTAAACTTCTCAAACCTTGAGAGATCAGGTTCATATCTATCTAAACTAATCTCCACCCACACTTCTTTTGAAATATTTTCAAAAGAATTACTCCTAATAGGTTGAATTTCAAGCAAAAATATATATATGTTGTTCGACCTCAATACCCCATTTCCATCAATACCATAGAAGGACAAAACTATTAATATTGAGTGAACCACTTATCACAAATATAAAAGGTAAATTATAAAAACCATATAGAAAACGTGAATGAATAAAAAGTATAATATAAAACTATACAGAAAACCTGAATAAATAATCTAAATCAGCTCATCTTCGGGTGTAGCGCAAAGAGGGATATACTCCTTCAATCTTAGCTTATGTAAATCAAACACTATTCTAAATTATCGAATAAAAAAATTCACTTAACAAACCTCGCACCAATAGAAATTGGAAAAAAATACATATAAAAACCAGAAAAATAAAAAATAATAAAGCGAATAAAATAATTGCGCCAAAAGATTAGCATATTGTTCAGTAATGCAAGTGAGTAATTTCTACCAAACATCGTACCAACGAAATCACATAACCACAATAAATTAAAAAAAAGTAAAAATAAATAAAAGCCTAGAAATACGATAAAATTAAGAAAGACAGAGAAACAATGGTTTACCTATTGTCGCCCTTTCTTGAATCTATCTTGGATTCACCTCCTTTCGTGGCGCATTACTTGAATAAAACTAAAAAGTTCGAATCGAATTCAAAACTGTGTAAATTGAGAAAAATAAGGAAAATACGGGAGAATCAAAAGGCAAAAGCTAAAGCAGACCTCAGCTAGCAGCGAGGTAGGGTTAGGGTCAGGTATTCCTCTCGAGAAATCAGCAGCGAGTGTGGAAAACATATAGGAATGCGGGCTTGGGAGAAGTGGACTGAAGATGCAAATATCCAATTAAAAGTCATAAAAAAATCGATGAAGTTACAATTCCGAAATGTCGTCCATGGACATAAAATCTTCACATGACTGAAGACGGCTGCTTCGATAAATAATTTCTAGAAGAAATGAGGGGCTAAGGAATATAAATAACAGATGTAGATATAATCTAATGTTCGAAGATTTAATCGCATTGCACTATAGAAACATGTTTCAATAAGATGATTTCCAGAAGAAGCCATCACCAGCAAATTATGTTTTCAGAAGAGATGGTGCTAGGGCATAAAAATCACGATTAGAAGATATTAATGACCAGGATTAATATTCAGAGATGTGCCTCGAATGATTAAAGAACCAATGACCAATAGATTTTGACTTAATTGTGCAGACATAAATCTGAATTTATGGCTTCACAATGAAAGAAAAATAGATCTTAAGAAATCGGTTTCAAAGATGGAAAACATAATTGCCCCAATTGATGTTATTATGAATAAATAAATAAATAAATAAATATATATATATATATATATATATATATATATTATATATTACCTCTATTACCTACTTGGCTAGATACCATATTTGTACTTCGTTCCTACATCTAATTATACCCTTTTTTGGAAAGGGGTAGGTGTGAAGGATTGATAGAGAACTCTCTCTCTCTCTCTCTTCAAATGCACTAGTGAAAAAGGTAAGTAACGGCGATATTCGCTGATCACAGTATGATATATATATATATATATATATATATATATATATATATATATATATATATATATATATATATATATGCAAGCTTCCTTTCCATATAATTATTTAGGGTAAATACACTTTTTTATCCATTAACTTCCTTCGATTTTGAAATTGGTCCATTGAGTTTACAAATTTTGATAAAATCATCCTCTTACCGGCTGTAGCGGGTGTCTCACCCTGTGATTCTGACGTGTAAGTTAATTTATTTTTTAAATGTCACCCTGTGTAATAAAAATGTGTTCCCAACGTGGGGGATTGGAGAAATTGTTGTCGAACATCTTACTCCTGCTGGGGGTTAGATTCGCCATAGCCGACAAAATCTGAACGAGTGGCCTCGTCGATGAGCTGTCGGAGATGATGAGCTTTTCGGAGAACTCATTGTACTGGCGGCGGGCGACTGCTCCAATGGTGGGCATCATCAGCGTCGCCATCACAGAGTTCACAGCGAATAACTCCACCACCACACTAGTGCTTCCGATTTTGAATTAGATCCTTTCGAACCCCTTCGCCACCGGAACCCCTATATTCCTCGATGATCCATTTTTTGAGCTCCCTTCAAACACCCAAACCAGATCAGATACGTACACAAACACACATCATAATAATTCCAGAAAACTAGTGATTAATTTCTCACCGGAATATAAACTTATCAGAGTAAAAGCATTGAAGGGAAATACTACTTATTTTTATTATGAAACGTCATGGCCTTAAATAAGCAAGTACATCAACGGAAATAACATGAAATTAACAACTAATTGACCACTAACTAGACTCAACATGATTTTATCTGCAATCTAAACAAATTTCCTATAAACTAAGAGATGAATCAAACCAAATTTGATGAGAAAGTAAATTAACGATTCAGTCAAATATACGCAACAGAACATGGAAGAGACTAAATCAGCGAGAAATGGGAGCAATAGGGAGAAGATTCAGCCTCCAAGTACATCGGAAGAGATTGCAGTGCCGATGTTTCTCATCACTTCGAGGACTATTGCCTGTTCTCGGAAGAGGGGCTGATTTATTCCCGATGATGATGTTCCTGAAAGCCACTCTGGCTTTGATGTATTTCTCGACCTAAGCATCTGCCTTGGCTTGGAAAACTACAATGTCGGGGAGTTGAGAGTGGGAAAGAGAGTTCGGCTTTGGAATGAAGCTATTGAGCGTCGAAGAAGATGAGGGAATGGGGAGAGAAATAATGCGGCGGATAAGTGCATTGGTGAGGTGGATGACACCGGTGGGGGCTAAGATTGAAGGACAGAGAGTTCAAAAATGAGGGGATTAGAGGAAAGGGAGTGGCGGGGAGGATGAGGAAGAGAGCGGCAGAGAGGAGATGACAGAAAGTGACGTCGGAGGAGGAGGGAAGCGAATTGTGAGTTAAATTTGGGAGAATATGTGTTTCTGCCAATGTAATCCTGACACGTAGCAAGGCTGTGTTTGGTTATTTTCCAAGCGCACCAAAATTTTAAAAAACCATTTATAACTGGTGTTGGTCTTTCATTCTCAAAGTTAGTTATACATGGATGACTTTTAACAAAAAATAAATAAATAAATAAATTACATGTCACCATTATTGGGTCAGAGACCCGCTACAGCTGGTCAGAGGACGAATTTGCCGAATTTTGTAAACTTAATGGACCAATTTCAAAAAGTGAGAAACCAATGGACTAATTTCAAATCGAAAAAATTTTATGGATTAAAAAATGTATTTACCCTAATTCATATATATATATATATATCATGTATATCTATATATATTTCATCATGTATATCTAGTGGGTTTCTTTATTCGTAATCTATTCTTATCATATTATATATGAAAATGATCGTCTCGAAGTGTAGATCTCATATATATAACTCTTTTGTGAAATGGATGTCATTTTAATTAGAAAAGCTCCATCGAAGATTTTAACACTTTAATAGAATATTTTTGTTTTGGTGTGAGTTAACTTTGATATTATAGACCATTTTAAAGCTCTCCTCACGAGGATCACAAATATATAATTAGTTTTGAGTTTGAACGCAAAATGAAAAGGTTATAACGAGATCCACTTCGAGTTCAAAATTACGTAATTTTAAACTTCGTTATTTTAATGAAAAATTTGTATAGTCGTGACCCTTGCCTTGCGAGAACTCCAGAAGTTCTTTCGAATTGTAATAAAGTTTAAGTTTAGGGTATAGTGTAAATGAGAATTTAATATAATACAGGTACTTGATTGCAATTTATAAAAATATATTAATTAATAATAATAATAAATAAATAAAAATAAGAAGAATTTTTTATTAAAACTCACCATCTGAATCGATGGCATTATGTGTGTGTCTATATATATATATAGTAATTTACTTTTCATATTAAATATTTTAATTATAATTATATGTATACATAAATATATTAATTTAAGATTATTATAATTTTATTTCTATTATCATTTTTAAGCCTAAAACATTTATTTAACATCCGTTTTTATTCAAATTAATGTCCTTTATATCTATATAATGTTATGATTTATGACTAGAGTCAGAGACAAAGATCTTTAAATTACTATTTTATCTTTTAAAAGAAATACGTATTTCTATTTGTTATTTTAAATATAAACATTTCATTTAACGATTAACTATTTAAATTTTCTTGAATTAATAATTAGTTTACTTCTTAATTATATTATATTAGAAATTTCATTTAAATATTAGGAATTATTATTAAAAGTAGAATACAGTTTAGTATACCCTTGCAGGCATACCTGACATAGACTAGTAAGCATAGTTCATCATACTATTTCCCTGAAAGCTCAAGGTAGGGTAACTTTCACTCTTTCCGAGTGCAACTTTTATGTC
Organism: Pogostemon cablin; assembly: GCA_023678885.1. Taxonomy (NCBI): domain Eukaryota; kingdom Viridiplantae; phylum Streptophyta; class Magnoliopsida; order Lamiales; family Lamiaceae; genus Pogostemon; species Pogostemon cablin. Next base: position 6,474,955 of record CM042954.1, read on the forward strand.
ATGATTGCTATGTTAAAATGTGATATGTGTTACTTGTATGTCATGTTACGTGTCATATGTGCTCTTAGTTCAATGACATATTTTCCTACTAACACTTGTACGGGATGACGACTTGGTGCACATATACCAACAACACAACTTATCGAGCAACGGTTCAATACTAAAAGTATTTTAAACATAGTAAAACTTGTATTGGGTGACGACTCGGTACACTTACACCAACTAACATAAGTTATCGGACGACAGTTCGGTCTAAAATATTTTCAACAAGTTATCGAACGACAATTTGTAAAATATTTTATTAAATTAACATATTTTACATTTTATGGTATATTTGGCATGCATATTTATTTTTAACTGTGCAATTATTTTAGTTAACCCACTGAGTGTATTTTAAACGCTCACCCCATATTAATTTTCAGAACAATGTTTAGAAGATGAAGAGACTACTGCAGATGTCCAGAGCCCTTAGAGGAATTTCTATTACGCATTTTTTTAGTACTTTACTAGAACTTTATTTAGATACATCATCTGAACACATTTATTTTGGATATTTTAGTCTACTTAGGAAAGTAGATTGATCGTTGTTGAATTCACCTAGATTATAGATTGTTTTTGTGTTCATTTTTTATGTTTTCATTTCGTATTTTGTGTCTTATTTGGTAGAAAATGTGATAAATGAGTATCTAATGTGAAAATATGCACATACAGGTGTTACAGTGGAGAAAACGAGAAAAAATGGAGAAAATGGTGCTAAAATAGTGAAGAAAAGTTGCCTGTCATAAAAATTTGACCAGCATTACAAAAATTCGATCGAATTTTTGTGCAGATATAAGGCATCGGAGGCTGAACAAGCTGTATGAAAATTCAGTGTACATCAAGAATCTTCGATTGAATTTTTTTGCAGATTTACAGAAAAAATCATTGTCATGCTGGAAAAGTCGGTCGAATTTTCCTGAAAATATGTCACATGTCTAGAAAATCAGTTTTAATTCCCATTTTGGCTATTTTTCCCCCAAGTTTGATTGAGAGAGAATTAGAGATACCCATTTTCATGATACACACACTCCATCACCATTTTCTCACACACTATCATCTCTAGTCTATTTTCTACCTAATTTTCACTCAATCTTTCATAATTTTCCGTGGATCTTTACACCTTCCATCTACCCATCACACATGTATGGAGGATTGAGGCTTGAGAAGGAGAAATTGCAACTTGAAGGAAGGATTCAACCCAAATTCAAATAGTGAAGAAATTTACCTTTAATTGTATTTTCTTTTATTTGTTTCCAACAATGGATTCATGTCAGCATTGTAATAGTGTAAGCATGATGCTTATTGTTCGCTAGATCTCTTGTGAGGCTAGCCACTTGATGGATTAGGGATCTATGGATTTTTTAGATTTTAAATTGCTTAATTAATATGATTTTGGTATTTCTTACATGATCTATGATTTACTTGATTTATATTATGATGTGTGTGGTTAAATTCTCTATTTATGATGTTAGGAAAGTCATTCCAATATTGTGTTTAGGGATCTGATTGAATCATATTATAATATGTATTTTGTATGTTAGTATGTGAAGTATGTGGTATACTAAGAACGTTCATGTTGGGACACTTAATTGATTTATCATATTTGGTTATAAATTGAGTGAGAAGAACATTCTTATAATCATAGTACCTTTAAGGGAATTGAGAGTGAGATACAATGTTATGGCTTGAAAGTTGTAACGAGTTGAGAACTTAATCACCTTGGCCAAAGAGATTAGGAGAATATATGTGATTGCTTCTATTCTAATTATCATTAATGTGTGCCATTTGAAATTAACAAGTTAATATTGTGTCCTTCATCTTGATTGTGGTTAGTATTGCTCCTCTTTAGATTGTTTCTACATCCACTTCATTTCATTTTGGTTACTTGATTTTTTTTTAATCATTTTTAGTTGTTAATTGTTCTATCTGTTACTTGCTTAATTATTGGTAGTTTAATTGCTCTTTCAATTCTCAAAACTCAAAATCTGATAACTTCTTTAAGGCATGATTAAAAATGAATCTGGATACATTCTTGATTTTAATCTTCATTGAATCGATATTTAACTTGGTCAATTACTAATACGATAGAGTACACTTGCTCTAATCACACATAAAGAAAATTTGTGATCCAAGTTCATAGATGCTAGTATGTAAAACCATCTCTACATTACTTTTACTTTATTATGTCATCGCTTTGGGGATTTTTTTTTATTGTTACCGTTGTGCTGCTCGAACCATCTTATTTTGGAAATTTATATATCTAGTCACGTCCCAACCCCATAGCGTTACCCGGGGCGTTACTGGAAGGGTGTGGAAATTCAGTTCATACTTGCATATAAGATTTATATGAGAGTGATTAACTATAATTGAGGTGTGAAACCACAACGTTTTGATTGATTTTTATGTTGAAATTTTGTGATTATTTGTATGTTGAATCGATTCGAGTTCATATTCACTATATATGTAGTTCAATTGAGGTAGTAGATTGGAATGTGAAATAGTCTATTGATGTTTGAGCTACAAGAATTGAGAGTCATGCAACTAATAATTAGAGAAAATTAGTTTTATCTCCGTGTATTTATGAAGTTAATGGTCACGAAATAGAGAGCTATAGTTTTTTAATTTGGTTTATTTTTCGTCCTTTGTGGAAAACAGTGAAATAATCCATAAAGTCCATCCCAATTGAAGATAAGTTGCTCTTTTGGTTGTTGGGATATAAAATCAATATTGAGTCTTGAGATCTAACGGTCAAATTAAAATTTTATTGATCTTAGAGCATTATAGACAATATTTGTATTTTTTGTAGAAATTCAGCATTTCAAATATGTCACATTTGTAATGATTATAATGACATTTAGTTCTAAAATATAAGTATGCAAATTAATAAAGTAAGCTGCAATTCATTTTTAAATTTTATATTGTTCTAATGAATTGAGTGTTTGGTGTTATATATTGTTTAAAATTCAATTCATAGGTTCATCAAAGAGTGCTTTGTTTTCTTTTATAAATTAAAAAAAAAACTATTTTTGTTAGAATTTTTGGTGTTTGTGTTATACTGGGAGTCGTAAGCTATATAGAGTTATTTGATTTATATATATTCTTGGATTGTTGAAAGATTACTACAATTGTTTTGTGTTTTCATGAAATTAGAGATATTCATCCATTTTATACACAAACATATATATGTTGTATACATGTAATACCCAAGAATTTTCCTTATTTATGTGATAATATAATTTGTATTTTATGCATTTTTTAAATATGTGATAATTATGTGGTAATTGTTTTTACATTTTATTTGTCTTTGAATTTATATTTCATACGATTATGATAATAATGGTGACAATGTGTGAATATATATAAGCGCATAAATATTTTCTTGCATTAATTTAGATATGGGTCCACTACTATTAGGTACAATCTATGCATCAATAATACTAGTAGATACATTATCTTGAAAAATTAAAATTAACTACATTAATGATGAATAAAATATCATTGTTAACCTTACTCTAATTGTGTTAAAGCAATTATAAAAGATAGAGTAATTATTCTAATATTAAAAAGGATTATCTTTAATGATTCACTCCCTTAAAATTAGCTACGTTGTTGTTCAAATCTTATGTATTAACAAATATTTATGTTCAACATATTTGCATTCAATTTATCCAAACCATTAAAACTTCTGTATTCACAAACATTTATGTTCAACATACTTGTATTCAATTATCCAAACCCTTAAATATGTACGTTATGGCTTTTATTGATGCTCAAAGTTTATGTATTCAGAATTATTTTTATTGTAGTTCAAAAATTATGTTTTCAAAAATATTGTGTTCAATATATTAATATTTATTACATAATGATGTCATATGACGTTGTTAAAAAATATGTATTCAGAAATATTTATGGTTAATGTATTTGTATTCAGAAAATAATATGTTGTTCAAAATTTATGTACTCAGAAATATTTATGTTTAATATAGTTGTATTCAAAAAGAATTATCTTCCGTTATTAACTCCCTTAAAAATCGCAAGAAACCTACTAGATTCACAATTCAAAATGAAAACTCTCACTCGTACAAATTCAGTATATGGTGTTCAGATATTTTTGTTCAAAGTTTAAAAAATTAATAAAAATAGAGTACTTGAAATACAACCAATAACTTGTGTTCAATATTATGCTTAATTACCAACAAAGCTGCAAAAATAACATAAATAACCAGCAAACTAAAAAAACCTTAAACAATCAGAATGTGGAATAAATCAGTAGCTTAGAGAATCACTCTGTATATTTATAAACAAAAATGCAAAACAAGCAGTTGTAGTTTCATTACTATTTCACACAATCTATTGGGGTAATTTAGGATAAAAATCGGAGTTTAAGGTAACGCAGTTAGTGACGACTGGACACGTAAATTACATGACTGTGGGACCATCAACATCAGAGGTGAAAGAAGGCTGAAGAGGAGTTGCAGGTGGTGTAGAATTACATGACCATTTTTTAATGGAATGGGTAGTGTGTATGGAAAGACAAGGTTTTGAAGGAGAAGGAATGGATGAGAGAGAGGACGATTATAGTGTTCAGTCTTTTATTCCATGGAAGATGATTATACTACATACAAAATGGATATTGTTACGTGAAATATTAGTGAGGAATGTTATATTGATAATTTCATCTTAATATATTGTATTTATTAATAATATTTTTATTATATTGTATCTATTGATAATATTAATTTATATTTTGTATTAGATAGTAATAAATCCTTTAGATATATAATTAAATTGTCTCGTGTGTATAAATATATTATTTCTCAATTATTATGTGTCACACGTGTTCTAATAATAATAATAGTGGTAAGAAAATGTACACATTTATGTATTAATTGTATTATATCATAGCTATTAAGTATTGCACGTATATTTATAATGGATAATAATAATAATAGTTAAAATAAAATTAGGTTACATGGGTATTACATGGTTTAAATGATACCAAATAATTTCAATGACGATGATTAGCATACATGGCCCATTACATGCTGCTAAAATTTTATTGCATTGGATAAAAGATAACAAATAACTGACTTACCCCCTCTATTTATATCAATAACGTACATTTGGGTAGTCACATGGAGAGAGTAGTAAAAAAAAAAGAAAAAGAAGAAGAGAGAGAGAGGAGGGAAAAAGAGAAAGATAGACAAAAAGAGAGAGGGAAAGAGCATGCCGGAACAGGAAAAGAAAAGATTAATTACAGTTCTTCACGTGGTCTATAGTATTATTACTGTCGGAGTTCAGGTAAGTAAGAATCCGACTACAATGCATAAACATGTTGTGTGTGAAATATTTGTGATTAATATGTGATAATTATATTATGAATTATTTGTGATTAGTTTAATTACGTTATGAATTATTTGTGATTAATATGTGATACTAGTTGCAGATTTATATAATATTGTCATTCTTTTATATTTTGGTCTATGTGATCAGAGATTGTTCTTTATGTAGATCTGTGTGATTTTAAATTAAATTATTTTTATATTTTAAATAAATGTTGACATTTATGTTCTAAATAAATGTTGACATTTATGTACAGTCATTATATATGCACTAAGTGGTGGAAGAGGCGACCTAAGAAGGAGCGACTTGGGAAAATCCAGAGTAGGCTACCTAGAGTGGGTCACCGTCTTGAAATATTGTGAGAAAGTGTGTGGTGTTAAGTGAGGGGACTTCCGAGCAGCAGGGGTCAATTGGTGATGGACCTTAGCAGGCTGTTAGGAAAAGTGGATCCTCATATTGCACCAGTGGAATTGTGTGGTGGGAGATGATTCTTGGTGGCGAGAAAATTGACGAGCAGCAGGAAACTTGTGAGGCCACGATTTGATAGTCCTCACATTAGTTCCATATTTATATTGTGAAATTGATTTATCGAGTGATGAGCTCATTTTCGGTGCATATTATAAGTGTGTCGTGGGGATCTCGCAACGTGAATGATTTTCATAATAACAGAGACCAACTAGAAAGATTAGGAAATAGGTAATAGAAAAATAAATACATTTTCATGCACTGTCATACATGGTTTGTACTTACAGAGTTTTATCTCAGTAGTTTATTTATTGTACGTTAATTGCATACGACACTGGTGGTTGGTGTTCCATCAAATCCTGAGAGTTGTATACATGGATGACGACCTGTTGGGCCGGCGTGATGAGTTACTTTGTAAAAATTGTATTGTATAACAAAATATAAATGAAATGGAATGAAAAGAATATTTATTTTGTTTATTGGTGAGGAAAAAATGGGGTCGTGACAATACATATATACATAGTGTTATAGAAATTGCATCTGCAATGTTTTTCTTCGATAACATACTCTTAATAACCATTCGGGCACTACCTTTGTGCACTGATTTTATTAGGAAATTAATTATTTGTGGAGTAATTTGTTTCTTTTAAATTATTACATAATAAAGAAATATTTTGCTAAAATTATAACTTTAATTTGTAAAGTGAGAGTGTCATGCAATCCTAAGATATTTATATTTTTCCAGTTCTTTTTATAATCATTTGACATTTTCTTTTTCAATTACACAGATTTTATCTTTTTGAGAGGCGAAAGCCACATGATAATGCACTTGCGTATTGAAGTTTGTTTGACAAAAATATGGGAAATGATAAAGGAAGGCGTAAGAAATTAAAATTTACGGTCCAATCAGATGGCAGCACGTGGATTTTCTTGATTAAATATCAATTTTAATTTATTTTGAAATTTAAATAAATTAATTCCTTAAAATAGATTAGTAAATAATTGATAGTTAATTTAAGTCCAACAAGTTAAATGGACTTAAATTAAATGAGGACTGGCCCAAGTCAAGTAAGCCAAGTCAAACGAGGCCTAACTTAAGTCAAACAAGCACATATAAATTAAATTAGACCCAAAATAAGCCCGATTATGGTCCAATCAAATTAAATTCACATGGAGAGGAATCTCTTACCTCTCACGTAGGATTATGTTGCAGCGGAAGGAAACTAAGAACCGATTGACACTCATGTTGCTGTCTCTGGATACAATCTTCAACACAAGGTTGAAAGATAAGTTTTCACGAGTCTGTACTGAAACTGGATGAAGAAAACTGAAGAAGAACAACGAGAGTGATTATGTTTCAGAGAGATTTTGCATTATGTGTTTGCGCGCATATATATGATTTTCTCTTCTGTTTCCATTTCAAATCAAATTAGGAAACGACAAGAAAACTGCGGGAGTTATCTAATTCCCTCTTGCATGCATGCCACATCATTCATATGTGGAATAATAAATAAATAATATTACTTATTATTTACATCTCCCACTCACATATGAAATCAAAATTCTCCTGATTCATTTTCTTCATGAATCATATTCTTGTCCAGATTAATACATCGTGTGACCCATGAGATATGAGTTTTAATTGCTATACACTTGTTAGAGATATATAGCAACTCAACCAGTTTATTGAAAAAACTCAACAAGCTCACTATACCCCAGAACTCTTGAATATTTAACATAAGTTGACATATCTCTTTTCAATCCCTTAATTTGTAAGAGCATATTCAACCCTTTTGCAAAAAACTATGTATTCATAATCAAGACCCTGCTTGATTGACTAGTCAATGAATCACAATAGTATATGTTAAATTAAGATGTTCTTCCCATCTCACTAAGTATCTACAGTCTCCCACTGTAGCTGATTTCCTAGACATGCACCGCATTGCCGTTATTAGCAATAACTCTTTTGTTAACATGCTAAAGTTGCAACACCAAAGTGAAGACTTAGAATATAGTAGAAAGTCATAAGGCTAACTAATAGATGAGGGCTCATACTTTTGAGAAAAATGGGAATAATAGTCTCAATCCTTTTGTGGTCAACTTATCACAAGTCGTTTTCCTAAAACACTTGTCACAACGTCATTAACTTCCTTCCATGAAAGCGTATGTCGTATTTCATTTTATCTTAGACATCATGTAAATCAAAGTTCAAGTGTGTTCCATACACTTAACCCGGATATCCTCCCTCTAACGTATAGGATCTCCGACGATTTAGCTTTACAACAAGTTGGATTAGATTCGTGGCAAAATATATCCAGATTACATTAATTATCGTAATCTCATCTCTATGCTCCCACTTAGCCAGAGGTGGTTGCTCGTATGAGAGAGCCAATCATAACTTGCCAACATAATATTATATATGAACCATCACATATAATTTATAAAACATATACGTATAGTTAAGCTGTTAACCATTCCACTAACATACATGAACATATTCAGTACATCATTTTAAATCCTTCGCAAACCTAATCTTTTACATGTCCTACGAACACATCTCTGGGAATTGGTTTGTAAAAGGATCTGCTAACATTAAACGAGTAGAAATGTATTTAAGAATCACTTTCTTCTTTTCTATAATATCTCTAACAAATTTTAATTTATTATCAATGTGTTTGGTCTTTCTATGATATTTGGGGTCTTTTGTGTAAGCAATGGCCGCTTGATTTTCACAATTGATTAAAACAGCTCCCACTGAAGTGTTTAAGACCTCCAAGTGTTTCATGAATCTTCACAACCAGATAGCCTCTTGAACTGTACACGCGCATACCACAAACTTAGCTTCCATTGTGGACAATGTGATGCAAGTCTGTTTCTAGCTACATCATGAGATTGCTCCATTGTTGAACAAGAAGACATAACCAGAAGTTGATTTATGTTCATCTAAATCTCCACTCCAGTCAGCGTCTGAATACCCATCCAGTGTACTATTATTCCCTTGATAACAAAAAGAATAATTTGTAGTCCCTTTCAAGTATCTGAAAATTCTTTTAACAGCCATCCAATGCTTCTTCCCCGGATTGGATTGATACTGGTTTACCAGACCAAAGAAATAGGAAATGTCTGGTCTTGTACACAGCATTGCTTTCATAAGACTTCCAATCTCATTGGCATATGGCACTTTGGACATTTCATTGATTTCATCTTGAGTCTTGGGACACATTTGTTGACTCAATGAATCGCATTTTACAACGGGAGTATCTATGGGCTTGCAAGTTTCCATCTTGAACTGTTCTAAAAGTTTCTTGATGTAAGTCTCTTGAGACAAACCCAATAATTTCTTTGAACGATCCCTATTGATCTTCACACGAAATGTGTATTCTGCCTCACCCATATCTTTCATTTCGAAGTTTGAAGATAACCACCTTTTAATAGTTTCAAGATACTCTTTGATATTACCCGCTAGTAGTATGTCATCCACATACAAGGATAAAATCACAAAACTACCATTGGATTGTTTAACGTAAACACGGTGGTCTTCAGTTATCATAACGAAGTTATATGAGATGATCGTAGTGTGAAACCTCAAATACCACTGTCTAGAGGATTGTTTGAGCCCGTAAATCGAATTTTTCAATCTACAAATTTTATCCTCTTGACCTTGAAGAATAAATCCTACAGGCTGTTGCATGTAGATTTCTTCTTCTAGTTCTCTATTCGTAGTCTATACCCTCCTGTTGAATATAATCTTTTGCCACCAAGCGAGCCTTATACCTCTCTATTGAGCCATCAAACTTTCTTTTGATTTTGAGAATCCATTTATTCCCAATAGCCTTACGTCTCTTCGGAAGATCTACAAGTTCCAAAACTTGATTTGACATCATAGACTCCATCTCCTCTTTCATCGCTTTCATCCATTTCTCCTTCGCCGGACATGTCAGAGCTTCTTTAACATTTCTGGGCTCTTCCTCATCAACAGGAGAAACATCTCCATTTTCTGGTGAAACAAAGAAGGCATGTCCTTCAATATCGTAATGCCTTTTGGGCACATGTTTCTTAGAACTTTTTCGAGATAGTTGCTGATGATCTTCTGAAGATAAAATGCTCTCATTGGGAATCTCTTGATCCTCAATTGGCAAATATCTATCAAGATCCACACCATCAGCTAAACTACTACTTCCACTTGGATCTTGTAGATATTGGTTTTCTACCACCTCGAAAATAGGTTCAGCATCCCTGATACCCCCTCTACTAGGAAATTCCATTTTTAGAAAATGAGCATTACGTGATTTTATCTCAGTTAAACTCCCATCTTTATCTCCTATGAACATGTAACCCTTAAAATGTTCGCAGTGTCACTTCTTTCCTCTAGGACCCAACTTTCCATACTGACTTGTTTAATCATGTACGTAAGTTGCTGATCCCCAAGTTCTAAGATTACTTAATTCAAGTTTTCTACCCGTCCAAAGTTCATATGGAGTCGAAGCAACTGATTTGGTAGGCACTCGATTAAGCACATAAGCTGTCGTGAGTAACGTATCTCCCCAAAAAGAGATCGGTAAATTAGCTTATGCCATCATGGATCTCACCATCTCCAACAAAGTCTTATTCCTTCTTTCAGTAACACCATTTTGTTGAATAGTATAAGGAATGGTTAATTGTCGGATTATTCCCTTTTCTTTACAAAATTCCTTAAATTGTTCTGATAGATATTCACATCCTCTATCAGTTCTTAAAACTTTAATAGATTTGTCCTTTTGATTTTCAACTTCACTCAAGAATCGTCTAAAACAATCTAATACTTCAGACTTTTGAGATATCAAATAGACATATCCAAAACGTAAAAAATCATCAATGAATGTAATGAAATAATGAGATCCATGGCGTGCTCTCACATTTACAGGACCACATATATCGGAATGGATTACTTCTAATGGAGATTCAGCTCTAATGGCTTTACCAAACAGTTTTATAGTCATCTTTCCAGCAAGACAATGTTCGCATTTGGATAATTTAAGTTTTGAATAAAGACTCAACAATCCTTCTTTTACAAGTCTATTCATCATATCTTGCCCAATATGACCCAATCTAGCATGCCAAACATTATCATTCACATTTGCATTACTAGAAGAACAAGCATTTAGTAAATATGAATAATCATCATAATAACTAAAAGTCATTCTATTACAATTTAAAATCATAAAACCATCATTCATATGTCCAGATGCATAACAAGTACCATCAATGCTAATTACCACAGTGTTTCTAGTAAATAATACATCATAACCCAAATTAACTAAAACTAAAACAGAGATTAGATTCCGTGTGATTTCTGGAGCATAGAGAACATAATGTAGAATAAAGGCCCGACCATTGTCAAGGTCCAGTTTGCAAGTCCCAAATCCTTTGACTTCGACTCGAGCATATTTTCCCATATATATCCACCTAGTCCCATTTAGAACACAACGGAAATCTACAAAGGCTCCCCTGTCTCTCGTCGCGTGGTCCGTTGCTCCTGAGTCTTTAATCCACAATGGATAAGAATCAGTAAGTAAAACTGTACTTGACACATTAATTTCACATGAAACAGAATAAGATAAATCTTCCTTGTCCCTCCTGGGCTCAGGACATTCACGTACAAAGTAGCCAAGCTTACCATAATTGTAACATGGCATTTTGCTCTTATCTTTCTTATTCATTTTGTTATGCTTCTTTTTCTTCTTCTGTTCATCAATTTTGGTCGCTGAATTGTTGTCATGCTTTTCACCATCAGATCGTTCCCCTTCTTCTCCTTCTTCCAATTCCTTTTCCTTTTGAAGCCCGAAGCTCATTTAGAAGTAGAACCGACATAGAAGGCCCCAGAAGTTGGCTTTGAGGCTCCGAGCCTCTCATCTTCTAACTCAACATGATGAGCAGCATCGTTGAAAGTTTTAATACTTCCATTATGAGTCAAGTTAACCTTCAGATGTTCCCAACGATCAGGTAAAGAGCGGATCAGTGCTTGGATTGGTTGCTCATCAGAGAGAATGTGACTAACAGTCTTAAGTTTGATTATCATATTAGACATCTCCCTGAGATGTTGTCTAATGTTGTGATCAGGTTTCTTCTTGTATGTTTCAAACTTAATAGTCAGCTGCCTAAGCCTTGTAACTGATGTTCCACCATAAATCTCACGCAGATACACCTAGATATCATGTGCAGTATGGTGTTGCTCACATTCATGAATCATCTGATCGATTACTGAGCTTACAAGGATAGAACGTGCAATGGAATTTTTCTTTTTCCATGCCTGGTATGCATCTTGGTCACGTCTCCCTTGAGTTCCATTTCCCGTACCAGGATCAGCCATGACTTAGTTTATAGCATCCAATGCATCTTGTTCATCCAATACGTACCAAATCTTATGACGCCATGTGTCATAGTTGTCACCATTGAATTTTTCTCCTTTGTTTAACTCAGTGACAATTGATTTCGATGCCATGATCTTTATTAGAGATTAAAGTGATTCAGTATGTTAATAATGTTTTATCAAATTTTACGTTAAGCTAAACAGAGACATCTCAATCAATAACACAAGACTTAATCTCGAAAAATAACTCGAAGACTACTAATCATCAATCTCATCAAGTGTCATAACACTAGATACTTGTTTCAAAACGTAAAACACATTTAAGGTTCAAGTAATCAATAATAACATTGAACATCCACTAATAAATAGAACATCAACAACCATCCATCATTGTAAATAAATCAAGTCTGACAACACATAAATTCTAATGAACTCCTCGAGTTTCCAATTAAAAATAAACTTAAGGAAATCTACGGAGAGAGCCTCTATATACGTCACTTAATTCCAAATAACGGCCATAATCAAAATCTCTAGTCCCTATACTATAAATAGCTCGTGCCAAAGGATCTATAAGAGGATTCTTCATTTGACTCTTTCTTCGACTTCTCAGTCTTCGAAAATCAGAGTGTCAAACCCCACCCATACTTAAGCAAGCTGATCTTAGTGCTTGTCTTTTATCTTCTTCTAAAGAAGCAATCATCAAATCAAACATCAAATGACGACCATTTAGCTCCACACTGTAAGTCTTCCTATGAGCCCAAAACTCCTTTTACAAGTAGGAAGGTAAAGTGTTAGCCCAGGTCTCAGGACAAGAAATCTGATTATACACACTAGTTGGGAGAAGCTTCTTATTGATTAAGAACAACAAATGGTTGTAGAGTTCAAACAGTTCAAACGCGTGATCCCTAACGTTGTGTTGTGGCTTCATTTTATATTTCAGAAATTCATTAATCACTATCCGTTTGGTTCTGATGTCCCTTGTTGAAACTGTTCTCCTCCTTGATGTCATGCCTATGAGAAAATGAGCAACCAAAATAAAACACACCAGTGTTAGTCAAACTATATCACATGAATTTCCTTTCCATATAATGCATATGGAAATAAATTTCCAAGATGCAATAGGCATATTCACAAGTGAATGAGTTCAACTCTCTTTGGCTCCCACTTTGATAGGCTACAAGTTTGAACAATTCAACATTACAATGAATTTATAATTAAATGACATTATAAGGTGCATAATCAACATAAAATGCAACCAAATAGCTACTATGAAGGTTTTTATTCAACAAATATGTCATAAAACGAAGTAAAACCACACATACACACTAAAGATGACGTCAAATGCTTTCGAAAATGTCACCATTGGACTTCATGCATTGAAACACGTCAGAATACCCCGGACAGATGCAAAAAATGCCGCCACGCGCAGCCACGCGCCGCTTGGAGCTGCCACGCGCCGTCCACGTGCCGCCACACGCGGCTGCCAGTAGGATACTGGTCAGAGCGTGTAGAACACGTGCCGCCATCGGAGACGGTTTCAGCCGGCGCATGTATCACATGCACCACCTCTAGAGACGTTGTCAGCCGGCCGCTGGACATCACGCGCCACTGCCGACCTCCGGTGCGTGGGCTTCACGCATCACCGTGGGTGCCGCCATTGCCAGAGCATGGCCTTCACGCACCTTCGCCTCTCGCATGTCCTCCGGTGGGCTTCGGTCATGGGCTGACCCGCCTGGTCTGACCCAGTTCCACAGGGTTTGACCCGATCAGCCTGTTCTGACCCGGCCCGACCCAATCCAAAGACAGTTAGGTTTTAATTAAAGAAAGGTCCATGAAGTTTCTCAAATTTTCAAAAAACCACCCCTAAAGTTTCTGCAACTTTGCAAATTTAGCCCAATCTCGTGAAAAACTTCAAAAAATCGTAACTGGAGTTTTAGAAGGCCAAAAAATGCATGAAAAATACTAACGGACTCCTCTCACTGAAACCTATCCAGTAATATAAACAAAACATACTTTTGCTTGCATGAAAAAATAACTAAAAAATCACACCCTCAAGTTTCATGGTGAATCACAACGTCATGTACACATCTCCACTGGAAATGAAGTAATCTGCCTTAAAATCACGTTTATGACACAACAATGTCATATTATATAACTCATATTCCACAAAACATGAATCATGCAAGACATGTAAATCATAAAAGCTCATGTAGACATCTAACACTGTAAACCCATGATTCCAGAAACAAAATAAACACGGAGTACCAATCATTGGCTCTGATACCAATGTTGAAAACTCACAGTCCTAAAAGAATAAATCTTATGCATGCATGGAGAGGAATCTCTTACCTCTCACCGTAGGATTGTGTTGCAGCTGAAGGAAACTAAGAACTGATTGACACTCATGTTGTTGTCTCTCCAATCTTCAACACAAGGTTGAAAGATAAGTTTTCACGAGTCTGTACTGAAACCGGACGAAGAAAACTGAAGAAGAACAACAAGAGAAATTATGTTTTAGAGAGATTCTGCGTTATGTGTTTGCGCACATATATATGATGTTCTCTTCTATTTCCTTTTCAAATCAAATTAGGAAACTGCAAGAAAACTGCGGGAGTTATCTAATTCCCTCTTGCATGCATGCCACATCATTCATATGTGGAATAATAAATAAATAATATTACTTATTATTTACAAGCCGAACACCACCAAGAATCAATGAGGGAAGTTTTGTTACCGCTGCTAAACCACCAAGCGTGCCATCGTGATTGCCTCAGTTGGTGCCATTGATTACACCATCAACCTAAAACATTGGAATCACACAGGGTGTTCTCCCGAAAAATAAAAACTGCAAGAAATAAAGAGAAGGCATTAGATATGCAGTGCCGATGAAATTTAAAAAAAATGGACCAAGAAATGAAAGTACTTGTCTGCCGATGAAGAAATCAAATGCAGGGTCCTTATTATACACTCCCTACGTCCCTGGTAAGTGTCTCATTTGCTTTTGGGCACGTGGATTAAGGAGTATTATTATTTAATGTGTTGTGGGTAGTTGTATTAGTGGGTGTGGTCCCCATGTTTTAATTGTATTAGTGGGTGTGGGTGGGTCTCATATGTCCAAAAAAGGAAATGGGATCCTTTGGGTGGGACAACTAAAATGGTAAAATGTGACTCTTACCTAGGGACGGATGGAGTAGTAAATAGCCTGCAGCAAATTGTGGAAATTATTTGTATAATTGAAATCTCTCAAAATTTTAGAAGATTCTTTACTACAAATAAAATAGATTGATTTGAATGAGATTTGCAAATAATCTTATAATAAATATGTTCCATATTTTCCTTATCTGTAATCTGGAAGTTGGGCAGTGAATAAGAAGATGGGGGCTTGAGAAAATAAGTTGGGCCCCTTGAGAAATAAAGAATTGGGCCAAGAAAAAAGAATTTATTTTATTTGTTGGATAAAGTAATCTCTCAGTTGTAAGAATTCAAATTATAAATGTCGAAAGAAAGCGGAACTTTTGCGATTCCTTCACATCTAGACACGGCGAGCAATTAAAATTTACGGTCTAATCAAATGGCAGCACATAGATTTTCTTTATTAAATATAAATTTTAATTTATTTTGGAATTTAAATAAATTAGTTCTTAAAAATAGATTAATAAATAATTTATAGTTAATTTAAGCCCAACAAGTTAAATGGATTTAAATTAAATGAGCCCTGACCTAGGTCAAGTAAGTCAAGTCAAATGAGACCTAACTTAAGCCAAACAAGCCCATACTAATTAAATCAGGCCCAAGTAAAATAGGCCCGATTATGGTCCAATCAAGTTGGAGGCCCAAGCCCGTAGAGTAAGGCCCAAATAGGCTTGGACATCACCTCTCACCTATATAATGGGGTCTCCTCCATTCATTTGGACACACATTCAAGCACTCAAAGACGACGATGCTCTTGAAAAGATCAAGAACACGAGCAACGTTCCCTCAAGAACTTCAAGTCTTCAAAGCTTCAAGCGAAGAACAAGCGAGGATCTTCAAGTCTTACTTCAAGTGACGAACAAGCGAGGATCTTCAAGCAATGATCCTCAAGGAATATCAAAGTTTTCAAAGCTTCAAGCTAAGAACAAGCGAAGATCTTCAAGCAATCTTCAAGTCTTTAAAGCTTCAAGTGAAGCTTCAAGTCGAAGATCTTTAAGCAATATTCAAGTCTTCAAAGCTTCAAGTGAAGTTTCAAGTCGCAGATCTTCAAGCAATCTTCTAGTCTTCAAGTCTTCAAAGCTTCAAGTGAAGAACAAGTTCAAGAAATCTTCAAGCTTCAAGTCAAGATCTTCGAGCAAGTCTCAAGATCTTCAAACTCCAAGCGAAGAACAAGTTCAAGCATCTTCGAGCTTCAAGTCAAGAACGGCCTTCGATCTTCAAGCTTCAAGTCAAGAAAAGCTCATGATCATCTTCAAAGCGTTCTTCACATCAAGTGCTTCAGCGTTCATCGTGGAAAGCTCTCCAGTCAATTTTCAATCCGAACAAAGGTAAAACACCTCTGGATCGACGTTACATGGCTACACATCCAAGCTCGAACAAGCTTCATTTGAAGATCTAGCTCAACACACACGCTGTCAACAGTGTCAGCATACATTCCAGTAAAAGAAGTCATAGTCAACACACACCAATCAAGTCAAAGTCAAGACAAGCCAAATTGGTTCGAGAAACCCGCTTACATATTTTCCAAATTAAATCCATATGAAATTATCTTTATACTCAATTTGTATTTATTTTATTATAAATACAAAATTTGTTATTACAGAAGGAAAGAGGGATGCCCAAAGCGAGTGTGAAAGATGAAAACGTACATCATGACATAGTGAAAATTATATAAGTTATAATTGAAACAATGAAAGAGTCGTGAAAGACAAAAAAGCATATGTTTCTAAGATTGATAGTTAAATAAATATAGAGACAAGTGTATGAAAAAAAAGTATGATTGTAAACAAAAAGTTGATTGACATAGAAAATGGGCCGGTGAAATATGAATATAAGAAATTAATAAAATATTATTACCCATGAATGAGAATAAATTGGCTTAATAATGTCAAACATTAATAATTTATTTTTTTAAAATATTCATTAGTCATTTTAATGCAAATGAATTTTGTGTGATATATATAGCACGATTAATTGCATAAATTAAAAGTAAATACTCCATTCGTCACACGTATTTTTATCCATTTTCCATATTGGGGTGTCCCAAGTATTTTTCCTCATTCCATTAATGGAAAAAATACACTATATTTCTTAACAACTTTTTACAATTTATTCTTCAATTCCAACAACTTTATTTACTTTTTACACTTTATTTATCACTTCCAATAACTTTATTTACTTTTTCTCTTAGAATTACCAATTTATCATTACTTTTTTTCATTATTGATGAGTGTGTAAATTCACGTGTTTCGAGCCCGGATTCGTGTAAGAATGGTTTGTTAGATGGTTGTGCTTGGATATGAATTGATATGCATGGTTAAAAGTCGCTAATCAGGTGTCTTCGAGGCTATTCGAGCTGATCTTTGAAGGAAAACGAGTTGGAAGTGATTGGATCTGGAAAAAAGAAGATTTGGAGGTGGATTCAACCAAGCAGGCACTGGATTCGACCAGGAAGGAGACAGTTCGACCAGCACCTGTTGTCGAACCAATGGAGAAAAGGCGCTTGGAGTGCCATTCGATCACGACAGTGCCGTTCGACCAAGCCATTTGGTCAAACTGTGGTCGAACCAGAAGCCTGAAGACACGCACCTGCAGTTCGGCCAGAGAGTATACGGTTAGACCAGGATACTGGTCGAATCCGGAACCTGCAGCCATTTTACAGGTCGATTTGACTTGGAGTTCGACCAGCTGGGAATGGTTCGACCTGGTGTGTTGGTCGAACTAAAGTGCGCAAACTTACCATATTCGTATTTTTACACCTTTAATGCGTGTGTCGCTCAAGAAGCCCATCCAAGGCCCGTAAGGAGAGTATAGAAGTATAAAAGAAGAGTTTTTGTAGGAGACACACAATCATTCATCATCTATCCACCACCGAAACCCTACCATCATCTCAAGGAGTCATGAGGAGAGGTTCATCCGGCGAGTCGAGTAAGATCATACCAATTGACCATGATTGTTCCTAGATCAATCATGGGCTAGAGCCGCTCCGGTAATTATAGGGTTATGAAAGTTTTATGAGTTAATTGAATTTCCGTGTGTAAACTGCATACAACATTACTTGTGGTTTATTTTATATAAGATTGTGCTTTTTAAATTCATACTCACAGTCGTTTTGTGCGTCATTAATTGTTATGTAGAGTCTGAATACATATCTTGGTTATTGATTAAGTGCGTTCACTGCTGAGCAGGATTACATGTTATAATTCTAAGTGAAGGGATTTTGAAGTCTTATTAGAAATATCTTATATAAATACTTGTTAATTGAATATTATTCGGGTTAATAAGTAGGATGAAGAGTATAATGTCATAGTACCTAAAAAGAAAGATCATATCATGTTAGAGTATTAAGTGCAATTGATACTGATAGTACCTAGAAAGGGGGGTAAATTATATCTCTTACTACGAGGATATTCACACGTGTAATATGCATGTTTACTTGTGTCTATAGTGTGAACTTGCATGGTTTAGTAATGCGTCCATAGACCACAAGGCAAAGTCGGACATCAACGCATGGAAAGGAATTTAATAAGTAAAACTGGATGACCCGAAGTACCTAATTTCTTACTTGATCATAGTCGTATTTTCTCTATTGTTTATTTACTTTATTTGCTATTTCAAATATTTGCTATTAGCTACTAAATCACCATAATAATTTGTCAAAGTAGTCTCAATGATCTAGAATATAATTGAATTGATAATAATCCGTCTTTCAGGTTCGATAATCACTTGGTTGCCCATCGAAACTACAATTGATATCCTTACGCTTGAGAACCAATTTTGTGTGTTGAGAAAATGCTCATCAAGTTCTTGGAGCCGTTGCTGGGGACAACATTAATTATTAGATTATTATTTCTAGTTTAATTGAGATTATATAATTTTTGTCTTTAATTTCTAACACTTATTTTTCTTAGGTGTATGCTCACTAAATGGAATGTAGGTAAATTAGAGCCTTATAATCCGGAGATTGGAGCATCGTCGAGGAAGAAAAAGAAGAAGAAGAATAAGAACAAGAACATAGACATAACTGAGGCTCTTAATTTAGGAGTTGAAGTTGACGTGCTGAATTAGCAAACAATTGAAGCTGCAACCGAAGTTAACTTGGAAGCAGAAACAGTCAACATGGCTGCGAATCATGATACACTTGCCATCCATGAAGTCTTTAAGAACAACAGAGGAGGCAATGCGGGGCTGTTAGGAGCAAGAGGGATAGGAGCCGATTTTGAGTTACACCATGCTCTTATCAGCATGGTTGAAAGGAGTCCCTTCAGTGGGGGAACTTTTGAAGATCCTCAGCAACATCTAAATAAGTTTCTCGGGTATGCAAGTACACAAAAAGATGCAGGAGGTCATGAGGATGCGAGGAAGATCATATTGTTTAAGTTCTCGCTGAATGAAAAGTGAGAGATTGGTACGATAATCTTGATGTTGCTTAATGTGATACCTGGGAGAAGTTGAAAGTGAAATTCTTGGAGCGATACATGTCACCTTCGAAGGTTTTCTAGTTGAAGTAAGAAATCAATCAATTTGCTATCCATGGTAATGAGAAGTTTCATGAAGCTTGGGACATATTCAAGGACATGCTTCGAAAGTGTCCACAACATGGGCTATCTAAAGCTCAATATATCAATATTTTCTAATGGAATGGATTGCGATTCTCGTGTGTTATTTGATGCTTCTTCTAATGGAGCATTGCTTAAAAAGTCACCCATTAAGGCTGAGAAGCTTTTTGAGGATATTTCGATGAATTTAAGATATTGGCCAACTGATAGAGTGAGAGGCACTTATGTCCTTGGTAAAGTAGCACAGGTTGAGCATACTATGGTGAAGTCGGGAAAAGATGATGATATCGTCTCTAGCTTGACTAATATTAGCAAGCTACTAGAATCTCAACAAAAGCAGATCACGGAATTATCTCAGAGAGTACCAATGATGCAGCAGGATGGTGGCTACGAAGTAGCTAGCCAAAAGTAGATCGAGGAGGCAAACTATGCCATGGGTCAAAGTATTCAAGGAACTAGGTACCCAAATCATGAAAACTGGAATTATCAGGGGAATTACAACAATCTGGTGCCCTGGGTAATTACCAACAACCAAGGAGGCTGGAGTTTTCATGGAGTAATCCGAATAATGCGGTGCAACAGCCTATTGGTGTTGATCCGAGAGCTAAGGTGGAAGAAGGGAAACCGGGTTTCGAGGATATGGTGAACAGGTACATGGCGAGGAATGATCAAGAGTAGATCATCTTGAGGTCAAGTTAGAAAAGAAAATTGATGCCAATCATGAGGATTTATCTAAGCAAGTGAAGGACCTTACATTGTTGATGGGGGAGATGGTAGGAAACGTAAACAAATTAACTCAAACTATTGAGAAGGGGAAATTTCTGTCTCAAGGTATTGAGAATCCAAGGTCTTTTCACGCTATTACATTGAAGTCTGGAATGCAGTACGAGGGACCAATGAGGCCGAAATTGAAGTTTGAAATGACAGGATCCCGATTCGACCCTGATTCGACCAACATTGATGGTCGAACTACATAGGGGAGGTCAAACCAGGCACCTAGGTGACATCTAGAGATACAGAAGACTAATTCGACCAAAAATAGGTCGATTCAACCAAAAGCTCTGGTCAAACTCAGGTCAAACTACACTGTCCAGAACGTTCTATTTTATCTGATGCCCGATTCAACCACGATCACTATGGTTCGACCAACCCCGTTGGTCAAACCGTGGTCGAACCGGCCTATAAGGGGAGAATGAACTTTCAGGTTCTCAATTCAACCACTATTCACCCAGTTCGACCAGCAACCTTGGTCAAACCCAGGTCGAACCGTACCATTCTTCACTATTTTCCGCGTTGAATGCTCTGCATGATGACGATGCGACTCAAGTACCTTCCAAAGAGCAGAATACTGAGATTATAGCGGAAAAGAAGTGGAAAAGAGCCAAGCGATTGAGAGCTAAAAAGGATAAAGCGGAGAAGGTTGAACGTGATGAATGGGGGATTCTCAAAACAAAGATACCTCTGTCATTTCCTTACAAGCTAATCAAGAAAGGATTGGAAGAGAAGTTCAAGAAGTTTTCAGAGATCATAAACAAAATAAGCTTGAACATTCCTTTCTCTGAAGCGTTATTAGAGATGTCGTATTATGCCCATTTTTTGAAGGATATACTTTTGAAGAAGAGAAGCTTGAACGGAATTGAAATAGTTAATTTGTCTGAGAATTGCAACTCGATCATCCAGAGGAAGCTGCCAGCTAAGTTGAAGGATCCGGGAAGCTTCATGATATTGTGTGATCTTAGGGTAAGCATCAATTTGATGCCTTTGTCTATCTTTCAAAGGCTTGATTTGGGGGAGTTAACTCCCACAACAGTTGCTCTACAATTGGCGGATAGGTCTATGACTTTCCGAATGGTGTTATTGAAGATGTTCTTGTAAAAGTAAAGAAGTTAGTCTTTCCTGTGGATTTTCTTGTGCTTGAGATGGAAGATGACAAGGATAATGTCCCTCTTATCTTAGGAAGACCTTTCCTTGCTACTATGGGAGCTATGATACATATGCAGAAGGGTGAGTTACGGCTAAGAATGGATAAAGAAGAGGTCTTATTCAACCTTGACAAAGCAATGAAGATGCCAATGGAGATGCAATGTCACAATATTGATTTGGTGGAGGAGATTATGAAGGAAGACATTTTTGATTCTGTCAAAGGATCCTCTTGAAACATGCTTGGCGGAATCTCTTAATTTTCCCACTACGGAGCTAGATGAACTCTCCAATGAGGTATGTATTGAATTTCTTGAAAACTTGCTTGCTTTGGGTGATGACAGGTATGAATCGGAGAGGAAAAAGGTTGAAGAGGTCAAGTGGACTAGGAAGTACTTACTATTGGATAAAGAGAGCGCACATCAAGAAGAGAATAAAGAGGAGTTGAAACCGCTACTGGAGCACTTGAAGTATGCCTACCTAGGTGATAATGAAAAATATCCGGTAATTGTATCTTCTTTCCTTGATGATGATCAACTTGAGAAATTGTTAGATGTGCTTAGAAAGTATAAGTCTGCAATTGGTTGGTCTCTTGATGATTTAAAAGGTATTAGTCCGTCATATTGCATGCATAGAATAAGATTGTTAGATGAGGCCAAGAGTAGTATACAGAATCAGCAGAGGGTGAATCCCGCTATTCAAGAAGTGATTTGGAAGCAAATCCTAACATGGCTAGATGCAGGAATTATTTATCCAATTAGTGATAGTCCCCATGTGAGTCCATTGCATGTTGTAGCTAAGAAGGAGGCATGACTATTGTGAAAGCCGATGATGGTAAAACGTTAGCCACTAGGATTCCTACAGGATGGTGTGTGTATATGGATTACAGGAAACTGAATGAAAATACATGCAAAGACCATTTTTCCCTTCTTTTCATGGATCAAATGCTTGATCGTCTTGCAGGGTATGAGTTTTATTATTTCTTGGATAGATACTCAGGTTATAATCAGATTATGATTACACCCGAGGATCAAGGAAAACTACTTTTACTTGCCTTTAGGATGATGCCTATTGATTTATGTAATGCACATTCTACATTTCAGCGTTGCATGATGGCCATATTAGATGGGTTGATAGAGAAAATTATGGAGGTGTTTATGGATGATTTTTCTATGTTTGGTTCCTCCTTTGATATTTTTTTATCTAACCTTGCTATTGTTGTGAAGAGATGCCAAGAAACTAATCTTGACTTGAATTGGGAAAAGTGTCACTTCATGGTGAGAGATGGGATTGTTCTTGGCCTTCATATTTCGGCCAAGGGATTGCAGGTGGATAGAGCAAAGGTGGTGACGATTGAAAAGCTTCCACCACCTACTAATAAAAAGGGATTGTGGTCCTTCCTTGGACACACTGGTTTTTATAGAAGACTCATAAATGATTTCTCGAAATACTCCAAGCCCTTATCTCATTTACTTGAAAAGGATGTTCCTTTTGTTTTTGATGAAGAATGTCTAACAGCTTTTCAGGTTTTGAAAGAGGCGCTTATTACTGCTCCTATCTTGATCACACCGGATTGGACTCAACCGTTTGTACTTATGTGTGATGCAAGTGATTTAGCACTTGGAGTGGTGCTTGGGCAGTTGAGGGAAAAGAAGTTTTGCGCCATTTACTATGCGAGTAAAACTTTTGATGCTGCACAAAAGAACTACATGGTGACTAAAAAGGAGTTTCTAGTTGTGGTGTATGCATTTAATAAGTTTTGACAGTATTTGGTTGGCATGAAGACTATAGTGTACACGGATCATTTTGCGATCCGATACTTGATGTAGAAGAAGGAAACAAAGTCAAGGATCATTAGATGGATCCTTCTTCTGCAGGAATTTGATATTGAGATCCGAGATAAGAAAGGTACGGAGAATGTTTTGGCGGATCACCTATCAAGGTTGGAGACAATGGAGTACTGTGATGATTCTTTCGACTACATAGAAGAGATGTTCCCTGATAAGAAGATCATGGCTGTGTTTGTTGAAGGAACAAAAAGAGCTTGTGTGGTGGCTGCCCAAGGGATGAATCCATGGTATGCAGATTATGTGAATTACATTGTCGTAGGAGAAATTCCAATAGATCTCAACCGATATCAACTTGCAAAATTCAAGCGGGATGTTGAGACTTTTATATGGTATGATCCGTTTGTCTACAAGATATGTATGGATTCCATAGTCCATAGGTGTGTGCCCGAGATGGAGATGGACAGTATTCTTGATTTTTGTCATGCACAACCTAACGGGGGGCACTTCGGAGCTCAAAAGACGGCAGCAAAGGATGGGAAACCTATGTGGCGACATGCGATGGATGTCAAAGGATGAGAAACATAAGTAGGAGAGATGAGATGCCACTGTAGCCGAGCATTGTTGTTGAGATCTTCGATGTATGGGGGATCGATTTTATAGGGCCTTTTCCCCCATCTAGTGGATTTCTGTACATCCTATTAGCAGTGGATTATGTTTTTAAGTGGGTGGAAGTCATTCCCACTCGTATGAATGATTCATGGACTGTGTTGTCTTTCTTAAATAAACATATCTTTGCTTTTATGGAGTTCCTAGAGCCCTGGTGAGTGATGGAGGATTTCACTTCATCAATAAACTTCTAGAAAAGGTGCTTAAGGATTATGGTGTCAAGCATAGGGTTACTACACCCTATCACCCTCAAGCGAATGGGCAAGCTGAAGTCTCCAATCGAAAAGTGAAATAAATATTGGAGAAAGTAGTCGAAACCAAAAGGAAGGATTGGGCTATAAAGCTCGATGATGTTTTATGGGGGTTTCGGACTGCTTATAAGACGGTGTTGGATTGTCACCGTATCAAATTATTTATGGGAAGTCGTGCCACTTACCCATAGAGATTCAGCACAAAGCTTTTTGGGCAATGAGGAGTTTGAACTTGTCTTTAAAGGATCAAAAGGAGTTGAGGATGACTCATATCAATCAACTGGATGAGTTCAGGAATCGAGCTTACAATAACTCGGAGATCTATAAGGAGAGAACGAAGAAATGGCATGATTCAAAGATCTCTTACAAGGAGTTCAAGAAAGGTGAAGAGGTATTGCTTTTTAACTCTCGTTTGAAGCTCTTCGCAGGAAAATTGAAATCAAAGTGGACGGGGCCGTTCATTATCCATAGAGCCTGCGGAGGGGGAGTTTTGAGCTTATGGACAAAAACGGAGACATCATAGCGGCGAATGGGCATCGAGTAAAGCATTACAAGTTTCTAGATGATGTTTGCGTCGTCTTTGAGGATACCTTGTACTAGATTAGTTCCGTCATGATTCTACGATGTTAAACAAGAGCAACTGTTGGGGATTTTCCCTCTCATTTTATTGATTTATTTATTTTTGTGTGAGTAAGAAATTTTTATATTTGAAGTGCTTATTTATCAGCAATTACATCTTTTTGCAAACTTAGTTTCCACTATAGTTTCTACTAAGTTTTGGGGGGTGTGATATACTTACCTCATTGAAGCACCGAGAGTATAATCTTTTCTTTGTAATGTTTGTTAGGGGAGTTGATTTCAAATTGAAACTTTAACCGGTTTTGGTATGTCAATTTTTTTGTAATTTGCCTAATGTTTAGTGGTGTTTGTGTTGTTTTTTAGTGTCGTATGCGGAGTTACACATAAATATTAAGTTTAAGATTGATTCTCAAGCTAAGTTTTGCTCCATTTTGGTACCTAATGTTCATTTTGAGCTTGAAATGTGCAGGGAATGAAGAAAATTCGACTTTGGAGCATCAGGTACTTGATTCGACCAAGGGTGTAGGTCAAACTAGTGATCAGAGATTTCGTTACAGGTTGATTCGACCACACAGGAGGTGATTCGACCAAATGGTAAGTCGAACCAAGGTCGAATTGCAGACCAGAAAAGTTTAAACAGAGGAGTTCGACCACGACACTATGGTTCGACCAAGGCATTTGGTCGAATCGAGGTCGAACTGAGGCGCAGAAGGTCTCCAGAAACATGGTTCGACCACGTCAATCCCGTTCGACCACTACAGCAGGTCGAATCGTACCAGGTAAGTCAGTTTTTAACCCTATTTTTCACCCTCATTCGATCAGTTTGCACACCACCTTCTCTCGAATTCGTTCCGCATTGAAAGCCCCTGCTTCTAAACTTCGATTCCACCCGATTTCACTCCGATTAAACCACATTTCACACTCTTTCCACTCAATTCGTCGCGATTTTGGAACAATCTAGTTGCAAAACTGGGGTTTGTCACGATTTTGAGGATTTTGTCACACTTGTTCGTTCTTTAGCGATGGTCGGTTCAAAAGGTACGTTTTCTCGACTCTATTACCCTAGGATTGAAGTTCAAATTGTTGATTACAAGTGGGTAAGTTGATTGAACTAGTTTATGTTGGAATTCATGGTGTGATTTGAATTTTTGTGTCCAATTTCATATGAACAGTTGATGGGTTCAGTTTTGATTGATCAATTGTTGTTAAACCTTGATGTTTACATGAAGTTAGGAGTAATTTGAGTAGTGTGAGATGAAGCATGTTAGATTTTGAGTGAATTTATTGAATTGTTAAGCACGTTTGTGGTTGATAGCATCGTTGGTTGTTCTTATTGCATAATTGATATTGGAATGGAATTGAGTAAGCATGAGAATTGAAGTATTGAATCATGAGGATGGAATATGCTTGTTTGGAGTGACTATGCATAGAGAAACTTGAAGTCTTGAGTAGAGTTGAATGCTAGTTGATTATGAATTAGCTTTGTTTGCTTTTCTTGTTTGTTGGTATTGGAGTATTGTTTTTAGGAAAAGGAAAGAAAGCTGAGGTTCATTCCAAAAAGAGGCAAGATAGGCCGTCTCGTGAAGAAGCAGTGACAAAGAAGTTAAGGATTAAGGAAAGGTTGCCTATGAATTTTAAGATTCGGATGAATGATTGGGAAGAGATAAAGGACAAATGGGGCGATATGTTAGATAAGATTGCTAGAACAAGGTATCAGGATGATGAGTGATGGTTACAATGCATTGTTCGATGACGGTTAAGAAGGGTTCTAGTCATCTCCCGTATGAGTGTACATTCCAGCTTGGAGGTGAGATGAGGACGTGGTCGGCTGAGGAGTTCAATGCGCTATTTCAGACTCCGAGAGGGATCTCAAGGAATGATAATGGATTCTTCAATGCAAATAACTTCTGGAGAGATATTTCTGGGGAGGATATGGATTTCAAGACTAGTAGTGCTTGTGCTTCGTTGATTCGGAATCTTGTGCTCCGATATATGGATAGAGTCCTGAGCAACACACTATTTGCTCGATCTGAGGGAAACTGTGTGTCGAGGAGAGAGTTGTATACCCTCTGGTGTATGCTAAATGGAGTGAGGTTCAATGTGGGATCGTACCTTATTCATATGCTATACAGATTCAGGAGCTCTCCGTTTCAGAGGGTTCGAGGTTTGCTTACTACTGTGGCTGAGTATTATCACATGGACTTCATTGGTATTACACCCATTCTTGAGGATCCAGACTTGGTGATTAGTACATGTGTGAAGGTTGGATTTGCTCATCATTGCGATGGAGATTGGTTCTACATGAGGGGATCTAAGCCATTTACTTTCATGTTTCCATTTGATGTGATTGAGCTGACTACCATCCGGACTGAGGGTAACAAGTTGATGAACACATTGGCCCATGATGCTCATTCCATCACTTGCATTACGAAAGGTGATTGGAGGACTATAGTTCAAATGTACGCTGAGGGGATGAATGAGGAGCTTCAAAGGATTGTAGACGAGGGAAAGTTTCAGCCACGGCTACAGCAGCAGCAGGAGCATGGAGCGAATCAGGTGGATTTGGAGATGGGAGATCCGCAGCTGCATGAGATGCCACCACGTCCTATTCCAGCAGTGCCACAGCTGCAGTGGGCTGGTCCTAATGCTTATTATCAGGAGTAGTTTCGATTGATTCATGAGCATTTCACCACACTGAATGCGAACCAGCAAGAGACAAATATGCAACTGGAGTTGGCGAACGCGAACTATGCAGCACTGGATGCGAGGTACAACACACTGCAGAATAATTATGTGGAGATGGATATGAGACTAGGGAAAATGCATGCCGATGAGCATGAGTTGGATAGGAAGCTTAATGGTCTTCATAGAGATGTGGATCGGTTGCGCACGGAAATGAGTGATGGTGATGACGAAGAGGGTGTGAGCGATGATGATACTCCAGAGGAGTAGGTTGCACCAGGTTCTCTTTGTCTGTTTCATCTCATCTCCCTTCTCTTTTTCTCTTTACAGGATGGGTATTTGTGGTGTGAGTGGCATGTACGTATGTTGGTATGATTGGATGTTAGATTGAGATGTGATGATTGATACTTGAAGGTGGAATTGGAGATACTTGTTTTACATGTGTTAATTTTTATTGATGAGAAGCATGTGTAACTTGATAAGTATGTGGAGTTCATTGTGAAATTGATCTTGATTATATGCTATGAGGAGTACCAAGGATTCTATTTTACCCATGTGAGAATTTGAGTCATATGAATCATGCTAGTTCATGATAGTTTATTCTTGAGAGAATCGTTCATATGACCATATTCTAGAACTTGGCTTGAAGTCTTGTGTGAAACTTATGATTGATGAAATGCTAGGACATGATCTTAGGCCATTATTGTTTATTTGAGTCACTTAGCCAAAATTTTATCTTACCTTATAATATATGTATCATTGGAAGCCCTTTTGAGCCTTAAAAAGCTTTTTCTTTGGCAAGCCTTGATAGAAAAACCTTATTTAACCTTTACTTGAGCCTTGTTGAATACCCTATTCATTAGTAGAGTTAAGGTGAATAAGTACGTGCAAGAAAGAAGAAGGTAGAAGATTGGTTGAGAAGCATGAAAAAGATAAAGTAGAATGGTTAAATCTTGTTTAGGGGTAGTGTCTGAAATCGGGTACCCTAACTACTTAGAAGGGTAGTGCCCGAAATTGGTACCCTTCCTCATGGAAGAAAAATGATGTCAATGCTAAGGAAAAGAAAAGGAGAATTCAAACCATGAAGATTATGAGAAGAAGATGGAGGAAAAGATGAAGTTGTATGACGAAAAGCAAAACTCCAAGGTAATTCTCTACTAGTGAATTAGTCACTTTACCTAAATTTTTCTACCTTTACAAAAGAGCCAACGTTACAACCCAAAAGCAAGTCCTTTGTGTTCCTAGTAACGAATTGGTTGTAAGTTGATTTTTGAGACCCTTGTCAAGCTTATGGTTAAGTGGAAGTATGAATTGAATATGAGTGTATATTAACCTATTGAAATGTACACTTTTACACTAGATAGTAGGAGTAAATACTTATCTTGTGAGTTAGATGACTTTGTACTCCGAATTGAGTTATAATTGAGTGATGTTTTGCATGGATAATATATATGATGAAAGTGATACTTGTTTTGATTGATGAAATTACATGTGTGATTATGTGTTGTATTTGGGATGGTAGCCGAGTGAATTTTACACTACACTATGGTTTTTGATTTTGTTGCCTCGAGACGAGCAACATGTAAGTTTGAGGGTTTAATGAGTGCGTAAATTCATGTGTTTCGAGCCTAGATTCGTTTAAGAATGGTTTGTTAGATGGTTGTAATTCGATATGAATCGATATACATGGTGGAAAAATACGAATCAGGTGTCTTCGAGGCTATTCGAGCTGATTTTCGAAGAAAAACAAGTTGGAAGTGATCAGATCCGGAAAAAGGAAGATTTGGAGGTGGATTCGACCAAGCAGGCAATGGATTCGACCAAGAAGGAGACAGTTCAACCAGTACCTTTGGTCGAACCAATGGAGAAAAAGCATCTGGAGTGTCGTTCGACCATGACAGTGTCATTCGACCAAGCAATTTGGTCGAACTATGGTCGAACCAGAAGCCTGAAGACACGCACCTGCAGTTCGACCAGAGAGAATGTGGTTCAACCAGGATATTGGTCAAATCCGGAACCTGCAGCCGCTTTACAGGTTGATTCGACCTGGAGTTCGACCGCTGGGAACAGTTCGACCAGGCGTGTTGGTCGAACTGAAGTGCGAAAACTTACCATATTCATATTTTTACACCTTTAATGCGTGTGTTCGCTCAAGAATCCCAACCAAGGCCCGTAAGGAGAGTATAGAAGTATAAAAGAAGAGTTTTCGCAGGAGACACAAAATCATTCATCATTCATCCACCACCAAAACCCTACCATCATCTCAAGGAGTCGTGAGTAGAGGTTCGTCTGGTGAGTCAAGTAAGATCATACCAATTGACCATGATTGTTCCTAGATCAATCATGGGCTAGAGCCGCTCCGGTAGTTCTAGGGTTAAGAAAGTTTTATGTGTTAATTGAATTTCCATCTGTAAACTCTGTACAACACTACTTGTGGTTTATTTTATATAAGATTGTGCTTTTTAAATTCATACTCACAGTCGTTTTGTGCATTATTAGCTGTTATATAGAGTCTGAATACATATCTTGGTTATTGATTGAGTTTGTTTACTGCTGAGCAGGATTACATGTTATAATTCTAAGTGAACGGATTCCGAAGTCTTATTAGAACTATCTTATATTAATACTTGTTAATTGAATATTATTTGGGTTAATAAGTAGGATGAAGAGTATAACATCATAGTACCTAAAAAGGGAGATCATATCGGGTTAGAGTACTAAGGGAGATCATATCTTGCTCCGAGGATATTCACACATGTCATATGCATGTTTACTTGTGTTTATAGAGTGAACTTGCATGGTTTATGGATGCGTCCATAGACCACAAGGCAGAGTCGGACATCAACGCATGGAAAGGAAATTAATAAGTAAAACTGGATGATCCGAAGAAATACCTAATTTCTTACTTGATCACAGTCGTATTGTCTCTATTGTTTATTTACTTTATTTGCTATTTCAAATATTTTCTATTAGCTACTAAATCACCACAATAATTTGTCAACGTAGTCTCAATGATCTAGAATATAATTGAATTGATAATAATTCATCTTTCGGGTTCGATAATCACTTAGTTGTCCATCAAAACTACAATTGATATCCTTACGCTAGAGGATTAATTTTGTGTGTTGAGAAAAGGCTCATCAATTATATATTTAAAAAAATCCTTCTTAATCTCTGTGCCCGTACAAACGGGTAAAATTAATACCCGAAACGGAGGGAGTACAATATTTCAAAATAAAAAATTAATAATATAATGACTATTTAAATTAGAAATTATTAATATTTTTATTTAATAAAAAGAAAAAGAAAAGTTATAAACATATATACTTATATTTAGTTATAGTATGCTATGAAATTTACTTCGAAATAGAGGAAAGTTATGAAGGAAGGAAAGAAGGATATCTAAAGCAAGTGCCATAGATGAAAATGTAAATCACTCGCTTGCGACATAGTGAAAATTATATAAACTACAATTGAGATATTAAAAGAGTACATGATAGAGAAAAAACACATATTTCTAAGATTGATAGTTAAAGACATATAGAGACGAGTTTACAAAAAAAATGTATGATTGTAAATAAAAATTTTAATAACATAGAAAATATTTGATTAATTACTTTCTAATACACAACATTAAGAGTTATTATGGTGAGATACATACATTTAAATTTCTTATTATTAGATACAAAAAGTTGGAATGATATATCCAATATAACTCTAATATTAAATAAATATTTAAAAATTAAATTTTTATTTATGGATCAATCCACCCATCATCTCCTATTTTCCACGCTATTAACGCCCCGCCCCGCCCCGCCCCGCCCCTCCTATTTATACCCCCATTTTAAATTTTACTGCTTGGGAAATAAAAATATGTTCTCACTAAGGATGTTATGTGATGCCTATTAAAGTCTCTAGTAGAGATGTGAGAGGTTCATATAAATATGATGGTCTCATGCAACTCTTCAGATACTTGAGTAAGTTTAAAAGGCAAGAGATCATGGATAGCTTGATGAATTAATTGGAAATTCTTGGAGTACAAATTGATGGGGAAACCTAGATCAATTTATTCTTCATAAATTATCTGGATGTTTTGAGCAAGTTCTACCTGAAATACGAGAGGTTGTATATGTTGGGGAACTTCTGACATAACATGTGGCAAAGGAAATCCAATTTCATCAAGATTTAAACGAGTTTTGTATCTCATTCACTTGTTATTGATGCATGATTAGTGATGGGATCTATGACAAGTTGTATGTAGATACCGGAATCACTAAAAGCCTGCAATTAAGTGATGATGAGATTATTATAGATATGGGTAAAACTACGAGAGTAGTGTCTATCGCAGTGGGAGTTGTTTATTTATCTAAAGATATGAATAAAGCCTGCAATTAAGTGATGATGAGATTATTATTGACATGGGTAAAACTACGAGAATAGTGTTTGTTGTAGTGGGAGTTGTTTATTTATCTGAAGATAGGAATAAATGTTTGATTATGAGAAATTGTCTTTACGTATGTTTCGTAGAAAGAATTTCATTTCAGTTTCTATGCATCTACGGATGGATACTCTATTTCATTTAAATGACATGGTCATTATAATGAAGGATAGAGTTGTAATATGTTATGGTATACGTTGGTGGACAATTTGTACACTCTTAAATCATGTTTATCCTACGAATGCAACAAATTGAAATTAATAACGCGTCTTCTAATCCTAATAAGAGAAAGACTCTTATGGAAATGGTTAGATATATGATGAGTTATTTAGAATTATTAAATTCATTTTATGGATGTGCCCTAGAAACAGTATTCGTGAGAATGTTTACCTGTTCGTGGGATATCCTAGAAAAATGAAGGTTGATTTATTTAGTCCAAAAGATCAAAGGGTGATTGTTAAAACAAACACTAGATTTTTGGAAAAGGACTATGTAATAAATCACAAACCTATGTATAAGTTGTTCTAAAGGAAGTGAGAGGGAAAATACAAAGTATTAGTACCAATTGTACAATAGGAGATACCACAAGGTAAACTGCAATGCGTGTCACGTCTGATACACAATTGCGTGTAGTGCCTTGTTGTAGTGGGAGGGTTATTCGACAACCCATAAGATATATGCTTTGGGAGAGTCTTAAGGCTTGGTCCCTAGTAAACATAAAATTGACCCACGGATACGACGAAACACTACAAGATAGAAATGCAGAATCTTTGCAAAGTGCAATGATTTAAGAAATAGAATCTAAGGATTTTAAATAAGATCTAGGAGCTTGTAGGACCACTATATGGTGTAAAAGCCATTGGAAGTGGTTATGCAAAATAAAAGAGGATCATACCGTAAGGTGAAAACCTTGGAAGCAAAGCTTGTTGCAAAAATGTATACTCAGAAAGAAAGTATTCGATTATGAGGGAACCTGTTCACCGGTAGCTATGCCTAAGTCGATCCGGATTCTTTTATTTGTTGCTACTCATATAAAATATGAGGAATATCAAATAGATATCGAGACAGCTTTCCTGCTTGGAAGTCTTGAGGAAAACATCTATGTGAAGCAACTAGACTGATTCATTGCAAAAGGCTAAGAGCATTTTGATAGTAAGTTTAAAAGTGTCCATCGATGTACTAAAGCAAGCTTTAAGATCATGAAACATCCATTTTGATGAGGAAATCCAGGTATATGGATTTATTCAATGCGCGGATGTGTCTTATGTATGGAAAAGAATGACGGAAACGTGTAGATATTTCTTGTACTATACGTAGATGATATATTGCTCATTGGAGACAATGAAAGAGTATTATCGGGCGTATGGGTTTGGTTGATAAAGCTGTATGAAATGAAGGACTTAAGAAAAGCAAAGTATATCCTTTTAATCACGGTAATACGGATCACAAGAAAGGATCTTATGCTTGTCTCAAACTTCATGAAATGATACGATCCTTACTTGTTTTAGCATGTGACTTTATCTAAGAAAATGTTTCTTGACACAAGAGAAGATAAAGGAGATGAAAGCGGTTCCTTATACTTTGGCGAATAAGGAAGCTTAATCTAAGGAATGTTATGCACGAGATCGGATATCTATTTTGCCGAAGGCATGGTCAATGAGTATCAAGGTAACCCGAAATAAGAATGATGAACTGTGGTAAGACATATACTTATGTACCTGAAAAGGACCAGAAATTATATGTGGGCTTACCGAACAGATTCACTGCTTCTTATGGGTTACATAGATTTAGATTTTCAAATCAGATAGGGACGGTAGTAAATCCACCTCTAAGGTTATGTATTTAATTTTAGGAAGTAGAGTCATAATATGGAGGAGTGTTATATATAAATATATTTCAGACTCCGGATTCCATCATGGAAAGATGATAAATTGGAGCCTGTGAGACAGCCAAAGTATCTGTATGACTCTAGAAACTTCATGATGGACTTCGAAGTGTTTTTAAGTTTGCCAAAGGTTATCATAATTTATTTTGAATATAATGGTGCAGTTGCAAACTTGAAGGAATCACGAGCCCATAAGACAATTAAACACATGGAGCGCAAGTACCACCTGTTATGAGAAATCGTATGATGAGGGAAAGGTTGTTATCGCCAAGATTGCATCGGATGATGACCTAGTAAATCCATTTACAAGGACCTTAAGGCAAGAGCTTTTAATGGTCGTATAGTGGGTGTGGGAATCAGATGTATGGTAGATGACATGACAACATAATCTTTTAGTATAAGTGGGAGATTGTTGGACTGTATACTAAAGGTCTAGCTTTTTGTATGAACAATGTTATAACAATTTATTTGAAATGAGAATCATATGATCAAATTATTGCATCTTATAATTTATTTATATGTACGATGCAATAGTCCACTTACTTTATACTGTAGATAATATGTTGTGCTACAACACGCGGAAGATCATATTATCGATTTTCTTATAAAGTATAAACAGATGCTAACAACCGAGATAGACGGGGACTCTCTATCGGGATGGTTGTAGTGTGATTTGGTATTAGTTTGTCTTGACTATAGAATCACATTAGTGCACTTTGTGTGTATTGAACAGGACCGCTTGAGATTGTTCGACTTATACTGACTTATAGGAGAACTTAATGTCAGTTATTATGGATGTTCGTGCTCTTAATCCCTATACAATAACCTCGACACGTAAGGCAGTATGTATTTCTTTGATTCATCAACAGGTGAGATTTACATGTAATTAAATCAACAAACTCAGTGAGTTGGAAAATAGTGTTGTCTCTATGGTGTGCTGTTGATTGTAGAAGGAATCCATGTCCGACATAGGTTGATGATGTCCCCTTGAGGAGCTCATAAGGATTATCATGTAAACCCTGCAAGTGGATTTATTTCGACATGATAATGAGGTTGAGTGGTACTACTCTCGGACGATATATTAATTAATGGAGTTGTCAGTAGCTCAATTAATTAATGGTCATTGTAAATCTTAAGCATGAGGAGACTGTCGGGCTCATAATAAGAAAGAGCCTATAACTTAATTATGGGATTAGAACGGTAGTGCAGTAATAATATTTTAGTGGTATATATTATTATTATTATTGGACTTAAGTATAAGCTTTGGGCTAAGCTTGGATACTTAAGCCCAATGGAGGCCCAACTCTAATTTCTCCTCCTAGTCCCTGCTGTAGCCCATATATAAGTCATCTCAGCTGTTCTAACCCTAGAGAGACACGCTTAACACGTGAAGAGGGTAGACGGAATAGCAGATTGAGAAGATCTTGAAGTTCGTCTCCCACACGACATCGAGATTGGACTTAGGAATACAGCAGAAGACCGGAAGGTTGTTTGCTGCTGCTGTCCATCAACTTGCACAATTTTTATAAAATTGTATTGAAGTCAGAATTCGACGTATTATATACTGACGGAAAGCCACTGAAGAGAGGATCATTTTGGGGCATAGATCACTCAAATCGGGGATCAGAAGAGAGAGTTAAGCCCAAAACGGTGAGGCTGTACAGGCTGCCGGTGAGAATTCATCTTCTTCAACATACCCTGGTGAAAGGTAATACGTTTCTTTGTTTTCTTGCTTCTGCTGGATTATAAATGTATGGAACACTAACAGTTCATGTTAACCAAATGATCAAAAACCAATATTCTTGCCATTCTGAAATGTGAGGTTCAAATTTGAGTTTGTCATGGCTGTCATGGTGCTTGTGGTAAATAGCTTACATAGGGGAAGTAGGGCTAAACTCTCTAGTGCGGCAATCCTCGTCCAATGGCATGCATACCAACTAAGCATATTGCTGATCATGAACCCTATGTCCGATTATGGCTAGGTCTTTCTACCCTAGATCTTCCCCATCTGTTTTGCTCCCAGCCTCGGTCCATTGTTGGTTATAGTCCATCTTCAAGTCACTATTTCTTTTTTAGAGTTCGTAAGGCAGCGAAGTTCAGATCAACATGGTGCGTAGTCCTAAATACTTTTGGTTGATCTTAAGACATTGATCCGCTTGTTTGGATCATTTTAATGCCATCTGTTTGGCTCTTTTTTTTTGGTTTTTTAGTTCCCCTTTTCCTTTATCCTTGTCCCCCTATCTTATTTTCTTTTACCTTTTTTAATAATATTGCCTAGTTTAATATACATATATTTTAAATATATAGTTATTATAATAATTATATATATATGGTTAGTAAAATATATACAGTAAATACATATATTATTATATTATATATAGAACACATGCCTAATATAACTAATAAGATTAAGACATCATATTGATAAGAACAACTATATATATATATATATATATATATATATATATATATATATATATATATATATATATATATATATATATATATATAAAAGTGTGAGGAGTGATCAGAGGTAAGTATCTTCTCTTTATCTCTTTCTCTCTCTCTCTCTCTCTCTCTCTATATATATATATATATATATATATATATATATATATATATATATATATATATATATATACTACAACTTAAAAGAATTTCTTTATTCTGTTAATCCTTATCATGTTATATACGGAATTGATCGTCTCGATGCGTAGATTCCAAATATATAACTCTTTTATAAAATAGATGTGATATGATTTAGTTAAGTTTCGTCGAAGTTTTTAATCCTTTAATGGCATATTTTGTTTCGTTGGGATATAACTTTGATATTATATGCCATTTTGAAACACTCCTCATGAGGATCACAAACATATAATTAATTTTGAGTTTTGACGTGAAATGAAGAAGATGGGAAGAAACCCACTTCGAGTTAAAATTTTGTCCCATTTAAAATTCATTATTTTCATAAAAAATTGGTATGCATGTGATCTCGCCTTGCGAGGACTCCATAAGTGCTATCGGGTTTTTAATCGGAGTTGAATAACTCAAGTTGGGTTATTTTGTAATAGGTTTAAAGTTTAGGGTAAGTTCAAACGAGAATTTAATATAATGCAGGGACTTGATTGCAATTTATAAAAATATATATAATAATAATAATAAATGAGAAATGGTGAATTGAAAACCTTAATGGCTTACTGCTACTGATCGTTCAGTAGCATCTATGTAATTAATTATTTTTATATTAAATATTATAATTTTATATATATTTAACTCTTGCATTATAATTATATATATATATATATATATATATATATATAATTTAACTTTTATAATAAACATTAATTATATTTTTCTCAAATATTAATATTTATGGTTTAACCTTTTTATTATATCCATTTTTAATAAAATTAATGTCATTTGTATTCATATTTTTAATATTATGATTTATGATTAGTGTTATAGACTAAGACCTTCAAAGTACTATTTTAATTTTTGTATGTGTTTTTATTTATTATTTTAAGTATAAACATATTATTTTAACTCATTTTGTTCAAGGATTAGCTATTTATATTTCTTAAGTTAATAATTAGTTTACTCTTTAATTATATAATATTAAAAATTTAACTTAAGTACTAGGAATTATTAGAAGTAGAACTCAATTTAGTATATCTTTGCAGGCATACCTGAGACCGAAGAGCAAGTCTAGTTCATCCTACTATTTCTCTGAAAGTTTAAGGTGAGATAACTTTCACTCTTCATCAAGTGCAACTTTTATGTCGGGATTGCTATGTTAAGATGTGATATGTGTTACTTATATGTCATGTTATGCGCCATATGTGCTTTTAGTTCGATGACAAATATTTTTCTACTAACATCGTACTGTGTGACAACTCGATGCGCACAGACCAACTAACATAAGTTACTGGCTAAGTCGGTTCAGTACTAAAATGTATTTCAAAGTATACTAACATCGTACTGGATGACGACCCGGTGCACACAGACCAACTAACACAAGTTATCAGACGACGGTTCGGTTTAAAATATTTTCAACGAGTTATCGAACGACAATGTGCAAATTATTTTATTAAAATTAACATACGCTACACCTTATGGTATATTTGGCATACATATTTATTTTTAACTATGTAATCATTTTTAGTTAACCCACTGAATGTATTTCAAACACTCACCCCTTAATGATTTTCAGAATAAGGTTTGGAAGATGAAGATGCCATACAGATGTCCCAAGTCCTTAGAGGACTTTGTGTTATGACTTATATTTTAGTATTTTATTATAATTTTATTTTAGATATATCATCTGAATGCACTTGTTTTAAATATTTCACTCTACTCGGGAGATTAGACGTTATTATGTAAAAGAATCTTTATGCTACTCTTACTTTACAATATTATCGCATTGAGGATTTTATATTATTTCCGTTGTGCATTCTCGACTCCTTTATTATTATATTAGGAATTTTATATCTAGTATTGTCCCAGCATCTAGCGTAAATCGGGGCGTTACAGTATTTAATTTTCACACTTAATAAATAGAGCAAAGATTTAGGTGAGACCGTCTCACGAATTCCCTTATGTTAGATGGATTATCCATCAACCCAAGAAAATAATTTTAAAGGGCTTTATTTGGTTGTTATAAAATTAGAAAATAAAAAAATTAGTTATAGACTAAAATTAATTGAGCCTAAATTTTGTCAATCAAAGGCCTGAAAAATGGGTAAACTATCAATCTGGGCCTGAATGGAGCCTGAAATATGTATAATTATCAATTTAGAGCCTGAATTTAGGCCCTAAATTGATAAAATATGAGATATATTTGATAAATTCAGGCCCTGAATTAATAGTTTTATATAATTCAGGCCCCGCATTAATAGAAAATAATAATTCAGGTCTCGAATTGATAGTTTACCCATTTTTTAGGCCTTGGATTGATAAAAGGGCCTTTTTGGGTTAATATCAAATTAGAAAATTTAAAAATTAATCATGAAAGGAAAATTAATTAAACCTTACATTTATATATATTTTTTCTACGTTTTCTTATTTAATTTTTTTTATTATTTAAAAATGTAATAATTTAAAATTCATTATTCATTTAATTTATTATTTAATTTAAATATTATAAATTTATAAAATGTGATAATATTTTTAAAAAAGTAGTAACATTTTGTTTAATATAAAAAAATATTGATCAAATAAAAGTGATAACTTTTTATTTGAATTATGTTATGAATAATTCATAATGTAAAAGACTTATGTGAATACGTCTTACGAATGATTTCCGTGATAAGGATAAGGAGTAATAACCTTTATAAGGAAAAGTGATACTCAATTAATGAAAAATTATAATGGTGATGTAAATTATTTCATGAACAGTTTATACTATAAATAAAAAATAATAACATTTAAAAAAAATGTGATAACATCCTTAATAAAAAGTAATTAATAATTACGAAAGTTAATTTCACGAACAATTTATAGAATTTATAAAACGTGATAATATTTTTAATAAAAGTTGTAATATCCCGACTTTTTATTTTATTTTTATATGGATGAATATTATTTTAAATTTCAAATTTTGAAATTAATATATGGATATTATATTTATTTATTTAATTAATTACGATTATTGATATTCGGGGATTAACGTCAAGCGTTTTCAAATTTGTATTTGTAAAATCCTATTCTTATCCTGGAGGCAGTTGCGACACCCATCATTTCTTTCATTTCTGTCACGTTACAGTATTCATCTGCAGTTCTATGATTCAGTTTCACATACAGTTTAGCCCTTTTGCGATTTAATTTCATGTTACAATTTCTATTTCATTTCTCAAATTTCAAAGAAAACATTCTTTAATCCTTTCTTTTCTGTTCTTTCTCTTTCACACTAAATATATAAAATTCTCTTTAGATATCATTCTTCGCTTGCTCGTGGAAAATACGATATGAATGGACTAATTATCTCTCGCGCATTGTATGTGGGCTGTTCTGTGAGTGAAGGTGGAGATTTGCTTTTAACTATTTGGTATTCGTAAGATGTGAGATAGGGTTTTATATTATTGCCTTTAAACTTTATGTGAATTGTTTGTTATTCTGCAATGTGTATAATATGAAATGAAATTTTAATATTGTCATGTTATATAAAATTAATGTTACAGTGACATAAATCATGCATTCGCGGGGACGACGATCCTATATGAGGTCCACCTCGCCATGCACAGATATTAATTGGCCAATGGCATGACAAGTTACATAGTTATATAATACAACTTACAAGTTACATGGTTATCAATTTAAAAGTTGTACTGCTTTGTGATTTCAAATTATTTACATGATATTTAACTATGATAATATTTTACGTCATTGAGCGGTTGTAGTGCTCACCTCTTTCACATGATTACAGGTTGAATGGGGAGGCGTGGTGGTGTGGTTGAACTGTGATGATCTGTGAAGTGATACCAACGGTGACAAGCTGAAATTTTATTTTCAAAAATATTAACTTAAAAATGCGTAAAAACCAATAATTAACACTTTCTTAATTTAAATCATAAAATTCCATGTTTCAACATTTATATTCCTAATATGAATGACTTATTAAACTTTTGAGGAAAACACATCTAGTACTAATAACATAAGGTTTCCTAATCTGATTACTGATATGCATAGCACGACACATATTATATAACCACAGAAGTTCAAGAAGTTCATGACACAAATTCTCAGTTCAAACACATAACTTAAACATCTTAAAATACGTAGACTTCCTAGATTAACAATAGAGCAGACGACGTTTCTG
This sequence comes from Pogostemon cablin, assembly GCA_023678885.1. Taxonomy (NCBI): domain Eukaryota; kingdom Viridiplantae; phylum Streptophyta; class Magnoliopsida; order Lamiales; family Lamiaceae; genus Pogostemon; species Pogostemon cablin. Next base: position 6,515,927 of record CM042954.1, read on the forward strand.
TAGACCTACCTAAAAAAATCTTTTACTTGATATTTTGAAAAAAGATGACATTTTGGTAAAAAAAAATATATAGTCTGATATTATAAAAATTGACAAATATATATATGAGTTGGAAAGTATGATACCCATCCACTAGCCACGGAACTCTGAGAAATGTATAATTTTTTTGTTATGACATTTATTATTATAATATGTACTCGTTATTGTATATGCTCCCCTGACATGATTGGAATGTTCAATGTTATGATATTATTTGATACGTTGCATAAATAGAATAGGAAAACTTAATAATTCTCATTTATTAAGTGATAGTTGATTATATTCGTACTTACATGACAAATGGAAAGAATATTTGTATTTGCTTCTTCCAAGAACTAGTATTTATCCGGTCGTGCGTTGCTCGGACATGGACATTTTTTAATATTTTTATATTTAAACTTTTTTTATGAGTTTAATAATATTCCCTTGGAATTTAAGAGTAATTTAGTTTAATCTAAAACCACAATGATCTCATGCATGACTTGATTGTGATTCTTAAACTGATGTCATCTATAACTATGAGGACTGAAATGCTTAGTTTGGGAAGAAGCATGAGAAATGTGATAGTTTTACCTGGTGATGTTGATCAGATGGATGAGTACACATTTGTCGTTCTAGGTTGAATTTCCCAATTGTTGATATTAGCATGTAATAGAGCTTGAGCATGGAACTAAATATTTGGAAGAATATGCAAATTCATTGTCACATTAGATAGAACTTTTCATGAGGAAGATTATAGATTTGTAATGATGATAAAGGTTAGTGATATGTAAAATAATGTGAGTATTGAATTACAATACTGCTAAGCATGTTAATAACTAATTATGTTTAAACTATAATCAATTATAACCATCATATGTTTCTAATTCATTTAAGAATTTATTCGCTCAAATTACTGCATATGGTTATTAGTTAAAGAAACCTAGTTATTTAAATAATAATCATGAATACTTAGAATTTATCAACAAAATATTTTTTTTGCAGCAGAAGGGATATCCAATTACTATAAACCAAATGAAAACTGAATCAATACACATTATTGACTTACAATCTTTTCTGCATGCCAAATGGTTTCATCAAGTTATATTCACTCTCCAATTGCATGATGTCTCTCATCGTCTTATCAAGAGTTTCGATGCACTACCTATTCACCATTCGTTCCTCATCCCAAATAATTAGCTTGCAGACCTTCAAGAGATTAGCTAGATCACTACTCTGTTTTATGTTACACGGACATAAAACTTACCACAATGAACTATAAAGTATTTACTCGGCCTTGTTAAAAAAAATTTTAAATTTAAACTTGGATCGTGCTTGTATGTGTAGGGATGACAACTGGTACGGTTCCCACTTATTTTGAGGTAATTATATACGTAAACGATTAAAAAACAACCCGTACTCAGGTTGTGAGTTGCACGGATGGGGATATTTCTCAAGTAGGGATGTCAACGGGCCAGATTTTGGGTGGATAGTTATTACTCGGACCCGTTTTGTTCTTAAAAAGCCCATCCCAGACCTACCCCATTACCTGTACGGGTCCTATATTGCATACCTATGCCTAGACCCGTATTAATTTTGTATTTTATAATATTAATTATTTTTTAAAATATGCATCTATTAATTTTTTATAGCTTATTATGAATAGAATGGCAATATGTAGGCACCCGCTTATTTTGGGATACATGTAGCTTTATTCATTTAATTATTAATTACATGTATCCATCTTCGTCTCATTTAAAAATTTTATTGTGATACTCGTACCCGTCTCATACTCATTTATTAATATCCACGGGTTACCCGTACCCATTTATAATCATTTATTTTATCTATGTTTTTATTTTTTATTATTTAAATTAATGTTTCATTAAAAATTATACAGTTATTAATTAAATATATAAAAGTTATTAAATGGATATCTAATTTATATATTGTACTTGTCCTAATTTCTTATTCAATCCTTTTAATCATTCTTACCCATCTCAAATCCGTTTAGAATTACTATGTTCACTGCTCAAAAAGATTCGGAAGAGGAGGTACTTGGAAATTAATAATCATCCAAAGGGATTTAGTATAAATAAAACCACATTTTGCACATAGTATGAGGAGTATATAACGTCTATTTCGTATGATGATTCATACAATATAATACAAATTAGATAATAATTTAAACAAATAATTCAATGTCTACTCGTACAATAATTTAAATATAATAACTCCTTGATCAACAATTTTAAATATTCAATCGAGGACTAAAACACGAAAATGTATGCGGAAATAATTATAGCTGCAAAACATTTAAGCTTTAGGTTAAACACATTTTTAATTTTTAAAATCATAGCATAATTTTTTAGTTTGTTTGATCCTAATAATGTAGGAAATGAAATCGAAGATCAACCGGTTCATGTTTCATATCATAATTAGAGTTTTAATAGCGTTTTCCATTGTATCAATGAGAAAATAAGAAAGCTCCTTCTAATAGTCTTCCTCTCGTACTTGCTTAATAACAAAATGAGAAAACTATGTTAGTCAATTCAACAAAAACTAACATGCCTATAGGAAATCAAGTAATCAATAGAGCTCCATAAAATTTGTAAGAAATCAAAAGAAAGTGCATGCCGACAAAAATCAATTAATCAATAGAAATCCAAGAAAATTTTAAGAAATCCAAAGGATAAATAGCCTATCAAGTTTTTTTTCTTTCTCTATGAATCAATTAAGAATAATTTGTCCATCAACCTAAAGATCAATATGTAGAACATGTATACCTCTACTGAGTTTGCCACAATTGAATAAAAAATCATCAAACTTACACGCTCATATATAATTATTAATAAGGCAGACTTAACTATTCACGATTCTTCTAAAATTAATGATAGGATATTATATTGGATTCTAAATTGTAAGATAAAAAGATAAGTTAAAGTGATTGTAGAATATGATGACTAACTAATTCAAAATTTTAAGGGATTCAAATAATTAACCATATCAACATTTGATCTCATAGTTTCTACTTCTAGGGACATTTCTTATCTTTTATCAATTGTGTGAGTCTCTAAATATTTTTAGACACCTCAACTTTGTGAGTACTTCAGGAAATTTGAAATGCAACTAAGGAATGTACAATAAACACATGAAATTAGATGACATATATCCATTTTAGTAAAAAAGCCTATTAGACTATGTAATACTATGCAAATCATGAATAATATCCATCCTAATTTGTCCATGTAGTCAAAACCCGCATAAAGATAGAAAATCACAAGATGACACTGGAAACATAGGAGAATCAAGATAATATTCTTGCATAGTTCGTGGATTGTTATTGCTGGCTGGACATATATATATATATACACACACACATATATATATATTTATATATATATATATATATATATATATATATATATATATATATATATATATATATATATATATATAACACATGTGAATGAATCTGAAAAGCTTGAATAATAAACTTATCAAAAGCTAGTAATACCCGTCCCGTGCGTTGCATGGTCACCCGTTTTTATAAAAGAAATATATATTCACTTAAAATTTATCTGAATTGGAATTTTATATAATACAATCCCTCAATCCATGTACATATGTTCTTTTCTAGCAGTAAGAAGATCAAGAAACAACGCATTTCAAATATACTAACGAAAGAAAGTAGTGGCAAATATGGACCCTCAATCCATGCTACGTATGTTCATTTTTAACAGTAAGAAGATCTATAAATAGTGCATTTAAATATACAATGAAAGAAAGTATTGACAAAGATTGTAGGGAATTTAGAAGCGGAGATTAAAATTATTATGTATTGCATTTGATATGATGTGAATGTTAGAACCAGGAGTGAAATGAGTCGATATTGGGACTGCTAATTATTACTCACAGGTAATATTTTTTTCTCGGAGATTCCATTAATAAATGAAGAAATAAAAATTTAACAGACCGTTAACTTAAAATTGTTATTATATTTTTGAAAAATGGAAACCCTCACTCATACATTTCTATAAATCTCTCTAAAAATTACATTTCTACTTCAGACATAATTTGATTACACTTATTTCAATGAATTATAAGAGTGGCTTCCAGTTATTTCAATGAATTATAAGAGTAGCTCCCTAAAACCTTTTATATATATTTCTCATAAATTAGTTGTAATAGAACAAATGATTAATTTCTCATACCAAGTATTTCTAATACCAAGTAATCAATTAAACATTAAGGAATGCACTATTTTAATTTATATTAGTTTGAGAGATATAATATTTTAATGTATAAATGGTAGCTGTAAGGGATGACAGAGGGTAGGATACCACTATTATAGGGGTATCCGTACTCATATCCGTTTAAATATTAAACTAATCATATCCATACCCGTCTCATTAAAAAAAATATTATGATATCCGTACTCATCCCAAACCCGTATAATTTTGAAATATATTTGAATTTTGATAGGCTTTATTGATCTTATTCACCTATAAATTATTATTAGTAGTCCCTTTTAAGCATGTTAAATAATTCACATAATCTCCCTGATAATATCAAATCAAGCATTTAGATCTCAAATAGAACTTTAGTACTCAAAATGACTTTAATTCTTAATGAGATCATCATAACTTTATCACTACTATTTCGCAAACGACCAAACCAAAAGCTAACTAATTTCATCCATCATCCTAAAGTTGTAAATTCTAGTTATGTCAACAATAACACTGTACTATAAATCATGTATTAAAATTTTTTATAGAGTGACATATTAAAATTGAAGTAAATTAATTGCAACAAACCCTTGAAAGCAAGAATTTAAAAACAAGATTAATGACATAAAAATTTCTCTTTCAACTTTAAACTTCACCACATTGTGTTGGCTTATCATTATCACTTAGTCATCCAAATTTTAACTTCACCACAATTGGGCTTCAGACTGTAAGATTTTATAAATGTATTGACAATGTAACTAAGTAAAGCCACATAAGATAACCATAAGTCATTGTAAATGCTTTATAAGATTTTTGGGCTTCTTATTAAAATAAATTTTCATTTTAAGAACATAACTGCTCATAACAAAACCCAAGATTAGATATATGCTCGTAGGCCAATTAGAAACAATAACCATGTTTTCAAGAATATAGACCAACAGGAAACAAAAAACTTTTATAATAAGCAAAATATGACCAAACGTTATTATTCCAAACATGCACAGCAAAACCCTAGATAAAGTGCAAAGTCCAAATGAAAATGAAAATCCATTTTCGAGTGCATAGCCAAGTGTATACATGGCGTTACATCTCTTTACTTGTAGCCATTCATCAGTTGCTAAAATACACATATTAATCTGTAAACAAAACACTCCTAATCAGCTCAATGAAAATATAATGACATATTATTTAGAAATAAAGTTGCAGTTATATTATACAACATATGAAAAGTAAATGAACTGATTAGATACTCCCGACAATCATTTGCAGGAAGTACTTCATAATTACATCAAGGTATGAATAATCTGGTGGTGAACCTAAAGGTCTTAAATATTGGTTATAACCTGAGAATCAAACGATTCATAACCATCCCACCAAAACTATTTAAAGGATTGGTTAAAACCCGAGAATCAAATGATTCATAACCATCCCACCAGAACTTTTTAAAGAATTGATTAAACTTGAGAATAAAATTATTCATAACCATTCCACCAAAACTCCTTAGAGTATGAGACTGAAAGAACACAAAGAAAACTCAAAATTAAAAGGATGACCAATTTCATATTTATAGAATAGTAAAATAGTCACTAAAATAGATTTATTGTAAATAGGAATTGCAATTCAAAGAAGCACTTTCATTATTATTTCTTGTGATACTTTTTTAAAGTAAATACCTAAAGGAGAAATTTTGAAATATGAAAGTAACAAATAGTAATAAAGTAATGTTTACACTGTACACCATCAGCAGCAAGGCTTGACCACCTACTATTTGTATAAACAATGATTAAAACTTAAAAACTGGCTCAAAATGATTAACGCCTCATGTTCACTTTAGCAGTTGATCACTTCATATTAAGTATCCAGCACAAGCTTGTTAAGTTTGAAGACAATTGCAATATGATCCTGATATTTACAATTCTCTTGCCTCATAGTGTGATCATTATCATAATGGAGACATAAAAGCCCAGCAATGAAGCATATACAATAATTTTAAGTCCATCTATAAATAACTTTGAAAAACAACACATGAATTTCTCAACTAAAAGAGAAATGCCAATTGAAATTCTTGTTGATTCACTTTTTCCGAAACACTAAGAGAAATGGGCACGTTAATGAGATCTAAATCCCTTGAAAAACTTAAATTAAACCACATATGCATTAGTTGTGTTCACTATTAAAAAAAGGACGAACTGGATAATGAAATCATAAAACAAAGTTTGATGCCAATTCTGATCCCAAGACCTCTCCATATCTATTTAAAAAAGAAGAAGATTAAGGACATCATTAGATGTGTCTTCTAATAATCATATGCTAATTCCCATCTCAAGAACTCTAAGGAGATCATTAGATGTGTTTTCTTATAATCACATGTCAATTCCCATCTCAAGACCTCTCTGTATCTAATTAGAAAAGAAGAATGATAAGGACATCATTAGATGTGTATTCTTATCGTTTACATTGTCAATTTGCAGAAACTTAAAGAAATAAGTTGTGTAATTCAAATTTACCAAAAGTTGATAGAGCAAGAAGGAATAAGTTATTTTAGTCAAATATTTCCTTAATTTATAGATTAATTAGTCAAGAAGAAATTAATTAGATTAATTTAGATTAATTAGAGTCCTGTCATAATGGTAATTGGTAATTAGAATTAGGGTGGGATTGTGGCCTTGGAGCCTCTTTACATACCGTATGTACTCTATGGTGGAAAGAACAAGAAGAAATATATTTAAATTGCAACCTTAATTGGTTTGTGGCAGAGATTAACTCTGTGGCCCTCTTTGAGGGATTACTTTTCATTCCGTTCTTTGTGTGTGTTCTTGTGTGTGTTCTATCAATTGGTCCGACCTGCCCTCTCTTTGCCTCCATGACGAACACCCGCTCCATGATAGAAAAAGAGAGACTCGAATCGATGGAGAAATCTCTAAGCGAGTTTCAGTCCGTCGTGACCGATCAGATCGCGTCACAGCATTCATCCATCACCGAGTTGTCCAAACAACTCACATAACTTGCAGCAGCATTGGTAGGCCATCAGGACACCGGAACGTCATCAAACGTTCCTCTATCCAACACTGGGGTGACTGGATTGACACTTGACAGTGGCGCAGCACCAGGGCAACAACTTTCCCCAGGGTTTTTTACAGTGAAGAGTCGGGAATTAACCATGTTCGATGGGTTTGATCCACTGGCCTGGCTAGCCCAGGCGAACAATATTTTTTGGGGCACAAGACGACAACAAACGAGAGGGTACCCTTAGCCCTAATCGCAATGTCAGGCCGCGCTATGTATTGGGCCCAATGGGCAATTCGCAGTACACCAACGATCATGTGGGAGCAGTTTACTCGTGAGTTAATCGAACATTTTAGTGACTCATCCGCTATAAATGCGTATGAGGCAATGCACACGACACGGCAGACAGGCTCATTAGAAGACTATTTGGCTTTGTTCGAGGAGCGTGTGGCGCAACTTCCGAGTTTGCCATTCGATCAGTATCTTGGGGTGAGATTCAGGAATACATATCTGATCCGGAATCCATTGATGTTCATTCTTCCATCGCGGCAGCTAGGCGCCTAAATCGATCCTTAGAATCCTCGGCCTACTCCACCAAACCATCATTTCAGGCTGCTAACCACAACCGCTTCCTTTCTATTTTTCAACCTGATCAATAGCCCATTCCTCAGCCAATTTCAGCCTCTCTACCAGCCAAATAATTGGACCCTCCAAACCACTCGGGGCCACTGCACCATGGCAATACTCGTCACTTGACAGCGGTGGAGGCCCGCGACTACCGTGCCAAGGGAATATGTTACAGATGTGGCCAACCTTGGGGGCCACAACATAGGTGTGCTGCCAAACAATTGCACATCCTGCTCATTCCCGAGACGAAGGGACTCAACAAGGAGGTCCAACCATTTCTATCGGACACCATTGAAAAGGAGGAATATGGTTGATCGTTGGGTCGTTTTTAAAATTGCAACCTTGAGGTCAAGCTGTTTGGAGATGGAGGCATTGATAGAGCAAGAAGGAATAAGTTGTTTTAGTCAAATATTTCATTAATTTATAGATTAATTAGTCAAGAAGGAATTAATTAGATTAATTTAGATTAATTAGAGTCCTGTCATAATGGTAATTGGTAATTAGAATTAGGGTGGGAATGTGGCCTTGAGAGCCTCTTTATATACCGTATGTACTCTACGGTGGAAAGAACAAGAAGAAATATATTTAAATTGCAACCTTAATTGGTTTGTGGCAGTGATTAACTCTATGGCTCTCTTTGAGGGATTACTTTTCATTTCGTTCTTTATGTGTGTTCTTATGTGTGGTCTATCAAAAGTAGAGAAAAATGATTCCCCCAAGTGTGTGAAATAAAATAAAAATTCAAGAAATATCCTTGCAATTTCCAAGTAAGTAAACATGCAAGGAAAATATATGGATGAAGTTTCCAAAATTCAAGCTTTATACTTGCTGCATAATTTGAGAGACAAACTTCAAGCCCAATATATGAGCTCATGTAGAAGCAAGAATAATATCTTCATAAATAGTTACTTGATGGGAATGCACATAATAAACTTAATGTTCAAATTTTTGCAGATATTAGTATAGATACAACTAAATTGCTTAATATGGATGTCAGAGATTATTGCTAGATAACGTTTTAGATAGTTCTAAGTGAACAGAAAAGAATAAACATTAAAATTAATTTAATTCCAAATAAAAGTAAATAAAAATGAAATAGATAAATGACATTTGGGGATTTCATTCCATACCTAAAAGGTAGTTGTTAAGGATGAATACAATTGTCAGGATGAGGCTGCTCAAGTGTAGCAATCAGATATCTATAATCTCCCTCTCATGTAACCTTTTAGATACCAAAAAAGACAGCTCAGCTAAGCATTTTCATTCAAGGAGATGCACATATACATTGATTACTCATGCAATATACAATTATATTTCCAAGAATTATTAACAATTTAACTATGTTAATAAATTTTAAACTAATTCCACCCGCACATGAACAGGATACAACATCTTTTTGAAATTTAAAGACAAAAAAAACAATAATAAAACAAAGCTAAACTTACAGAAAACTTGAGCAGAACATGCACTTCCATAATTTTGCTAATCTCCTTCTCAAATAAAAATGTCCAAATTTTGCAAGCTGATCTGTCTATCTCATGATTCAGATCGGTGGCCAGATGGAGGCAGAGCGTATAGAAAACAGAGCAAGAGTCTGACCTTTGATTTGATGAGAAGAAATTAGCAAATTCAATAATAAAAGACAACGGAAAAAAGAAATCCATACACATTAAGAGTCTTAAAATGTTCAAAAATGATCACAACATACAGAAAACATATCACAATATGTCTAAAATCCATACACCAGAAATAGTGGATTCATCTCGATGATCACAATACCTTACAACCACTTAAGTTCAATCGAATAAGCATAGCATTTTAATTCTTTTACGTAACTTTAGATGATAAATATTGAAAGATACCTCTACTTTGTATAGAAACGTCAAAACATGGTGATTAGTAGGATCTTTAAAATCTAGACACTTAACACTGAAACCTTTTTTCTGCTTCACCATCAAGATTCATAACCAAAATCAACCAACATCATACATTTGCTTATGCCATCAAGAATTATAACCTAATAAAGTCACATTCGATAATGAATCATTAGAAAATAAAAATATCAAGTATCATGCATGAAGCCTAATTAACATCTTTCCGAAAATAAATTTTTAGATGGCACATGTCTTTTTTTGTCACCACTAACCCATTAGTCCATTTTTGTAAGATTCTCATCGAACTCCCACTGGAAACACCACACTTTTCGAGTTCTTCTGCATTTTTATATTGATTGCGCCTTTCTATAATTTCTCATAAAGAAACAATTACAGGACGCATGAGAAGTATCCACATTTCACAATTCAATCATGTTCTAATGTCTAGACTATTGTCAGCCAAAGATTAACAAAAAATAAATTAAGAAGAAAAGAGGTGAAACCCCAAATCTATACTAATAAAAATATACCACATAATCAACCAAATGTAGTTAAAAATTCATAATTATATATGGTTCAAGATTGGGTGACCTTCCTGTGTTGAATAGGATGCAGGAACTAATAATGTAAACACTGTAAATAATTACCTTTAATAGGATGCAGGAACTAATAATGTAATTAGTTTTGGACTTATAAATGACATCAAATAAACCGGGGATTGAAGGATTACAAGACATGGAAATTCTGTATTGAATCAACATTGAATGGTGACACAATCAAAGGCTATAAAAATAATAATAAGAAAAGGTTTAGCAATCTCAATAGTTCAACAACAAAAGGCAGAAATAAATTACTGTAACACCGGCAGGAGGATCATAATACCCGGTTAGAAGAGCAAAAACATAGTTCTGACCATAATGGCGGGTCTGAGAGGAAAAATAACTACCAATTAAGGCACAACATAATTCAGAAGTCTATCTTTTCTCAAATAAAACTGCTCGGTGTACTACTTCACTAATCAATAAAACCTTTCTATAAAATCAAATCTACTAATATACTCATCGTCAAATGCAGTTTACTTAATTGTAAATAAATAAATTAATCGATGAACACCAGATTATGACTCTGAAATAAGTGAATGAGAACTCAAGGCACGAAATATAATCATCAACACAGACACACACAAACTCATGCCAAGCTAACAGTGTCTTCACATTCACCACAACAAAATCAAGGCTCCAATTATTGCATTAAAATTGACAATCAAATAAATAATCTTACCCAAAAAGAACAATATAAGATAATACCTCACAAGCGAACTCGATGATAACATTCTAAGGATATGACTAGAATTTTTCCATAATGAGTGAAAGATGCAACATACTCCCCTCTCCTCGAGACTACCATCTTCTGCAAAGGCCAATTCTCCGGACCTAGGGGCCGCACTCAATCCTCTTCAACCAATAACACATAGTCCCCGACTCCTAGAAACACCTCCACATTACTTGATTTCGTGTATTGCGGCTCGATCACCGTCATACAATGGGGAAACTCCTACATAAAAAATTGAAAAGGCCAATAAATTGAGACCCTACAACCATTGATTTCTACAAAATTTTGAAATGCAGGGGATAAAGTAAGAATAATTTTTATAGTAAATATTTCAGGAAGATGAAAAAAGTTAAAAAACTCATACTACCATGTTCATCGCGATTACCAGCTATGTGTCTCTAGGGCTCCTCGTCCCTGTCGTCATCTTCGACTCTAATTTCATCTGTAGAAAAACAATTGCCACAGAAAAAATCAAAAATTAAGAACCCGAATAGGAAGGAGAAATCGAGAAGCTAATAAAAATCACAATTTAAACAGTTCACCTACTTGTGCCAGCAGGCTAAAATAATGTCTACAATATGAGGATTCAAAGCCTGTGGAATTTTGAGCATTTTTCCCTTGAAACCAAGTGCTACTATGACCTGCAAATTGTAAGTTATCTCACTCTAAGCGGACTCAAACAAATTCAGACACAATATGTTTATTGTGGCAATATACATATATATAAGAAGTAATGCAAAAGTCCATGTATCAATTCACATGCAATTAACTCGAGAGCATTGTATTGGAAGAAATTATTTGTCTTGAATTAGGGAATACATAAAAGGATATGAAAGAGGCTGACATGAAGTGATTTCATATTTGTCGAGCATTGCATCATGAAAATAGGAAATAGAAATTAATGGGAAGCATTATGCAAATACAAATATACATAGATGTAGAAAAACAAATGAAGTTTCCAAAATTATACGAACTGACATCTATATAATATCATATAAACATTTGCAGTTAATACAAAGAGGAGCTATTACAATAGGATCATAGACCTATTTAAAAACAACAAATAAACATCTCAACAACGTCAACAGGGGATCACTCAATGCTGGCTCACATGCCAATTCAGAAAAAAGAATATATGTCAATGATACAATAAATAATTGAAAAGGGGCAAAAAGAAGGAATGTACCTGAGTTTCGAAAATTGAAGAAAAGAAAATTCTCCAAAAATTAGAATAGCTTGAGCTCTAATCACAACCAAACAGACAAAATAACCAAATAAAATCAAAGTTTAATTAATTTGCAAAGATAATATAACAAAGTATTGAAGAGGGGTGAAAAGAAGGGATGTACCTGAGTTTCGACAGTTGAAGAAAAGAATTTGTGAGGCATGTGTTCCTATATAAGATATAAAATAGTCTGCAAGTACTACCCAATAATGTTCGCAAGAAGTCAAATGGCTTCACATCTCATGCATTGACCGAGGCAAAGAAAATGTTTGATTCAACCTGAAAATCATGCATCTTCCTGCTAGATGCCTCTACAAATTTAATTAACGGTTGAAATTAAATCCCTGAAAACATGACCAAAGAATTCATAACAATCAATTTGTATTCACTCGTATATATGCAAAAATTTCATTTAGATAGATGCAATTCCTCAATAACTTAAACGTCAGATTAAAGAAATGAAAAAAGTAACATACTTATAAATAATTCACGTTTTGCAAAAGCCACACAACAAAAATCCAAAATCTCATCGCTTAAGAAGGTGTGCATGTAGGGTGTAGAGTAATATGCAAGATTTTTATTTCTCTAAAGTCAACAGTCACTCTTTTCCAAACACCCATAACATAATTGGCAATATTTGTCCATTAATTGAAATAAAAGAGGTTGAACAGATTAAACAAACTACGACATTATAAATTTCCATCAGACAACTTATAAATTTCCATCAGACAACTTATAAATTTACATTAGATAAGAATTTTTTTGACAAAATAGATATTCACCGTACATACCTCATATAGTCTATTTGCACTGCGCGACAATGGTTGACAAAGCCGAATGCAGTAGCGAAATCAAGAACTTGACAGCGGCGGGAAATCGTGATAGTAGCGTGCAGAAGAAGATTGTCAAAATGTGAGATTAGGAAGGGAAATCATTACATCAGGAATAAGAGACTTATGAAGTAGATGGCCTTGGATGTGGATTCACGAAAATGAGAAAGGAGAGACTGCAGAAATGAAGAGAAATTTAGGGTTTCAATCGAGTTTTGTTCGTTATACTTTCTTTATTCATAAAGAGGTCCAAATATTTTGTTTGAATTACACAAAAACCACCGAAATTTAATACTAAAATTATGAAAGAAAGATCAACGGTGTAGATGAAGCTATAAAAGATAGATGGTCAAGATCTAGCAATAAAAGTCAAAATTGGTCAATAAGTGGAAACATTTTGCTTTTATATTAGTATAGATGACAAACATATGAAAGGATTAAATTTCTGGAGAATGTTGAAGAGGAGGAACTCAACGGATGTCGCAAAACTTAGAGAATTCTTAAAGAGAATAGATAATTGATATCTTTTATATATATATATATATATATATATATATATATATATATATATATATATATATATTGACATTTAGTTTTGAATTTTAAACTATTTTCGTAGATTCACTAATATTTTGAATACAATATTATCTTCTATCATTAATTGAGAAATTATTCATTTTTATGTTTTTTTTAAAAGATATATATATTTATATATTTAATTTTAATTATATATATATTTATATATTTTATTTTAATTATTATTTTAATAGAAGACGGAAAGATGTGGAAATGCAAAACCAAGCACCCATAGATTTCGATGAGCGTATCTCACTAGCGGAATGGTGAACTTCTTCCATGCACAACAACTGGATCAACAAGTCCTCCCACCAAATCGCATCACTCAACATGCTGAAGTGGTAGAGCAATTTCACAAATACAGTCCTTTGGTGTTTAACGGTTGAGAGATGTTAGATTGTATATTAAAAGTCTAGCTTTTGTCTGAACAATATTTTAACAATTTATTTGAAATGAGAATAATGTGATCAAACATTTTACGTATTATAATCTATTATATGTTATTGTAAAAGTCTACTTACATTATACTGTAGATAATATGGTGTGCTACGTCGCACGAAGGATCATATTGTTGGCTCCTTATAAAGTATAAACAGATGCTCACAGCCGAAATAGACGGGGACAATCTATCGGGATGGTGTAGTGTGAATTGGTATTAGTTTGTCTTGACTATAATCACATTAGTGAACTTTGTGTGTATTGAGCAAGACCACTTGAGATCGTTCGACTTTTACTGACTATATAGGAGAACTTGATCTCAGTAATTATGAATGTTTATACTCTTAATCCCTATACATAACCTCGACACGGAAGCCAGTATGTATCTCTTTGATTCATCAATGAGTGAGATTTAATTATTAAATAAACAAACTCGGTGAGTTGGTAAATAGTGATGTCTCTATGGTGTGTTGTTGATTGTAGAAGGAATCTGTATCCTATTAAATAGTCTGATGATGTCCCCTTGAGGAGCTCATAAGGATTATCTTGTAAACCCTGCAGGTGGATTTATTATGGCATGATAATAAGGTTGAATGGTACTACTCTTGGATGAGATATTAATTAATGGAGTCGTCAGTAACTTAATTAATTAATGGACATTGTATATCTTAAACATGGGGAGACTAACGGGCTCTTAATAAGAAGGAGCCCATAATGTAATTTGGGATTAGTGCGGCAGTGCAGTAACAACATTTTAATGGACTATATTATTATTATTGGACTTAAGTATAAGTTTTGGACTAAACTTGGATACTTAATCCCAATGGAGGCCCGACTCTAATTTCTCCTCCTGGTCCTTATTGTAGCCCATATATAAGTCATTTTAGCTTATTTGGAACCCTACTTCAACTCCTAAAACACGTGATATTAAGGGAGGAGAGCAAATTGAGAGTGTCTTGAAGATCATTGCTCACACGACGTCAAGACTGGACTTCGGAATACAGCAGAAGATCAAGAGGTTATTTTCTGCAGCTGTTCTTCTTCAACATCCCTGGTGAACGGTAATGTGAATCTATATTCTTGCTTCCGCTGATATAGAATTACATTGAACCCTAATGGTTCATGTTAACCAAATGATCGAACGCCAACAATTGGTATCAGAGCTTCGGTTTCATGGTAAAGCGTGAGACGTTAGGCTAAGGTTTATTTTCCAAATATGTTTAGGATTTAGAATATTACGTGTTATACTTGGATACCCTATACATTTGTTGATCAATCATGGCCCCGAGGGAACACGGCGAGACGGCGGCACGATGAGCACCGTCTGATGGCAAGGCATAGCGGACGGAAGGCCATTAGCACTTGAACATGGTTGGCGCAAAAGAAAAGCGCATAAGTGCTGGCTGCTCCGACGCAGCACGACCAGTGCGCGGCTACAGTGCAAGCGATCGGAACAGATGCAGGCGCAATACATCACTGGCACGACGATGGCTAGAACGCGGCGACATCATTGCTCCCGCTCGGTGGATCGATGTCTTGGCGAGCAAGGCAGGAAGCTGCAGTCGGCTTGGCGGTGCTAGGAGGCGACACGAGTCGTGCCACCAGAAGCGTGATGTGGGTGGTGGTGCGCGCAGGCGACACGGATCATGCAGATGGGGTGCGGTGATAATGGTGGCTCGGCGGCATGAGTCGTGCCTGATAATGGCACGAGTCGTGCGTGATAATGGCACGACTGGCGGAGTATTCCCGCCCGACAGGTTGGTCGGCACGACCGGCGATCAACCTATCGGGCACCGACGGCACGATTGGCAAAGGCGTGGCAGATGCGTATCATGCAGTGGCTGCATGGGAGCAGCACGACCCGTGTTGGTGCCCGGCACGAGTCGTGCTGATGTGTAGCACAGCCAGGCGGGTTTTTCGTTTGACGTGCAATTTTTCTGCATTTTTCATCGTGATATGTAACTGCAATAATTGATTTAATTATCTAATTATTGTTATATATTCCATGCATGTTCTAAGTGATTTACTATTTTAAATTTCTAAAATAGAAGCATGCTAGGTTGCTATTTTATTATTGAATATTATATGCATGCAAAAATCTTCGGTGTTAAATAACTAAGTGGGAGAGGGGATTGGTTAATAATTCCTGCGGCCTCCACTATTGGTTTGCAAGTGATGTGAATAAACTTGCGCGTTATCTATAGTGCCTTCCTCCCAATCGGATGAGTTTATTCACGGATTGTTGGTACAAACCTCTTTGTGATGATTGTAGAAAGTTATATGAGCGCGTGCGATCTTCTCCATCTGAAGGGACATAAGCTTGGGCAATGGACTTGGAATCAAATAATGGTGAACACTTAGGTACAAATAATAAGTATCCTCCCCATCGGAGTCACTGATTTTATATTGTTTTGAGGGAATCGATATAAATTGATAAATTCGAAGTGTTTGATCTGTTTATTTATTTATGATTCTCAGGATTTTCAAATGACACTCAACTCACTTTCTTTTATACTTAAAGAACACAAACTTACTGGTACAAATTATGTTGACTGGAAACGAAACATGGATATTGTTTTAACTGTTGAAGATCATATTTTTGTACTCACTGAGGAATGTCCTGTGGAACCTACTGATGACTCTATGGAAGAGGAAACAGATTCTTATAATAGGTGGGTTAAAGCTGATAGGATGACTAAGTGCTATATTTTTGCTTCTATGTCAAACATGCTTCAGCATCAGCATCAAGTTATGAACTCAGCCTATAATATGATGCAGAATCTTAGAGAACTCTTCGTACACAAGTTTAATCCTACTAGGTCGGAGGGCATGGCTGTGCTGATGAACAACAAAATGGCTGAGGGCACTCTCGTAAGGGAATATGTCCTTAGAATGATAGGCCAACTCAATGAGTTGGAGGTCCTTGGAGCTAAAATCGATGGGGAAACCCAAGTTGATATCATACTCCAAAGCTTGTCCAGGAGTTTTGAGCAATTTTGACTGAACTATGGTATGAACAAATATTTATACACGTTGGCGAAACTTCTGACAGAACTTGTGGCGGCGGAAGGACTTTTTCGTCGAGCTCCTCAGGTTCATGTTGCTGAAAATACTGCTTATCCCAAGTTGAGAGGTGGAAGGAATAAGAGAAAGTAAGGAAATTCAGCACCGGTGAACCAAGTGAAGGCAAAGGGTGGTGTGGTCAAGAAGCCTAAAGGCAAGTGCTTCAAATGCAAGCATCCAGGACACTACAAGGAAGACTGCCATCTTTTGAAGGGGAACAAGAATGGTAAGTCTTATTTACTAGTTGTTGAATCGTGTTTAGTGGATGTATCTGCTGACAATTTGTGTGTAGATACGGGAGCCACTGACCATGTTTGCAACTCTTTGCAGGGGTTCCAACAAACCCGACAACTTAATAATGGGGAGATTTCCATACACATAGGGAATGCTAAAAGAGTAGCAGCTGTTGTAATGAGAGACGTTTATTATTTCTTTCAATAAGAATAAAACTCTTGTTTTGAGGAATTGTCTTTATGTACCTCATTTTAGAAAGAATTTAATTTCGGTTTCTAAATTGTTTATGGATGGATATTCTGTTTCTTTTATTGACAAAATTGTTTTAAGGAAAAATGGAACTATTATCTGTGATGGTGCATTGATATATAATTTGTATACTCTTAATCCAATTTCTCCCACAGTGCAACAAATTGAATTTAATGATACATCTACTAATAAAAGAAAAGAACCTTCAAAAATGAATCAAACATATCTTTGGCATCTAAGACTAGGTCATATTAACTTGAGTAGGATTCAAAGGTTGATAACTGATGGGCCTTTGAATTCATTAGTAGTGGAAAATTATCCAACTTGCGAATCTTGCTTGGAAGGAAAAATGACCAAAAGGCCTTTTAAGGGAAAGGGGTATAGAGCCAAGGATCTGTTGGAATTGGTTCATTCTAATTTATGTGGTCCTATGTCTTTCCAAGCAAGAGATGGTTATGAATATTTTGTCACTTTCGTTGACGATTATTCTATATATGGATACACTTATTTGATGCGCCGCATGTCTGAGTGCTTTGATAAATTCAAAGAGTACAAGGCTGATATGGAGAAGCAACTTGGAAAATGTATCAAAACACTACGACCTGATCGTAGTGGCGAATACCTCATGGGAGAGTTTAGAAATTATTTATCAGAGGCAGGGATTGAATCCTAATTTTTTGCATCGGGCACACCTCAGCAGAATGGTGTAGCGGAAAGAATGAATTGGACTCTTATGGAAATGGTAAGATCAATGATGAGTTATTCGGAATTACCAAATTCATTTTGGGGATATGCGTTAGAAACAGCGGCTTACATTCTAAATTTAGTACCTTCTAAATTGGTAGCCTCCACACCCACCGAACTGTGGACCGGGTGCAAGCCTAGTCTAAATTGGTAGCCTCCACACCCACCAATGGTTATTTTGTGATTCTATCCTCGTATGTGGATGACATATTTCTAGCTGGAAATAATAAGGAGTATCTTGAAATCATAAAAGGATGGTTGTCTTCGAATTTCGAAATAAAAAACATAGGTGAAGCAGAGTACATACTTGGCGTGTAGATCCATAGAGATCGTTCAAGAAATTATTGGATTTGTCTCAAGAGACTTACATCAAGAAATTTTCAGAACAGTTCAAGATGGACACCTGCAAACCTATAGATACTCACATTGTGATAGGCGAATCATTGAGTCAGCAGATGTGTCCCAAGACTCAAGATGAAAGAACAAAATGGCCAGAGTACCATATGCCCAATGTGATTGACTGCAGATTATTCTCTCTGTTATCAAGGGAATAACAGTACACTGAATGGGTATATAGACGCTGACTGGAGTTATGATTTAAATGAACATAAATCAACTTCCGGTTATATCTTCTTGCTCAATGATGGAGCAATCTCATGATGGAGCAAGAAATAGACTTGCATAGCACTATCCACTAATGGAAGCCATTTTTGTGGTATGTGCGTCTGCAGTTCAAGAGGCTATTTGGTTGAGAAGATTCATGAAATATTTGGACGTCTCAAACACTCTAGTGGGAGCTGTTTCAATTAATTGTGATAATCAGGCGGTTATTGCTTACACAAAAGAACCCAAATATCATGGAAAGACCAAACACATTGACATGAAGTTCTACTTTGTTAGAGATATTGTAGACAAGAAGAAAGTGATTCTTAGTTATATTTCTACTCGTTTGAGTCTGCAAAGGATTTAAAACGATGTATTGAATATGTTAATGTATGTTAATGAAATAGTTAATGGCTTAACTATAAATATATGTTTTATTTATTATATGTGATGATTCATATTTAACAGTATGTCGGCAAGTTATGATTGGCTCTCTCATACGAACAATCGCCTCTGGCTCAGTGGGAGCGCAGAGATGAGATTACAATAGTTAATGTAATCGGGATAGATTTCGCCACTAATCTAATCCAACTTGTTGTAAAGCTAAATTGATGGAGATTCTCTATGTTGGAGGGAGGATATCCGGGTTAAGTGTATGAGACACACTTGAACTTTGATTTACACGATTTCTAAATTAGATGAAATACGACATACGCTTTCTTGGAAGGAAGTTAAAGACATTGTGACATGTGTTTTAGAAAAACAACATGTGCTAAGTTGACCCCAACAGGATTGAGAAAATTATCCCTATTTTCTCAAAAGTATGAGTCCTTATATATTGGTTACCCTTATGACTTTCTACTATATTCTAAGTCTTCACTTTGGTGTTGCTACTTTAGCATGTTACCAAAAGAGCTATGGTTAATAACGGCGATGCTGTACATGTCTAGGAAAGCAGCTACAGTGGGAGACTGTAGATACTTAGTGAGATAGGAAGAACGTCTTAATTTAACATATACTATTGTGATTCATTGACTAGTCAATCAAGCACGGTCTTGATTATGAATACATAGTTTTTTTTGCAAAAGGGTTGAATATGCTCTGACAAATTTACGGATTGAAAAGAGATATGTCAACTTATGTTAAATGTTCAAGATTCTAGGGTATAGCGAGCTTGTTGAGTTTCATTGATAAACTGGTTGGGTTGCTATATATCTCTAACAAGTGTATAGCGATTAAAACTCATATCTCGTGGGTCACACGATGTATTAATCTGTGCGAGAATATGATTCATGAATAAAATGAGTAAGGAGACTTTTGACTTCATATGTGAGTGGGAGATGTAAATAATAATTTATTATTTTTTTTCCACATAAGAAGTGTGGATAAGAGAGAAAGAGAAGGAGTTAAAGAATCAGTTAATTAACTCCCGTGTCCTTGTAAATAAAACACACTGCGCAAGGCAGTTGGATGGACATGCAGAACGCAAGAATATGTTCACACGCTAAAATGCTGAAACACGTTGAAGCGTTACAGAACGTAGAAGCAGAAATACAGAACGCTAAGAAGCGCTCTTTCTCTCGGAATTTTTTCTTCCTGAATTCACAATGTAAATCCAGTATCATATTCCAGATTAATACAATATCGTGGAAATATAATCTACAACCTAGTGTTGTGAGATTTGATCCAGAAGATCACAGTTATATGTGAATACCAATAGGTTCGTACGTATTTCTTCCGCTGCAACACAATCCTACAGTGAGAGGTAAGAGATTCCTCTCTATGCATGTGTAGAGTTTGTGCGATAATGAACGTGAGTTTTCCAACAAAAATAATATCACTTTTTATTACTTCTATAAATTGTTCATAAAATAATTAAATTAAATGGCTATCACTTTATCTTTATTATGTATAATTTTTTATTAAGCATGTTATCATTTTTTATTACAGTGAATTGTTTTTGAAATAATTTAATTGGACAAATATCACCTTTCTTTGATCATTAATTGTTTTTTATTAAAAATACTATAACTTTTTATTCCAGGAAATTGTTCATGAAATACACTTTTTAATTAGTTATCACTTTTAGGAAGAATGTTATCACTTTTCTTTTAAAATATTATCATTTTTCAATTATACTATAAATTGTTAATGAAATATAATCTCAACAAAGTTATCACTTTTTCAATTGAGTATCATATTGTACAAATTTATAATTTTAAATTAAAGAAATAAATTAAACAAATAATAAATTTTAAATTAATAAAATTTTAAATAATAAAAAATATTAATTAAAAGAAAAAACATAATATATACATATATGTATAATATAAAAAATCTAATTAATTTAGTTCTATAATTAATTTTTTAATTTTCTAATTTGATTACAACCAAATAGGATCCTTTAATATATATTTAATGGACTAATAGATGATCCGTCTCACATAAGAGGAAGCGAGAGACGGTCTCACTCAACTCTTTGTCATAAATATATTATTAATGTATAATAATTAGTGTTAAAGATAATTATGATAGAGAAACGAATTACCTATTTATTTAACAAACAAAAAAGATAAGATTAAAATGATAAAGTTACATAAGAATTAAGTTGACTTTGGGGTGGAGATAGTGCACCTGTGCAATCTAAAGTTAATGTGTTAAATATAGGGATAATGAGTGGTTATTCATTATAGAGCAACTTGGGTGGAAGTTTCAATATTTCTTAATTAATTTCTCCTTTTTTATTAATATTTTTTTAAACTTATTATATTTAAATGACTATTATATCGTAAACCTTAAAAATAAAATATACTCTAAACCATAAGAGTGAAATTACAATTATTCTCTAAACCTTAAACGGATAAAGTATATCCTAAACCACAAGAGTGAAATTACAATTATACCTTAACTCTATAGTAAAATATACCCTAAACCCCAAGGGTGAAATTACGATTATACCCTAAACCCTAAATACTAAGAATTAAATATACCCTAAGTTATAATGGTGAAATTATAATTATACCCTAAATCGTGAAATATACCATAAATTAAATTTAAAAAAAAACAGAAAATAATAAATAATAAAAAAAATAATAACAAACTGTAAACAGCCGAGCGAGGGTGAACGGTTGGAGGTGGATGTGTAAATTAGGAGTAAGGGTTGGAGTGGGTCCCGTACCTATGAAATTGAAAAAATAAGCAAGTTATCTCATTATTAAATGTTTTAGTTATTTTATTTTATTTAACGAGGAAGATTTAATTAAAATTTAATGTAACGAGAGTTAATGTGTTAAATATAGGAATGATGGGTGGTTATTTATTAAATGTTTTAGTTATTTTATTTTATTTAACAGTAGAGTTCTAAATAAAATTTAATATAATGGTTAAGATCGTACAGTTTAACTCAAGAATTACATCTCTATTTTGATAGATTTTATCTAATTAGTTTTACCGTTTATTTATTGCAAAAAAAAAAACTTTAATACTTTTAAAAATTATTACTTTTATTGCAAAAAAAATACTTTAATATTCTTAAAAATTATTACTTTTCTTAATATTCATGCCGGAACTCAAGAATTAAATATCTCTATTTTTATAGATTCTATCTAATTATTTTTACCTTTATTTATTGCCAAAAAAATTTGGATACTCTTAAAAATTACTCTCTTCGTCCCATAGAAGTTGACACACTTTCTTTTTAGTTTGTCCCACTAAAGTTGACACATTTCCTTTTTAATACATGAGACCCACACAAAAACAATTAATCTATTTTCATAGGCCCCACATATCACCTCTAATACAATTACCCACTACACATTAAATATTATTTCTCTCACTTCACTTTACTTCACTTTACATTAAATTATTATACTCCATGCCAAAAAAAATTATACCAACTTCTCCAAGACGGAGGGAGTATCATTTTTCTTCATATTCATGAAGAAAGGAGTGCAATTTTTTAAGAGAGGAAGAGAGTAATATTTTTTTGAATGGAATTTTATTAAGATTTTCCTATTTAATACTCCCTCCGTCCCATAAACAAATTCACACTTCCTATTTTTGTCCGTCCCATAAATAAGTTCACACCCCTAAATAAGGAAATACACACAAATCAATGACTTTACAACACACTTTAATTTCAAAAGTGTCATCCCTTTACAACTCACATAACTTAGTTTATAATTTATTTATTATCTAAAAATATCAAACTACCCCTAAAAGTAAACTTTTTATTAAACTCCATATCTACAGTAACTCTGAATTTCTCCTTAGACGGAGGGAGTAAGGTGTTTTTTAAATGTTATGTAAGGTGTCTTTTAAATGTTATGTTTGACTGATTTTGTATATTCTTACTATAACACATCTTCTGTGCCAATGAGTGACACGTTAGAACTTAGAACAATGCAGAGGATGTGAATGATTGAAATAATTTGAAAAAAGAAGGGTACTTTTGGTGGCTACAAAGTAAATACATCGATGTCTGGCTAGTTTAACCTCCCTAAACACACTTATTATAACTTAACAAATTATACTATACCTTACCGAAACCATTCAAAAAGCTATCCATCTTCTATTAACAAGTGATCTCCACTGCTCAATTGCACACAGTAGGATCTCATAATTCTGTCTCTAAACGGCATGAATCGGATTGTGAGGCGAGTTCATGCTAGAAGAGCCAGAGGCTGGATTAGCCTGAAAAGCTGATGGCCTTGTAGAGCCCTCAACCAGTTTGAGTGAGAGGGTTGACGCCTCACCATCACCGATGGACTCCCCTAAGCTCAGTTTTGACATTCCGACTAATTCATCAACATTTATAGGGCTCTTCGAATGCACAGCTGTGGGCTTCAACACTTCATGTGCTTCTGTTTTAACAGGTTCAGTACTGTACCCAGGCCAAAATTGGACTGGTAATGGGACGAGTGGAGCAACATATGTTGAATAGATGACAGGATATGTATATTGTGAACCTTCCGGCTTGGGAAGCACATTCTCACCTTCGTTGGAGTTTGCAGATTCCATAGACTCACATTCTTCATCCATAGCTGATGCCGGAATGCCATTACTGCTCTGTGTCTCAGCCTGAGGAGGGTTCAAAGGGAAAAAGTCTCTTGATATCACAGGAGTATCAGCAGACTGCAACAATTAGTGCAGCTTCTTAATTGATGGAAACACCAGTTTTAAATAAGCTTATATTTGATTCTGCTTCCTAAATCAGATAATAAGTTGTGCTTGAATAGAGGGATTTGGCTAAAGCTATCCACTCGACATGCTTGGCTTAAAACCCAATCAATGGATCATAAATTCCTTCTTGAGTTTTACCTATCTTCTGTGGATTAGTTCCATCCTAAAACCAAGTCACTTAATAAACGTCAACCCCCCCAACCCCAATTCACATATGGTCACAAGCCCAGTCAGATGAGCATGCAGTCAAAAAGCAACCAAAAATGTAGGGCGTTCATTAAGAAATTATCTAAACTATTACCTAACATCTGTACTGCAAGTCCTGGAGCCTACAATCTGGAAGAGTACATTTATTAACGATTGCAATCTATCCATATGCATTCAACTTTTTTTAAAAAAAAAAAAAAAATTGATCTTATGAAGAAAACTATCACTTATATAATTAAATAAAGGTGTAGACAATTCAAAGAGCTAATAAATAATGCTTACTTCATCGGCCACAATATCAAAAAGGCTTGAGCGTCTTTTCCTCCGAGACACATTGCTTTGTCTTATGAAGTATTTTTGGGCATGGCTAGCAACTTGAGTAGGGGTTCTAGAGATCACATAGTTCCGTGCAATGCCACGCCAATCACCTTTACCAAGCTTTTGTAAGCCTAGCAGAAACAGCCTGTGTTCCTCTTCCGTCCATGGAACTCCTGAAAAAGGAAAAACAAATCTATTTCAAAACAAATTTGCACAGCACAATTTGGAACTGAGAATTTGAGAGGGAAGACATATTAGCGATCAATTAAACATGCATGGTGCAATGTTGCACTGCTGAATGAAACCAATGTCTTGGAAGATTATCATTAAGGTGAGAGACCCACAAATGTTAAAGACACAAACTCAAGCACACAGCTGATGCCCTCTTTAACACCCCCCCCCCCCCCCCCCAGCCCCAACCAGATTTCATATTCCTATTTACTAAAGCTCCCACCTGTACAAGCATTGAAACATGGATTTATCTTCCCTCAATGTGAAGCTTGCAAATCTTTGCTCGATTTTTACTAGCTTTTATATGCATAGAAAATTTTCAGCCATTAAATGATATTCTTTACTCTGTTTACTCTTTCCCATGTGTCACATTACTAGTAGAAAGGATCATGGATGCTGCATCCAATCTGCCCATCCCCTATTTCCCTAAAACGTTAAAATGTACAAACTATACTTCTAAAAAACTTATTTGCAAGTGGTGCATAAGATTAGAGTAAATTAATAAGTAGACGAGAGGACCACATCAAAGCATGCATACGCCGAATACTACAAAAAGTCATGCCCTAAAAAACAACCAAATACAATGAAACGAAACAAGGTTTAGACCAAGCATATCTATCTCCTTGTTCAATTCCAAATAAGATATAATGTTGTATCTTGATAAAGTGAGCAACCAAATAAAAGAAACTAGTTTTTATCATAATTCATACTTATCATTTCTCATTTTCAATAGGAAAAGAAATGCTGTATCTTGATAAGTGAGCAACCAAACAAGAAACTACGCTTCTTCTCATTATCTCATTTATTCGTCTATATACTTCATTTTTCATCCTTCATTCATCTTTTTACGATATGAAATCTAGTTTATAAAGCCGAAAGCACTCAACAGAATATTGGTGCATCATTATGTCCTCAAAGCAATCAAGATATTAAAAAATCATTGGGGGATTATGGAGACTTATTTTACAAACAACACTTGTGTGAAACCAAGACAGTTCAAACATTTATTTTTTAAATTATCGCTTTTTTTTTAAAAAAACATAGTACTTACTTATCATTAAAAGGGACTCTTTCTTGTGAGATGGGTAACTAAGAGACAAATTGACTCATCGTTAAAGTATACTTAGTATAAAGGTAAAGTATGCCTAATAGTTAAAGTATGTCTCTAATGAACTATACTATAACATCCTAAAAACATACTTTAACTACCAATAAGCATACTTTACCTGAGAACAATGATACTTTAAGGCATCTAACAAACCGTCTCATATAAACTACGTCTCACAAGAGACTTTGTCTCATTATTAAGGGACAAAATATCATTAGTTTATCACTTTTCATCAATAGTATGAATAGTTCAGTAGAAGGGCTACAGCTTTTCATTAATCAAGTACTATTACTTTTTGTTAAAATATTATCATTTCTTATCCGTTTTATGAAACTAAATATAAGAAATTTCGAAACAAGTGTTTCCTTTTAACAATCAACTATACATACTCGAACAAGGCTAATTGTTGAGCACCGCCACATATATAGATTCATAATTCATGATATATGTTCATTTCTTATCCGTTTTATGAAACTAAATATAAGAAATTTTGAAACAAGTGTTTCCTTTTAACAATCAACTATACATACTCGAACAAAGCTAATTGTTGAGCACCGCCACATATATAGATTCATAATTCATGATATATGTTCATAAAGTAAAAAAAAAAAAAATGAAACACCCTTAACGTTAACCACCAATTTCTCTTATCCCATTTTCTAATTTCAATTTGTGGGTGTGGGTGTGGGTGTGTTGGGGGTGGGTTACGGCTAATCAACAAATTTATCAGATCCAATCATAAATGAGCGAGTAAATTAGTCCTAAAAAAAATAAGCAAGTCCATTTACACACACAGCTTAGCATACGGCACAAACTAAAATCAAAATTCAAACAGAAGAAAAAAGGAATAATTAAAACACAAAATAAGAGAGCAATAAACCTTTCTTCCTCTCCCGGCTGGAGGAGGAGCCAGCGACGAAGTCTTCCGACGCATACCCATCGGCAGCGGCGGATTGGTGGTCGGGGGTGTCAGCAGGGGAATCATGAGCGACGCCGTTTTGAGGGGTCGCACTTCCACTACCACCACCACCACCAACACCCATAAAATGGGTCAAGTTACCCATACTAGCACTCTTCCGGATCGACCCATCAGTCAATCGGACCCCAAAAAGCTTCACACCGCGATTCGGACAAGTCCGCGAATTGTGCCCGTTGTGGCTGCAATGCGAGCACCTCCTCGTCATTGCCCAAGGAGCTAAAAAATCCAAACAAGTATTAGAAAATCGAATAAAAAATGGTCGGTTGAAGGAAGCGGATCCTTTTAGCAGATCCGATAGAAGATGGGATTTGTTGTTTGGGGTGGGGTGCAAGTGTTTTGGGGTGTTGTTTTCCCGAAACCGAAGGTGATGTGTGTGGATACAGATATAGACAGAGGTCAGGAGAGAAATTAATAGAGAAGAGAAGAAGGGTGAGGTAGGAGGACTCGGGGAGGAAAGGCAAGGAAGGGAAATTGTGGGTGGGTTTGCGTGTAATAATTATATGGGTGAGGTTTGTTGTGTGTGGAAAGTAAATATACGTGTCCCCACACACTCTCTCCTTTTAAAATTAGGGGTGTGCACGGTGCTATTTTGCGATTATTTTGATAAAATTTAAATTGTATTGTTATATGCGGTTTGATTTTATATTTAGATTTAAATCGCGGTTTATCGAGTAAAATTTATAGTGCGATTTAGGCGGTTTTTTGCGATTTTGCGGTTTGACGTTAAAAATTATGTAACATATTACATAGCAATACAATACTTATGGATGTATAAAAAAATAAATACGTGTACATGCTTAATTTAAAGTGTACTACACTCTTAAAAATAAAATATTATAACAATGATCAAATTAGATAATGAGATATTAAAGATATGAAATTATAATTTGAACTTCATAACCAACTCAAATAATATAATCTTTGTGACATAAAGCAAACTTTTATCAAAATTATTTTTCAATCCAAATTAGTGTATATCTTTTTACCTCTTCAATAATACATAATTATATATGTATACATAATATATATATATATATATATATATATATATATATATATATATATATATATATATATATATATATATATATATATATATGATTAAATATATTTATAATTTAAATAATAGAGTGCGGTGCGATGCGGTATATTTTTATATAAAAATAGAAATTGCACCATTCAAGCGGTGCGGTTTTCTTCAATAAAATTAACCGCGATTTAGGTGAAAAACACTAAGTGCGGTACAATGCGGTGCGGCTCGATTGATTTTTTGCGGTTTTAAAAAATTGTTGCCCACCCCTATTTAAAATTCACTAGCAAACATAACATGTGCGTTGCACGGAATGATTGATATTTAATTTATTTGTTTTTTATTTTTATTTTATTTTTGCATATAATCTCTCCGTCCATTTTAAAGGTCGTTATTTTATTATTTTTGATATTTACTTTAAATGTATCAATTTTTTTCTTTAGTAAAATGTTTCCACATATAACTCATTTTTCACTATATATACAAATACCCATTACACAAAAAAAATATCATTAGTTCACGTAATGACCACCTTTAAAATAGGCAGAAGTATTATCACATTGTCATTCTTTGAGATCAAAGGTTTGAAAATTGATTAAATTATTTAAAGGGTTTGTAATTTATTTAAATTATTTAAATAATTTGAAAAAATTGATTAAAATATTATTTTAAATGTATTATATATATATATATATATTATATATATATATATAGAGTATATATATACTACCTTTGGTCCGATAATAATTTTTACATTCCTAAAAAGAAGTAATTATTTATAACACATTGCATAAATTTTATAGAAAAAGTAAGCAGTAATTTTATGGTACCGTAAAAGTATTATTATTTTATTATGTGCATAAATAAATTTCGAGATAAAAAAATGTATGAAGTTATAGCATGTAGGAATAGAGATGACAACGGGTAAGATATCAGCTTATTTTGGGATACTCATATCCGTTTAAATATTAATTACATGTATTCGTACACGTCTCATTTTAAATTAATATTTTATAAAAAATTAGTATACTATTATTAATTAAATATAACATAAAATCTATTATTTAATTTTGTGGTACCTTAAGAGTGTTAATATTGTACTATATATTATTATGTGCATAAATTTTGAAATAAACAAAAATAAAAAGTGTAACATTATAGCATGTAGGAATAAAGATAGCAACTGGCTGGGTACCCGCATTTTTTGTGGTACTTATACTAGTATCCATTTATTAAATACATATATATGTACCCGCCCTGTTAAAAAAATTTATTATCATACCTGTACCCGTCTCATACCCATTTATCAAAATTCCCGGGTTACCCGTATTTATTTAATATTCATTTATTTTATCCATATTTATATTTATTTATTGTTTAAATTATATTTTATTAAAAATATTTTATTATTAATCAAATATTATATAAATTCTCTTTTAATATTGAATTAATTATATTTTAGACAAAGTTTAAAATTAAAATAAGTTTTTAACATAAGAAAATATTTTGGACAATGAAATTAATAATATACAAAATAAATTTAATATTACAACAATAAAGATAAAGATTGTATAAATGATGTTATGTATTCATGTTAAAAGCAAAACAAAAAATATTACGTTTGACAATAAATTTTAATTAATAATTTAAATATATGAGTTCATATAATAAAAAATAATTTACATTTAAAAAGAAATTTAAAAAATAATTTAGATATATAAAAAGATAATAAAATAAAAATATATAAAATAAATAAAATATTACAACAATAAAGATAAAGATTGTCCAAATGATATTATGTACTCATGAAAAACAAATAAAATTACTTAGATATATAAATAATCAATTGATATATATATATATATATATATTTATTTATTTATGGGAGGCCAAGAAAATGAATGGATGAAATAAAATAAAAAAAATAATTGTTTAAATTAATATTTTATTAAAAATATTTTATTATTAATTAAATATATATAAATTTTCTTTTAATATTGAATTAATTATATTTTAGACAAAGTTTAAAATTAAAATAAGCTTTTAACATAAGAAAATATTTTGGACAATGAAATTAATAGTATACAAAATAAATAAAATATTACAACAATAAAGATAAAGATGGTATAAATAATGTTATATATTCACGTTAAAAACAAAATAACAAATATTAATTTTGACTATATATTTCAATTAATAATTTAAATATATGAGTTCATATAATAAAAAATAATTTACCTTTAAAAAGAAATTTAAAAATAATTTAGATATATAAAAAGACAATAAAATAAAAATATAAATAAAAGATAAAAATTGTACAAATGATATTATGAATTCATGTAAATAAAATAAAATAACTTAGATATATAAATAATCAATTGTCACATATATATATATATATATATATATATATATATATATATATATATATATATATATATATATATATATATATATATATATTATGGGAGACTAAGAAAATGAATGGATGAGATAAAAAATATATATATATATATATATATATATATATATATATATATATATATAAAATAAATAAAATGTTACAACAATGAAGATAAAGATTGTCCAAATAGTATTATGAATTCATGTGAAATAAAAATTACTTAAACATATACTCATATATTATGGGAGACTAAAAAAATAAGTGAATAGGATAAAATAAAAAACAAAATAAATGGATGATATGTTGTTAAAGATTGGTAATTACAATCAAGGGATAAGATGTTACAATAACTAATGAAGGACCAAGATTTAATAATACCAAGCTAAATTAGGTAGATTAAAATGGTAGGAAAATTTTTGGTCTAATTTTGACTTTTAAAGTGTGTTTAATTATATATAAAGATTTTATTGTTTAAGGCCCAAGAACATCACCATAACATAATGTATAATTTAGAGAGGATTTTGGGTAAAATAAAATTCATGCCTTCCTATTTTTTAAAAATTTGGATATTCACTATTAAATACAAAATGAGTCCATATCTAAATTTAAATTTTGATTACAATGACATATAAAATTGCAGCTCATATTGCTCCCTTATGTAGAAACTTAAGAAGAGTATTGTTAAATACACACCCATTTTTATTAAATGCACACCCTTTATTAAATACACACTCCTTACATGGATGATCTTCTCTTGGTGGAGGAGAGCGAAGCATTTATTGCAGGAGATGATTTTTCGAGTCTCTCACATTTACAGGGAGGGGAATACGGTGGCAGATAGGCTATCAACTATTGGTGGAGTACTTACATATCATCATCCAACTCCCCATTTCTTGATAGACTTATGTTTCAAGACATGAATCAGGAATAGATTTAGATAGTCTTGTCTCTCTTGATCTTTCCAGCATATTTTGTAATCTGTATTATTCTTTTTCATTTTGCTCTAATAAAATCTATTTGGTAATTAAATACACACCCCTTTTAATCTTTTAAATATTTAATTTTATTATACACACACCCCTAAACACCCAATTTTATCATTTTATCTATTTTAAGATTATACACCCCTCTTAATAAATTAAAATTATATAATGAAGACGCTGTCTTCTTCATCAAGGGAGCTACAACAGATTTATACGAAAGATTATCAAATGAAGACACTGTCTTCTCCATCAAGGGATCTACAACCATTTTATTTCAAGAATCTTTCATAGGATATAGAGTTTCAGCAACTTTTAATCACTTTAATGTAGAATAGAGAGAATTCATTGACTTTCATAACTCGGAGAAAAGAAAGCAAATCGATAATCTCTATATTTGATCAGCGCGGATTAATAAATTAAGAGGAGAAATTGCAAGATACGTAATGATTAAGGGGAATCTAGGGACGATATTGTTTTCAAGAGAGGAGCATCAAGTTGAACAATTCCAAGCTAGTATTTGAAAGATGCTAATGAGTCTGTACATGCAGAAGTAGGGATCAAAACATGAGCATCCATATTTAATTTCTTTATTAATCAAGAATTCTCTTGCAAAGTTGCTGAGGCCATTGATCATATCGTCTTCTTCATCTGCTTTTCAATTTTCCACCACCGCGTACAATGGAGAGAGTTTGCTTTGAGATTGTCGAATTCGAAGATGAGACAGCCATTGTCGAAAGAAATAGAGATCTTGAAATGGTTAAAGACAAAATGCAAGTGCAAGATGCTCTGGATGTAGCAAAAATGTATTGTGCCGTTGTTAGAGACCAAGTTATTCCGCCGATATAAACCTTCCACGCTCTGATGCTCCTCAGTCGCCGACGCCACTTCATCTTCCTTCGCCGAGTTTGACGCCAAGGCTTACCGTTACAACTTGACCAGGAGCAAGAATTACAACTGCAAGGGGTTTGGGCATACAAGTATGCAATGCTGATTAATCTTATCGCATTTTTTTTCCTTCGACATTTTCTATTTTAATTTTAAAAATTTTGTTTGGTTGGTGGAAGGGTTGATTAATTAAGACTTAAATGTATGTTTTTTCTCAAAATGTATTCATTTCCGTTGAATTTAGCTTCAGAAATTTTATATTTTCTCATCCCTGAGAGCGGACTTGATCTAGATATTCCTATGGTGGTTCAATGATGTCGTCCGTTGATGCTGCTTAGTTGGAAATTTTCATCAAATGATTTAAACCAACGAATTGCTGCTGCCTAGGACCACATCTCTCTCCCTCTACATCCATCTCCTTCCTTCCCTTCCATTTGATCTTACCCTAAAAAAATTAATTTAATTTAGTGGTAGGAGAAAGCAGCAAAGATCAGAGAATTGTAAAAAAAATAATTTCATTACCCTTGGCATCCATCAACATCAACAGCCATTCGTCGTCTCGTCCACCTATCGCACATGGAAATCATTAGATCCAAACCCTAAATAAAATCTACAGTCATTGCCATAAGATGTATATCACTATAAAACAAATTAATTAATTTAGAATTATTAGATATTAATGGTGTGTCTAAACATAGGGGTGTGTATTAAAAAAATTAGGGAAATTTAGACTTTTTAAAATACACCATGTCAATTTTATAATAATAGGGTGTGTATTTAATAAAAGGGGGTGTGTATTTAGTCTATGCCACTTAAGAAATATGTTAATTTATTTATCTTTCATCAATCCCTTAAATAGTGAGATTTGCACAATATCTCATCCATGTTTAAGAATATACTCCATCTGTCCCCTTCAAATGGTCTCTTTTTTCTATTTTAGATGTCTTACCCAAAGAGTAATATTTCTTTTTTACACATATGGACCCACACACACTCACTAATATAATTAAAATATGGCTATCACACACTCACTAATACAAACTACTCACTCCACATTAAATAATAATATTTCTTAATCCAAGTGCAAAAGACAAAACAACCCTTTGCATGGGATGGAGTGAGTAAATTTTATTTCTCTTTCATCAATCATCCACTCTCCTTATATATTAGAGCAAAATAAACTTTCAAATTAAATTTATAAAATGTGAGGTGTCATGATAGGTTAATTATGTATTTATGATTTTTTTTAGTTTGTGAGGTGTCAAAGTATTAGTGATTAATTAATATTAAAAAGGTCATGGGTTCTGAACTCAACAAAGTCATTTCTTTTATTTATTTATTTCTTCAAATAAAATATTTAAATTGAGTTGGGCTTAGATTTTAACTAAGAAATTAAAATTTGTCCATACCAATTCTCTTCATAAGCCCAATCTTCACACAACCAATTTTCCTTTCAATTTTAGTATGAATGAGATATGATTTTTTTAATATATTGATTTTAAGTTTTTATTAGACTTATAATCTTTTTTATATATTAAAACAAAATACATTTCATAAAATAGATTGGACTGGTGTGAGGTGTGATGAGAGCGAGAATTCACGTATTTTGAGCTCTGATTTATGTGAAAATTGAGTACAATTTGGTCTATATTCGAGGCAAATCAGGATGTTTATGGAAAAGTCATGAATCAAATGCCACTGAGGCTATTTGAGCATATTTATACAGAAAATAAGTCAGAAGTGCTAATAATTAGAAAACACGATTTTCGAGGAGCCGCTCGACCATGGGAGGATCTGCTCGACCAAGATCATTTGGTCGAGCAACATCAGAGTTGGTCAAGCGAGATACTAGACAGAGTTTTAACTTACAGAGGAGCCGCTCGATCGCCACTCAACCGAGACCATTCTGGTTGAGCGGGGACACAAAATTCTATTTTTGGTAATTTCGCACCTCCAGTACGTGAATGCGTGTATTTTCCACAAAAAAGCCCAGTAAAGGTCTGTAAGGAGAGTTTACAAGTATAAAAAGGGATACAGATCACATCAAGAAGAGAGTTAGATTTTACATCTATCCTACACCACATCCAAACCCTAACTCCATCCTACGGAGTTGTAGAGAGAGATTCGTGCAGCGAATCAAGTGAGAACTAAGTGAAGATTCAAGACAGAGTAAGACGCCACAGTGCCCACATATAGGGTTTACTTCGCTTCTTAATTTATCTTGTAATTTCAAGACTATGGGGAAGATCTATCCAATCACCATGAACATTTTTTGAAGCGTCATGGGCTATAACTGCTTTGGTAGTTCTAGGGTTAATGAAGGTTTTACTAGTTAATTGAACTTCCGTATGTATACTCCATATAACAATATTTGTTGTTTATTTAATATAAGACTATGCGTTTTTAATTCATATTTAGAGTTATTTTGTGCATCATTAACTGATATATAGAGTCTGAATATATATCTTGGTTATTAATTGAGCGCGTTCACTACTGAACAGGATTCCATGTTATGATTCTAAGTGAGGGGACTCTGAAGCTTCATTAGAACTATCTTATATAAATACTTATTAATTGAATTGAATTTGAGTTAGTAAGTAGGATAAAGAGGATAATTTTATAGTACCTATAAAGGGGAGATCATATCGGCTTAAAGTAATTAGTGCACGGGAAATAATTGATATTGATAGTACTTAGAAAGGGGGGTGAAATTGTGTTCTTGCTCCGAGGTAATTCACACATGTTATACGCTTATTTAGTTGTGTCTATAGAGTAGATTTTCATGGCTTAGTGATGCGTTCATATTTCACAAGGCCTAATAAAATATTGATATACGGAAGGGAGATTAATTAGTGAAACTGGATGGCCCGAAGAGCTACCTATCTTTTCACTTGTTCAACTCTAAATTATTCTCTTCTGTTTTCTATTTTTTTGTTATCTAATTATTTGTCTCGTAGATTAAGAATAATTCTCCAATTAAATTGCCAAACACTAGTTTTAATTAATTAAGATAATAATAAATTGATAATCATCCATCCTTTAGGTTCTATAAATATAACTTGGTCGCTTATCAATGCTACAATAGCATCCTTCATACTTGGAGATTAATTGTGTGTTGAGAAAACACCCATCAAATGTTGGCGTTCGATCGTTTGGTTAACGTGAACCGTTAGGGTTCCATGCGATTCTATATCAGCGGAAGCAAAAATATAAAATTGTATTACCTTTCACCAGGGTATGTTGAAGAAGAAGAGCTGCAGAAACAACCTCTTGATCTTTTGTTGTATTCCCAAGTCCAATCTTGAAGTCGTGTGGGCGACGATCTTCAAGATCCTCTCAATCTGATTCCTCTCCCTCTATCTCACGATTTTATCATAGATAATAGGGTTTCCGGATAGTTGAGATGACTTATATATGGGCTACAATAGGGCCAGGAGGAAAAATTAGAGTTGGGCCTCTATTGAGCTTAAGTATCCAAGTTTAGCCCAAAACTTATACTTAAGTCCAATAATAATAATACAGTCCACTAAAATATTATTACTACACTGCGACTCTAATTCCATATTACGTTATGAGCTCCTTCTTATATAAGTCTGTTAGTCTCCCCGTGTTTAAGATATACAATGCCCACTAATTAATTAAGTTACTGACAACTAAATTTAATTAATATCTCATCCGAGAGTAATTCCACTCAACCTTATTATCATGACGGAATAAATCCACCTGTAGGGTTTACATGATAATCCTTATGAGCTCCTCAAGGGGACATCATCAGCCTATTTAATAGAACACGAATTCCTTCTACAATCAACAACACACCATAGAGACAACATTATTTCTCAACTCATCGAGTTTGTTGATTTAATAAATAAATCTCACCTATTGATGAATCAAAGAGATACATAATGGCTTATGTGTCATTGTTATTGTATTCAGATTAAGAGCACGAACATCTATAATAACTGAGACCAAGTTCTCCTATATAGTCAGTATAAGTCGTACGATCTCAAGCGGTCTTGCTCAATACACACAAAGTGCATTAATGTGATTTTATAGTCAAGAAAAACTAATATCAAATCACACTACAACCATCCCGATAGATTGCCCCGTCTATCTCTATTGTGAGCATCTGTTTATATTTTATAAGGAGCCGACAATATGATCCACCATGCGACGCCGTACACCATATTATCTACAGTATAAAGTAAGCAAACTTTTGCAATAACATACAAATAAATTATAATATGTAAAACGTTTGATCATATGATTCTCATTTCAAATAAATTGTCAAAACATTGTTCATACAAAAAGCCAGACTTTTAGTATACAATCTAACAATCTCCCACTTATACTAAAAGACTACGCTGTCATATCTGCTGACACACATCTAACCCCTATTCCTTCTACATGCCCATCAAACGCTTTTGCTGGAAGACTCTTAGTAAAAGGATTAGCTAGGTTATCCTCTGATGCAATCTTAGCGACAACAACCTCCCCTCTTTTAACGATGTCTCGTATCAGGTGGTACTTGTGCTTAATGTGTTTACTTGCCTTATGGGCTCGTGGTTCCTTCGAGTTTGCTACTGCACCACTGTTATCACAATAAATTGTGATTGCTTTGGGAAAACTAGGAATCACATCCAAGTTCATTAAGATGTTCTTGAGCCATAATGCTTCTTGAGCTGCCTTCGAAGCTGCTATATATTTAGCTTCCATGGTAGAGTCCGCAACACATTTCTGTTTTACACTCCTCCATATTATGGCTCCTCCTCTAAGAGTAAACACATAACCCAAGGTGGATTTACTAGCATCCCTATCTGACTGAAAATCCGAATCAGTATAACACAAAGGTAATAAAGTATCTGCCCAGTAAATCAACTTATAATCCCTAGTCCTTCGTAGGTACTTCAAAATATGATTTACCGCAGTCCAATGTCATTGTCCTGGGTTACTTTGATACATACTGACCATGCCTATGGCATATCAGATATCCGGCCTCGTACATAACATTGCATACATAAGGCTTCCTACTGCTAAGCATAAGGAACCATCTTCATATCCTCTATTTCCTTTTGTGTCTTGGGGCACATTTCCTTAGATAGAGGTATTCCATGCCTGAAAGGTAGAAAACCTTTCTTGGAGTCTTGCATGCTAAAACGAGTTAGGATTGTATCAATGTATGAAGCTTGGGACAAGCACAACATTCTTTTCTTGCGATCCCTTATCAATTTGATCTCTAGAATATGTCCGGCTTCTCTTAAGTCCTTCGTCTCAAACTACTTAGATAGCCATACCATTACGCCCGACAATACCTTTATATTGTTTCCAATGAGCAGGATATCATCTACGTAAAGTACAAGAAATAATACTACGTTTCCATCACACTTCTTTTACACACATGATTCATCTGGATTTTGAATAAATCCATATGACTGGATTACTTTATCAAAACGGATGTTTCATAATCTTGAAGCTTGTTTCAATCTATAAATGGACCTATTAAGCTTACACACAAGATGCTCTTCTCCTTCTGCAATGAAACCCTCAAGTTGCTTCATATAGATGTTTTCTTCAAGACTTTCATTCAAGAAAGCTGTCTTGACATCCATTTGCCATACCTCATAGTCCATATGAGCGGCAATAGATAAAAGAATTCGGATTAACTTAAGCATGGCAACGGGCAAGATGGTTTTCTCATAATGGATTCCCTCTTTATGAGAATATCCCTTCCCAACGAGCCTAACTTTAAAGGTTTCCACCTTACCGTCAGATTCTCTTTTTCTTTTATAGACCCACTTGCATCCAATAGCTTTTACACCATTGGATGGTTCTACAATCTCTCAGACTTGATTATAATACATGGATACTATTTCAGATTTCATTGCCTTTTTCCATGATGAACATCTTTATCATGCAGTGCTTCGTCGTAATTCCATGGGTTGATTTCATATTCACCAGGGACCAAGTCTAACGACTCTCCCAATCTCATGAATCTATCCCGTTGTCTCACAACCCTCCCACTATGACGAGGCACCACAGACAATTGTGTATCAGGTGTGACACACAGTGCAGTGTCTTGTGGTATATCCTCTTGTACAGTTGATATTATATTTGGTGTTTCCCTTCTCACTTCCTCTAGAACGTGTTTACTCATGGGTTTGTGATCATTATATAATCCTCCACCAAAAATCTAGCGTTCGTGCTAACGATCACCTTTTGGTCTTTTGGACTATAAAATAAACCACCCTTAGTTCCTCTAGGATATCTTATAAACAGACAAACATCAGTATGCGATTCTAACTTATCAATATCTGCCATTAACACATGTGCCGGAGCACCCCAAATCCGAATGTGTTTCAGACTAGGCTTGCGCTCGGTCCACAGTTCGGTGGGCTTGGAGGCTACCAATTTAGAAGGTGCTGAATTCAGAATGTAAGCCGCTATTTCTAAGGCATATCCCCAAAATGAATTTGGTAATTCCAAATAACTCATCATTGATCTTACCATTTCCATAAGAGTCATATTCCTTCTTTCGGCTACACCATTCTGCTGGAGTGTGCCCGATACAGACAATTGGAATTCAATCCCAGCCTCTTAATAAATAATTCCTAAACTCTCCCAAGAGGTATTCGCCACCACGATTAGATCGTAGTGTCTTGATACATTTTCCAAGTTGCTTCTCCACATCAGCCCTGTACTCTTTGAATTTATCAAAGCACTCAGACTTGCATTGCATCAAATAAATATATTTGTATCTAGAATAATCGTCAATGAAGGTGACGAAATATTTATAACCACCTCTTTCCTAGACAGACATAGGACCACATAAATCAGAATAAACCAATTTCAACCGATCCTTGGCTCTATACCCCTTTTCCTTAAAAGGCCTTTTGGTTATTTTTCCATCCAAGCAGGAATCGCAAGTTGGATAATTTTGCACTACTAATGAACTTAGAGGTCCATCAACTGTCAACCTTTGAATCCTACTCAAGTTAATATGGCCCAGTCTTAGATGCCAAAGATATATTTGGTTATTTTTCGAAGGTTCTTTTCCCTTATTAGTAGATGTATTATTCAATTCAATTTGTTGCACTGTGGGAGAAATTGGATTAAGAATATACAAATTATCTATCAATGCACCATCACAAATAATAGTTCCATTTTTCCTTAAAATAATCTTGTAATTAAAAGAAACAGAATATCCATCCATAAATAATTTAGAAACCAAAATTAAATTCTTTCTAAAATGAGGTACTGATGAATGTAGAAATCTCATGAATTTAGGGACTATTTATAGCATGATTCCATAAAATTATGCTTGGTTTGAGTGTTTAAGTGCTCTAGATTGCTCGATATTTGTAAATATTTAGAGAATTTTTACTTTGGTGGAATTTGTATGATTTTCAGGTATAAATGGATTCTAGAAGTGAAGAGGAAGATGTAAGAAAAAGCGGATCCCAATTCGGAGTTAAAACAAGGGAGAACGAGCCAAAACAGTGAAGCAGCGCGAATCTGTAAGAAAAACTCGACCTGTGCACAAAAATTTAGTCGAATTTTGTGCAATTTTTTGAAAAACACGGGCAAAATAGAGCATCGGAGGCTATGCACCCTGTAAGAAAAATTCGACCGAAGCATGAAAATTCGATCAAATTTTCGTGCAAAATGTCCATCTGTCCAGCACGAAATTAAGGTTTTTCAAGTGGGTATAAATACCCAAATCTCAATCTTCCAAAGGCAGAACAACATGGGGCTGCTTCTCACACCACACACCATCATCTCCATTCATCCTCATCTCCATTCTTCCATCCATCCTCCTCTCCATTCATCCATCCATTCTTCATTCCATTCATCCATTCCACCAATCCACCAATCTAAGAAGGGAAGAACATCAAGGAGTGAAAATTGGAGTATGTTAAAGAAAGAGAAGGCCAACTTCAAAATGGAAGCAAATCAACCTTTGATTTGTGGTTTTCTTCATTATTTAGCTCAATTGGAGCATGCCATGGATAATATTGATTTTATTATGATTTGTAGTGGCTAGCCCTCATGTGAGGCTAGCAATATGATTGATGAAGGATAATGTAGATTTTGCACACCACATGTTTGATGAATTGATTGTATGAATATTTTCTATCATGAATGTTTATTCTCATTTCGTGTATGATTTGTGTTATTAAATTTTCTATTCATAGTGTTAGGATGATCATTCCAACATTATGCTTAGTGGCTTAATTGAATTATTGATTGCATGAGATGACTTAGTTAGTATGTGGAGAGTTAAGCCATAACCTTCTTGTACTTAAAACCTCATGATAGAACATTAGTGATAATTGCTTGTAAAAGTGTTTGAACTAGTGAGGGGAACTAAACTTATGATCATAGTACCTTAAGAGAATTGAGAGTAAGAAACAATCATATGAGATTTAAATTTGTAAAAGAGTTGAGAACCTAATTGCCTTGGCCATAGGGATTACGGGTACAAATGTGATTGTCCTTAATATCATAACATGATGACCTTCAATGCATATGTGGGTGTGAGTCTACATGAGCCTTTTCCATGATGTTGCTTGCCTTACATACTTTTTAGATTGCTCACCTTCATCCATCTTCCATCACATATGTACATTTTGTTGGCATTCGATTGTTTGGTTAACGTGAACCGTTAGGGTTCCATGCAATTCTATATAAGCAGAATCAAGAATATAAATTTGCATTTCCTTTCACCATGGTATGTTGAAGAAGAGAAATTCTCGCCGGCAGCATGCGCGACCTCACGATTTTGAGCATAATTTCCACATCCAAACTCCGATTTGAATAATTTTTACGCCAAAACGATCCTCTCTTCCGTAACTTTCCAACCGTATATCACAACACCAGTTTTGAGTTCCACACAAATACAGAAAAATTAAGGAATTTGAGCGTGCATAAAGATCAAACAGCAGCAGCAAACGACCTTTTAATCTTTTGTTGTATTCCCAAGTCTAATCTTGACGTCGTGTGGGCGATGATTTTTAAGATCCTCTCAATCTCCTGTTCTCTCCCTCTATCTCACATGTATTAGGCGCATAGAATAGGTTTAGGACAGTTGAGATGACTTATACATGGGCTACAACAGGGACTAGGAGGAGAAATTAGAGTCGAGCCTCCATTGAGATTAAGCATCCAAGTTTAGCCCAAAACTTATACTTAAGTCCAATAATAATAATATATTCTACTAAAATATTATTACTGCACTGCCGCTTTAATTCCAAATTACATTATGGGCTCCTTCTTATTATGAGCCCGACAGTCTCCCCATGTTTAAGATATACAATGTCCATTAATTAATTAATTAATTTACTAACAACTCCATTAATTAATATCTCATCCGAGAGTAGTACCACTCAACTTCATTATCATGCCAGAATAAATCCACCTGCAGGGTTTACATGATAATCCTTATGAGCTCCTCAAGGGGACATCATCAACCTATTTAATAGGACACGGATTCCTTCTACAATCAACATCACACCATATAGACATCACTATTTCCCAACTCACCGAACTTGTTGATTTAATATATGTAAATCTCACCCATTGATGAATCAAAGAAATACATATTAGCTTACGTGTCGAGGTTATTGTATAGAGATTAAGAGCACGAACATCCATAATTACAGAGATCAAGTTCTTCTATATAGTCGGTATAAGTCGAACGATCTCAAGCGGTCCTACTCAATATACACAAAGTATACTAATGTGATTTTATAGTCAAGACAAACTAATACCAAATCACACTACAACCATCCCGATAGATTATCCCTGTCTATCTCGGTTGTGAGCATCTGTTTATACTTTATAAGAAAACCGATAATATGATCTTTCACGTATTGTCGCACAACATATCATCTACAGTATAAAGTAAGTGGACTTTTGCAATAATCATATAAGTGAAT
The DNA here is from genome assembly GCA_023678885.1 of Pogostemon cablin. Classification (NCBI taxonomy): domain Eukaryota; kingdom Viridiplantae; phylum Streptophyta; class Magnoliopsida; order Lamiales; family Lamiaceae; genus Pogostemon; species Pogostemon cablin. Next base: position 6,558,236 of record CM042954.1, read on the forward strand.
TATATTATGCAAAAATTTTTATCATGTGATTCTCATTTCAAATATTGTTATAACATTGTTCATATAAAAAGCTAGACTTTTAGTATATAATCCAACAATCTCTCACTTATTCTAAAAGACTATGCTGCCATGTCCACTGCCATACATCTGATTCCCACTCCCACTACACAACCATCAAAAGCTCTCGCCTTAAGGTCCTTGTAACTGGATTTACTAGGTTACCTTCCGATGCAATCTTGGCGACAACAATCTTCCCCTCATCATACGATTTCTCGTAAAGTGGTACTTGCGCTTAATGCATTTAATTGCCTTATGAACTCGTGATTCCTTCAAGTTTGCAGCTGCACCATTATAATCACAATAAATTATGATAAACTTGGGCAAACTCAGAATCACATCTAAGTCCATTACAAAGTTTCTAGAGTCATACAAATACATTGACTGCCGCAGAGGCTCCAATTCAACATCTTCCCATGGTAGAGTCCGAAATATATTTCTATATAACACTCCTCTATATTATGGCTCTACTTCCTAAAATTAAACACATAACCTTGAGGTGGATTTACTGCCGTCCCTATCCGATTTAAAAATTCTGAATCTATGTAACCCACAAGAAGCAATGAATTGTCCGATAAGTCCAAATATAATTTCTAGTCCTTTTCAGGTACTCTAAAAATATGTGTTACCATAGTTCAACATTCTTATTTTGGTTACCTTGATACCCACTGACCCATTGGCAAAACAAATATCCATTCTCGTGCATAGCATACCTTAGATTAAACTTTCTTATTCGCCGAAGTATAAGGAACGACCTTCATCACCTTTATCTTCTTTTGTATCATAAGACACATTTCATTAGATAAAGTAACATGCTGAAACGAGTAAGGATTGTATCATTATATGAAGCTTGAAATAAGCATAATATTCTATCTTGAGATCCGTATCACCATGATCGCAAGAATATATTTTGCTTCTCTTAAGTCCTTCATTTCATACTGCTTTATGAACCAGATCCGTATCACCATGATCACAAGAATATATTTTGTTTCTCTTAAGTCCTTTATTTCATACTGCTTTATGAACCATACCTATACGCCTGACAATACTCTTTCATTATCTCCAATGAGTAAGATACCATCTACGTATAGTACAAGAAATACCACCACATTTCTGTCACTCTTTTCAATACACAAGACACATCTGCGCATTGAATAAATCCATATCACTAGATTACCTCACCATAACATATGTACTTTGAGTTTAAAGCTTGCTTTGGTCCATCGATGGACACTTTTAAGCTTACACTCAAAATGCTCTTCGCTTTTCGCAATGAATCACCGTGGTTGCTTCACATGTATGTTTTCCTCAAGACTTCCAATCACGGAAGCTGTCTTGATATCTATTTGCTATACATCATAATTCAATATGAGCACCAATAAAATAAAAGAATCCATATCGACTTAAACTTAGCTACCGATAAAAAAGGTTTCCTCATACTCAAACTCGCACTTCTTTCTGAGTAAACCTTTATGCAACATGCCTTGTTTCAAAGTATCACCTATACCGTCTGATTCTTTTTTATTTTGTAGTGCCACTCTGAATGGCTTTCAAACCACTTAGTGGTTCTACAGACTCCCAGATCTAATTTATAATCCATAGATTCTAGTTTCAGATAATCATTGCAAGTTGCTAAGATATCGCATTTTTATCTTGTAGTGCTTCATCATACCAAAAGACCGATTTCATGTTTACTATGGACCAAGTCTCACGACTCTCCCAAAACATAAATCTTTCAGGTTGTAAAACAACCCTCCCACTACAACAAAGCACTACACACAATTGTGTATCAGACTTGTTACGCGATGCAGTTTACTTGTGGTATATCCTCTTATACAATTGGTACTATACTTTATGTTTTTCCCTATCACATCTTTTAGAACAATTTATACATGGCTTTGTGATCTATTACATAGTCCTTTTCCAAAAATCTAGTATTCGTGTTAACAATCACCCTTTGATCTTTTGGACTATCAAATAAGGCACCCTTCATTTTTCTAGGATATCCCACAAACAGACAAACATCTTTACGACATGTTGTTTCTAGGAATACCCATAAAATTAATTTAGTAATTCCAAATAACTCATCATCTATCTAACCATTTCCATTAGAATTCTACACCTCCTTTTCGCCTCACCAGTCGGCTGGGGTTATCCCGATGTTGACAAATTGAGATTCAATCCCAATCTCTGATAAATATCTCCTAAACTATCCTAAGAGGTACTCACCATCACAATTAAATCGTAATGACTTGATATATTTTCGATGACCCTTCACCACATGAGCCATGCACCTCTTAAATTAATCATAGTACACAGACTTGCTGTCCATCAAAACAATATAACAAACCACCTCTCGTCTGGACAGTCTTAGGACCACATAAATCAGAATGAACCAATTCCAACATATCTTTGGCTCTACACCCCTTTGCCTTAAAAGACAATCATGACCTAGTTTCAGATCCCAAAAGTATATTTGGTTCATATCCCAAGGTTTCTTTCTCTTATTAGATTATAAAACGCGTTATTAATTACATTTGTTGCGTCCGTGGGATAAACATGATTTAAGAGTGTACAAATTATCCGCCAACGTACTACAACAGATTATAGTTCCATCCTTTATTATAATGACTACTCTCTCCGTCCCGGGAAGTATTTCACGTATGGGTGTGCGCGGAGTTTAAGAAAATTTAGTATTTTTATGTATAAAGTAAGAAAAAGAATATATATTTTAGTTGATTTAATGAAAAAGATGTGTAAAGTTGTTGGGAGATGTGAAAAAAGTAAGCATTATATTAGGATGTGTGTAAAAAGTGAGTATTGTTATGATGTATTTTTTTACCAAATTTAGTAAAAATAAAGTGTGAAATACTTTGAGGGACGGATGAAAAAGGAAAGTGTGAAATACTTTAGGGGACAGAGGGAGTATGTCATTTAAATGAAATAAAGTATTAACCCATAAACGTATGTAAAGATAATTTTTCAAAATCAAGCATTTATTCCTATCAAAAAATAAATAAACGACTCCCACTGCAACAGCCACTACTTCCATAGCTTACCCATGTACTCAATTATATCATCATCACTTAGTTACACACTTTTAGTAATTCCGGTATCTACACATAACGTGCTAGTAGATGTCATCACTAATCATGCTTCAACAACTAGTGAATGAGGTACTAACCAGCTTGTTCACATGTTGATTAAAATTGATTTCCTTCGCCACTTGTTTTGTCAGAAATTTCCCACCAAGTACAACCTCTCGTAACTTAGGTGGAACTTGCTCAAAACATCTAAGCAAATTATGGAGAATAAAATTGACCTAGGTTTCCCTTTCAATTTCTTCTCTAAGGATTTTCAATTCATTCATCAAGTTCACCATGACCTCCTGCCTTTCAAACTTACTCAAGTATACAAAGAGTCGCATGAGATTGAATATCATATTTCTATGAAACTCTCATCTCTTCACTGGAGTCTTAAATAGACACTAGAGGACATCTTTAGTGAGAACACATGTTTTCTTAAGCAATAAAAACTGAAACCAAGATTCTTTTCTAATCATCTAATTTTGGACCAATAAATATAATTTCTTTTAGTTAACAATAAGTGAAATAAACCATTCAAAAATACTAAGAATCACGTAAATAAGTACACCGATCAAATTCTTCGAATTTAACTATTTATATTGAATCCCTCAAAACAATATAAAATAAAATTCACCAATATCTCAAGCACCGTAGGTTTGCATGCTACGATAGTGTGGACGTATACAAATCTGAATATTTATAAGCGAAGGTTTTATCTATTAATTTTATTTGTCAATCTAACTTTATGACAAAATAATTAATAGCCGGTTCCTCTTTAGCCATGCAAATAACAACAGTGACTCCGATGGGAAGGATACTTATTATTTGCACCTAAGTGTACACCATTATTTGATCTCAAGTCCATTGCCCAAGCTTGTGTGCCTTACAGTGGAGAAGTACACACGCGCTCAGATAACTTCCTACAATCATCATAAAGAAGTTCATGCCAGCAATCCATTAACAAACTCATCCGATGGGGAGGAAGGCACTATAACCAATACGCAAGTTTATTCACATCACTTACAAACCAATAATGGAGGTCACAAGAATTATTTACCAATCTCTTCTCCCACTTAGTAATTTAACACCGAGGGTTTTTACATGCATATAATATTAAAGAATAAAATACGCAACCTAGCATGCTCCTATTACAGCAATAAGGCAGTAAATCATAGAGAATCATGCATGCTGACAATAATCATATAATTAAATCAATTATAGCAGTTATATATCCATTGATCTTGATTATCAAATTTTTGAAAACCTCCAGATTATCAAATTTTCGAGAATTTTCTGATTATCAAATTTTCAAAAACTTCCAGTTTATCAAATTTTGAAAAAGTTCCAGATTATTAAATTTTCGAAAATATCCAGATTATCAAAATTTTGAAATTTCTAGATTATCAAATTTTCAAAATTTCCAAATTATCAAATTTTCGAAAACTTCCAGATTATCAAATTTTCAAAAATCTCCAGATTATAAAATTTTCGAAAACTTCTAGATTATCAAATTTTCAAAAACTTCTAGATTATCAAATTTTCAAAAACTTTATCAAAATTTCAAAATCTCCATATTATCAAATTTTCGAAAATTTTTAGATTATCAAATTTTCGAAAATTTTTAGATTATCAAATTTTTGAAACATCCAAATTATCAAATTTTCGAAAATCTCCAGATTATCAAATTTTCAAAAACTTTAAGATATTAAATTTTCAAAAAACTTCCAAATTATCAAATTTTAAAAAATTTCCAGATTATCAAATTTTAGAAACTTCCAAATTATCAAAATTTTGAAACAATCGATATCGACCGTCGATATCGTCCAGATTATCAAAATTATCGATATCGACCAGATTATCAAAATTATCGATTTCGATATGCAACTATATATAACAATAATAGATAATTAAATCAATCATTGCAGTTATATATAACGAATTAAATCGCCATTTAAATTAGAAGTCTAGTCTAACACTCCTGCTGTTGAACTGATGTCTTACGCAACAAGTAGGATTACTTGTGCCCTAAGTCGTTCATCATCACGGGTTGCCTTGACCCGAAACATGCCGGAACACGTCGCCATAGAGTGCCGTCAAAAGTATAGAGTATTCAACAAGAAACAATAATTTCTAAACCCTAATCCACGTTTGCCACATAAACCCTAGCCTAACGTGCCACGTTTAGTCACAAAACCTGAAGCTCTGATACCAATTGTTGGCGTTCGATTATTTGGTTAACGTGAACCGTTAGGATTCCATGCAATTCTATATCAGCGGAAGCAAGAATATAAATTTGCATTACCTTTCACCAGGATATGTTGAAGAAGAGAAATTCTCGTCGGCAGCATGTGCGACCTCACAATTTTGAGCATAACATCCTCATCCAAACTTTGATTTGAATGATTTTTAAACCAAAACGATCCTCTCTTCTGTGGCTTCCAATCGTGTATCACACCACCAGTTTTGAGTTCTACACGAATAAAAAAATTGAGGAAGTTGAGTGTGAATAAAGATCGAACAGCTGCAGCAAATAACCTCTTGATCTCCGGCTGTATTACGAAGTTCAATCTTGAAGTCATATGGGCGACGATCTTCAAGATCCTCTCAATCCCTTGTTCTCTTTCACTATCTCACGTGTATTAGGCGCATAGAATAGGTTTAGGACAGTTGTGATGACTTATGTATGGGCTATAGTAGAGACCAGGAGGAGAAATTAGTGTCGGGCCTCCATTGGGCTTAAGCATCCAATTTTAGCCCAAAACTTATACTTAAGTCAATAATAATAATATATTCCACTAAAATATTATTATTGCACTGCCACTCTAATCCCAAATTACGTTATGAACTCCTTCTTATTATGAGCCTGACAGTCTCCCCATATTTAAGATATACAATGTCTATTAATTAATTAAGTTATTGACAACTCCATTAATTAATATCTCATCCGAGAGTAGTACCAGTCAACCTCATTATAATGCCGTAATAAATCCACCTGCAGGGTTTACATGATAATCCTTATGAGCTCCTCAAGGCGACATCATCAACTTATTTAATAGGACACAGATTCCTTCTACAATCAACAGCACACCATAGAGACAACTCTATTTTCCAACTCACAGAGCTTGTTGATTTAATACATGTAAATCTCACCCATTGATGAATCAAAGAAATATATACTGGTTTATGTGTCGAGGTTATTATATAGGGATTAAGAGCACGAACATCCATAATAACAGAGATCAAGTTCTTTTATATAGTCAATATAAGTCGAACGATCTCAAGCGGTCCTGCTCAATACACATAAAGTATACTAATGTGGTTTTGTAGTCAAGAAAAACTAATACCAAATCACACTACAACCATCACGATAGATTATCCCTATCTATCTTGGTTGTGAGCATCTATTTATACTTTATAAGAAAACCGATAATATGATCTTCTGCGTGTTGTCGCACAACATATTATCTATAGTATAAAGTAAGTGGACTTTTGCAATAATCATATAAGTAAATTATAATATGCAAAATATTTGATCATGTGATTCTCATATTAAATATTATTATAACATTGTTCATATAAAAGGCTAGACTTTTAATATACAATCCAACACATTTTCTATCTTTAATTGCTTTCCTCGTTGTTAATTGTTGTGTAATTAAACTATCCTTTTATTGATTAGTCCTTCAAAAGTGAAACATCTTTCGAATACGGATACATACACTTACTCCCTTTTGTTTGATACTATAAATTTTGCACTTGGTTAGTTACGTGCTACACTCGATAGAGTACGCTTACTCTAATCAATTTATACCAAAATTGAAACTAAGTTCAGGTACATAAAGACAATTCCTTAAAACAAGAGTTTTATTCTTAGTGAAAAATAAATAAGCATCTCCCACTGCAACAGCCGCTACTCTTGTAGCATTCCCCATGAGTATGGAAATCTCTCCATCACTAAGCTGTCGAGTTTGGTGGAACCCCTGCAAAGAATTGAAGACATGGTCAGTGTCTCCCAAATGTACACACCAAGTGTCAGCAGATAAAGTCGCTAAACACGATTCAACAACTAGCAAATAAGACTTACCATTCTTGTTCCCCTTCAAAAGAGGGTAGTCTGCCTTGTAGTGTCCCGACTGCTTACATTTGAAGCACTTACCTTTAGGCTTCTTGGCCGCACCATCCTTTGCCTTCACTTGGTTCACGGTACTGAATTTCCTTGCTTCCTCTTATTCCTTCCACCTCTCAGTTTAGGATAAGCAGCATTTTAAGCAATATGAACTTGAGGGGCTCGACGAAAAAGTCCTTCTGCCGCCACAAGTTCTGTCAGATGCTCCGCCAACGTGTACAAATGTTGTTCATACCATAGTTCAGACGAAACTGCTCAAAACTTATTGGCAAGATTTGGAGTATGATATCAACTTGGGTTTCCCTATTGATTTCATCTCCTAGGACCTCCAACTCATTGAGTTGGCCCATCATAATAAGGACATGTACCCTTACAGGAGTGCACTCAGCCATTTTTGTGTTCATCAGCACAGCTATGCCCTTCGACCTAGCAGGACGACTTTGGTGTCTGAAGAGTTCTCTAAGATTCTGCATCATATCATAGGCTGAGTTCATAGCTTGATGCTGATGCTGATGCTGAAGCACATTTGACATAGAAGCCAAAATATAGCACTTAGTCATCTTATCAGCCTTAACCCACCTATTATAAGCAGCTTTCCTCTTCACTAGAGTCATCGGTAGGTGCACCACAGGACATTCCTCAGTGAGTACAATGATATATTCTTCAGCAGTTAAAACAATGTCTATGTTTTGTTTCCAGTCAACAAAATTTGTACCAGTGAGTTTGTGTTCTTTAAGTATAACAGAAAGTGAATTGAGTACAATTTAAAAATCCTGAGAATCATAAATATATAAACAGATCAAACACTTTGAATTTACCAATTTATATTGATTCCCTCAAAAAAATATAAAATAAAATTCACCGACATCCCAAGCACCGTGAATTTGCATGGCACAATAGTGTGGATGTATACAAACTCGAACATTTACAAGAGAAGGTTTTACCCATTAATTTCATTTATCAAACTAACTTTATGACAAAATAATTAATAGTTGGTTCCTCCTTAGCCATGCAAATAACAGCAGTGACTCCGATAGAGATGATACTTATTATTTGCACCTAAGTGTTTACCATTATTTGATTCCAAATCCATTACCCAAGCTTGTGTCCCTTCAGACGGAGAAGATCACACGCGCTCAAATAACTCTCTATAATCATCATAAAGAAGTTTGTACCAGTGACCGAAGAGTTCTGGAGATTTTGCATCATGGCCGAGGCAGTCGCCATGGCATGATGCTAATGTTGTAGCACATTTGATATTGAAGTCAAAATATAACACCGTGCCATCTCATCTACCTTGACCCACCTCGCAAAAGCAGCAACCTCCACTTCGGTCGACTCCGCAGTAGGGGCTTGAGGACATTGAACATTGAGCACAAACTTATATTCCTTAGCAGTAAGTACAATATCCAAGTTTCATTTCCAATCAATATAGTTAGGACCAGTAAGTTTGTTATCTTTAAGTATCACAGCAAGTGGATTGAAAGCCATTTGAAAATCCTGAGAATCAAGTAATTAAATACAACGATCAAACACTTTGAATTTAAAATTTATATTGATTCCCTCAATAAACAATATAAAATAAATTCACAAACATCTCAAGCACCGTGAATTTGCATGCCACGTTAGTGTGAACGTATACAAACCCTAACATTCACAAAAGAAGGTTTTACTTATTAATTCCATTTATCAAATTAACCTTATGGCCCAATGATTAATAGTCGGTTGTCTTTAGCCACGCAAAATAATAGCAGTGACTCCATTGGGGAAAATATATATTAATTGCACTTAATTGTATAACATTATTTGATACTAAGTACGTTACACAAACTTGTGTGCCTTACAGTTGGAGAAGTCCACACGCACTCAGAAACTTTCCTATAATCATCAATTATAAGTTTGTACTAGTGATCTGCAAATAAACTCATCCATTGGGGAGGAAGGCACTATAGCCGATTCATAAGTTTATGTGCATCACATTACAAGAAATAATTATTTAAAGAAATTTGTTTCAGTGATCCACAAATAAAACTCATCTGTTGGGGAGGAAGTACTATAGCCAACTTATAAGCTTACTTGCATCACATAACAAATCAATAATGGAGGCCGCGGGATTTATTAGCCAATCTCTCTCCCACTTAGTTATTTAACAAAAGGGTTTATACATGCATACAATATACCATATATAATACACAACTTAGCATACTTCTATTTAAAGCAGTAAATCAAACAGAAGATGCATCAAAATATATAACAATAATAGACAAATAAATCAATTTTGGCAGTTATATATAAGGAAATAAATTGCTAAAAATAGGTTGACTTGATCAACACTCCAGCGATTAAACCGATGCCTTGTGTGCTAAGTTATCAACTGCTGCAACCCTAGACACCGTCACGCACACTGCTGCTGCTGGAAAGACACGCCATTGGTCGTGTCGGTCATCGGTACGAATCGTCCATCCTATCGTCGGCCCTCGCCGAATCGTCCGTCCGCAGTGTGGACCATGCCAATGCCGTCAACTGATTCACGCTGGTAAAACACTTGCCGACTAAGACCGCCGATCGTGTTGGCTGCCTCATCATGATCACGCCGCATGATTCCTGCCTGCTCTACATTTCCTGTCGGCTAATAATGTACTAGCAAAATTGATATATCTCAGCACGAGTCATGCCCTCTTCCATCAGTAATCGTGCCGACAGCTATGAGGGCTCGTGCCGCCCATCTTGCACCATACGTAAATTGCCATCGGAAGTCATGCCGGTCATCTCCTCCACACATGCCGCCCGCCTCACCTGATGATCTGACTTGTACCTCACATTAGTCAGATTCGCGCCGCACGCCGAATAGACTTGCCTCACCGGACAACCTCATCTATACCGTAACCTTCTACCCCCAGTGCCCCAACCATACTAGTTCAGCACCGATGAAGATGGTTCCAGCGACAAGTGAAGGCTCCATCCGACTAAACAACGCTTCTCGCATGCATCACCCAGCAAGCTCACGCAGTATCGTCTAGCTTCGCCTGCGGCCATGCATGGGCACATCTGTGTAGTCCTGTTATTCTCGCCATTGCGCTGTCATGCCCCAACACTTGCCGTCGATGGTTCATCAGAGCACAGTCGTGCACTCCATCCAACCTGTGGTGTCGTGCCAGCCGTGCGACCACCATTCATGCCATGGTGTGTGCCGCCACTCAATGTTGATCAATGCTTCCGTACAACAACAATCTGTCACCGAACTACCATCGCCGGCCATCCAATTGCATTCACGAGATTCCGTGTGGTGAAGTGTGTGCTGTGTACAATTAGGGTTTCCAACAAGAATCAAGTTCTAAAACCCTAATTACATATATGGAACATAAACCCTAGCCTAACGTATCACGTTTAGCCATTGAACCTATGCTCTGATGCCAATTATTGGCGTTTGGATCTTTTGGTTAACGCGAACCGTTAGGGTTCTATGCAATTCTATCACAACGGAAGCATAAATATAGAATTGAATTACCTTTCACCAGGGTTTGATGTAGAGGTTGAACTGCAAGAACAAGCGACCTTCCGATCTACTGTTGTATTCCTAAACCGCGTCTTGACGTTGTGTGGGCAACTATCACCAAGACAAACTCAATCTATAGTCAATCTCTCTTTCACGTGTTTAAGCGTGTAAAAATGATTTCCAGACTACTGAGATTGGCTATTGATAGGCTACAATAGGGACCAGGAGGAGAAGCTAGGGTTGGGCCTCCCATTGGGCTTAAGCATCCAAATTTAGCCTAAAACTGATACTTAAGTCCAATAATAATAAACAGTCCACTAAAGAATTATTATTGAACTGCCACATTAATACCAAATTATGTTATTGACTCCTTCTTATTATGAGCTCATTAATCTCCCTGTGTTTAAGATTCAATGCCCATTAATTAATTAAGTTACTGACAACTCCATTAATTAATATATTTACTGAGAGTAGTACCACGCAACCTTATTATCATGCCGGAATAAATCCACCTGCAGGGTTTACATGATAATCATTATGAGCTCCTTAAGGGGACATTATCAACCAATTCCGTCTAAAAATAGATTCCTTCTACAATCAACAACATACCATATAGACAACAACATCTTCCAACTCACCGGGCTTATTGATTTAATATTTAAATCTCACCCATTGATTAATCAAAGAAATAAATACTAGCTTACATGTTGAGGTTATTGTATAAGGATTAAGAGTACGAACTTTCATAATAATAGAGATCAAGTTTTATTATATAATCAGTGTAAACCGAATGATCTCAAGGCGGTCCTTCTCAATACACATAAAGTGCACTAGTGTAATTTTATAGTCAAGACAGACTAATGCCTAATCACACTACAACCATACCGATAGATAGTTCTCATCCATCTCAGTTGTTAACATATGTTTATAATTTATAAGGAGCCGATAATATGATCTTTCGTGTGACGCCACACACCACATTATCTACAGTATAAAGTAAATGGACTTTTGAAACAATTCATAAATAATTATGCAAAACGTTTGATCACATGATTCTCATTTCAAATAAATTGTTAAAACATTATTCATACAAAAAGCTAGACTTTTAGTATACAATCAGAGTAGGGCTGCTAGGCAAGAGGCCATGAATGTTTTGACGAACACTAGAATGGATGAGGGCATATCCGTAAGGGATCATGTACTTAGAGTGGTGGGCCAACTTAATGAGTTGGAAGTCCTTGGAGCTGAAATTAATGGGGAAATCCAAGTCATTTCGTTCTCCAACGTTTGCCTAGGAGTTTGAACAGTTTCGCTTGAACTACAACATGAACTGAAGGATCTATACATTGGCGGAACTTCTGATAGAACTCGTGGCAGCGGAAGGGCTTATGCGTCAGCGTCCTCATGTGAATGTTGCTAAAAATATTGCTCGTCCTAAGCCGAAAGGTTGTAGGAAGAAGAATCAGCATGGAATACCAACAGCTAACACGGGAGGTGGAGCACAAGGTGGTGTGGTCAAAAAGCCTAAAGGTAAGTGCTTCAAATGCAAGCAGCCGGGACACTATAAGGCAGATTGTCCTCTTCTGAAGGGGAACAAGAAAGGTATGTCTTATTTACTTATTGTTGTATCGTGTTTAGAGGTTGTATCTGCTGACACTTGGAGTGTAGATACAAGAGCCACTGATCATTCTGCAATTCTTTGCAAGGATTCAAGCCAATCCGACAACTAAATGATGGAGAGATTTCCATATTCATGGGTGATGCTACAAAAGTGGCGACTGTTGCAGTAGGAGATTTTTATTTATTGTTTGATAGGAATAAAACTCAGATTTTGAGAGATTGTCTTTACGTACCTTCTTTTAGAAAGAATTTAATTTCGGTGTCTTAAATTATTTATGGATGGATATTCTGTTTCTTTTAATGACAAGGTTATTATTAAGAAAAATAAAATTATTATCTATTTTGTACGTTGGTTGATAATCTGTATACTCTAAATCCTATATCTCCTGCAATGCAACAAATGGACATTAATAATGCATCTACTAATCTTAATAAGAGAAAAGAACCATCGAAAATGAACCAAACATATCTTTGGCATTTAAGACATGGTCATATTAACTTGAGTAGGATTCAAAACTTGATAGAAGATGGACCTTTAAGTTCATTGGAACTTGAAAACTATCCAACTTGGGAATTATAATTGGAAGGGAAAATGACTAAAAGACCTTTTAAGACAAAGGGGTATAGAGCCAAAAATGTGTTGGAACTGGTTAATTCTGATTTGTGTGGTCCTATGTCTATCCAAGTAAAAGGTGGTTATGAATATTTTATCACATTCATTGACGATTATTCTAGGTATGGATATATTTATTTGATGCGCCGCAAGTCTGAGTGCTTTGATAAATTCAAATAGTACATGGCTGATGTGTAGAAGCGTCAAGGAAAACATATCAAAACATTACGATATGATCTTGGTGGGGAATACCTCTTGGGAGAGTTTAGGGACTATTTATCAGAGGAAGGGATTGAATCCCAATTGTCTGCACTGGGCACACCTTAGCAGAATGGTGTAGCGGAAAGAAGGAATATGACTCTTATGGAAATGGTTAGATCAATGATGAGTTAATCAGAAATGCCAAATTCGTTTTGGGGATATGCATAGGGTACAACGACTTACATTTTGAATCTAGTACCTTCTAAATTGGTATCCTCTATACCCATGGAATTATGGACCGGGCGAAAGCCTAGTCTCAAGCACATTCGGATTTGGGGTGCTCCAACACAAGTGTAGAGGGGAGATACTGATAAATTAGAATCGCGTACTAATGTTTGTCTGTTTGTAGGATATTCTATAGGAATGAAGGATGGTTTATTTTATGATCCAAAGAGTCAGAAAGTGATCGTAAGCACGAACACTAGATTCTTGGAAGAGGATTATGTAATGAATCACAAGCCCATGAGTAAAAGTGTTCTAGAAGAAGTAAGAGGGGAAACACCTAATTTAATATCAAATGTACAAGAGGATTTACCATAAGTAACTGCACTGTGTGTCACATCTGATACACAATTGCCTGTGGTGCCTCGTTGTAGTGGGAGGGTTATGAGACAACCAAATATATTCATATTTTTGGGAGAGTCGTCCGACTTGGTCTCTGGTGAACATGAAATTGACCCATAGAATTACAACGAAGCACTACAAGATAAAGATGTAGATTCTTGGCAAAAAATAATGAAACCAGAGATAGAATCTATGTATTTTAATCAAGTCTGAGAGCTTGTAGAACCACCAAATGGTGTAAAAGCCATTGGATGTAAGTGGGTCTACAAAATAAAAAGAGGATCTGATGGTAAGGTGGAAACCTTTAAGGCAAGGCTTGTTACAAAAGGATATACTCATAAAGAGGGAATCGATTATGAGGAGACTTTTTTGCCTGTGGCCATGCTTAAGTCAATCCAGATTCTTTTGTCTATTGTGCTCATATGGATTATGAGGTATGACAAATGGATGTCAAGACAGCTTTCCTAAATAGTCTTGAGGAAAACATCTATATGAAGCAACCAGATGGATTCATTGCGAAGAGCAAAGAGCATCATTTGTGCAAGCTTAAGAATTCCATTTATGGACTCAAAAAAGCTTCAAGATCTTGGAACATCCGTTTTGATGAGGTAATCCAGTCACATGGATTTATTCAATATCCGGATGAATCTTGTGTGTATAAGAAGTGTGAGACAAACGTGGTGGTATTTATTGTACTTTATGTGGACGATATCCTACTCATTGGAAACAATGTAAAGATATTGTCGGGCGTAAGGGTATCGCTATCTAAGCAGTTTGAAATGAAAGACTTAAGAGAAGCCGGGCATATTCCAGGGATCAAAGTAATAAGAGATCGCAAGAAAAGAATGTTGTGCTTATCCCAAGCTTCATATGTTGATACTATCCTTACTAGTTTTAGCATGCAAAACTCCAAGAAAGGTTTCTACCCTTCAGGCATGGAACACCTCTATCTAAGGAAATGTGTCCAAAGACACAAATGGAGATAGATGATATGAAGGCGGTTCCTTGTGCTTCGGCAATAGGAAGTCTCATGTATGCAATACTTTGTACGAGACCGGATATCTATTTTACCGTAGGCATGGTCAGTAGGTATCAAAGTAACCTCTGAGAGGGACATTGGACTGCGGTAAAACATATTTTGAAGTACCTGCGAAGGACTAGGAATTATATGTTGGTTTACCTGCAGATACTTTGCTACCTGTGGGTTACACAAATTTGGATTTCCAATCAGACAAGGACATCAGCAAATCCACCTCGGGTTATGTGTTTACTCTTGGAGGAGGAGCCATAGTTTTGAGGAGTGTTAAGCATAAATGCATTTCTGACTCCACCATGGATGCTGAATATGTAGCAGCCTCTGAGGTAGCTAAGGAAGCAGTATGGCTCAGGAATTTCTTAATGGACTTAGATGTGATTCCTGGTTTACCCAAGTCATTAACAATATATTGTGTAACAGTGGGCAGTTGCAAGCTCGAAGGAACCACGGGCCCATAAGGCAGTAAGCACATTGAGCACAAGTACCACATAATACGAGACATCGTGAAAAGAGGGGAAGTTATTGTCGCTAAGATTGGATCGGAGGATAACCTAGCTGATCCTTTCACTAAGGGCCTTCCGGCGAAAGCTTTTGAGGGGCATGTTGAAGGAATGGGGATTAGATGCATGTCAGTAGATATGGCAGCATAGTCTTTTAGTATAAGTGGGAGATTGTTGGATTGTACACTAAAAGTCTAGCTTTTTGTATGAACAATGTTTTAACAATTTATTTGAAGTGAGAATCATGCGAACAAACGTTTTGTATAATTATTTATGAATTGTTCCAAAAGTCCATTTACTTTATACTATAGATAATGTGGTGTGCAGCATCACACGGAAGATCATATTATCTGCTCCTTATAAAGTATAACCGAGATGGATGGGGACTATCAATCGGTATGGTTGTAGTGTGATTTTACATTAGTCTGTCTTGACTATAAAATTATATTAGTGCACCTTGTGTGTATTGAACAGGACCGTCTTGAGATTGTTCATTTTATACTGACTATATAATAGAACTTGATCTCTATTGTTATGGAC
This sequence comes from Pogostemon cablin, assembly GCA_023678885.1. Lineage (NCBI taxonomy): Eukaryota > Viridiplantae > Streptophyta > Magnoliopsida > Lamiales > Lamiaceae > Pogostemon > Pogostemon cablin. The sequence continues at coordinate 6,574,135 of CM042954.1, forward strand.
GTTCTTACTCTTAAACTCTATACAATAACCTTGACACGTAAGCCATTATTTATTTCTTTGATTCATCAATGGGTGAGATTTAAATATTAAATCAACAAGCTCGGTGAATTGGGAGATGGTGCTGTATTTATGGTGTGCTGTTGATTGTAGATGAACTTCATGAGCACGTTTTTTGTTGATTTGCATGTACATCTTGTTTAGCTCCTTTGCATCCTTTTCTTATTTGTTCACCACTTCGTTTCTTTTCTAGCACAATTCTCACATCAAACCTTGTAAATCATCATCTCCTCAATCACCCACACTTAGGTTATATATATATAAGGCTCACGTGGGTTTTAAAGGCTTGTATTATGCTTAAATCACAAAGAAATAAGCTTATAGGCTCAAAGTGGTTTATTAGGGATGATGTTTTTGGTAAGAAAATTTTTGGCTATTACTCATTTATCAAGGATGGTCTAAGATCATTTCACAAATTTCAACCATTCGGGCTTCCTTCCTATAGTCCATGAGTAAGTTCTAGTTTGTCTAAGTTCAACCGGTCCTCTCATCAAGAATTAACCATGGAGGCACGGTTGAGGCTCAAGTCTCACAAACTTTTGCTTGGACCAAAAGAAACCCAATTACCTTTCATGCTTCTCAAAATTGAACTAGTTATTTAATCAATGTCACAATTTCAACAAGTAGAAACTATTAATAATGCTTGCCATCACTCATCACATACAATGCATCATAGCTCATATTCAAAAATTTCTCAACCCTTCCTAAAACATACCACCAAACCAAACATATACAAGAAATAAAATACCAACAAACATCACATACTAATCAAGGGATCAACAAACAATACAAACATATAATATGCATAAATCAAATCATCCATCAAAATATCAACACATCAAATCAAATCCATAGCAATAAAGATCAAATTCCCATCGCATCCAATCAATTAAAAAAATAAAACCAAAATATCAAAATAACTCAAAGAAAATCGCATAAAACTAAAAATAAAGAATTCCCCAAAATAAGAAACCTCCCAAAAACCAACAATCAAAGTACAACCCAATCGAATCAAATCAAATCAATCCAAACATTCTTCCAAAAATCTATCATGGCTAAGATGAATGGACAAAAGTGCCAAGCACTCAAAATACTCCCTTCATTGTTCTGGAGGCGGAGGAGGTGGATGATAGGCATTCCACGGGATGTACGCATGAGGATTTGCAGGAAACTGAAAATTGAACATCATGGTTATCATCTCCTCCATGTTGTTGGAGTGAACCCTTGAATTTTCCTCATAGTACTCCCTACGACGTTCTCTAGCTCTCAACTCTTCAATGTGCCTTCCACGCTCTTGCTGGACCTCGCGGATATCCTAATCTGTGCCCCATACGTCTGCTGCACATGTCTCATGTCACGTACCTCATCCATTATATAATTCAACCTTTCATCTCCTTGTCGTGGTCCCACTGGTGGTTGTGCCCCTTCTTCCTCAAACTGTGGTGGATCAGGTCCCTGCTCCTCAAATTCCACTTGCTCCAGTTGTTCTCCTTGCTCATCGCCCTCCATTGGCACTGGCTCTGCTCTCAAGTTGGCTAGCTCTTCATTCTCTACAACTCTAACTTACCTCAGAACCTCTTCCATTTCATCCCTGTTTCTTCTATAGAAAGCCCTCACCACTCTGGAATGGTTCACACTTCCCATAGCTAAGTTAAAAAGCCTTCTTCTCGTGTACACTGTAGTGAGCTTCGGCATTAGCAAGGTAAATGGAGCTCCCTTCTTCTGCTTCAAATAGTATTGATTCCCCACCATAGTTAAGAATTCCATCCTCATCAGTTGTTGGTAGTTCAACCCTTCACTAACCATCCGGTTCTCCATCCCTGCAAGATTAACTACCAATCCTTGAGCTATCATAGAAATCATCCCTCCAAGCATCAAACTTGAGATGTTTGCCTTTTTGCAACTCTCTCCGCATGTTTCACAAAGTGTGCTACAACATTAAGCGGTAATTCCTTATAGATGCAATACATGATGTAGAACTGCTTCACTCCAACTGATCCGCCTTCAAACCTCCCCAAGATAGTGTTCGAGATGATCTTCTCTAAATAGCTCATCACAGGATTCCGGATGGCCGTCCCCTTTGAAGCACTAGGGACGTATCCTGCTCTCTCAGTTCCATCATTCACTAAGCTTGATCACCATTCTTGTTGGTTGAAAGTTCCTCCTGCATAAAAGCTCTGATGAAATTTGCATGGTGGGCAACCAAAACACTCATTCAAGAAAGCCAACGGGACCTTTTTCCTCAACACATTATCTAGCTGAAAAGTCACCCATCAAGGAAATCCATTCCTATCCTTCTTCACCTGTATAGTGCTCATAAACTCGGCAGTGAGATGGTAGTAGGTTGGTGGCCTCTTATCGAAGAAAGCTTCCATCTGAGAAAGCAAAATAGCTTCATTAAATCCTCCTCTAATCCTAATCCTCTCATCATCTCCGTGTCTTGAAAACGAGTGGGCTTGATCTTTGGAGCTAACATTTGCCAACGAAGCACATACTTTCCCCAATAATCTTCAAACTCAACCCCAAATTCTTCCGGATGTATTCCTTCTATAGTCAATTGACCATCCAAAGTAGCCAACTCCCCTGGATCGGTTATCACAATGAAGTCCTCATTCCTGGGTCTAACTCTCCTCTCGACCATCTACAAAACAATAACTCTCAAGTTATAATTAATGACCTTTATACGAATGTTAATGCATCTAGTTAAATTCCACCCTAGTTATTCAACTTAGTATGTACCTATTATGCATCAACATAGCTCATATTATCATTAAACCTCAAACTTATTCATACTAAGCACTTTATTGACATTCATCTCAACTATCAACAATTCTAACCAACTTCTAATCATTTTCACACATATGAATTCCAAATTCAATCATCATCAAACATTATTCATATATGATCATCAAATTCCACAAAATCCTCTCTTAGACATTTCATCAAACACTTGGCATGCACAAAATTTAAACATATTCTCAACATACAATTTGCATAGCCTCATGCTCAAATCCTCAATATCTAAGGTTAATCTCTCACAAATAAACATCATACTCATGTAATTCATCAATTAGCACAACACAATTATTCACACTCATAATTCTCACACAATCCCCAAATTATTCCTCATGAACCCTAATTCAATCTTTTCAAAAATTCAAAAATTCATATTGAACATGTATGAATATCATCAATCAAGCATACAATTCATATTAGAACAAGTCCCATACGTCAATTCAATCAATTCATATCAAAATTTACAAGTTAGGGTTTATGAAATTCATACCTTTTGATAATTGGATGTAGAGAAGTGTGTTTAATGTGCAAAATTGACGAACTTCACTCAAAATCACTCCAAACTAACCTTGATGGATGATACAGATGCGTGAAACAGTGAATTGGGTGCTTACAGAGTGTATACGGATGAAGGAGGGCGTGTGGAATGAGTATGGAATAGCCCCTTTTAAAAACCTGGAACAGACCCTGCACGGCCCGTGTTACGCTGCACGGCCTCAAGTGAGGCCGTGTAGCGTGTTCTGATCCCATTACACAGCTAACTATTACAGGGCCGTGTGCGGAGCACGGTCCATGTAACTTTTCTCCTGCACGGCTCGAGCTACGAAACTCGGCCTTCCTCCTGGCCGTGTAGCATGTTCTGATGGCGCTACATGGCCAATTGCTACAGGGCCGTGTGTGGAGCATGGCCCATGTAGCAATTTGCCCTGTTTCTCCATTTTCACACTTCACTTCTTACTTGCCCAGTTTTTCTACTTTTCACACACCCTATTCATGCTCAAACACTTCTCAATATTATTCACACCACAATTATGATCAAACATGGATTGAAATGTACTCAAAACACCACTAAACATACCAAAACTTAACTAACTCATGAGAAAATTTTTCAAAATTGACCATTTTGCAAGACAACACAAGATACATAATACGCATGATTCATCACACTCTAATAAACAAAGTATAAGTCACACCACGCATTATCCCCCCAAACTTAAATCGAAATAAGTTACGAATTAAGTTTAAAAAAAGTGGTGAGACATACCTTTGTCGTATTCTCAATGCTCTCCATGAACTTTTCTTCCGATGACTCTTGTGCATCTTTCTCCTTTCGTATAATCAAGTATGACCACCACGCAACCTCCCCCTAAACTTAAATTAACATAAGTGTTAAAATTTAAGTTTATAAAGAGTGATGTGGCATACATCATCATTCCATCTTTAGCATCCTTGTCCTTCATCTTATACATTGCTCATGAGCTTAACCACCTTCAAGCCAAATCTACAAGAAAACTAGTAACAAAAAGAAAATAAAATCTACACTACTCCAAAATCAAAGAAGTTTAGGAAGAGAGTATCCACATACACTATCTCCTTTTGAGAAGGAGATAGGTAATGTTTCACTTTATGACCATTTACCACAAACTCATTATTTGGACCTTTGAGCTACAATGTATGTCCATTCAACACTTCAAGCACTTCATATGGCCCCATCCACTTTGACTTGAGCTTTCCGGGAAACTACTTAAGCCTCGAATTAAATACAAGTACTTTATCCCCCGGAGCAAATGTCTTTTCCTTCACTTTAGCATCATGCCATCTCTTCATATTCTCTTTGTAGATGATTGAGTTATCATATGCTCTTCCTCTAAACTCCTCCAACTCAACTAACTTCAACAACCTTGCTTGACCACTCTCCTTTTCATCCATATTGAGGCGTTTGATAGCCCATAATGCATGAAGTTCTAACTCCACGGGGAGGTGACAAGCTTTACCATAGACCAATTGATACGGTGACACACTAAAAATGGTCTTAAAAGCCGTCCTATAAGCCCATAAGGCATCATCAAGCTTATCCGACCAATCCTTCCTCCCTCCATTGATTGTCTTCTCCAAAACTAACTTGATTTGGCAGTTTGAGACCTCCGCCAAACCATTTGCTTGAGGGTGGTATGGTGTAGCCACTCGATGCTTCACTCCATATCTCTTCAACAAACTTTCCATCAACTTGTTGACAAAGTGTGATCCTCCATCACTCACTAAAGCCCGTGGAACTCAAAACCTAGCAAAAATGTTATTCTTCAAGAACCTTTGCACTATCAAAGCATCATTTGTCTAAGTGGGGATTGCCTCCACCTACTTTGACACATAATCCACGGCTAGCAAGATGTATACATATCCTTTCAACGAGGAAAATAGTCCCATAAAATTAATGCCCAATACATCAAATATATCCACATCAATTCTCAAGGTCATGGGCATTTCATCTCTCTTACCTATTCCCCCATCCTTTGGCATCGATCACACTTAGCAACAAACTTCTTTGCATCCTTGAACAATGTTGGCCAATAGAACCTCGATTGCAAAACTTTAGCCCCCGTCTTTTGATGAGCGAAGTGTCCTCCACACAAAGATGAATGACAAAGTTCAAGAATCCTCATCACTTCTTCTTCGGCCACACATCTTCTTATCACTCCATCATTACAAATCTTAAATAAGTAAGGTTCATCCCACAATTACTTCTTGACTTCAACATGAAACTTCTTCTCCTTGTACTCATTAAGCAATGTAGGCTCAATTCCACAAATAATGAAATTAACATAGTCGGCATACAAAGGCGGAACATTCACAATGAGAGAACATACTTGCTCAACCTCCAATAGTAAAATTTCTTCATCCAGGAACTCATCCCCGATTGGCTTTACATCCTCATTCTCACCTCCATTTTCCAACCTTGACAAATGATCCGCGATCACTTTCTCTACGCCTTTCTTATCCTTGATGACCACAGCAAATTCCTGCAAAAGCAACACCCAACAGATTAAACGAGGTTTAGCATCTTTCTTGTTCATAAGGTATTTTATAGCTGCGTGATCCGTGTAAATAATCATTTGTGTTCCAACCAAGTATGGTCAAAACTTCTCAAAAGCATACACTACGGCTAAAAATTCCTTCTCCGTGGTCGTATAATTGACTTGGCAAGCATTCAAGGTCTTTGAGGCATAATAGATTGCTCTAAACTTCTTCTCCCTTGTTTGTCCCAACACCACTCCAATGGATTGATCACTAGCATCACAATGCAATTCAAATTACAAACTCCAATCCGGAGTGATGAGTATTAGTGACGAAGTGAGAGCATCCTTTAGCACCTGAAATGATACACGACATTCATCATCAAAGTTTAATGGACATTCAAGCAATTTACAAAGTGGTTTAGCAATTTTTAAAAAATCCTTAATGAAGCCTCTATAGAAGCCCCCCTTATCACTAGTAGGAGCGGGAAGACGTTCTATGGCTATCACTTTAGCTCTATCCACTTTTAACCCATGCTTTAAAATATGGTGCCCCAAGACTATCCCATCGGTCACCATAAAATGGAATTTTTCCTAATTTAGCACAAGATTCGATTCTTCACACCTTTGCAACACAATGGTGAGATTAGTCAAGCATATATCATAGGAGGAACCATATACGGAAAAATCATCCATAAACACCTCCATTATATTTTCAATCAAACCATCTAAGATAGCCATCATACAACGATGAAAAGTGGCGGGGGCATTACATAGACCAAACGACATCATTCTAAATGCAAATGTATCATAGGGATATGTGAACGTTGTCTTCTCTTGGTCTTCCGGTGCAATCAATATTTGATTGTACCCGGAATAACCATCAAGAAAACAATAATACTTATGCCTCGCAAGACGATCTAACATTTGATCTAAAAATGGCAATGGGAAATGATCTTTCCTAGTGTTTTCATTCAATTTTCTATAGTCAACACACACTCTCCAACCCGTGATAGTTCTAGTGGCAATCGTTTCATTTGTATCGGATCTTACTATAGTCATACCACCTTTTTTTGCTACTACATGTAAAGGACTTACATATTGACTATCACTTATTGGAAAAATTATTCCTGTATGAAGCCATTTTAACACCTCCTTTCTTACCACTTCTTGCATTATAGGATTCAATCTACGTTGGTTTTGAACATACGGCTTCTCATTATCAATCAAGTGAATCTTATGCATGCACATAGATGGACTAATACATTTCAAATCTTTAATGCTCCAACTAATAGAGGATTTATGCTCTCTCAAAACTCTTAAAAATTTTTCTAATTCTAAATCATTAAGGGAAGATGATACAATTACCAGATACGTTTCATCCTTTTCCAAGTAAGTATACTTCAAATACTCCGGCAATGGTTTCAACTCCACCTTCTTTTTCTCTTGCACTTCCTCTTTTGGTTCTTCCTCAAGTTTCTCCATACTTTCTTCTTTTGCTTCCTCATTTGTAAGTGCCCTACAAGCATTTAAACCATGTAAATCATCAATCATTTCATCATTTTCCAAACAAAAAGAAGATTTATATTTAAGAGATTCAATAGAGTAAGAATGGCTTATGATAATTTCCAAGGGATTCTTGGAATGAAGGTGATACATATGCTCTTCAACAATGTTGTCCACAACCTCCACTCATCTACATTCTTCCTTGCTCTTGGGATACCTCATAGCTTCTCTCAATGAAAATATCACTTCTTCTTCATTCACCCTCAAAGTGAGCTCTCCCTTTTCCACATCAATCAATGCTTTTCCCATGGCAAGAAATGGACGACCAAGTATTAATGGAATATTTGAATCCTCATCCATTTCTAGTACCACAAAATCAACGGGAAATACGAACTTGCCAACTTTGATCAACACATCTTCAACAATTCCTTTTGGATAAGTCAATGATCGATCGACTAATTGAAGTGTAACCGATGTCGGCTTGACCTCACCAATACCCAACTTCTTAAAGATTGGCAATGGCATCAAATTAATACTAGCTCCCAAATCACATAAAGCTTTGTAGTTCTCATGTTCTCCCATCTCACATGGAATGGTGAAACTCCCTGGATCTTTCAATTTAGGGAGAAGTTTCTTTAGAAAGATTGCACTACATTCTTCCGTAAGGTTCACCGTTTCAAACTCTCCCAAGCTTCTTTTCTTTGACAAAATATCCTTAAAAAATTTGGAGTAGTTGGGCATTTGAAGTAGAGCTTCTGCAAAAGGAATATTCACATGTATCTTCTTCAACATCTCCACAAACTTGGCAAATTTTTATTCTAATCCCTTTTTCAAATACCTTTGTGGAAACGGAATTGCCACGGGCAACTTTGGAATTCCCCATTCATCTCTTTCAAACTTCTCTTCTCTCTCTTTTTGTTTTGCTTTTCTACATCTCTCGCACTTCTTTGGAGACTTACACCTTTTCTTCTTCAAGTATAGGGGTACTTTCATCCTTTTCAACTATTTCAACTTCTTTCTCTTTCCTTTCTTCATCTAATCTTTCCATAGGCTCAACTTCCCTGCCTCCTCTACTTCCGATGGCAAAGAAGGTCCTTCGTATTTTGTTCCACTACGTAGCTCAATAACCTTACATTGCTCTTTCGGATTAGTAATGGTTGTAGATGGAAATTTCCCTTGACGATGAACATCCCCCTTTCACTTGCCATTTGACTCATTTGTGTCTCCAAGGTTTTGATTCTCTTATCATTCACCCCATCTCTTTTCCTTCTTTCTTCTTTATCTTCCTTCATGAATTCAAACATTTTGGCAACTTGATCCTCCACCGTAGGCTTCCCTTTACCATTAGAAGATTTCTCTCCCGAATTGATTACCGGTGGAAGAGTAAGTGCATTCCCTTGATTTCCATAAGACAAGTTCTCATACCTACGAGGTTGATTAAAATTCCCTTGAAAGTTACCTTGCCCCATCCTCCTTGCCTTTGTGGATATCCTCCTCCATGACTTCCAAAGTTACCACCATAATTTACTTGAAAATTTCTTCCTTGCATGAAGGCAACTTCCTCAAGCGTCATATCTGGTGGACACCATGCATCTTGAATTCCAAAATTAGAGGACATACCTTGTTGAGGCACGGATGTTGGCATTTGACAACTTTGAGAAGATTGACCCATATTAGGCATAGTCATGCCTTGTTGAGGATTTGGAAACACTTGTTGATTCATCAAAGGCAATGACATACCTTGTTGAGGACTCGCAAGCACTTGTTGATTCACCATAGGTGTCGAATTTGGAGACACTTGCATGTTAGCACTCATCCTCTTTAATATCTTTGTGATCGCCTTGTCGGTCATATCTTCCTTAGGCATTTCCACCTTTTTCACTTGTTGCAAGCACACTTCTTCCATCTTACCAATTTTCTCCCTATCATACATTCCCGGTGCACGATCCATGGGCCATTGCCCCGTATTCAAAGCTACTTCCTCACATATGACAATTGCTTTTTCCGGAGTTTGTCCCAAAATCGAACCTCCCGCCAAAGCATCAATAAGCAGCCTCTCACTTCCGTGTAAACCGGCATAGAAAAATCCAATTTGTTGTTCTTCGAAAAATCCATGTTGTGGACACTTCCTTAGCATCTCTTTGAATCGGTCCCATGCTTCACTAAATGTCTCAAGTGACATTTGCTTGAATTGAAAGATTTGCCCTTCGAGATGCAACATCTTTGAAGGGGGAAAATACTTGCTCAAGAATCTTTGTGCCAACTCTCTCCATATGGTATAAGATCCCGGTGGTAGAGTATAATACCAAACATTAGCTCTATCTCGTAATGAAAATGAGAAAAGCTTCATTTTAACAACATCCTCACTCACCCCATTTATCTTTATCGCGTTGGCTAACTCCGTAAATTGGGCTAAGTGAGCATTCGGATCCTCCATAGCACCACCACTAAATTGATTTGCTTGCACTATGTTGATCAATCCCGTCTTGATCTCAAAATTATTAACATTTAACGGCGGCCCCATCGCATAATACCCAAACTGAGGTTAGAAATGATCTCGAATGTTCATTCCACCTCCATTATGTCCATTTCCACGGGGTTGGTTTTGCACCACCGGAGGGTTATTCCTTGTTTCTTGTTGTTCCATCAAGTTTTGAATTATAGCTTGTATTTGTTGGTTTTGCAAGTGCATTTGTTGAGCATACACTTGTGGCACAAATTCTGGATTATTATAGCCCCCTCTAGCTTTATCACCTCCATGAAAATTTCTCATATTGCCTTCTTCATCAACCATATTTGCATTATCCCTTACTTCTTCCATACATTCCTCCGTAGGCTCTAACACTCCTCTTCTTTGTCTTCTTAAGGTAGCTTCTAATTCCAAGTTCAAAGGTTCAATAGATTGAGACCTTGAACGCATTTGCATGTACCTACAAGAAGTTCCAAGTTAGCTCCCTAAACAACCAAGACAAGTAAACAAATAACAAAAAGAAATCTTTATCAAAACTAATCAACTTCAAACTCGTTACAGCCAAATGTTTAACATTTCCCCGGCAACGGCACCGTGAACTTAGTCGCATTTTTAGTAAAATGTCAAGAGCAAGTGTACTCTACCATTGTTGTATAGGCGTGACCAAGTGCAAAATTTATAAGATTGTCGTCCCAAGGGAAAGCAAACATTAGCTAGTATTCGAATTGTTCATCGATTTATGCTTTGTAAAGATAATATGTTTGAATGTTTGGTATTAAAACTATTGTTAAGGTTCTACTCAAGTAACTAGAATTGTAAACTAGCTAAGTAAATGATCAAATAATGAGCAAATGATTGATGGAATGGATGTAGAATACACTTGAGAAGAGAGCAAGGATAATCATACTTATAGTTTAGACTTGAGCTAGATATGCAAAACCCTTCATAGTAATTTTCATTAACTAGTGGATTAAAATTAATCACAAATTTACCCCTAGTCCCTATGGCCAAGGCAACTAGCTTCTCGACTCTTTTACAAGCCTACGCCTCCTAAGATTGGTCTTAATCTCAATTCCCTTAAGGTACTATGATCATAAGTTGGTTCTTCTCACTCAAGTTCTTAAGTGTCCCTCTATGAATGTTCTAAGCCTAAGGAGGGTATGACTTACCTCCCCTTATACTAACATGCATGCACAACTCAATATATGATTCAATTAAAGCTTCACTCACAACATTGGAATGACCATCCTAATATAATGAATAGAGAATTTAATCACACATACATTGAAATGAAACATGATTGATATATCATAAAAGAAAATCCACAAATCAATTCAAATCACTACTCAAGTTTTACATATCTAACTCTTCCCCTCAACCACTCATATGACTAGCCCTACTAGAAAACTAGCCACTAAACATGGTGATTAATTCATTACAAATCAAGCTTTGCTCCATTTGAGCCATAATAAGAAGAAAATTAACAATTGGAAAGTAGATTTGCTTCCCTTGCATAAGAAAAGCCTTCCTCCTCTTCAATTGATCAACTCCTTCAACAATTGATACTCCAATCTTCTCAAATGGTGGTAGGATGGATGGGATGAAGGTTTTATGGATTGAAAATGTTAATCAAATGGTGGTTTGATGGATCTAGATGGTAAAGATGGATTTTGGATCTAGTGAGTGAGGAAATGTGGTGTTTTAGTGTGTGTAACTGCTCCAATTTAATCTTCAATGAATCCCTCCTTTAATTTCGCACAAATCATGGTTTTATATCACTTATGGACCTTCTAGAAGCTTCTGGAATATTTTAAAAATTACACATGATTTTGCACCTACACGGCCCGTGCTGCAGTGCACGGCCCGTGTAGGGCACACCTACTTCGGCGTGTTTGTGCATGCTCCCAGACACGGCTCGAGCTGTACTGCACGGCCATGGTCATGGCCGTGTAGCATTTTTTGACGACAATGCACAACTTCTTCTTACAAGGCCGTGCTCTATACACGGGGCGTGCAGCGACGCACGACCCGTGCACCAACACACGACCATCTTTCTAGGCGAGTAGCAAGTTCTGACGACACTACACGGCCAGTGGTTACAGGACCGTGTTCCGCACACGGCCCGTGTACCAACATGGCATGTTCTTCCATCTTCCTTTGGCGCTCGACTCCATTTTTGTCCATTCTTGACCTGTTTTACACATATTTAAACCCATTTACACAATTCTATCAATTTATACAACATTCCTCAAAGTAATAATAACTCGACCAAAATTAACACAAATACGATAAAAACATCCTAAAATACACAAATAAAGACACTAAAATCTAGGTGAAAATGACTACCATCAACCACCAGTCAATATGTATAGTCTTAGTGCGTGAAAAAAATTTTAAGACAACATATATATTTAAGACAACATATATAAAGCATACGATAACACATATTTCTTATCTATGTAGTCTATTTACTAGTGTCTTAATGTTTTTTTATTGTAGTGATTGTGGTGTAGAAAAAATGCCCATCAAGTTTCTGGCACCATTTCCGGGGACGGTTGCCCTTATCAATTTTATTATTTCTATTTTCATTGAAACTATTCCACATTTGTCTTTAATTTCTAACGCTTAATTTTTCTTAGGTGCATGCACATTAGATCAAAGGGAGAAACACTAGCGCCTTTTGATCCGAAAATTGGAGCATCGTTGAGGAAGAAGAAAGTAAAGAAAAAGAAGAATAAGAACGTTGAAGCAACCGATACTCTTGATGTAGGTGTTGAAGTTGAAGTACATAACTCGAAAATGATTGAAGCTGCAACTTAAGACAAGTCGGAAGCAGAAGCAGTCAACATGGCCCAAGATAGGCCAAATGCGGACAATGTTGCCATCCGTGAAGTCTTTAAGAACAAAAAAGGGGGTAACTTGGGCTGTTAGGAGTGCGTGGAGCCGATGCAGATTTTGATCTTTGTCCCGATCTCTGTTGGATTGTATACTAAAAGTTTAGCTTTTTATATGAATAATGTTTTGACAATATTTGAAATGAGAATCATATGATCAAACGTTTGCAATAATGTTGTTGTGATAGTCCATTTACTTTATACTGTAGATAATATGGTGTGCGGCGTCACACGAAAGATCATATTATCGGCTCCTTATAAAGTTTAAACAGATATTCACAACCGAGATAGAAAGGGACTATCTATCAGTATGGTTGTAGTATGATTTGGCGTTAGTCTGTCTTCACTAAGAAATTGTACTAGTGCACTTTGTGTATTGAATAGGACCACCGTTGAGATCGTTTAGTTTATACTGACTATATAATAGAACTTGATCTCTATTATTATGGAAGTTCATACTCTTAATCCCTATACAATAACCCCAACACGTAAGCCAGTATTTATTTCCTTGATTTATCAATGGGTGAGATTTAATTATTAAATCAATATACTCTGTGAGTTAGGAGATAGTGCTGTCTCTATGGTGTGCTGTTGATTGTAGAAGGAATCTGTGTCCTAACGGAATTGGTTGATGATGTCCCCTTGAGGAGCTCATAATGATTATCATGTAAACCCTACAGGTGGATTTATTCCAGTATGATAATAAGGTTGAGTGGTACTACTCTCGGTAAATATATTAATTAATGGAGTTGTTGGTAACTTAATTAATTAATGAGCAATGAATCTCAAATACGGGGAGACTAACAGGCTCATAATAAGAAGGAGCATATAACATAATTCGAAATTAGGGTGGCAGTGCAATAATATTTCTTTAGTGGACTGATTTATTATTATTGGACTTAAGTATAGTTTTGGGCTAAACTTTGATGCTTAAACCCAATGGGAGGCCCAAACCCTAATTTCTCATCCTGGTCCCTGTTGTAGCCTATAAATAGTCAATCTCAGCAGTCTGGTAAACTGTATCAAATGCATAAAATCATGAAAAGTATATTAAGATTGTAGATTGAGATTGTCTTGTAGATCGTTGCCCACGCAATGTCAAGACGTGGCTTAGGAATACAACAGAAGATCAGAAGGTCGTTTGTTCCTGCTGCTAATGATCAACCACTACATCAACCCTGGTGAAAGGTAATTCAATTATACTCTTATCCTTCCACTGCAGTAGAATTATATGGAACCCTAACGGTTCACACTAACTTAAAGATCCAAACTCCAACAATCGGTATCAGAGCGTAGGTTCTTAGGCTAAACGTGACATGCTGGCTAGGGTTTAATGTTAATTATTCTAGAATAATGATCTCATGATAGTTAGGCTTTTGATAATTTTAGCAATCTGTAAAAACCCTAAGATGTTTTCACGGCTGCAAAACCATAATTGAACACCACACACACTCAAAACCGTACATGTTCACGGCGACGGTAATACTCGATGAAAGTAGATGTTAGCACGGGGCTGTTGGCGCTCGATGGAGAAAGGAAAGGCCGGTGATGTTAGGCTGATGGTTGACGAGCGTGATCACACTGGCAGCAGAAAGGCAAGCGACGTTGGCTGGCTGATTGTAGCGCAACGGCACTGGAAGAACCGTGATTCTCTATGGGGCATGAAGCTATTAGCGATTCTACTCATGAAAGACCGACGTTCATGATGGAACTAGGGGCATCATACGTAGATGACGACACGACATGACTGTCGTGTTTTCCAGATAGCATGCGTTATGATCAGACGACATTTTGATCGGGTCATCTGAGCCATTTCGACTGAGCATGTAGGTTTTCTGAGCGGGTCACATGCCATTCTGGGTCGGGTCTGTTAATGACTGGGTCCAGTCTACAGATGGCTGGGTCGGGTCTATGGCCGATGGCTAGGTCGGGTCTGCTGATGACTGGGTCCAGTCTGCAGATGGCTGGGTCGGGTCTGTGGCAGATGACAGGGTCGGGTCTGTGGCAGATGGCTGGGTCGGGTCTGCTGATGACTGTGTCCTGTCTGCAGATGGCAATGGCAAGGTCGGGTCTGGCCAAGTTTCCGAGCGAGTCTGCCACGTTCCCAGGGCTGGAACAGCGTGTTTCCGATTGGGTCATGCCGAGTTCCGGGCAAGTTTCCAGATGGCATGCGGCAAGACAGGCGATGTTCCATGGTAGGGAAGGCTGGCAGGCATGTAACGGCTGGAGCCTGTAGTTGCAGGCGTGTTTCAAGACATGGTGGCCGCCGGTGTGGAAACGACGTGCACAGCGAGCGATGAATAAGGAGTGGCTAGCCGCTGGTGGAAACGCCGAGTTGTGTTTGTTGCATCTGGTGGGTTTTGGGCAGCGACTTGTTTTTGTAGGCTGCAAGTTTGGATGTCGGTTAGCGACGCGACCGGTTCCCGCTGTCGGCAAGGCTGCCTATAGCGGACGGAGCGGTTAGAACATTGTGGAGACGACGACAATCATTTTTCCAGTGTAGGTTTGACAGATGACCGGTGGCTGAGCAATGGCATCCAGCGGGCAGTTTTCATGGCTGGAAAATTACTGGTACTGGCGGAGTTTTTTTCCGATTGATAAGTTCTGTGTGGGTTAGATAACTTGGGGCACAAGAATTCTAACTTGTTGTGCAAGTCACATGTTTAATTGCTTAGAGTGTTGACTAAGTAAACCAAATTTTTGCATCTTCTTTCCTTATATATAAGTGCTATAATTATTTTTTTGTCAATTATTTTTATATATTTAGATGTATGTGCTATTTGATTTACTGTCTTATTTGCCATAATTATAGCATGTTTATTTGCATATTTTATATTTGGTATATATTGTATGCATGTAAAAACCCTCTTGTTAAATAACTAAGTAGGAGAGGGATTGACCAATTGATCCCGCGACCTCCATTATTGATTTATTGTGTGATGCAAGTAAGCTTATGAGTCGGCTATAGTGCCTTTGTCACGCCCCGACCCCAGACAGAATGCGACAACCGCCACGTTAACCATAAATTTCGCAGAATGGGTGCACTCCACTCCACAAAGTTTATAGAAAATGTAAGGCTTGCTATCAAGTACCTGTAGAGCTGAACAACTGATAACAATGGGTACAACCCGAGGACATCGTCTCAAAAAGTATCAACAAGGATTTACAAAGGTACAAAATACAACGGTGTAACTTAGTTTAAAGAAAATATACATGAACGATATAACATCGCGAAGGTACAAAAAGAACATCAAGGGGGTCACCAAATATAAACTATACAATCTCGCCAACGAATCCGTCAATTTACATAAAAGAGAAAGTACCCAAAACACAGATTGGATGACGAGCAAACGATAGGCAAACCTCCAACCAAAACGATATCAACAGCCTGAAAAGGAAAGAATGATGGGGGTGAGCAAAACCACTAGCTCAGTGAGGTGATAAGCCGGTCACCCCGACCCTTATACGAAGCATGTATTCCACTCGCGGTTCATAACATAAAATCCCACATTTCATCCCACAATAACCATTTCTCACTCAGTATACATATTAATGAAAATAAAAACCTTAGTGCACATTTACGAATAACACAATTAGTTCAAACAACATGTTATCACATAAAAGACGCGTGGGTAGTCAATATCCTCCTCGAACTGAGCTCTCCGTCGAGAGATAGTCCAAGCCCGTCACCGTTACTCTAGATAAAATGCACATTAATATTCTTTCTCAACACGCCAAGTGCTAAAGTTCACAATTCAATATCGACGTGAATACTTGAAATGATCAAACATATAAACATATATGACATGCATGTCCCACACCAGTGACGTTGACTGAGCCTATAATAGACTAATCCATCTAACGATCATCCTCCAGAGTATCAGTATTTGGCAAATGGATAGGTGCCCCATTAGATCTAACTCACCCGGGTTTGCCAATCCCGGGTAACTTGGTTGTCACTCTAACTCACCCGAACCGCGACAATTCGGGCTACTTAACCAATATCGCTCTAACTCACCCGAACCGTGACCAATTCGGGCTACTTAACCTTGGTACCAGGCATACATATGCATATGCATCATAAGATGAATAGACTCAAGTTAGAGTCTTAATTGGCACACAAGAATAACCAGAAATCAATTCTCAAATAATTCACAATAAATGCTATCAGATATCGAGCCGACAAGGCTCTTCAACATAAGTTAAAATCAATAATACTCATAAAATGGCTAATAGGACTCTAACCAGAGCAATCGAGCCAATCAGGCTCTTTACCACATAACACAATACCAAATAATTTTCTTATCAATTAACTAAAACTAAAATAAATGCACATCTATCGAGGGTCCACACTTCCCACAAGAGAAGGCGTTCCCGAATTATCAACTCCCAAGGAAGTGATTAACTCTCTCTGGAATCTGAAGTCGGTCCCTTGCCCTTCGTCGATGGTTCTTTACCTAGAAAGGAGATGAGCAATTAAAGATAAATTAAATATAACTAACTATTAGCGGTAACATCCCTTTCATTGCTAAAAACAAATCCTAATCAAGTTCGAACGAGTCGATATTAAATAAAAATGGTATGTAACTCCTTAACATCAGTTCCCAATCCCACATAACCAGTTTCAATACATTAACTAAACGAAACGATAAAAAAATAAGTTTGAATTCGACATAAAAATTCTGAAATTTTCCAGCTAGCGGCAGTTTACGAGAAAAATCATAACTAATTGTAGAATAATCGGATTGAGGCGTTTCAAGTGGATACGGAAAGCTAACGAGTTCAGCTACGTACAGAAATTAAGTTTGCAAACTTTCGAGGGCAATAGCTATGTCAAAATCAGTTCGAACAGTCTGCATATTACCCACATACCAAAAAGAAAAACCCCACAAAATTACAAAATCATGGAAGAAGGAAGCTTAATTCACACACCACTTACCTCAAAACCACTTAGAAACCACCTAGGATGAGGGTTGTAAGGGAGAATTTGATCAACAAGGGTTTCTCCTCTTCACTCTCTTCTTTCCCCTCTTTTGCTTTTCTTCTCCCGTTCTTCTCTCTTTTTTTTTTTTTTTAACTTTAGCCTTACTAATTATATATCACGCCATTTAAGTGGGCTGAAACTTTGGGCCACAAAATAAATAAATAAATAAGTTTGGGCTTTCTAAAAAAATTCTAGTTGGGTTAAGATAGGGATGGCCTTTTGGGCCATAAAATAAATAAATAGATTTTGGGCTTTCTAAAAAAAATCTAGTTGGGCTAAGATAGGGCTGACCTTTTGGGCCATAAAATAAATAAATAGGTTTTGGGCTTTCTAAAAAAAATCTAGTTGAACTAAAATATTATAAAGTATCCCCTCCTCTAAAAAGTTTCGTCCTCGAAACATAAACGTACCTAGAGATGAAAAGAGATTTGGATGGTGTTGACGCATGACTGACTTTGGTTCCCATGTTTCTTCTTCAATTTGATCACTTCTCCATAGAATTCTCACCATAAGAATGGATTTGTTACGAAGCATTTTCTCTCGGCGATCTACAATTTGAACAGGTTGTACTTCGTATGATAGATTTTCCTTTAATACAACTGGGGGATCTTTGAGCACGTGCGAAGGATCTGGTTCATATTTTCTAAGCATAGAGACATGGAAGACATCGTGAATCTTCGACAATTCCGATGGTAGCTCAAGTCGATACGCGACACGACCAATCCTTTGCACGATCGTAAACGGGCCAATATACCTTGGACTCAACTTTCCTCGACGGCGGAATCGCAACACGCCCTTCCATGGAGAAACTTTTAGAAAAACTTTGTCTCCTTCATTAAACTCCAAATCGCGCCTCCTATTATCTGCGTAGCTTTTCTGTCGATCTTGCGCTGCCTTAAGTCTGTCTCGAATAAGTTATATTTTTGCCTTCGCATCTTCGATAAGCTCTACTTGTTCGATTTGTCTCTCGCCAACCTCATCCCAAAAGAGTGGTGTTCGACACTTTCGGCCATACAGAGCTTCGTACGGGGGCATTCCAATGCTTGAATAATAACTGTTGTTATAAGCGAACTCCACCAAAGTCACGTACTTATCCCAGCTACCTCCCAAATTCAACACCACTGCACGTAGCATGTCTTCTAGTGTCTGTATAGTTCTCTCTGACTGTCCATCAGTCTGTGGATGAAACGAGGTACTGAATAGTAATTTTGTACCTAGCGCTTTCTGCAGACTAGGCCAAAAACGGGAAGTGAATCTTGGATCACGGTCAGATATGATTGACACTGCTACTCCGTGCAATCTCACGATCTCATCGACATATAACTTGGCAAGTTTCTCTAAAGATTCGTTGGTATTCACTGGAAGGAAATGTGCCGATTTCGTCAGACGATCGACAATGACCCAAATTGAGTCATGACCCTTTTGGGTTCGAGGTAAACCAGAAATAAAATCCATTGTGACGTTTTCCCATTTCCACTCAGGAATAGGTAGTGGTTGAAGCATGCCGGCTGGTTTTTGGTGTTCCGCTTTAATCTGTTGGCATGATAAGCACTTTGATACAAATTCAGCAATGTCCCGTTTCATACCTGGCCACCAATAATGCTCCCGAAGTGTTATGTACATTTTGGTACTACCAGGATGCATAGCATAGGCTGAAGAATGGGCTTCCTCAAGAATAGCTCTACGAACATCAAGTTCTGATGGAACACAAACACGATTTTTAAAAGTAAGAAGTCCATCATCCCGAATTTGAAATTCTATTTCTTTTCCTTGATTTAGCTTCGCCATCTTCTGTTGTAAACGAACATCGTGTGATTGTCTTTCTCGAATTTGCTCGAACAAGGTAGGTCTAACCTCGAATTTGGCGATTAAGGCAGAATCATTAGACTTTTCACAATCGAGCGAAATGTGTAAAGATTTAAATTGCTCCAACATAGGAAGATAAAAAGATTGAATTGAAGCAAGTGAGGTAGAAGACTTTCTACTCAGAGCATCTGTAACAACGTTCGCCTTGCCAGGATAATAATCGATGACTAAGTCATAGTCACTAATCAACTCCATCCATCGCCTTTGCCTGAGGTTGAGCTCCTTTTGCGTGGTGATATACTTTAAGCTCTTGTGACTAGTGAAAACTCGACAAGTTGCACCGTACAGATAGTGCCTCCAGATCTTCAATGCAAAGACGATTGCAGCCAACTCTAAATCATGTGTAGGATAATTTTCTTCGTTCTTCTTCAATTGCCTTGAAGCGTAGGCAATAACCTTTCCTTCTTGCATGAGAACGCATCCTAATCCTTGTCTCGATGCGTCGCTATAAATGGTAAATTCTACAATCGCTGGGTCTGGCAAAGCAAGAATAGGAGCTGAAACGAGTCGTCTTTTCAATTCTTGAAATGCTTCCTCGCATTCTTCACTCCATTCAAATTTTACCCCTTTCCGAGTCAATTTAGTCAAAGATGAAGCCAATATCGAAAAGTCTTTGACAAACCGTCGATAATATCCAGCTAATCCCAGAAAACTACGAATCTCTGTCACGTTCTTTGGACGCTCCCAATCTAGTATAGCTTGAATCTTCACTGGATCGACGTAGATTCCTTCTTTAGAAATTTGATGACCCAAAAAGCTTACCTCACGAAGCCAAAATTCACACTTCGAGAATTTAGCATAAAGCTGATTTTCTCTGAGAATGTTCAGAGCAATTCTTAGATGATGAGAATGCTCGTTGTCCGATTTAGAATAAATAAGAATGTCATCAATGAAGATGATGACAAACTTATCTAAGTACGGCCGAAAGACCCGATTCATAAGATCCATAAAAGCTGCAGGAGCATTTGTGAGTCCAAAAGGCATAACACAGAATTCAAAATGACCGTATCTGGTTCGAAAAGCAGACTTAGGGATATCGGATTCCCTAATCTTGAGTTGGTGATAACCGGATCGCAAATCAATTTTTGAGAACACGGTTGCTCCTTGCAATTGATCAAACAGATCATCGATTCTTGGAAGAGGATATTTGTTCTTAATTGTCACCTTGTTCAATTGACGGTAGTCGACACATAAGCGAAGTGATCCATCTTTCTTCTTGACAAAAAGAACTGGAGCACCCCACGGAGATGTGCTAGGTCGTATGAACCCCTTCTCCAATAATTCTCCAAGTTGTGTCTGGAGTTCCTTGAGCTCAGCAGGCGACATTCGATATGGAGTAATCGATATAGGTGTGATTCTAGGAAGTACGTCAATGGAAAAATCAATCTCTCGATTCGGAGGTTGTCCTGGTAAGTCTTCGGGAAAGACATCAGGAAATTCATTCACGATCGGGATGTCATCTAGTTTAGTTTCAGAAAGAGAAGTATCGATGACAAATGCCAAGAACGCCTCACAACCCTTACGCATTAATTTATGCGCAGTCAACATTGAAATAAAAGAGAGGGATCTCGTTTGAAGTTTACCTTCAAAAACAAGTTCTGAGAATCCTGGTCTACGAAAAATAACAAGCTTCTCGTGGCAATCGAGAATTGCATGATGAGAAGAAAGCCAATCCATGCCAAGAATAACATCAAGATCAATCAAAGGCAATGGTATCAATTCAGCCTCTAAAATGACATCTTTGATCTTCAATGGACAACCAAGGAATACCGAATCACGAATTAGACGCTCTCCAAGAGGGGTATGAACGATGATTCCAGGTGACAAATGAGAGATAGGATAATCTAAGATCGCAGTAAGATCATCCCGGATATAAGACCTATCAGAACCTGGGTCAAATAAAGCGTAGACCTGATGGTCTCCCACAAACACATGGCCTAAAGAAGCAATATTAGGTGAGATTGTGATTTAAAAATTCGAAAAGATAGAATTTCTTACGAATGTTTTATTCGTAATCAAGTGGCATAACAAGGCGGGGTTAGATTTAGCATGTGAAAATACTCAGATTATACATTACCTGTCACAACCTTCGGATCTGAGCGAGCCTCTTCCTGGGAAATATGAAATACTCTAGTTTGCTTCCTTCCTTGCATATGTGATTGAGTACTAGGGCCGCTTGAGGCATCGGGCACTCTGGTAGCTGCAGATAGAGTATCTCTGGGTGTAGAATATGTTAGTTTACCACGAAGCTGACCAGAACCCTGACTGCTCGCTCCCATAAGCTGAGGACAAGAACTTCGCATATGCCCCGGCTGTCGACACTGAAAACATACTTGAGGAGCCTTACAGGGGCCGTCGTGATATTTTAAGCAATTCTGGCACTTGCGATTTTCACCAACCGATCCCGAGACATTGTTCCCGCCTCTACCAAACTGCTCCCGAGGTTGAGGAAAACTAATAGATCCCGAACTTGGTGTGCCACGCGAAGATCCCACACCCCTATACACCTTCGATGCATTTCCTGTAAATGTGCTCCCTTGCCTTTTCTTTTGAGATCGTTCTGCAAGCTTATGTCTCGCCTGAACTAAACCTTCTACCCTCAGGGCTTCTTCTACGAGATCGTCAAGACTCTCGTACTTGTCTCCAGACTTGATGCGATCTCGAATATTTAAATTAAGACCATCTTCAAATCTCTTGCATAAGTCTCTCGTCGTATATGACTCAGGAGCGAATTCTCGCAATTCCAGAAATTTGCTTTCGTACTCCACGACCGACATAATGCCTTGAAAGAGGTTGAAGAACTCCTTTCTCTTCTGATCCTTGATGTACTGAGAGAAGTATCGATCTTTGAATCGTTCCACAAAGATAGCCCACGTAATAGTAACCGAAGATGTCTCTTTTAGATTCTGCCACCATCGTCGTGCATCTGGGCCTAACAGCTTGGTTGCAATGACCACACGATAACATTCTTCAATAATCAAAGTGTCAAAGGTCTCTGTAATCTCCTTTAACCATGCCCCCGCTTTAGAAACATCTCTTGCACCGTCAAATTTCGAAGTCCCAATGTTTTCAACTGCTTTCACCAATTCTGGTATAAAAAGTGCACCTCGAGAAGTAGAACCTCCTAAAGCCATTTTTGGAGTAAAAACTGGTACATTAGTTGTAGGTCGAATCGGTTCATTAGCACGAAGAACCTCTTCAGTGACAGTCGTAGTCGTATGAGCCGTTTTAGGTGGTGAAACACCATGTATTCGAATGTGATCATAATACAATTGGTACTGCTCGGGTGTCATCATGTGCTCAACCCGCAACTGGGCCCGTGGTTGCTCTACCTGGGAAACTGGCACCCTATGATCAGAATTGATAGGGTCCGTAACCGTCGGAGGAACGACATGATCAGAAGAAACATGTCCTCGAGGTCCACGAGGAACAGAAGAGAGTAGAGGACTCAGAGGATCACGAGGAGCGTGTCCTCGACCTCGACGACGAACTGGAGGTGCCATAATGACTGAAAGGAAGAAAGGAAAGAAAATGCAAGGTCAACGTCAAGGCAATACGATACCTTAGGATGACATAGAAACAAAGTTGGACTCATTGGCTCGACTCAAAAAGAATGAGAATCATAAAACCAGGCTCTGATACCAAGAAAGTTGTCACGCCCCGACCCCAGACAGAACGCGACAACCGCCACGTTAACCATAAATTTCACAGAATGGGTGCACTCCACTCCACAAAGTTTATAGAAAACGTAAGGCTTGCTATCAAGTACCTGTAGAGCTGAACAACTGATAACAACGGGTACAACCCGAGGACATCATCTCAAAAAGTATCAACAAGGATTTACAAAGGTACAAAATACAACGGTGTAACTTAGTTTAAAGAAAATATACATGAACGATATAACATCGCGAAGGTACAAAAAGAACATCAAGGGGGTCACCAAATATAAACTATACAATCTCGCCAATTAATCCGTCAATTTACATAAAAGAGAAAGTACCCAAAACACAGATTGGATGACGAGCAAACGATAGGCAAACCTCCAACCAAAACGATATCAACAGCCTGAAAAGGAAAGAATGATGGGGGTGAGCAAAACCACTAGCTCAGTGAGGTGATAAGCCGGTCACCCCGACCCTTATACGAAGCATGTATTCCACTCGCGGTTCATAACATAAAATCCCACATTTCGTCCCACAATAACCATTTCTCACTCAGTATACATATTAATGAAAATAAAAACCTTAGTGCACATTTACGAATAACACAATTAGTTCAAACAACATGTTATCACATAAAAGACGCGTGGGTAGTCAATATCCTCCTCGAACTGAGCTCTCCGTCGAGAGACAGTCCAAGCCCGTTACCATTACTCTAGATAAAATGCACATTAATATTCTTTCTCAACACGCCAAGTGCTAAAGTTCACAATTCAATATCGACGTGAATACTTGAAATGATCACATATAAACATATATGACATGCATGTCCCATACCGGTGAAGTTGACTGAGCCTATAATAGACTAATCCATCTAACGATCACCCTCTAGAGTATCAGTATTTGGCAAATGGACATGTGCCCCGTTAGATCTAACTCACCCGGGTTTGCCAATCCCAGGCAACTTGGTTGTCACTCTAACTCACCCGAACCGCGACAATTCGGGCTACTTAACCAATATCGCTCCAACTCACCCGAACCGTGACCAATTCGGGCTACTTAACCTTGGTACCAGGCATACATATGCATATGCATCAAAAGATGAATAGACTCAAGTTAGAGTCTTAATTGGCACACAAGAATAACCAGAAATCAATTCTCAAATAATTCACAATAAATGCTATCAGATATCGAGCCGACAAGGCTCTTCAACATAAGTTAAAATCAATAATACTCATAAAATGGCTAATAGGACTCTAACCAGAGCAATCGAGCCAATCAGGCTCTTTACCACATAACACAATACCAAATAATTTTCTTATCAATTAACTAAAACTAAAATAAATGCACATCTATCGAGGGTCCACACTTCCCACAAGAGAAGACGTTCCCGAATTATCAACTCACAAGGAAGTGATTAACTCTCTCTGGAATCTGAAGTCGGTCCCTTGCCCTTCGTCGATGGTTCTTAACTAGAAAGGAGAGGAGCAATTAAAGATAAATTAAATATAACTAACTATTAGCGGTAACATCCCTTTCATTGCTAAAAACAAATCCTAATCAAGTTCGAATGAGTCGATATTAAATAAAAATGGTATGTAACTCCTTAACATCAGTTCCCAATCCCACATAACCAGTTTCAATACATTAACTAAACGAAACGATAAAAAAATAAGTTTGAATTCGACATAAAAATTCTGAAATTTTCCAGCTAGCGGCAGTTTACGAGAAAAATCATAACTAATTGTAGAATAATCGGATTGAGGCGTTTCAAGTGGCTACGGAAAGCTAACGGGTTCAGCTACGTACAGAAATTAAGTTTACAAACTTTCGAGGGCAATAGCTATGTTAAAATCAGTTCGAACAGTCTGCAAATTACCCACATACCAAAAAGAAAAACCCCACAAAATTACAAAATCATGGAAGAAGGAAGTTTAATTCACACACCACTTACCTCAAAACCACTTAGAAACCACCTAGGATGAGGGTTATAAGGGAGAATTTGATCAACAAGGGTTTCTCCTCTTCACTCTCTTCTTTCCCCTCTTTTGCTTTTCTTCTCCCGTTCTTCTCTCTCTTTTTTTTTTAACTTTAGCCTTACTAATTATATATCAGGCCATTTAAGTGGGCTGAAACTTTGGGCCACAAAATAAATAAATAAATAAGTTTGTACTTTCTAAAAAAATTCTAGTTGGGCTAAGATAGGGATGACCTTTTGGGCCATAAAATAAATAAATAAGTTTTGGGCTTTCTAAAAAAAATCTAGTTGGGCTAAGATAGGGCTGACCTTTTGGGCCATAAAATAAATAAATAGGTTTTGGGCTTTCTAAAAAAAATCTAGTTGAACTAAGATATTATAGCCTTTCTCCCCAATGTATGAGTTTTATTTGTGGATCACTGGAATAAATTTCATAAAATAATTATTATTTGTAATGTGATGCATGTAAGCTTATGAGTCGGTTATAGTGTCTTCCTCCCCAACGGATGAGTTTTATTTGCGGATCGCTGGTACAAATTAATAATTGATGATTATAGGAAATTATTTGAGCGCGTGTGGACTTCTCCAACTGTAAAGCACACAAACTTGGATAATGTACTTGTATCAAATAAGGTATACACTTAGGTGCAATTAATAAGTATCCTCCCCATCGGAGTCACTGCTATTAAATTGCATGGCTAAAGGACAACCGACTATTAATCATTGAGTCATAAGATTAATTATGACATATGGAATTAATGTGTAAAACCTTCTCTTGCGAATGTTAGGGTTTGTATACGTCCAAACTAACGTGGCATGCAAATTCATGGTTCTTGAGATGTCGGCGAATTTATTTTATATTTTTTAATGAGGGAATCAATATAAAATTTAAATTCGAAGTGTTTGATCGTCGTATTTTTTTACTTGATTCTCTGAATTTTCGAATAGTTTATTTCACTTATCTTAACTAAAAGAAAATAAACTTACTTGTCCAAAATAAATGATTAGAAAAGAATCTTGGTTTTAAAATTTTCTGCTTAGGAAAATAAATATGTGTTCTCACGAATGAATGTCCTCTGATGTCTATTTAAGTCTCTAGTGAAGAAGTGAGAGGTTCATAGAAATATTATGGTCAATCTCATGTGACTCTTCAGATGCTTTAGTAAGTTAGAAAGGCAAGAGGTCATGGTTAACTTGATGAAAGAATTGGAAATACTTGGAGTAGAAATTGAAGGGGAAACCCGAGTCAATTTTATTCTTGCCTAGATGTTTTGAGTGAGTTCTACTTGAAATACAAAGGGTTGTATAAGGTGGGGAATTCCTAACAAAACATGTGGCGAAGGGAAACCAATTTCATCAAAGGAGTGAACAAGGTAAGTATCTTATTTATTAGTTGTTGAAACATGATTAGTGATGGTGTTTACTGACACGTTGTGTGTAGATACCATAATCATTAAATGTTCTAAACATAGTAATGATAAGATAATTAAGTACATGGGTAAACTATGAAAGTAGTGGTTGTTACAGTGGGAGCTGTTTGTTTATCTTATGATATGAGTAACGTTTGATTTTGAGGAATTGTCTTTACATAAGTTTTCATAGAAAGAATTTGATTTCGGTTTCTATGTTTTACGGATGAATACTCTATTTCAATTGAATGACATAGTCATTAAAATAAAAGGATGGAGCTATAATCTGTTATGGTACGTTGGTGACAATTTTTACACTCTTAAATCATGTTTATTCCACGGATGCAACAAATATTAATTAATAATGCATCTTCTAATCTTAGTAAGAGAAAGGAACCCTCGGCGATGAACCAAACATACTTTTAGCATCTAAGACTAGATCATTTTACTTGAGTAGGATTCAAAAGTTGATAGCCGATGAACCATAAGGTTTATTGGAAGTGGAAACTATCGAACTTGTGAGTCTTACTTGGAAGTGAATATGATAAATTGCCTTTACAAGGCAAATGGGTATAAAGCCATGTAAAGATATGTTGGAATTGGTTCATTCTGATTTATGCAATCTTAAGATTATCCAGACGAGAGGCGGTTATGAATATTCGTCACTTTATTTGATGATTATTCTAGAAACAAGATATATTTATTTGATGCACTGCAAGTCTGTGTACTATGATTAAAATCAAGAAGTACATGGCTGATGCGGTGAAGCGTCATGGAAAATATATCAAGTCACTGCGATCCTATCATAGTGGTGAGTACCTTTTAAGATAGTTTAAGAGCTATTAATCAGAGGTTGGGATTGAATCCCAAGTTGTCAACACCGGGCAAATCCTAGCTGAATGATGTGGCGGAAAGAAGGAATATGACTCTTATGATAATGGTTAGATAGATGATGAATTATTTGAAATTACTAAATTCATTTTATGGGTAAGCCCTAGAAACAACATGTCAAATTAATGTTTGTGGGATATCCTAGAAAAATGAAGGGTGGTTTATTTAATAGTCCAAAAAGATCAGAAAGTGGTTGTTAACACGGACACTAGGTTTTTGGAGAAGGACTATGTAATAAATCACAAAACCATGTTTAAAATGTTCTAAAAAGTGTGAGAAAGGAAACACAAATTTTAGTACCAATTGTACAAGAGGATATACCACAAGTAAAACTGCATCACGTGTCACGTCTGATACACAATTGCATATAGTGCCTTGTCGTAGTGGGAGAGTTGTTTCATAACACGATAGATTTATGTTTTGGAAAAGTCGTGAGACTTGGTCACTAGTAAACATGAAATCGGCCCATGGACACGACGAATCACTACAAGATCGAAATCGAAATCTTAGTAAGTTGCAATGAATTTTTGAAATAAAATCAATGGATTATTTATCAAATCTGGGAGCTTGTATTACCACTAAATGGCGTAAAAACCATTGGAAGTGCTCATATAAATTAAAAAGAGGATCACATAGTAAGGTGGAAGTCTTTGAAGCAAAGCTTGATGCGAGGGGAAACCTGTTCGCCGGTGGCTATGCCTATGTCGATCCGGATTATTTTATTCATTGCCACTCATATTTATTATGAGGTAAAGCAAATAGATGTCAAGACAACTTTTCTTATTGAAAGTCTTGAGGAAAACATCTATGTGAAGCAACCAGAGGGATTCATTGCAAAAGGCTAAGAGCAATTTTGAGTGTAAGCTTAAAAGTGTCCATCGATGGACTAAAGCAAGCTTCAAGATCATGAAACATTTGTTTTGATTAGGAAATCCAATCATATGGATTTAATCAATGCTCGAATGGGTCTGGTGTATTAATTAGAGTGACAGAAACGTGGTGGTATTTCTTGTATGTACGTAGATGGTATCTTGCTCATTGGAGACAATGAAAGAGTATTGTCAAGCATATGGGTATGGTTAATAAAGCAGTATGAAACGAAGGACTTAAGAAAAGCAAAATATATTCCTGTGATCTTGGTAATAAGGATCACAAGAAAGGATGTTCTGCTTATCTCAAGCTTCGTATAAAAGATACAATTCTTACTTGGTTTAGCATGTGACTTTATCTAAGAATTTGTATCTTAAGACACAAAAGAAGATAAAATAGATAAAAGCGGTTCCCTATGCTTCGGCAATAAGGAAGCTTAATCTATGGAATGCTATGCACGAGATTAGACATCTTTTTGCCAATGGCATAGTCAGTGGGTATGAAAGTAACCTGGAACAAGAATATTGAATTGTGGCAAGACATATTTGAAGTTCCTGAGAAGGACTAAAAATTATATCTAAGCTTACCTGACATATTCATTACCTCTTGACGGTTACATAGATTTAGTTTTACAAATCATGGGGATGGTAGTAAATCCACCTCAAGGTTATGTGTTTAAATTGGGAAGTAGATCCATAGTATGGATGAATGTTATATAGAAATATATTTCGGATTCAACCATGCAAAAAGGATGATATTGGAGCCTTGCTGCAGCCAAAGTATCTGTATGGTTCTAGAAATTTCATAATGAACTTAGATGTGATTCTGAGTTTACCCAAGGTCATCACAATTTATTGTGATAAGAATGGTGCAGTTGCAAACTTTAAAGGATTCACGAGTCCATAAAACACTTAAAAACATTGAGAGCCAGTACTACCAGATATGAGAAATCATATGATGAGGGGAAGGTTGTTGTCTTCTAGATTGCATCGGATGGTAACCTAGTAAATCCTCTTACAAGGGCCTTAAGGCGAAAGTTTTGATGGTCAAGTAGTGGGAGTGGGAATCAGATGTATGGCAGCAGATATGGAAGCATAGTCTTTTAGTATTAGCGAGAGATTGTTGGATTGTATATTAAAAGTGTAGTTTTTTATATGATCAATGTTTTGACAACATTTGAAATGAGAATCATGTGATCAAACGTTTGCAATAATGTTGTTGCGAAAGTCTATTTACTTTATACTATAGATAATTTGGTGTGCGGCATCACACGGAAGATCATATTATCGATCCTTATAAAGTTTAAACAGATATTCACAACCGAGATAGAAGGGGACTATCTATAGGTATGGTTGTAGTATGATTTGGCATTAGTCTTTCTTGATAAAGAAATTGCACTAGTGCACTATGTGTATTGAATAGGACCGCCTTTGAGATCGTTCGGTTTATACTGACTATATAATAGAACTTGATCTCTATTTTTATGGAAGTTCATACTCTTAATCCCTATACAATAACCCCAGCAGGTAAGCTAGTATTTATTTTCTTGATTCATCAATGGGTGAGATTTAATTATTAAATCAATATGCTCAGTGAGTTAGGAGATAGTGTTGTCTCTATGGTGTGCTGTTGATTGTAGAATAAATTTGTGTCCTAACGGAATTAGTTGATGATGTCTCCTTAAGGAGCTCATAATGATTATCATGTAAACCCTACATGTGGATTTATTCTGGCATGATAATAAGGTTAAGTGGTACTACTCTCGGTAAATATATTAATTAATGGAGTTGTCAGTAACTTAATTAATTAATGGGCATTGAATCTTAAACACGGGGAGACTAACAGACTCATAATAAGAAGGAGCTCATAACGTAATTCGGGATTAGGGTGGCAGTGCAATAATATTTCTTTAGTGGACTGATTTATTATTATTGGACTTAAGTATAAGTTTTGGGCTAAACTTGGATGCTTAAGCCTAATAGGAGGCCCAAACCCTAATTTCTCCTCCTGGTCCCTGTTGTTGCCTATAAATAGCCAATCTCAGCAGTCCGGTAAACTGTATCACATGCATAAAATTGTGAAAAGCATATTAGGATTGTAGATTCAGATAGTCTTGCAGATCGTTGCCCACACAACGTAAAGACGTGGATTAGAGATACAATAGAAGATCGGAAGGTCGTTTGTTCCTGCTGCTGATGATCAACCTCTACATCAACCCTGGTGAAAGGTAATTTAATTCTGCTCTTATGCTTTCGCTGCAGTATAATTGTATGGAACCCTAACAGTTCACGCTAACCTAAAGATCCAAAGGCCAACACTCTTATTAACATGATAGAAAATTCTTTGGGGAATTTTGGAGATCCTCAACAACAACTAAATAAGTTCCTTGGTTATGCAAGTAAACAAAAGAGTGCAGGAACTCATGAGGATACAAGGAAGATCGTATTATTTAATTTCTCACTTACTGAAAGAGCGAGAGATTGGTATGACAATCTTAGTGCTGCAGACTGCACTACATGGGACTGGCTGAAGATGAAATTCTTGGAGAGATACATGCCACCTTCCAAGATGTTTAAAA
The DNA here is from genome assembly GCA_023678885.1 of Pogostemon cablin. Taxonomy (NCBI): domain Eukaryota; kingdom Viridiplantae; phylum Streptophyta; class Magnoliopsida; order Lamiales; family Lamiaceae; genus Pogostemon; species Pogostemon cablin. The sequence continues at coordinate 6,605,104 of CM042954.1, forward strand.
TAAAGCAAGATATTCATCAATTCGTGATCAATCAAGGAGAGAAGTTCCATGAGGCTTGGGATGGATTCAAGGACATGCTTAGAAGGTCTCCACAACATGGGTTATCAAAAGCTCAATATATCAGCGTTTTCTGCAACAGATTGGATTGTGATTCTCGTGTTCTACTTGATGCTTCATCAAGTGGAGCATTACTTGCGAAGCCACCCGTTGAAGCCAAAAAGCTCTTTGAGTATATTTTGATAAATTCAAGAGATTAGCCTACTAATAGGATGAGGGACACCTATGTACTTGGAAAGGTGGCACAGTTTGAGCACATTATGGTGAATTTGAGTAGAAAAGATGAGATCGTCTCTAGCTTGGCCAATATCAACAAGCTACTTGAATCCCAACATAAGCAGATTACAGAGTTATCACAGAGAGTACCAATGTTGCAGCAGCAGGATGTTGGTGAAGAGAGATCGATCCACGAGGAATTAGAAGAGGCGATCTATGCCATGGGACAAAGTATTCAAGGTACTAGCTAGGTATCAAAATCAAAGAAACAAAAATTACCAAGGGAACTACAACAATCGTGGTCCCTCTGGTAATTATCAAAACCAAAGGAGGACAGAATTTTCATGGAGCAATTCGAATGCAGCAATTCAACCTCCTATTGGTGTTGATCCTGGTGCTAAGATCAAAGAAGGAAAACCTGGTTTGGAGGATACAGTGAACCGTTATGTGGCTAGGAATGATGCACGCGTGGTTCATTTGGAAGCAAAGATAGATTCAAATCATGATGAGTTATCCAAGCAGATGAAAGTCCTTACTCTGTTGATGGGAGAGATGGTGGAGAATGTTAACAAGTTGACACAAATAATTGAGAAGGGAAAGTATCCATCTCAAAGCATAATGAACCCAAAATCTTGTAGTGCCTTCACTTTGAGGTCAGGAACGCAATATGAAAGTCCAATGCTACCAGTCGGATAGAGTGTCTCTACTCGAACAAATTCCTTGGTCGAGCAATGGTCGAGCAATACTTTTAAGAGCTGAAAAATCACGATCAGTTTACAGATACTCGCTCGACCAAAATGGAGTTGTTCGACCAGACCATTCTGGTCGAGCTGAGGTCAAGCGGATACCTGTAGGCTGAACAGTCGTATTCCGATTACAGGGACCTTGCTCGACAGACCATTCTAGTCGAGCTAAGGTCGAGCAAGGTTGTTCGACTCCATTTTTTGTACAGGACGTTACACATGTTGTTTAGAATACTCCAGTACCATCACAAGAGCAGAATACTGAGTAGATAATGGAGAAGAAGTGGGAAAGAGCCAAGAGATTGAGAGCCGAGAAGGACAAGGATATTGAATGTGATGAGTGGGGAATCCATAAAACAAAGATACCTACTCCATTTCCTTTGAGGTTAGTTAAGAAGGGATTGGAAGATAAGTTCAACAGATTCCAAGATATCGTGAACAAGATAAGCTTGAACATTCCTTTCTCCAAAGCAATCATGGAGATGTCTTACTATGCTTGATTCTTAAAGGTTATCACATTGAAGAAGAGGATCTTGAACGAAGTTGAGACTGTTAATCTTTCTGAGAACTGCAGCTCGATCATTCAGAGGACCTGCCAGTGAAGTTGAAGGATCTGGGAAGATTCACTATTCTATGTGAAATTGGAAAGGGACTAGCACGAAAAGCTTTGTGCGATCTTGGTGCAAGCATCAACTTGATGCCCTTGTCTATATTCAAGTAGCTAAGTTTGGGGGAGCTTGCTCCCACAACAGTGGCTCTACAATTAGCGGATAGGTCCATGACCTTTCCGAAGGGTGTTATTGAAGATGTGCTTATGAAAGTAGAGAAGCTCGTCTTTTCTGTGGATTTTCTTGTGTTAGAGATGGAAGATGATAAGGATAATGTCCCTCTTATCTTAAGGAGACCATTACTTGCCACTGCTGGAGCTATAATCAATGTCTAAAAGGGGGATCTTAGACTGCGAATGGATAAAAAAGAGGTTCTGTTCAACCTCGACAAAGCAATGAGATTCCTATGGAGACACAGAGCTACAGCGTTGATGTGGTGGAGGAGATCATGGAGGAAGACATTTCCTTAATCCTTTCAAAGGATCCCATAGAGACATGCTTGGTGGAATCTCTTACTTTTCCCACCACGGAGCTAGATGAGCTCTCCAATGGGGTATGTATTGAATTTCTTGAAATTTACTTGCTTTGGGTGATGATAGGTATGAACCAAAGAGGACCAAGTTTGAAGAGGCTAAGTGGACTAGGCAGTACCTACCATTGGATAGAGAGGGCACACCGAAGGAAAAAAAGAAGGAAGATTGAAGCCACTACCGGAACATTTGAAGTATACATACTTAGGTGATTATGAGACATATCCGGTAATTGTATCTTCTGTTGGAATGTATACTAAAAGCCTAGCTTTAGTATGAACAATGTTTTAACATTATTTGAAATGAGAATCATTGATCAAATGATTGCGTTTTATAATTTATTTATATGTCTGATGCAATAGTCCACTTACTTTACACTGTAGATAATTTGTTGTGCGACAACACGCAGAAGATCATATTATCGGTTGCCTTATAAAGTATAAACAGATGCTCATAACAGAGATAGACGAAGACTATCTATCGGGATGGTTGTAGTGTGATTTGGTATTAGTTTGTCTTGACTATAAAATCATATTAATATGCTTTGTGTGTATTGAGCAGGACCGCTTGAGATCGTTCAACTTATACTGACTCTATAGGAGAACTTGATCTCTGTTATTATGGATATTGGTGCTCTTAATCCATATATAATAACTTTGATACATAAGCCAGTATGTATTTCTTTGATTCATCAATGGCTGAGATTTACATGTATTAAATCAACAAACTCGGTGAGTTGGGAAATAGTGCTGTCTCTATGGTGTGTTGTTTATTATAGAAGGAATCTGTGTCCTATTAAATAGGTTGATTATGTCCTCTTGTGGAGCTCATAAGGATTATCATGTAACCTTGCAGGTGGATTTATTCCGGCATGATAATGAGGTTGAGTGGTACTACTCTCGGATGAGAAATTAATTAATGGAGTTGTCATTAACTTAATTAATTAATAGCATTGTATATCTTAAACATGAGGAGAGTAACGGGCTCATAATAAGAAGGAGCCAATAACTTAATTTGGGATAAGAGCAGTAGTGCAGTAATAATGTTTTAGTGGACTATATTATTATTATTGGACTTAAGTATAAGTTTTAGCCTAAACTTGGATACTTAAGCCCAATGGAGGCCAGACTCTAATTTCTCCTCCTGGTCCCTGTTGTAGCCCATATATAAGTCATCTTAGTGATCCAAAAACCCTAATGACTACGCCTAACACACGTGAGTTTTGAGGGAGGATTACAGAATGAGAGGATCTTTAAGATCGTCGCCCACACGACGTCAAGATTGGACTTGGGAATACAACAGAAGATCAAGAGGTTGTTTTTAACAACCTGATCGTCAACTTTCATGATTTTTCTGTAATCGTGTGACACTCAAAACTGGTTGTATGATAATTCTTAGAAAGCCACGGAATAGAGGATCGTTTTGGCGTAAAAATTACTCAAATCGGAGATTGGATGAGGAAGTTATGCTCAAAATTGTGAGGCTGCGCATGCTATCAGCGAGAATTTCTCTTCTTCAACATACCCTGGTGAAAGGTACTATGTTTCTATGTTTTTGCTTTCGCTGATTTAGAAACGTATGGAACTCTAACTGTTCACGTTAACCAAATGGTCGAACGCCAACATTTTCTTCCCTTACTGATGATCAACTTGAAGAGTTGTTAGATGTGCTTAGGAAGTATAAGTTTGCGATATGATGTTCTCTTGATGATTTGAAAGGTAATAATCTATCGTATTGCATGCATATGATAAGGTTGCTAGATGAAGCTAAGGGATGTATTCAGAATTAGCGGAGGGTTAACCCCACGATTCAAGAAGTGATTAGGAAGCAAATCCTAACGTGGTTAGATGCAAGAATTATTTATCCAATTAGTGATAGTCCCCATGTGAGTCCATTGCATGTTATAGCTAAGAAGGGGGCATGACTATCGTGAAAGCTGATGATGGAGAGACGTTAGCCACTAGAATTCCAGTGGGATGACGTGTGTGTACGGATTACAAGAAACTAAATGAAAATACATGCAAAGACCATTTCCCTCTTCCATTCATGGATCAAATGTTAGATCGTCTTGCAGGGTATGAGTTTTATTATTTCTTGGATGGGTACTCGGGTTATAATCAAATCATGATTGCACTCAAAGATCAGGAAAATACTACTTTTACTTGCCCTTATGGAACCTTTGCCTTTAGGAAGATGCCTTTTGAATTGTGTAATGCACCTGCTACTTTTCAAAGGTGCATAATGACCATATTTGATGGGTTGATAGAAAAGATCATGGAGGTGTTTATTGATGATTTTTCTGTGTTTGGTTCCTCCTTTGATATTTGTTTGTCTAACCTATCTACTATTTTGAAGAGATGTCAACAAACTAATCTTGTCTTTAATTGAGAGAAATGTCACTTCATGGTGAAAGATGGGATTGTTTTGGGGCGTCATGTCGATAGAGCCAAGGTGGTGGCCATTGACAAGCTTCCACCACCTACTAATGAGAAGGGAGTGCGGTCCTTCCTTGGACACGCCAGATTTTATAGAAGATTTATCAAAGACTTCTCGAAATACTCCAATCCTCTATCTCACTTACTTGAAAAGGATGTTCCTTTTAATTTTGATGATGGAGGCACTTATAACTGCGCCTATCTTGATCGCACCGGATTGGACTTAACAGTTTGTATTTATGTGTGATGCAAGTGATTTAGCACTTGGAGTGGTGCTCAGGCAGTTGAGAGAGAAAAAATTCTGCGCCATCTACTATGCGGGAGTAAGACTTTTGATGCAGCACAAAAGAACTAAATTATCACCGAAAAAGGAGTTTCTAGCTATTGTGTATTCATTCAACAATTTTCGACAGTATTTGGTGCGAATGAAGACCATAGTGTACATGGATCATTTTGCGATCTGGTACTTGATGGAGAAGAAGGAAGCGAAGCCAAGGATCATTAGATGGATCATTCTTCTGCAAGAGTTTGATATGGAGATCCGAGATAAGAAAGGAACGGAGAATGTTCTAGCGTTTCACCTATCAAGGTTAGAGACAAGGGAGCATTGTGATGACTCTTTCGAATATATTGAAGAGATGTTCCCTCATGAGAAGATTATGGCGGTGTTTGCTGAAGGAGTGGTGAAAGCTTGTGTAGTCGTTGCTCAAGGAATGGATCCAAGGTACGCTGATTATGTCAATTACATTGTATCCGGTGAAATTCCTAAAGGTCTCAATAGGTATTAACTTGCTAAGTTTAAGAGAGATGTTGGAACTTTCATATGGTATGATCCGTTTGTGTACAAGATTTGTATGGATTCTATCATCCGTAGGTGTGTACCCGAGATGGATATGGAGAGTGTTCTTGATAATTGTCATGCACAACCTAACAGAGGGCACTTTGGAGCCCAAAAGACGCAGCGAAGGTACTTCAATCCACTTTGTATTGGCCTATCTTGGTTAAAGATTGTGAATCCTATGTAGCGACATGCGATAGATGTCAAAGGATGGGAAACATAAGTAAAAGGGATGAGATGCTACTTTAGCCAAACATTATAGTAGAGATATTCGATGTATGGGGGATCGATTTTATTGTGCCTTTTCCACCCATCTAATGGATTTCTCTAAATCCTTCTTGTTGTGGATTATGTTTCTAAGTGGGTGGAAGCAATTCCAACTCGCATGAATGATGCTAAGATTGTGTTGTCATTCTTGAAGAAGCATATTTTTGCCCGCTATGGAGTTCCTAGAGCACTTGTGGGTGATGGAGGTACACACTTCGTCAATAGGTTGATTGAAAGAGTTCTCAAGGAGTATGGTGTTAAGTATAGGATTACTACACCCTATCATCCACAAGCGAATGGGCAAGCCGAAGTCTCTAACCGCCAAGTAAAGCAAATCCTAGAGAAGGTGGTCGAAACCAATAGAAAAGATTGGGTAATGAAGCTCGATGATGTTTTGTAGGGGTTCTAGACTTCATACAAGATTGTGCTAGACATGTCACCTTATCAAATTGTCTTTGGGAAGCCATGCCACTTACCCGTAGAGTTACAACATATGTCTTTTTGGGACGTGAGAAGTATGAACACTATGCCAAAACTGTGGAATAACAACGCTGGAATAACAACTGAGAATACAAAATCCGTTGTTATAAGAGCAAAAAAGGGTGAAAACAAGTTTCCGTTGTTATAGCTTTAAAAAAGCGCACATTAACAACGGGTATTTTCTTCCGGTGTTATAAGCCCGTTGTTAATGTACTTTTTATTTTATTTTTAATTAAATTAAATTTAATTTTTTTATAGGTATAAATTTTGGACTTAGAATATTTTTTTCTTCTAAGCCCCAGCTGAGATACGCCATTGAACTTTCTTTCTTCCTAAGCCCTAGCTGAGATTCGCGACTGAACCCCCTTCCTTCGAAGACCGCCGATTAGGTACCTCCATCCCTAGTCGGAGACTACTAACAGCAACCGCCCGATTCTTCGATGGCTTAAACAAACAACCCTTGCAGAGAGCGACATGAACTCCCCTTTTTTCACCGACGAAGTATTTCTTCCTAGCCAGAGAAGACCGATGGTGCAGAAGAGACGATCGACGGCCACGACGCGATGCTTCGCTAGGGCTTCTGAAATCAAATGACGACACTTTGCTCGATGAAGTAACATCAGCGTCTCAACCCTCTGCTCGCGGTCATCTTTCTTAGCGCTCGCGATCATTCTTTTCTTGTATCGCCACCAGAAATTATGAATTAGTATCGAATTCTCGCCCTCAAACCATCCTTACTCGCTAAGTATGTTCTTCACATTCACCTATAAAATAATTTCCAATTTTTTAAAAAATGAATTCGTTGTTCTTTCAATCTATTTGAATATTGTTAAATCATGATTCATTTTTCTGATGCACCTTTTTTATTTGTTGTTTGTGATATACTCTACTGTACAATGAAAAAGTACATATAATACATGTTCGTGTAATAGTTAACTTCCTTTTGAAAATTTTAGAGATTTGGGTGTATTTAATTTTTCTATATTGATTTAATATTATAACTTAGGCTAATGGTTTTTTTTTTTTTCACATATATTTTAACTCTATTACTTGAGCTTGGGATGCATTTCATAATATTATTTACTTTTCATTTCTGGAAAGTAAATATTGCTAAATTCTTTTATGTTTGCATTTACATCTTGCTTTCTTGACTTTCTACATTTAATAGCTAGATGAGCATTCCCATATCAGGTTTATAAACACATAGTTTAAGCGTATTAATCTTATAGGTATCATCCTTTATTAATTAATGCTATCAACTTTTAACTTATTGGGAAAGTTACTCTTCTCTGAAAATTGGTATAACTGAATGTCTTACATTAAATGTGTTTTATTTGGCTCTATTAATGAGTTAGTTTCATTTATATAAACATGGACAAGGAGAGAGAGAGCTATGTATTTAGATCTTCCTATGATTCGACACTTGGGATTGGTGATCCATTCTAATGCACTATACTTTATGAAAGATGCTTACTTGCAAAGGTTATATTTAATCCCTTTGAAAAAAAAAAAGGCACTCTCTTCCTATAATTCTTTCTCATTGCAAGTATTTAAAGTGTTTTGTAGAGGTTCTTGCTTTCCAAATACTCCCTTTGTAAAATTTTCTCATTGACAAATTCAAGTAATGCACTCTCTAAGTAAGTGCTTATTCTCAAATTACGATTTGTGTCATACGTTTTAGTGGATTACATTTAAATATTACCCCACATTTTGCTGCAGGTGTTATCCACTTAGCTACGCAGGTATGAGGGGGCCAATTTTGTTCTGGAAAAGGTGGAGCAAGACAAAACAGAGGCACAGAGCACATGTAGATTGATAAGAAGGTAAATGAAGTTTGGAACAAGTATAATGAGTTCATAGAATTGGTATATTCTTTGATAAATGTATAATTTGTATACTTAGAGTTCTAGCCTTCTTGGTAATTAATATTTCAGAATAGGGTGAACTATCAGCAATAAGATATATTGAGCATTGTCCTTGGTTTTCAGCTGATTTTTTATAATTTTGGATTATAGAGACTTGGATATGTTTGACCTTTAGGAATGTGTTGTGCTTCCAGGTTTTGTTTCCCTTCTCTTTTATAAATAAATTAGCCTTGAATTTCTATCAAGTTTATGCATCACTCAATTTTCTGCTCATTTTCTTACTTAAGTTCTTTACTTACTCTTGAAATTCATGTTTGTTTTATCATAGAAATTGTCTATAATGATATGTTGAGTTTGTAATTAATTCTTGGCATGTTTCTAATTTGGCGGTTACTATTTCTGTTTGTGTGGATTGGGTTATTATAGGAGATATCTTTAATATTTTTTCTCTCTCTAAAGTTCTAACAAAAAGCTTGATTAAGTTGCATGTTTTTAATGACAAATTGGCGTATAATTTTCAAGTGAGGAAGTTCAAGGACATCCCTGCCCAGCTAGAGCTATAAAAGCAAATAAACAAGCAGGTATATTAATGTATACAATCTTGGGAATATTAAATAGTACAAAAATTTTCGTTTAGTATTCTCTTGTTTTTTGTACTCTTTGCATGTTCTGCATCTTGGCCTTAGGGTGAGATAACAGTAGATTAAATTTGGAATATTTACAACAGTTCACCTCGAGTACCTCAAATATCCTCTCATTCTGTTGAACTCTGAATTTTATGAAGTATTTCTTTAATTTCTATTACCAAAATATCTACTCCCACTTCAATTTTTATTTAACTATGACACTCTCCTCCTCACCTAGCCATTACTAATCAGGGAACAGAATCCTACTTTGAGCTTATATAGCACCATATGACTGCAAGTAAAGGTATAATGAAAACAATTGAAGTTATCAATTGTAGTGCCATTCTAATCCAAATTTTGTTAAGACCAAAGCCTAATATAAAAAAATTTAGTTGATATCTTTGTTACCTTGTTCTTCTATTTCTTTATTAAGAGTTTAAAATCTGAAATATGTGTTGTATTTATATAGGTTTGACTTCTATGGGCAACATCTCGGAAGAACAATTTCGAAATCCACATTGCATCAACCGGGATGCAACAGGCTGCTAGTGGGCGATTTGGGTGAGTAATTAGTCTTGTGTGTAGAGTGAAGTTATGATGTGTTTATTTACTTTGCTACTAGTTTTCTTATTATAATATAGTTATCTGATTTTAAATGAGAGTCTAAGTGTAGGATAAGTTTTTAGAAATACTTTTAATTGGCATTCTATTTTCTTCAGAAGCAGGCATTTCGCCATTAGTATGCTATGAGTTCTCGAATGAAAAATAACTGAGAAAACTAAATAATGTTGCAATTGTGATGAAATCTGCTTCTTGCTGTCATATTAGTTTTTAAATTATAAGAACTTTACTTGGTACCAATATTTTTTGCTGAAAGTGTGGGTTCTTTACAGATTTTATTGCGGAATTAATTCTCATTACTCCCTGTTTCGTATTGCTTTCAGTTGCTGGGACAGTGGACATCAGTGTATTTTTGTCACTGGAAGTAACAAAAGCTTTTGATTTTCAGTTACTAACTAATGCATTTTTTACTTTAATTTCTAGAATAATATGAAAAAATAATACGATTTTAAGAGTTATTGGAATTGATTAGTAGTTTAACAGGACAGAGACATTATTTATTTAATGTCGCAGCAGCTAGATTTATTCTTAAATGCTGCAAGAGAATTTGTAGAGGAAAGAAAAGATGCATTTTAGAATCTGAACATATATCATACTCGTCTTTCCATCTGTACATAGAAAAGATGCATTTTAGAATCTGAACTTATATTATGAACGAAGAAAATTCTTATATCTGCCTTTCTATCTGCTTGTCTTTAGTATGTTGGTATGAATTATATTCAGAATTTTTAAGGGAAATGCTACTTGAATCAGAAGAGTTCATCATTTCCAAGGTTCAATTTTTAGTGTTAATGTCAAGATTCATATGCTAATGTATCACATGTTTATTGATGAAGATTATTAGCTGAAACTTTACTTATTTTCTCTCTTCATCAGACGAAAGAATGACAGCCTACTTTAATAAGGTGGGCTGGCCGGACAATGCACCGAAGAAGACTGAAGAAGAAAGGAAGAAGTTTACAGCATCGCTTCACAAGCGAAAAACCAAACTATATATGGCACTCATTGAGAAGTTGCTGCCTCTTCTACCTGGTGTGGCAAAGTAAGCTTCTTTATGATTTTTGTTCTCGATTTCATCGTGTTCTGTACTCAGTTATGGAAATTACCGTGAAACAGTTTAAGTTTTTCTCAAAATTAGGATCATTTTTTTTTCTATGTTTATTCTAGTTTGAGCATTTTTGCATTTGAATTCCTAGAAGTTTTTTTTTTCTCTTTTTCTTTTATATCTCTTTTTTATGGAGATTTCTTGGTTTATTAAATAATCTTCTCTTTGGACATGCTGAATCATCTGATAGAATCACTATTGACTCACCTTTCTTATGCACTAATTGATTTCACATTGCAGTTATGGATATGAGAGGCTGAGCTTTTATGCTCTCATTTTCTTATATATCCTTTGTGCATACAGAAATTTAATACAGAAAATTTCTTAAGTATGGGACTTTTCTTAACTGATTAAATAATTTCTTTGATAATAAATTGAAAGAACTAGGCGGTGTTTGAAGCTCAACCAGAATGTACGAATTGAGCAAAATATAAGTATTGGTGTTAACGTTCTTATTATGCTACTGCAATATGTTTCAGCTATATATCTTTGTTGTCAATCCTGTTTTTAAGTTTTACGTAGTTAGTAGCAGGTAGTTTGATGGCACTATATGTTTGTTTTCTGTCTTAGCCTTTGGCTTGTATGGGTGCTTGTGTTGCAGGATTTGATGCAGTGGAAAAGAATATCAAGATTGCTCAGCTTCATGCGGTGAGTTACATCATAGAAGAAATTTTAAGTAATCAAGAAATTCAGCATACATGCATCTTTTAACAGCAATCTGAAATTCATTGTCAGGAAATGATTATGGTAACATGTTCTAAGAAAAAAGATGCTGAGTTAATTTGAGCATAATAATGACCTTGGTAACAACCAAACCCATCATCTGATGTACGTTTGCACTTTTGCATGTGTGAGGAAGTATTTTCTGAAGTTCATGATATGCTAAAGCTGCTATTCTTGTGCTGGAATGTGGTGATTAATGGGTGGTCCAGTTATAACTTGGATCAAATTGGACCCATGAATCACATTAAATTAGTGCATTATATTTATAACTACTATAAATTTTAAATGCAAGGTAAAAACTAAATATGAATAGAACAAAATTTTTGGGACTACTTGTGATTGCTTATGGACAAACGATTGCTCGACACTCTTTTTTATGTTTATTGCCATCGTTTTCCTTAGTTCACATCATTCACATGCTTAATTCATGTACACAATAATCAGTTAAATGTTTTCTGTCTCACAATCTGCTGCTCCCGACTTGGTTTTTGACAGAGCAAACTGATCTCAGGCTTAACAGGAAAGATGATCAGTTTCAATTATAAGCCAAACGATATTCTTTTTAATCATGTCCTGATGGACGGGTGATTGTAGATTTCTTTACTTGATTAACTATATCGTTGAAGGTTAGCATATCCTTGAGTTGTTAATACAAAATTAAAGTCTTTACACATGATGCCCTTGTTTGTAGCTCATTCAATGCCCTTGTTTGTAGCTCATTCTTAGTACGCTATCTGCTGTTTTTTAATGGTGAATATTTAAAATAAACTGCTAGGATATAATTTATCTATTCTTGAGATAACCTTTTCGGCTTACAATTGAAAAATAGCAAACTGTGAAATTTCTTTGTTTCTTATTTAATAGGTTCATTTTAAGCATTTCTAATTTCCTTTTTTTAATTTAATAGCTACGTCTTGCTATAGGTAACTCTTTAGATTTATATCATCTATCATGACTTTGAATTAACTGAATTTGTAATACAAGAATAAATTCAGGAGTTCATCAAAAAGTTTTAAGGCAATGGAAATCTGATAGAAATTATCCTAGTATTAACCTTTGCTAGACTTGGTGGTTAGTTTTTAAGAAAGTACCTGTATTTTTCTTTACTAGGATAGAACATTGTTGAAGTATTTTTTGTTATATCTTTGACAAGATTTATCTTGTCTATTTTGTTGTTCTATTGGTCGCTATGAACATTTCCTAATAGACTTCATATTAATGCTTACTATGTTGGTCCTTTTTTAGATTATTAATCTTTTTGCAGTGGCAATGCCGATTACACAATGGACATGCACTAGAAAGATCAAATTCATGATAGTTCCGTTTCTATGATGCAGCATAAACATTTTTTTTTTATGGGGTTTATTTTTTAGTATGAAGCAAAAAATTCAAGCTAAGCTACATTTTGATATATTTCTCTTGTACTTTATAATTGTTGTTTGTGAATTGTATTAGTGTGATGCTAATGAGATTGCAATTTAGACTTTGGGATGTTATATTCAATTATACTGATGTTGATATTTAGTATATAGAGTTTCCTTTGTTAAATTTGAATGGATTAATTTTCAAAGATCATGGTTATTTTATTTTATATTTAATTATTTAGTAGATAAATAAATTATTATAACAACGGCGGGGATTAACTGTTGTAAAACAAAGTATCAACAACGGTGATGTTATCAAATACAACGGGGATTTACCATTGTAAAAGGAAGCTACGACAATGGGGATACCCCTTGGTTAACAGTTGCTTTGTTTTAACGAATACACAAATAACAATTGGAAAATTGCCTACAACAACGGCGATTCACCGTTGTTAAAGAATAGCTATGACAATGGGGATACACCGTTGTTAAAAGTGTGGAACCTTTAACAACTTTCGGATCAACAACGGAGATAGGAGGGCTATGACGATAGGGAATACCTGTTGTCTTAGATAGCTACAACGGAGATGTTACTAAAAACAACGGGGATACTCCGTTATGAAAGAGTAGCTACAACAACGGTTTGAATACCGTTGTTAAAAGTTTGGAGCCTTTAACAACTCCCGGATTGACAACGGAGCTTTAGGGATACGACAACAGGGATTTCCCGTTGTCATAGAAAGCTACAACAACGGGGATTCCCCGTTGTTAAAACATATTTTGGTAAACAACACTAGTTTTAACAACGGATTTTCAAAGCTACGACAACGGGGATACCCCGTTGTTAAAGATGTTCTACAACAACGGTTCATTTACCATGGTTAAAAGTCTGGGCCTTTAAAAACTGCCGGGTTAACAACGGAGTTGGAAGGGCTACGACAACGGGGATTCCCCGTTGTCTTTCCACAGTTTTGGCATAGTGGAACTTGTCTCTTAATGAGCAAAAGGAGTTGAGGATGACTCACATCAATCAATTAGATGAGTTTAAAAATTAAGCTTTTAAGAACTCGGTGATCTACAAGGAGAGGTTGAAGAAGTGGCATTACTCGAAGATCACTTTCAAGGAGTTCAAACAAGGTGATGCGGTATTACTCTTTAACTCTCGTTTGAAGCTTTTTTCAAGAAAATTAAATTCAAAGTGGACAAGACCATTCCTGATCCATAGAGCTTGCGGAGGGGGGAGTTTTGAGATAATTGGCAAAACGGAGATATCATTGCGGCAAATGGGCATCGTTTGAAGCACTTCAAGTCACCGGATGAAGCTCGCGTTGTTTTCATTGACACCTTGCATTGAGTTAGTACCATCGTGACTCTCCTACGTTAAACATGAGCGCTTGTTGGGGGCTTTCCCTCCTGTTTTATTGCTTTATTTATTTCGTGTGAGTAAAAAAATTGTATATTTAAAGTGCTTACTATTCGGAATTACATCTCTTTGCAAACTTAGTTTCAACTTAAGTTTTACTAAGTTTGGGAAAGGGGGTATCGTCTTTTCTTTGTAACATCTGTTAGGGGAGTTGAATTTTTGAGGTATATTGAAACTTTAATCGGTTTTGATGTGTCGATTTTTTTACAATTTGCCTAATGTTCAGTGGTATTTTATTTTATTTTGTAGTGTGAGCGGAGTTACATACATGATTTATAGAGTCTAAGTTGTGGTTCTCTAGCTATTTTTTAGTTTGATGTGATACTTAATATTGTTTTAGAGTCTGAGTTTTGTAGGAGATGAAGGATATTACAAAAAACGGAGCATCCAAAACTTGCTCAACAAAAAATATCGTCGCTCGACCAAGTCAGTGAGGTCGAGCAACGGTCGAGCGGCATTTCGAAAGGCAGTTCAGATTACAGACAACTTGCTCGACCAAAAGCAGGTTGCTTGACCAGAATATTTTGGTCGAGCAGTGGGCGAGCAAGAATAGGGTAAGTTTTTAGATTATAGAGTGGTCGCTCGACCAAAAGTGTGCCGCTCGACCAATATTTCTTGGTCGAGCGGAGTGCGGAAAATGGTTCAGCTTACAGAGGTCTAGCTTGACCATGCCAAACGTCGCTAGACCATGCCGCTCGACCAGAGCAATGGTGCAGAATCGCAATTTAAGGGTCAATTTTCGTGCTGCATGATCAATTCTCACCATCCTTTCTCGAGCACTCATCTCCAAACTCTTAAGTACACTTTTCTCTTCCCCAACCACACACATTCTACACCAATTTTGGAGGATTCATGTCCAAATTAGGGCTTTTCTACTCAAATTTTGGAATTTCGTTCTCGTCACTTCAGACTTATGGCTCTAGATAAAGGTATGTTTTCTTGAATATTTACCCGTGCATTGAATTGTTCTATATTTAGAGTAGTTGGGTAAGTTGATTAAACATGTTTTTGGTTAGAATTTGAATTTGAATTTGGGTTTTTTGGTTGAAATTTTACATGAATTTGCATGAGTTCAATTTTATGTTAGATTGGTGGAATTTTGTGAAATTGATGATGCATATGTCACGGGCTTGAGTTTATTTGTTGAATTTATGCATGGGCTCGTTGATTTTGAGTGATGATTATAAATAATTAAAATTGTGGAATTGTTGTTGAATGCTTATGAATTATGGTTAGTTGTTGAATATTTTTGGAGTTTATATTGAAGCATGTTGGTATTTGTTGAAATATATTGGAACCATTGGTATTAATTAGGGCTTATGAGATTGATTTCTCCATGATTTAATTTGTTAAGGTTCATTGCTTGAATTTGTGTATACATGTTAAGTTGTGGAGAAGTTGAGGGTTTGAATTGATTGTGCATATGATTTGAAGTCTTGAGTAGAATCTATGTGATCAATAGTCCTCGAATTGGTATACTTGTTTTCTTGCCTATATGTTGTATTGAAATATAATTTTTGTAGGAAAAGCTATTGCTACCCCGTCCAAGAGGAGAGGAACAGGGATATCAAAGAAATGCGAGACGGTAAAGAGGCTAAAGAAAGATAAAAGAATGTCGTATGATTTCGATTTACAGATACCAGAATGGGAAGAAAGAGAGGAGCTGTGGGGAGTAATTTCAAGAAAGATTACTTAGACTCGAATCAGAATGATCAAGCCATGGTGGAGATGAACATCATTGATGACATTAGGTGGATGTTCAACCAAGTAGGAATAAGTGGATTTATAGACTTGAAGAGAGAGACCTACTTCCACATCACGGCTGAGGTGTTATGCACTTTGGAGGTGGTTCGTGGAGAGCATTTTGTTCCGAAGAGCGCTTGGTTTCAGATTGGAGGGCAATTGAGATATATGTACGCTAATGAGTTCAACGGGTTGTTTGGATGCCCGATGGGGGATTTTGACTTAGGAGCATGAGGATTTTAATACAGATGTGTTCTAGAGGTCGATCACGGGATTGCAAGGAGCCTATAATCCTCAAACATCGAAGGCTGCCTCCATTCGCGACCCGATGATCGCTAATATGGACCGGATCCTCGGAAACACCATATTCGCCCGAGCTGAGGGTGGGTGTATTCCGAGAGGGGAGTTGTACGTCTTTTGGTGCATGATGAACATGGTCTACTTCAACCTGGGTGCCTACTTCTTTCAGCAGCTGCAGTGGTTTACTTCACACACTTTTCAGAAGGTCAACATAGGGGGACTGATCACTCCGTTAGCGGAGCACTATAATGTTGATTTGATGGGATATCGGCCGATCCTAGGTGACCTGAATTTGATTATGTTTGCGTGTGTGAGGATGAACTTTGCTCGGTGGAAAGATGACGTATGGATGTTCATCCGAGGAAGTAATCTGATTTCTTTCATGCTTTCTTTATCCCTCATTGATCTCACTTCTGTTCAGATCAATGCAAACTTATTGATGAACACTCCTCCTCATGTCGCGATCTCAGCTACTTGTGTTGGAGATGGAGATTGCGGACGTTAGCTCAGATGCATTTGATGGGATCGACTTAGATCTTGCTATGATTCTCGTACCAGAGGCGGAAGAGTATGAGGAGGACGAGCCATAGCAGCAGCAGTATCAGCCACAACACAACAACCACAGCAGTAGCCGATTCCTGAGGTACACATGGAGATGCCTTATGTTTTTCCGAAGATGGGAGTTCCTCCAATGCAGCCACAACCAGTACCGCAACAGCAGTATAATTTCTGGCAGTCTCAGGATAATTTTTTTATCGAGAGCATTTCAGGATGATGCATGAGCACTTCGCTACCTTGAATGTGAACCAGCAAGAGAAGAACCACCAACTTACTTTAGTGAACACGAACTATGCTGCACTCAAACTTCATTATAGAGGCTATGGATAGGAGGATAGGGGACTTGTACAAGAACTACAAGGCATTGGATAGAAAGGTCGATACCTTGCAAAGAGATTTTGACTATTGATGCAATAAGGATAGTGATGATGATGCTCCTCAGGGGTAGAGTGCGCCAGATTTTTTTTTATCATTGTCAGTTTCCTCCACCTCCCTTCTATTTTTCACTTTACAGGTTAGGTATTACGTGAGTTGTGGTTCGGTTGGGTTGTATGATATTCATGATTGAGTGGTATGTACCGTATTGGTATATTGGTGTTTGATGGATATTTGTTACACTTGATGTGGATTTTGATCAATTAAGTAGAGATGTTGGTAACTTGTGCATGCACATCCATAACATCAATCAATGTAATCAAGTTCAATATAGAAATTGTAACAGTAAGCCCACCTTGTAGCAGTGAAGGCAATGATACGTAACTAGTGATGATGATGATAAAAATGAGTTATGTTATTGCTACATTTCCTTGATGCCTCCATAGATTTGGTCTCTATTTAGCATTCCTAATCATAAGGAGTATATCATAAGAAGTTATGACCTTAACTTCTATGGTAAAAATATAATGTCCTAATCTTGATGATTGTTGATCCTTTAAGGATTTTATATTAAGAATATTTTTTAGGGATATATTCAAATTTGAAGTAGTTGAAGTGAGACCTCATATCATGAATTATGATTAAGAATTGATCTTTGAGTGATATTATATCACGTAATGTTACCCTTTACATAGGTGAACATAATTTCTTTTGTTAATTAACTTTAAGAATGATTCAAATTAAATTTTGAAAAATGACTTCAAGGCTGTAAATTTTGTGTTTGCTAATGATTTCTCAAAATGTGTTAAAAACAATTTAAGTAAAAATTATTTCATAAGTACTAAATTAAGAAATCTCTATCCTCTTAATTATAATTTTTACAAGAAAATAAATCAATGTAACATTTTTATATGAGTTTAGAAAATATTTTAGTAAACATATTTCACTTGGATTGTAGGCAAAAGATCTTGCTACTCAAATGGTCATAAAATGCATAAAGTTCATGACATGTTTACAAAATATAATGCTGCCATAGTTTTGTAAATACACTCTCATACTACTTCATGGATTAAAAATCGGTTTTACATGCATAAAGTACACACATATATGAGCATTTACATGTCTTTCCCTACTCAAAAATCGTATATCTTATTAGTGTAAAAGAGTTGTAAAGTTTCAGCAGTGTTTGTTTGAAATAGTGTGACAGCAGTTTAGAAAATCAACAATATCTCTTAAAATAATGAATAGATTTCAAAGAAATTTTACATGAGTGTAAAGTACTCATAGATGAAAAACTCATATCTCTAGTGGTTTGCTGAAATTCGTTCATATTATATGTGGAATAAAGAGATCAAGTTTAGCTTGTGTTTATCCCATGCATCTGCAACAGTTTGGTAAAATGCCCATAACTTCTATTTGGGTAAATATTTTGCTATGAAATTTTACAGATAGTTAGTTTACTTCATAATTAAATTTTTTAATTCTTTGTGGGTAGCCAAAATCCTAATATAAACCGGTCGTTTTTTAGCTAGAAAAATAGGGACAGATTCTGGAAATTTTGAAGTCTAGTTGCATTTGCTAGAACTTGAGTCATATTTTAGTATGTAAGTTAAAATGTCATTTCTTAAATTAAACAACCTTCAATTTTCACATAATATACACCAAAAATCTACAAAACCATCATGCATTATCTCCTCCCCCTTCTCATTTACATAAATATCATACATATAAGAAATAGTGGAGAAGATTACCTTGAAAGCTTAGAAAAGCTTAAAGTCATGTGGTGGTTTTGATTGTGTTGGAAGGATGATTTCACCACCTCCACTTGGTAGTAGTTTCATGTTTATTGAGACATAAATGTTGAAGTAATGAATGGATGTTGATTTAAGATTAAAAGAAAGTATGAAGATTAATATTGTTATGGATCTACTTACCTTGGTGATGGGATTCTTAAGTAAATCTTTATTTCTTGAGAAGGATGTCTTGAGCAACTTTGAGAGTTGTCTCCAACAATTTTGAAAGATGGTATTTTAATGGAGGGGTGTTATGTGTTGAAAGATACTAACATTGTTGCTAAAAATGTGGAAGAAGAGGGTCTCTTTGATTTTTCTTGGCCTTGGAAATGTGGTTTAAGCCCTACCAATAGAGAAGAGCTTTTCATGGAGGTGAGATAAATTTTGGGCATACGGATGTTGTGTTTTCTTTACACCAACTTAATCACTCATAGTGAAAGAGTTAGCTCTTTTGTCATTTTCCTCTTGTACCTTTTCCATATGTTTTTTATTGTTTGTCTTTTTAGCTATAAATCTCATGATAGATTGCCTACCATTAGTATATGTATAGTGGATCTCATTATGAGATCACATTCTCTCTAGTATACGTAGGTGGCATGGAGAGTGTATCATGTAGAATATGTAGGTTATAAATTGCAATAATGAGTATGAGATAGTGTATTGCATATATATATATATATATATATATATATATATATATATATATGATTTAGCTAGGTTGTGTGTCCTATTTAATAAAATGTGAAAATGTATCATATGAATCATTAGATGTGTGTATACATGTTCCAAATCATTTATAATTGTATGAACAAGAAGATATCCAATTTAATTCCGGTATCAAAATGATTCCGAAAAATATTTAGATTATTGATTAAGTATTCTCCATTCGTATTTATATATATATATATATATTATCGAGCTTTGATTGCACTTTAATAATTAAAGATATATCTGATTCATGTTTTATTAGTGATATATGTCTTGTAATAGTATATTCTTATGACCTCCTATAATAACATTAAATCTATAAATGTTATAGATATTATTTGATTAGCATCAAAATTAAAATTCCTATAATATTTCCTAAAATTAATATCTCTAATTTTAATAAAAGCCTATTTTAGATTGGGGTGTTACACTCCCCCCCCCCCTTAAAATAATTTCCTCCTCGAAATTAAAGTATACAAACCTTTGCTTAAACAATACATAAAGTTCTCCTTCTAATGTAACTCTTTTCCTTTTGACTTAAAAACTTCAACTCATAAACAAGTATAAGGCTTCTACTCTCTTTTCTTTTGATTGCAGTTGTCATGAACTAAGCATTCTTATAGTTAATAACACTTCTCGTGTCAAGCATATAGTACAGAAACTAATATAGTTCCTAACCCATCGATTACTAAGGTTGATTATAGTACTTATTTCCCTTTTGAATTTCTCTTGGACCAATAGTTCAACTCTTTTCAAGCTTTACCTATTCTCATTCATGTACAACATTGATGTTTTACTATATAAAAACTTGTAATCAAAATGGAATTCTAGTTCCAACAATCCTTTCATCCTCTACCATGTATATCCATTTATTTTCTCATAAACAATAAAATTCCATCCTCATATTTAAAGAACTCCGTTCCTTCTCCCTTTTCAATCATAAATGTTTGTAAATCTAACCCTTTAAAGGAGTATTGCTTTCATTCACCTTCATCTTATCCACTATATTTGAACCATCTCGATGATGTTAAACTTTGAGTGATTTTCCATCTTCACTAGCCAAATGAACTTATGTGCCATATTGATTCCTTTTCCATTCATGCTTAGTGCATCGAACAATAAATTTTCTTTCTAAGTTAGTGGTGGATTATAAGATCGTATTATCTTAGAGGCACCAACTAATTTCATTGTCCTTTGTTGTACATTCTACATACAAAAGACAATTTGAACTTTGTCCATGGTCCATGTATTTTGCACACTTCTTATGTTTCTATAGAAGGGTGGCCAAGTAATGAGGGTCGATAACAAAGAAAAAGGAAATGCAACAAAAGATGAGGCTATATATTTTCAAATTCAAAGTTAGGATCAATAACAAAATTAGAATCCTATTCTCAATCCTGATCAATGTTTCATAAAATATCCATGATCTTCCTAAAGTTCATTAAGAAGAAGGTATTAATAAGGACAAAGAGATTCAATGAATGATGAGATTTCCTTCGAACCTCCAAATTAGAAACTTCTAGATTTCTGGACCTGATTTTTAATGGTCATATCTCTTTGAATACTTTGAATATGACAGCCTATAATATATGGTCGGAAAGGTGATCCAGTTGGCTTTCCAATGCCACCAACGATACATTAATCTGAGTCTTGTAGAAAACGTTAACTATGGCAGGTTGAGCGAATTTTGTCCCACATTACCAATATTAGGGTACAAGCCACTAGATATAGCTCAAAACTTAAAACAAAGTAGTTTGGTCCATGAGGTTCAATGTATCGAGTAAAATTAGGTGATTTATCTCCTTTACCTTAAAAGGATTGTGGTCCCTATTATGGTGCATCACAATGAATTTCTTAACCTTATTTGTGATGTTTTTGTAAACTTATATCTACTGATGACTATTAAATCCTTTACATTCCTTTATGGTTGTTGTTTTAATAGGCTAGTTACTTGGAGAATCATATTCCTTAATGAATTTCCAATAGTAATCCAACTAACCTCAAGTAACCTTTTTTTTTGTATACTTTATGTAGTCTTTCAATCATCCACATCTTAAAATCACTTTTTTTTAACCTTTTGACCTCGTATCCTCAAAATGTGTTCCAATAATATAATTTGATCAAGTCAAAACTTACACTCATTGAACACTTTGAATATGACATAAATGTTTCCTTTTTATGGTGTCGAATACTATTCCCCAAAAGTTCCTCATTGTATTTTCCTTATTTGGAAAGTAGATTGAAATACCTTGAATAATCATAGCCTAATCCATGGATCAAATATTCTTCAAAAGATCAAGCTTATAATAGAGACAAAGTTAAGTAAACACTATAAAGTCTTTGTGTCATCTATACTCCATACAAAATATTCATCTCTTTATACTTATTTAGTAATATTCCCTACATTATTCCTAAAACCACTTAATTAGTCAAGAAGATCTTCAATTCTTAGCAATAATACTTGTCCTTGTTGAATGAGCTTGTCTAGTTTCCTTAGTCATATGAAATTTTATATTTCATGAATAACAAAAATTTTTTATAAGGGTATCTTGATCTATTTAACCATACCTTATGTAGTCCTTGAATTGGCCATATAATTCAAGAAAAACTCCATGTCATTCAATAGAGTATTTCCATAAAATAAACGTAAACTCAATTCTCATATCATTGATAAACTTTCTTCCCCATTGAGTGTAACACTAGGAAACTCTTCTAAAATTGCACCATTCCTAGTTGTGTTTTCTAAGCACAACACGACTTTTACATATGTGATGATCTTATTCAAAATTAATATTTATAAAAAGTATACTTCTTATTACTTTAAATAATTTTTACATTTAAAATATTAATCAAGAACATATATTAATCTTTAGATGCAAAAATTTAAAATATTGGCTATTGTAAAATTTAGAAAAGTATATTTGATAAACAATAAATAACACTATGTTTTTGTATATTAAAATTTAATAAACTATGATGGCATACCTTTAACATTGAACGTTACTAAATTTTTTCTTTACAAAATATATAAAATTATGAAAAATGGATCATGATTTTAAACTTTAATAAACAACAAAATAATTTATAAATGAAAGAGGGATAAGATGAATGGAAATTTGATTAAATTTACGTACTTAAAACTTTTAGCATAATATGATGAATCATGATTATAAAATATAAATATAATCCAAATCTTTTTAAAAAGTATGTATTAGTTTAAATTAAAATTGATAAATACTTTCATTAAAATTAGAAACTTCTAACCTTATTGTTTCAATATTAATGTATAGACATATTTATATCACTAAATTCAAACAAGATTTAGAAGTATTCTATTTTCATACTCTTACTAAAAGTTTCTCGTTGAATCTAAACTTGATGGATTTTCAAGGAATGTGTGTGCAACTTATTCACAAAATATGCAAGTAAATCACATATTTCACAATTAAATCCACGTATGATATAAACAATCAAGACAATCATCATATAATGAACATAGTCATCATTACAGAAAATTCACATAATTAAAGTTCAAAGTTCAACACACGTATAATGCAATCATCATCATCACTTAAAATTCTCATAATTCAAGTTCATTCCATGTCATTTCATAACTTCTTATGGCAATTCTAGTATCCACCCTCTTTAAAATATTTATCTTGCAACAGCTGTAGCCGACATCGAGTGAGAAGGGTTTAGACCTTAAAATTTTCATAAGTAAAAATAGATATTTCTATTTCAAAATCAACTTAACAAGTCTACAGGATCATAGACCTGCTCTGATACCACTCTGTCAGGAACTTACGTCCATTGAAAAATATTAGTAAGTAATCGTTGGATAAATAAATTTTGAAATTATAAATGAGGGCGCTATTAAAATTTTCTTTAATAAATATTCACTTTTAGTAGCACTTGAAACCCTTTAAATCTAAAGAAATAAAAAAAAATGAAAAGATATTTGAGCACTCAAATTATTTAAATTTTAAGGGAATAGTTCGTCAAATACTCAAAGGCAAAAAGTAGTATAAAAATAAGTTTGGAATAAATATAAGTTAAAAATAATCGTGAAGTTTGGAAATCCCAAAGTTTTACTTAATTATATTTAACGTGGTTCATTAGAAAATTTATAGTCGAATTAATTATTAAAAGAAGGATATTAATTTTAAGTTAAAACTTATTCAAAGTTTAGAAAATAATTATTCAATTAAAAATATAATGTATAAATCTTAATGAAGATCAAAGTTAAGTTGCAGCGGAAAATAAAAATGTATCTCGTGTGCTATAGTAAGCTTATAAAAATATCATTTACGAATTAAATTATTTTAGTTAAATCATTTATAATAGATCTTTCTTGAAAGCTTCCCTCGACTCAATCTCCACTGTTTCCAGCTATACACTTTATCTGTAGAAAAAAAGATGTGGGGGTGAGCACACGTGGGGGTGTACTCAGTGGGGGATTTAATGTCGGATTGCACAATTGAAAATGACTTCATATCATGAGAAATGAACATCATGTACATTAAAAAGTAAAGGGAATTAACCCATAGTCAAAGTTATGCGAACGCGTCCGTCTTTCCTTATTGGCAATAATGCCAACTGTACGTACAGGTTCCCGGCCCACCAGTCTTAGGTAACTTGTGCATGCACATCCATAACATTAATCAATGTAATCAAGTTCAATATAAAAATCGTAACAGTAAACCCACATTGTAGCAGTGAAGGCAATGATACGTAACTAGTGATGATGATGATAAAAATGAGTGATGTTGTTGCTACATTTCCTTGAAATCCTTGATGCCTCCATATATTTGGTCTCTATTTAGCATTCCTAATCATAAGGAGTATATCATAAGAAGTTATGACCTTAACTTCTATGGTAAAAATATAATGTCCTAATCTTGATGATTGTTGATCCTTTAAGGATTTTATATTAAGAATATTTTTGAGGGATTCAAGATTTAAGTAGTTGAAGTGAGACCTTATGTCATGAATTATGATTAAAATTGATCTTTGAGTGATATTATATCACGTAATGTTACCCTTTACATAGGTGAACATAATTTCTTTTGTTAATTAACTTTAAGAATGATTCAAATTAAATTTTGAAAAATGACTTCAAGGCTGTAAATTTTGTGTTTGCAAATGATTTCTCAAAATGAGTTAAAAACAATTTAAGTAAAAATTATTTCATAAGTACTAAGAATAAATTTAGAGTAATTTAAGAAATCTCTATCCTCTTAACTATAATTTTTACACGAAAATAAATCAATGTAACATTTTATTTTAGTATTGAAAACATTTTAATAAACATATTTCATTTAGACTGTAGGTAAAAGACCTTGCTACTCAAATGGTCATAAAATGCATAAAGTTCATGACATGTTTACAAAATATCATGCTGCCATAGTTTTGTAAAACATGTATATCTCTCAGAACACTTCATGGACTAAAAATTGGTTTTACATGCATAAACTATACACATATATGAGCATTTACATGTCTTTCCCTACTCAAAAATCGTATATTTATTAGTGTTAAAGACTTGTAAAAGTTTCAGCAGTGTCTGTGTGAAACAGTGTGGCAGCAGTTTAGAAAAGCAACAATGTCTCTTAAAATAATGAATGGATTTCCATGATATTTTACGTGAGTATAAAAGACTCATAGATGAACAAATCTTATCTGTGGTGGTTTGCTGAAATATGTTCCTTTTATATGTGAAATAAAGAGATCAAGTTTAGCTTGTGTTTCTCGCATGCATTCTGTCACAGTTTAGTAAAATGTGACCGATTATGGTAATTTTGAAGTTTAGTTGCGTTTGCTAGAACTTGAGTCATATTTTAGCATGTAAGTTAAAATGTCATTTCTTACATTAAACAACCTTCCATTTTCACATAATATACACCAATAATCCACAAAACCATCATGCATTATCCCCTCCCCCTTCTCATTTATATAAATATCATACATATAAGAAATAGTAGAGAAGATTACCTTGAAAGCTTAGAAAAGCTTAAAGTCTTGTGGTGGTTTTGATGATGTTGGAAGGATGATTTCACCACCTCCACTTGGTAGTAGTTTCATTTATATTGAGAGATAAATGTTGAAGTAAGGAATGACTGTTGATTTAAGATTAAAAGAAAGTATGAAGATTAATATTGTTATGGATCTACTTAAATTGGTGGTGGATTCTTAAGTAAATCTTTATTTCTTGAGAAGGATGTCTTGAGCAACTTTGAGAATTGTCTCCAACAATTTTGAAAGATGGTATTTTAATGAAGGGGTGTTATGTGTTGTATGATACTTGTTTAGTGATAAAATATATTTGTAATGTATTTGTAATATTTGATTGATTGTATCACATCTTGCAGATCCTTGATTGAGAGATTTTAGGAATACTAGTACGATTATCCATAGGTTACAGCACGTCCGGTCGTTAACTCCTCACGCCGCAGCCGTCGTTTCTAGGACCGACCGATGACTTTTTGGAATCTTAGCATGAATAGGCAGCTAGTGAAGTGAAGAGGAGTGTTTGATTTGAAGGCTGAAGAACCAAAATAGTGATCCCAGAAATAAGATTAGGATTACTTACTGGTGGAGATGAGACAATTGGAAATACATCTTCATGGAAACGAACATGACGAGACAAATACACCTTGCCAGTAAGAGAATCAAAACATTTGTACGTATTCTGGGAAGTTTAGTATCCCACAAATATACACTCAAGAGAAGGTGGCGTGAGTTTTCCCGGAAGATAGGGATGAAGCCATGGAAAGCAATGACAACCAAAAACTCACAATTTTTTGTAGTTAAGGGGTGTCCGAAAAAGAGCCTGAAATGGATTATTCTGATTAAGTGAAGAACTCGACATTTGATTAATTAAGTACACCGCAGTCTGAGCGACAAAGGACCAATAAGATGGTGGCAAAGCAGCATGATGAAGTAAAGCCTGACTAACTTCTAGGACATGACGATTCCTGCGCTCAACAAAGCCATTTTGCTCTGGAGTATAAGGAGCAGTTGTCAACCATGAAATACCATGCAGATTTAGATAAGATTTCAAGGCAACAAACTCTCCCCCATTATCAGAATACAAATTCTTAATGTAATGGCCAAATTGCTTTTCAACTAATTTGTGAAATTGAGGAAAAATTGAAGCAACCTCCAATTTATAATGCAAAGGATATAGCCAGTTGTAACGTGTGTGTAATTCAAAAAGCAACAGGAAATATTTAAAACCATCCATAGAAACAATGGGAGTAAGTCCCCAAATGTCCGCATATAAATAATGCAAATGGTGCATAGCAATGAATGAATTGCAAAAAAAGGGCAGTTTATGAACTTTACTCAGCTGGTAAGAAACATAATTCAAGTTTGTAGACTGAGACTATTTTATTATAGGCAATTGAAAATAACTAATAATAAAGGAACTTGTGTCCAAAGATGGGTGCCCTAGACGACCATGCCAACGAGCTGAAGAAGTCCTAGTGCCAATAACTGTATATGCAGATGACACATATGCAATCGAAGAAAACAACTGATATATACAAACATTCTTCTTGTAAGGAGGGTCTATTCTTATCTCAACATAATTATATCACTGATCTTTTACGGCGTTTCCACCTTGATGGCGTCAAACCAGTCAGTACACCTATGTAGCCCAAGATCATTACCTCTACTGAGAGTGCAGATGCCACTGAGTATCGAAGTGCCTTGGGAGGTCTCCAATACCTCACATTCACCAAGCCAAACTTTGCGTTCACTGTTAATCGTCTAGCACAAAACATGTCCTCTCCTACTGCAGCCTGGCATAAGCACGTTCTTCTACCGAAGCCGAGTATCATGCTCTTGCATTGGCTGCTTCTGAGGTGTGTTGGCTTTACCATTTTTTTCATGAGTTTGGTATTTCCTCTCACACATCGCCTCGCCTGTTATGCGATAACATGGCTGCAACCAGGCTTGCTCTCAATCATGTTCATCATTCTTGTCTGAAACACATTGCAATTGATCTTCATTTTATCCGTGACTTGGCTTCTAAGGGAAAACTTCAGTTACCTATGTTCATACAAAGGATCAATTCACTGACTTACTTACCAATCCTCTAGCCTGTTCGCATTTTCAAGACCTCCCGGACCAAACTCTCCATTGCCGATGGCGTGTCAATTTTGCGGGGCGTATTAAGGGGTAATATATATTTATAATATATTTGTAATCTTTGATTGATTGTATCACATCTTGCATATCCTTGATTGAGAGATTTTAAGAATTTGATAGCTATCTCTCATCCTATATATATTGTACAATCATACATTAAACACATTAAGAAATATTCATATCATCTTATAATACTAACATTGTTGCTAAAAATATGGAAGAAGAGGGTTCTTCTCTTTTTGATTTTTCTTGGCCTTGGAAATGTGGTTTAAGCTCTACCAAAAGTGGAGAGCTTTTCATGGAGGTGAGATAAACTTTGGGCATACGGATGTTGTGTTCTCTTTACACCAACTTAATCACTCATAGTGAGATTGTTAGCTCTTTGGCATTTTCCTCTTGTACCTTTTCCATATGTCTTTTATTGTTTGTCTTATTTGCCATAAATCTCATGATAGATTGCCTACCATTAGTATATGTAGAGTGGATCTCATTATGAGATCACATTCTCTCTAGTATACGTAGGTGTCATGGAGAGTATATCATGTAGCATATGTAGGTTATAAATTGCAATAATAAGTATTAGATAGTGTATTATATATATATATATATATGTGTGTGTGTGTGTGTGTGTGTGTGTGTGTGATTTAATTAGGTAGTGTGTCATATTTAATAAAATGTGAGAATGTATCATATGAATCTTTAGATGTGTGTATAAATGTTCCAAATCATTTATAATTGTATGAACAAGAAGATATCCAATTTAATTCCAGTATCAAAATAATTCCGAAAAATATTTAGATTGTTGATTAAGTATTCTCCATTCGTATTTTAATATATATATATATATATATATATATATATATATATATATATATATATATATATATATATATATATATATATTATGGAGTTTTGATTGCACTTTAATAATTCAAAGTATATCTGATTCATGTTTTAGTGGTGATATATGTCTTGTAATAGTATATTCTTATGACCTCCTATAATAACATTAAATCTATAAATGTTATAGATATTCTTTGATCACCATCAAAATTAAAATTCCTATAATATTTCCTAAAATTAAATAACTCTAATTTTAATAAAAGCCAATTTTAGATTGGGGTGTTACATGTTCGGTTTGACGAATGCTTCGGCATCATTTATGGATTTAATTAATAGAGTATTGATGCGGGTTTTCTTTGCACGCAAAATTAATCCCCAAGTATTAAGGATATCAATTGCAACTTAGCAAGCGACCAAGTGAATATCGAACCCAAGGGACGGCGTATTATTAATTTAATTATTTAGTAAATTAATTAAGACAAGTTGGCAATTAAGTTTGACGTTTGAATTAATAATCTACTAACAATTAAATTAAATAACAAATAAAATAAAAGATCACTCGAAGAATACGAGAGTGGATCAAGTAGGAGAATAGGTAGCTCTAGGGTAATCCAGTTTCACTCATTAATTTCATTTTCGTGTGTTGATGTCTGACTCTGCCTTGTGGAATATGGACACATCACTAAACCATGCATATCTACTCTATAGACACAAGTAAACATGTGTGTAACACGTGTGAATAACCTCGGAGCAAGAGATATAATTCCACCCCCTTTCTAGGTACTATCAGCATCAATTATTTTCCTGGCCAATTGGTACTCTAACCCGATAGATCTCCCTTTATAGGTAATATAAAATTATCCTCTTTATCCTACTTAATAACCCAAATTCAATTCAATTAATAAGTATTCATATATGATAGTTCTAATGAAGCTTCGGAGTCCCCTCACTTAGAATCATAACATGGAATCATGTTCAGCGGTGAACGCACTCAATCTACAACCAAGATATATATTCAGACTCTATATACCAATTGAAGATGCACAAAACGACCGTGAATATGGATTAAAAACATGCAGTCATAGATAAAATAAATCTACAAGTAGTGTTCTACGCATTTTACACACGAAAGTTCAATTAATTGGTAAAAACCTTCACAACCCTAGTTCTATCAAAAAGGCTCTAGCCCATGATGTTACGAAGAACAATCATGGGTGTTGGATAGATCTTACCCGGATGTTCAAAAAATACAAGATAAATTAGGAAACGAATAAAACTCTAGATGTGGGCGTCGTCGCGTCCGTCTCCGTCTTGAATTCTCCTCTTGGTTCTCCGCTTGATTCCACAAACGAATCTTCAAAGTGATGAATAGATGGAGGAAAGGAAGTGGATGATGGTTGGGTGTGGTGTAGTATGGTTGTGGCCTCTCTTCCTCTAATCTATTGTATTCTCCCCCAATTTATGAATAATGATGTGAAATATATATAGGTGTGAAAATAGAATTAAATAAGGAAAGAAATATATATGGGTGAATCATGGAGGATTATGTGATAAGGAGATAAATTAGGTAATTTTCAGAAATTTTTGGAAATTCTCGAAAATTCTCGCTGGCAGCTGCGAGACTTCACAATTTTAAGCATAACTTCCTCGTCCCATCTCTGATTTGAGTGATTCTTGTGCTTACGCGATTATATCTTTCTTGGCTTTCTCTGAATATAAAGAACTCACAGAAACTCTAAGATTTGTTGGTTTAACAAGCCATGCAAAGTAACACAGCTGTTCTGTTCGGCACAGCTCGCGTGACGTTACCACTTTGATTATATCTCTCTCGTTTGGATTCCGATTGGGGTGTTATTGACGCCAAAACGATCCTCTTTTCAGTGGCTTTCCAACCATATATCACACTTCTCGTTCAAATATCCACACGAATACAAAAGAATTACTAAAGTTGGATGTGAGTTTTTAGCATTCTTACACAAATTGCACATTTTCTCCAACTTTGCACTTTTCATCCTTTTTCCACCTAAAACACAATAAAACACCTCAAGTGCACCTTTTTCTCACATATAATAAACATAAAACACTTGTGCTAATATATAACAAGAATTTCCATAAAAAAGGTGTTCAATTGGACACTAAAACACACTAATTTCCACTCTCAACAATCCCCCAAACTTACCCGTTGCTCGTCCCGAGACAACAAAATAAAAATAAAAAGAGAGAGAGTATGAAAATTAGCAGGGAAACAAGGACTATGACTCATACCATATTGAAAATACAATTGTCCTCAACTTAGGTCGTGCAACTTTCATTACATGTAATAATCAATTCGAAGCATACAAGTTAAGACAATCACCACCAATTCAAATGCTCCATTGACATGCTCTCACGGGAAGTATATATCACTCGCACTCAAGTGTAAATGTGTACACTTATGGGTTAAGGTGTTTACGCTTAGAATCAATTCAAGTGCATGCGAAAC
This sequence comes from Pogostemon cablin, assembly GCA_023678885.1. Lineage (NCBI taxonomy): Eukaryota > Viridiplantae > Streptophyta > Magnoliopsida > Lamiales > Lamiaceae > Pogostemon > Pogostemon cablin. Next base: position 6,635,958 of record CM042954.1, read on the forward strand.
CATAAGCTAGCCAAACGTCAAACTCTTTACCACTAAAAGTATGATTTGACAATGGGATCAAAAAGGACTTCTTTTGGATATAATGTTGGCTCTTTGGTAAGGGTAGGAAACATATTGATAAAGTAACTCAATTAGTAGAGAATTAAAATTGGAGATCTTTTGTACTGCAGATTTTTACACTTCAAGGCTATCCAGCTTCATGCTCTTCTAATTTTCTTTTCTCTCCTTTCCTTCAAGCTCAACATTTTTCCTTCTCATTTTTCTCGAGGTACCAGTTTCGGACACTACTTCTAACATCTCGGGGTACCAGTTTCGGGCACTACCCCTAAGCAACTTATTTTTCAGCTCATAATCACTTGTACTGCTCCAAATATTTTATTCCTTCCAAATTCCATGAAAATCAATTCACACACTTTGACAAGTCATTAATTCTATTCTAGACGGACAATCAAGGCTCAAATAGGATATCAAAGTGGCTATATTCGTAGGTTGCCAAAAAAAATAAGGCTTTTAGGCTCAACGGGGCTAACTATGGATAAACATCATTTGGTAGGGAATTATTTGGCTAAGTGACTCATAAATTCAAGGATGGCCTTAGATCATCTCCCATTATCTAACATAACATGTGGTCTCAAGTAAGACAAGAGGCAAGTTCTAGAATACACACACAAGAACGATACTCACCAGAAAAGAAATACCATGTGATTATGTACATGATCAACAAGGCTCAAAATCTCACATAGGTTTTTAACAAGTAGCAGGGAACCTTCATGGTAAGTAATATCCCACAAGTACATATAGAACTTCATATCACAATATAACTCAAGTACACTTCCTTCATCAATTTCAAGAGCATATGAATTTCAAAGACAATTTTAACAATATAAGTTCACATGGATCACCACCATAAACACAATCCTTCACTCCATGAATTAAAAGAACGCATAAAAATTAGAATAATGAAACGAGGGCACCTGATTTTTCTTCAACGTACGCACGAGCGTCGCAAGTCAAAGCCTCAATATAGAATTCGTCTTGCCACTCTTTTACCTTTTTCTATCATCAAAGCTCAAATAAACTCATTATCACAGGATTCATCAATAATAAAATATGAGAACTCTAAGAACGACTCAATTGACTATCTAATCGACTCCACACACTAGAAACACCACTGAACACTAGGCAAATTGCAAAAAATCGAGATATCAAAACCGATTAAAGTTTCAACATACCGCAAAAAATCAACTCCCCTAGCAAACATTACAAAGAAAAGATTATACTCTTGATGCTTTAATGAGGTAAGAACATCACATCCCCCAAACTTAGTAAAAACATAAGTTGAAACTAAGTTTGCAAAAAGATGTTATTGCCGAACAGTAAGCACCTTAAATATAAAAATTTCTTACTCACACGAAAGAAATAAAACAATAAAATAGAAGGGACAAGCCCCCAACAGGCGCTCATATTTAACGTCGGAGAGTCACGACGGATGTAACCTTTTTAGGCTACTGATTGGAGGACGGTCTTGTCGCATCCTCATTTTCAAATATTTTCTTTCTCTCTTTTTGTCTACACTCAACACCTTACTTTCTTGGTTACAAAAGTATGATCCTCAAAATCACCTTCCTCCCATGGCTGTCTAAACTCCTCCTTGTCAATCTTCCAATCATATTCAGAATCATCTGTCTTAGAAAAATCAAGATTAAACAAGTTAGAAATCACATCTATGCTCTTGCACGATTGAGTCTCCAAGAGCATCTTCATTGCTTGAAGGTTCGACTCAAACGGTTGGTCGAACGGCTTTCTTGGGCATGATTGCGCAGTCTCACGATTTTGACCATAACTTTCGCATCCGACCTCCGATTGAGGTGATTCACGCGCAAAAACGATCCTCTCTTCCATGGCTTTCTGATGGATTATCGTTGGAGCTGATTTGACCAGGATTCGACCTATAGGTCTGGTCGAATTGAAGTCCTCCTGGTCGAATTGACCTTCTGTATGAATTTTTTCCTCCGATTCGACCTGAGGGCCAGTCGAATTGAAGAGCTCTTGGTCGAATCGAGCTTCTGATGAAACAGGGTGCTCCGGAGGGTGGGATTCGACCTTAATTCGACCAGAGGGTCTGTTCGAATTGAAGTGTTTTTGGTCGAATCGAGGCTTTGTTGCTTCCAAATCACGTCCAGGTGCCTCATTCGACCTCCCCTGTTGAATTCGACCTGGTGTGTTGGTTGAATTGGGGTCAAATTGAGCTCCCAACTTCTCTAATTTCAATTCAGGCCTCATTTGTCCCTTGTACTGTGTTCCAGACCTCAATGTGATTGCATTATTCTCCAATATTTGTGTCAAGTGATTCACATTTGTGGCCATCTGCCCCATCATCAAGGTAAGGTCCTTCAACTGCTTAGATAAATTTGTATGGTTAACATTCATGGTATCCTCAAGACGAACAATCCTTGCATCATTCTCAGCCATGTATCGATTAAAAGTATCTTCAACACTCTTCACTTCTTGCTGCTTCTTACTAGGCCCCCTTAGTGTCAACTCCGTAATCTGCTTCTGCTGGGACTCTAGTAGCTTGTTGATGTTAGCTAAACTAGAGACGATCTCATCATCCCTATTTGACTTCACCACTTGATGTTCAACCTGCGCTACTTTACCAAGTACATATGATCCTCTATCTCTCTCTACAGACCAGTCACGTGAATTCATTGAGATGTCTTCAAACAACTTTTCTGCTTCAAGTGTTGTCTTAGATAACAGCGCTCCTCCTGATGATGCATCAATAAAAATACGCAACTCACAATCCAATCCATAGTAGAAGATGCTTATGTATTCATCCTTAGACATCCCATTCTGTGGGCACCTTTTGAGCATGTCTTTAAACCTGTCCCACGCCTCATGAAATTTCTCACCCTGATTCATAATAAATTGGGTGATCTTTTGCTTCATTCTTAAGATCCTTGAGGGTAGCATGTATCTCTCCAAGAACTTCTGCTGCAGTTGGTCCCATGTAGTGCAATCCGTGGCATCAAGAGTCTCATACCAAGCTTCTGCTCTATCAATCAAAGAGAACTTGAATAAGGCGATCCGCCTAGCATTATCATTAGCTCTAGCTCCTTTTTGAGTGTTTGCATAATCAATAAATCTTCGGAGATGTTGATATGGATCTTCAAAACAACCTCCAGAAAAGGGATTCTTCTCCACCATGTTAATAAGAGCGGGATGTATCTCAAAATTATCATCTTCCCCCTTGCTCCTATCAACCCCACGTTACCAATTCCATAGTTCATGAAAATTTCACGTATGACAATATTATCCGGATTCTACCTTGTTCCGGCCATGTTTAGCTCAATGTGTTATTCCTTCCTTTCTTTCCTTTCCTTTTCCTAGTGCACAAGTACCTCAGAAAAATTCAAGGTTAGATAGAAAATTAATAATCACAAATAAAAGAAAAAAATCTTAATCAAACTAGAAATAATAAAATCAATAATAACAGCCATCCCCGGCAACGGCCCCAAGAACTTGATGCGTGTTTTATTTGCATGCAAAATTAATCCCCAAATATTAAGGATATTAATTGCAGCTTAGCAAGCGACCAAGTGAATATCGAACCCAAGGGACAACGTATTATTAATTTAATTATTCACTAAATTAATTAAGACAAGTTGACAATTAAGTTTGAGGTTTGAATTAATAATCTACTAACAATTAAATTAAATAACAAATAAAATAAAAGATCACTCGAAGAATACGAGAGTGGATCAAGTAGGAGAATAAGTAGCTCTAGGATAATCCAGTTTCACTCATTAATTTCCCTTTCGTGTGTTGATGTCTGACTCTGCCTTGTGGAATATGGACGCATCACTAAACCATGCATATCTACTCTATAGACACAAGTAAACATGCATGTAACACGTGTGAATGACCTCAGAGCAAGAGATATAATTCCACCCCCTTTCTAGGTACTATCAGTATCAATTATTTCTATTGCCAATTGGTACTCTAACCCGATATGATCTCCCTTTATAGGTACTATAAAATTATCTTCTTTATCCTACTTAATAACCTGAATTCAATTCAATTAATAAGTATTCATATATGATAGTTCTAATGAAGCTTCGCAGTCCCCTCACATAGAATCATAACATGGAATCCTGTTCAGCGGTGAACGCAACCAATCTATCACCAAGATATATATTCAGACTCTATATACCAATTGAAGATGCACAAAACGACCGTGAATATGGTTAAAAACGTGCAGTCATACATAAAATAAATCCACAAGTAGTGTTGTACGGAATTTACACACGAAAGTTCAATTAATTGGTAAAAACCTTCACAATCCTAGTTCAACCAAAAAGGCTCTAGCCCATGATATTACGAAGAGCAATCATGGGTGTTGGATAGATCTTACCCGGATGTCCAAAAAATAAAGATAAATTAGGAAACGAATAAAACCCTAGATGTGGGCGTCGTCGCGTCCTTCTCCGTCTTGAATTCTCCTCTTGGGTCTCCTCTTGATTCCACAAACGAATCTTCAAAGTGATAGATGGATGGAAGAAAGGAATTGGATGATGGTTGGGGGGTGATTCTTGCGCTCACGGAATCCTCTCTTCATTGGTTTTCTCTGAATATAAAGAACTCATAGAAACTCCAAGATTTGTTGGTTTAACAAGCCATGCAAAATAACACAGCTGTTCTGTTCGGCACAGCTCGCGTGACGTTACCACTTTGATCATATCTCTCTCGTTTAGATTCCGATTAGGGTGTTCTTGATGCCAAAACGATCCTCTTTTCAGTGTCTTTCCAACCATATATCACACTTCATGTTCAGATCTCCACACGAATACAAAAAAATTACAAAAGTTGGATGTGCATTTTCAGCATTCTTGCACAAATTGCACCTTTTCTCCAACTTTGCACTTTTCATACTTTTTCCACCTAAAACACAATAAAACACCTCAAGTGCACCTTTTTCTCACATATAATAAATATAAAACACTTTTGCTAATATATAACAAGAATTTCCATCAAAAAGGTGTTCAATTGGACTCTAAAACACACTAATTTCCACTCTCAACAAGTATTTCAGGAGTTCCTCAGTGAATTCGTGATTGTGTTTATCGATGATATTCTGATTTACTCTAAGAATAAGGAGGATCATGCTCTGAACTTAAGAAAGGTGTTGGAGATTCTGAAGGAGAAGCAGTTATATGTGAAGTTCAAGAAGTGTGAGTTCTGGTTAGACCAAGTTGTTTTCTTGGGCAAGTAGTATTGGGAGAAGGAATTTTGGTTGATCCAAGCAAAGTTAAAGTAATCCATGATTGACCACAACCCTCAAATCCCACTGAGGTTTGTAGCTTTCTTGGATTGGTGGGAGGCATGTAAACAAAGTTTTTAGGAATTGAAGAGACGGTTGACATTAGCACCTATCTCAATTATTCCTACGGAGACAAGAAACTTTAAGGTTTGTAGTGGTGCTTCAAAGAATGGTCTTGGATGTGTACTAACTCAAAATGGGAAAATGATAGCGTATGCATCGAGAAGTTTAGGGAGTACGAGAAGAACTACCCTACCCAATATTTGGAGTCAGCCGCAGTGGTGTTTGCACTCAAGATTTGGAGGCATTATCTGTATGGGGAACGTTGTGAGATCTATACTGATCATAAGAGTTTGAAGTATTTCTTCACACAGAAAGAGTTGAACATGAGCCAGAGAAGGTGGTTGGAAGTGGTGAAGAACTACGATTGTGTTATTAATTATCATCCTGGTAAAGCCAATGTGGTTGCTGATGTATTGAGCCGAAAAGCCATACAGAGTGTAGCTGCTATGACCCTAAATCAGAAACTAGAGTTGCTTGAGTTGCAAAGGATGGGTGTGGAGATCATTCAGGAAGGATCGTTGGAAGCAAAGATGGCAGCTCTGATACTTCGACCAAATATAATGGATAAGATTTGACAGGGACAAGATGTGGATAAATTGTTTGACAAGATAAGGAATGATATCAGCTTTGGAAAATCTTCTGACTTCCAATTAAGAGATGATGGCATGATTCGTTATAGATGTCGATTATGTCTACCTGAAGTGGACGACATTCGTAAGGAAGTGATGACAGAAGCCCATTCAACACCGTACTCTGTACATCCAGGAGCTACTAAGATGTATATTGATTTGAAGTCACATTATTGGTGGCCAAGGATGAAGAGAGATGTCGCTCAAATGTGGAGCAATGTTTGACTTGTCAGCAAGTCAAAGCCGAGCATCAGAGACCAGCAGGAACTTTACAACCTTTATTTATTCCAGAGTGGAAGTGGGAGCATATCACTATGGATTTTGTTATCGAGTTACCAAAGACAATAAAAGGTCACGATGCCATTTGAGTTATTGTGGATCGTTTGACTAAGTCAGCTCATTTCTTCCTATTAGTTCTATGTATTCTATGGATCGGTATGCACAACTATATATTCAAGAGATTGTCAGACTCCATGGAGTACCTCTTACCATTGTGTCAGATAGGGACACAAAATTTTTGTCTGCTTTTTAGAAGAGTTTGCATAAAATGTTGGGGACACAGTTATCTTTCAGCACAGCATTCCATCCATAAACAGACGGTCAATCGGAGCGTACAATACAGATTTTGAAAATATGCTCAGAGCATGTGTGTTGGATTTTCAGGTTCAGTGGAGTAAATTTTTGGGTGGCACTACTCTCGGATGTGATATTAATTAATGGAGTTGTCAGTAACTTAATTAATTAATGGGCATTGTATATCTTAAACATGGGGAGACTAACAGGCTCATAATAAGAAGGAGCCAATAACGTAATTTGGGATTGGAGCGGCAGTGCAGTAATAATATTTTAGTGGACTATATTATTATTATTGGACTTAAGTATAAGTTTTGGGCTAAACTTGGATACTTAATCCCAATGGAGGCCCGACTCTAATTTCTCCTCCTGGTCCCTGTTGTAGCCCTTATATAAGTAATCTTAGTGATCCGGGAACCCAAATTAATTACATGCCTAATTACCATGAATTAGAGGGAGGAGAGTAGATTGAGAGGATCATGAAGATCGTTGCCCACACCACGTCAAGATTGGACTTGGGAATACAACAGAAGATCAAGATGTTGTTTTCTATAGCTGTTCTTCTTCAACATACCCTGGTAAAAGGTAATACATTATATTCTTACTTCCGCTGATGAAGAAATGCATGAAACCCTAACGGCTCACGTTAAGCAAACGATCGAACGCTAACATCACCAACCAATCAGAATAAGGCAACCAATTTCAAGAGTTGTAGTTTAATTATATAATCAACTAAAAATAATAAATAAGTAAATAATTAAAAGAAAAGTAGAATAATTCAAGATTAAATCAAAAGAGTAACAACAATTCTAAGTATCAGGTATAGACCAATTCACTTAGATTCCTAGACTTCCAATTGATTATTCATGCAGCATCTATGAAAATACAACACATAAGCCTATTATCCCACAAGATATAATCCGATTTTAAGTTAACAGTATATTCTGATTTATTTTCTAAAGTGCGTGCATTTTACCAAGCTCCCTTTCATGATACTAATCAACGCAAAAAACAATACCTCCGGATCGCAAGTTTGACTAATAAGATATTTTCTGAAAGTACTGCAAGGCTTTAATTACTTCCTACTTGAATGTCTAATTACATTGTTCCACTAAACAATTCAAGTATCTGATTTACTAGTTCTTTATAATTAATATGTTCCCAAACAAACTACTTTAATTCATAACAGATAGACAAAACAATTCATGAATGCATACAAGCTAGCATATTAAATCAAGCATCACGAGCAATGACATGAATTTATTATGAAAGACGTTATAAAGCAGAAAAGCAAAGTTTAAATTAACCAAGTAAAATCAGAATATCAACTGCATAAAATCACAAAATTGTTCAAGGTCTCCAAATCAATTAAATTCATCCTTCAAACCCTAGAACTGTAACGAAAATTAGCCCATGAGGTTACAAGAAACACTCATGGCTATAAAATTCATATCAATAATCACGACAAAGGAAAAGTAAAGAAGAGAAACACGAAACCCTATTGTCATCGTACATTTGCGTTCCTTCTCCATCTCTCTGATTGTGTGATCTCTCTCAACTGCACTTGAATCTCCTTCGGGATGGATCGAGATCTAATGGATGAAGTGTGTGGCATGGTTGTGATGTTGTAATGACCAATCTCCCCTTCTCTTGTGTTGTAATCTCCTTTTTTACCCTTGGGCTTCGAATCTGACTTAGCTGGCCATTTTTGTATGTTTTCATGCACTAAAAGGTGAATACCCAATTTTCTGTCCCCAAAACATACAACACTGTTGGCTATTGGATCATTTGGCTTAGCATGATCCGTTAGGAATTCAAGCAAACAATAACAGCGAAAGCAATCATTAAAGTTTACCTTACTTCAGGGTTGATGTAGCGGATGAATCGTTGCAGAGAACTACTTCTTGATCTTCTGCTGTATGACCCAAATTCAACTCTGGTGTTGTATGGGCAACAATCTCCAAGATTCTCTCAATCTACTTCTCTCCTTTTCTCATGTCAAAAACGGCGCAGAGAGTGTAGGTTTTCAGAAGCTGAAATGACTTATATATTGGACTACAACAGGGACCAGATGGAGAAATTGGATTGGGCCTAAATTAGATTTAATTAACCAAGCTTAGCCCAAAGCTTATAATTAAATCCAATAATAATAATATAGACCACTAAAATATTATTATTGCACTACCCATCCAATCCCAAAATTATGTTTTGGGCTGCTTCTTATTATGAGCCTGACAGTATCCCCATGTTTAAGATATACAACGCCCATTAATTAATTAAGTTACTGACAAGTTAAATTAATTAATATCTCATCCGAGAGTAGTACCACTCAACCTTATTATCATGCCTGAATTAATCCACTTGCAAGATTTACATGATAAATCTTATGAGCTCCTCAAGGGGACATTATCAACCTATGTAGGACATGGATTCCTTCTACAATCAACAGCACACCATAGAGACGACACTACTTCCCAACTCACCGAGTTTGTTGATTTAATACATGTAAATCTCACCCATTGATGAATCAAAGAATTATATACTGCCTTACGTGTCGAGGTTATTGTATAGGGATTAAGAGCATGAATATCCATAATAACTGAGATCAAGTACTCCTATATAGACAGTACAACTCAAACGATCTCAAGCGGTCCTACTCAATACACACTAAGCACACTAATGTGATTATATAGTCAAGACAATCTAATACCAAATCACACTACAACCATCCCGATAGATAGTCCCCGTCTATCTCGATTGTGAGCATCTATTTATACTTTATAAGAAAACTGATAATATAATCTTTTGCGTGTTGTCGCACAACATATTATCTACAGTATAAAGTAAATGGACTTTTGCACAAACATATAAATAAACAATTTATAATATGCAAAATGTTTGATCATATGATTATCATTTCAAATAAAATTAATAAAACATTGTTCAATACAAAATCTAGGCTTTAAGTATATAATCTAACAATCTCCCACTTATACTAAAAGTCTACGCTGCCATATCTGCTGACACGTATCTAATCCCCATTCCTTCTAAATGCCCATCGAACGCTTTCGTTGGAAGGCTCTTAGTAGAAGGATCAGCAAGGTTATCCTCAGATGCAATCTTACCGAAAATGACTTCCCCTCTTCTAACGATGTCTCGTATCAGGTGGTACTTGCGCTCAATGTGTTTACTCGCCTTATGGGCTTGTGGTTCCTTCGAGTTTGCTAATGCACCACTGTTATCACAATAAATTGTGATTGCTTTGGGCAAACCAGGAATCACATCCAAGTCCATTAAGAAGTTCCTGAGCCATACTACTTCTTTAGCTGCCTCAGAGGCTACTACATATTCAGCTTCCATGGTGGAGTCCGCAACGCATTTATGCTTTACACTCCTCCATATTATGGTTCCTCCTCCAAGAGTATACACATAACCCGAGGTGGATTTACTAGCATCCCTATCTGACTTGAAATCTAAATCAGTATAACCCAAAGGTAACAAAGTATCTGCCCGGTAAATCAGCACATAATCCCTAGTCCTTCGCAGGTACTTCAAAATATACTTTACCGCAATCCAATGCCCTTGTCCTGGATTACTTTAATACCTACTAACCATGCCCACGACATAACAGATATCCGGTCTCATACATAGCATATCATACATGAGGTTTCCTACTACCAAATCATAAGGGACAAGCTTCATTCCCTCTATATCCTGTTGTGTCTTTGGACACATTTCCTTAGATAGAGGTATTCCATGTCTGAAAGGTAGAAACCTTCTTGGAATATTGCATGCTAAAACGAGCCAGGATTGTATCAATGTATGAAGCTTGGGATAAGCACAACATTCTTTTCTTGCGATCCCTTATTAATTTGATCCCAATAATGTGTTCGGCCTCTCCTAAGTCCTTCATTTCAAACTGTTTGGACAGCCTTACCCTTACGCCCGACAATACCTTTACATTGTTTCCAATGAGTAGAATATCATCCACGTAGAGTACAAGAAATACCACTACGTTTCCGTCACACTTCTTGTACACAACATGATTTATCCGGACATTGAATAAATCCATATGACTGGATTACTTCATCAAAATGGATGGTCCATGATCTTTAAGCTTGTTTAAATCCATAAATGGACCTTTTAAGCTTGCACACAAGATGTTTTTCGCCCTTTGCAATGAATCCTTCTGGTGGCTTCATATAGATGTTTTCCTCAAGACTTCCATTCAGGAAAGTTGTCTTGACATCCATCTACCATACCTCATAATCCATATGAGCAGCAATAGACAAAAGAATCCTGATTGACTTAAGCATGGCCACAGGCGAGAAGGTTTCCTCATAATCGATTCCTTCTTTCTGAGTATATCCTTTAGCCACAAGCCTTGCTTTAAAGGTTTTCACCTTACCGTCAGATCCTCTTTTTCTTTTATAAATCCACTTGCATCCAATAGCCTTTACACCATTGGGTGGTTTTACAAGCTCCCAGACTTGATTAGAATACATGGATTCTATTTCAGATTTCATTGCATTTTTCCATAATTGAATATCTTTATCTTGCAGTGCCTCGTTGTAATTCCATGGGTCAATTTCATGTTCACCTGGGACCAAGTCGGAAGACTCTCCCAATCCCATGAATCTATCCGGTTGTCTCACAATCCTCCCACTACGACGAGGCTCCGCAGGCAATTGTGTATCAGGTGTGACTCGCGGTGTAGTGTCCTGTGGTATATTTTTTTGTACAGTTGGTATTATGTTTGGTGTTTCCTCTCTTACTTCATCTAGAATAATTTTACTCTTGGGTTTGTGGTTCATTACATAATCCTCTTCTAAAAATCTGGCGTTCGTGCTAACGATCACCTTTTGGTCCTTAGGACTATAAAATAAACCACTCCTCATTCCTTTAGGATACCCTACAAACAGACAAACATCCGTACGCGATTCTAACTTATCAGCATCCGCCTTTAACACATGTGCCGGAGCACCCCAAATCCGAAAGTATTTCAGACTAGGCTTTCATTTAGTCCACAATTCAATGGGTGTGGAAGCTACTGATTTAGAAGGTACTAAATTAAGAATGTAAGCCGGTGTTTCTAAGGCATATCCCCAAAAAGAATTTGGTAATTCTGAATAACTTATCATTGATTTTATTATTTCCATAAGAGTCCTATTCCTTCTTTCCGCTACACCATTCTGCTGGGGTGTGCCCAGTGCAGACAATTGGGATTCAATCCCATTCTCTGATAAATAATTCCTAAACTCTTCCAAGAGGTATTCGCCACCACGATCAGATCGTAGTGTCTTGATATATTTTCCAAGTTGCTTTTCCACATCAGCCTTGTACTCTTTGAATTTATCAAAGCACTCAGACTTTCGGCGCATCAAATAAATATATCCGTATCTAGAATAATCATCAATGAAAGTGAGAAGTATTCATAACCACCTCTTTCCTGGACAGACATAGGACCATATAAATCAGAATGAACCAATTCCAGCATATCTTTGGCTCAATACCCCTTTGTCTTGAAAGGCCTTTTGGTCATTTTTCCTTCCAAGCAGGATTCGCAAGTTGGATAATTTTCCACTACTAATGAACTCAGAGGTCCATCAGCTATCAACCTTTGAATCCTACTCAAGTTAATATGACCTAGTCTTAGATGACCTAGTCTTATATGTCTGTGCAAAAGTCCACTTACTTTATACTGTGGATAATATGCTGTGCGACAACACACGGAAGATCATATTATCGATTTCCTTATAAAGTATAAACAGATGCTCACAATCGAGATAGATGGGAGCAATCTATCGGGATGATTGTAGTGTCATTTTGTATTAGTTTGTCTTAACTATAAAATCACATTAGTATGCTTTGTGTGTATTGAGCAGGACCGCTTGAGATCGTTCGACTTATATTGACTATGTAGAAGAACTTGATCTCTGTTATTATGGATGTTCGTGCTCTTAATCTCTATAAAATAACCTTGACACGTAAAGCATTATTTATTTATTTGATTCATCAATGGGTGAGATTAACATGTAATTAAATCAACAAACTAGGTGAGTTGGGAAGTAGTGATGTCTCTATGGTGTGATGTTGATTGTAGAAGGAATTTGTGTCCTATTATATAGGTTGATGATGTCCCCTTGAGGAGCTCATAAGGATTATCATGTAAATCTTGCAAGTAGATTAATTCCGGCATGATAACTAGGTTGAGTGGTACTACTCTCGTATGAGATATTAATTAACGGAGTTGTCAGTTACTTAATTAATTAATAGGCATCTTAAACAGACTCATAATAAGAAAGTGCCCATAACATAATTTGGGATTGGAGCGGCAGTGTAATAACAATATTTTAGTGGAATATATTATTATTGTTGGACTTAAGTATAAGTTTTGGGCTAAACTTAGATACTTTAGTCCAATGGAGGTCCGACTCTAATTTCTCTTCCTGGTCCCTGCTATAGCCTATAAATAAGTCATCTCAGTTTTTCAGTAATCCTAGATTACATGACTAATCGTGAGAAGGGAAAGAGAATAGTAGATTAAGAGGGAAGATCGTCGCCCACACGACGTCAATATTGGACTTGGAAATATAGCAGAAGATCAAAAGGTTGTTATCCGCAACTGTTCTTTGACAACATACCTTAGTGAAAGGTAATATGTTTCTAATGTTCTTGCTTTCGCTGATTTAGAAGTGCATGGAACCCTAGCGGTTCACGTTAACCAAATGATCAAACGCCAACATTCCTGACGTCCGTACAGCCCTTCCGACCTCAAATTCTTGCCATATACATCATAATTCCTATTAGGTTGAGTACTGTAACACCTTTCAATCCACCATCCCCTTCAAATTCATACTCTTTCATCTAAGAATCATAAGATATGAACTCTTGCCCGAAATTTTCAAATTTATGCTTTAATTTCAATATTGGAGCATGGGCTTGATAAAATTTGATTATTTAAGTGATTGGACAAATCTTTGGAATGATTGAGCGTGAGAAATTAATGAAAAGACTTGAATTCAATCATAAATGTATGTTAGGGTTCATGAGTTAAAATTGGGGATTTTTTAGTTTGATGAAATTTAATGAATAGGATGTTGTAGAGTGGATTGAGATGCATCTTTGATGTCGAATTGTCATTAAAATTGGTTGGGTATTGAGAATTTTGGCATGATCATGTTTGAATTGCATATTGAATTCATGTTGAAAATCTACGCGTACCAAGTGTTCAATGAAATGCCTAAGTTAGATTTTTTTGCAATTTTGATTCCTTGCCCATGCTAGATGAGTATAAATGAGTTGCTAAGATTATGTTTTTCTTTCATGATGATTAAAGGGAGCCTTGATTGAGCATTTGATATACTACATCTTCATATTCTATACTTTGAATTTAAATTTGTTGGAAAGAGATGTTATGTAAGATGGATGCTTGATTTGAATTGAATAAGTTTTGTGGATCAAGTGGGTCTTGTATGTTACTTCCTTGTGAAATTTTCTTGATTGGAAACATGTTTATGAAAGTGTACACTTAGTTGAATAACACGTGGTAGTGAAAGATTCAATTTCTTTCATCACTCTATGATGAACCCTGGACTAAAAATTTGCATGATTGAACAATGTAGATGGCCTGAAGGAGACATGGGGAAGATTTTATCATCATTGAATATGAAGGAGAGCTAGCCAACTTGGATGGGGACTTGGCGGAATAAGGAATGCACCCCACTAATTTCAGATTAGAGTTTGACGAAGGTTGGGAGAAGTATGCCACTCATTGGAAGGCAATTTGTTCAAATATTCGTCCGACAAAGTTCCAAGATCAGGCTACTATGGTAACTATAGAAATAGAGGAGGATTTAAGAACAATGTTTTAGCGGGGTCATATGGAGAGATTCTATGATAGGAGACCTCCCACTTATCATCATCTCACCACCGAGTTCCTTAGCACACTCGTGGTTCATAAAGACAGGAATAGCTTCCCTATTTCCATCACTTTTCAGTTAAATAGTGACATGAGGAATGTTTCTGTACCACAACTTAACTTCTACTTGGGATGCTCGTGGTGTAATGATCATTTCAGCCACTATAAAGTAGGAGGTTTTAATCAGCAAGAATGGTGGTTGAGGTTGGTTAAAGATGGAACTCAACAGCCCAGGTACATACCTAGCTCCTCTAAAGGTACATCAACTAGGAATCCTGACATGAGATACTTAGAGAAGATATCTAACACTATCTTTGGGTGATCTGAGAGTGGATCAATCGGGGAAAAGCAACTATATATTATGTTTTGCTTGTACTGGGAGTTAGTGTTGGCATTTGATCGTTTGGTTAACGTGAACCGTTAGGGTTCCATGCGATTCTAAAACAGTGAAAGCAAGAAAATAGAATCGAATTACCTTTCACCAGGGTATGTTGAAGAAAAGGAATTCTCGCCGGCAGCATGCGCAGCCTCACAATTTTGGGCATAACTTCCTCATTCAATCTCCAATTTGAGTGATTTTTACGCCAAAACGATCCTCTCCTCAGTAGCTTTCCAATGGTGTATCACATGACCAGTTTTGAGTTTTACACGAATTCAGAAAAATCGTGGAAGTTGACAAATAGCAGCAACAAACGACCTTCGTTCCGACCTTCTGTTGTATTCCTAAGCCACGTCTTGATATTTTATGGGCAACGATCTACAAGACGATCTCAATGTGGAATCCCTAATCTGCTTTCATGGTTTTTGTCGTGTTTGACAAGATATACGGACTGCTGAGATTGACTATTTATAGGCTACAACAGGGAGTAGGAGGAGAAATTAGGGTTGGACCACCCATTGGGCTTAAGCATCCAAGTTTAGCCCAAAACTTATACTTAAGTCCAATAATAATAAATCAGTCCACTAAAGAAATATAATTGCACTGCCACCCTAATCTCAAATTACGTTATGGGCTCATTCTTATTATGAGCCCGTCAATCTCCCCGTGTTTAAGATTCAATGCCCATTAATTAATTAAGTTACTGACAACTCTATTAATTAATATCTTTACCGAGAATAGTACCACTCAACCTTATTATCATGCCGGAATAAATCCACCTGCAGGGTTCACATGATAATCATTATGAGCTCCTCAAGGGGACATCATCAACCAATTTCGTTAGGACACAGATTCCTTCTACAATCAACAGCACACCATAGAGACAGCACCATCTCCCAACTCACCGAGCTTATTGATTTAATATTTAAATCTCACCCATTGATGAATCAAATAAATAAATACTGGCTTACGTGTCGAGGTTATTGTATAGGGATTTAGAGTATGAACATCCATAATAATAGAGATCAAGTTCTATTATATAGTCAGTATAAACCGAACAATCTCAACGCGCTCTTGTTCAGTATACAAAGTGCACCAGTGCAATTTTATAGTCAAGACAGACTAATGCCAAATCACACTACAGCCATACCGATAGATAGTCCCCGTCTATCTCAGTTGTGAACATCTGTTTATACTTTATAAGGAGCCAATAATATGATCTTCCATGTGACGCCTCAAACCACATTATCTACAGTATAAAATAAATAGACTTTTGCAACAATTTATAAAACGTTTGATCACATGATTCTCATTTCAAATATTGTCAAAACATTGTTCATACAAAAAGCTAGACTTTTAGTATACAATCCAACAATCTCCCACTTATTCTAAAAGACTATGCTGCCATACATCTGATTCCCACTCTCAATGTGTTTAAGTGTCTTATGGGCTCGTGATTCCTTCAAGTTTGCAACTGCATCATTATTATCACAATAAATTGTGATAACATTGGGAAAACTCAGAATCACATCTAAGTCCATTCCGAAGTTTCTAGGGCCATACAGATACTTTGGCTTCCACAAGGCTCAAATTTACCATCTTTCCATGATGGAGTCCGAAATATATTTCTATATAATCACTCCTCCATATTATGGCTCCACTTCCCAAAATAAACACATAACCTAACTGTCCCTATAATTTGAAAATCCGAATCTATGTAACCGCTAAGAAGCAATGAATCTGTCTGGTAAGCCTACATATAATTTTCAGTCCTTTTTAGGCACTTCAAATATGTCTTTCCGCATTTCATCATTCTTGTTCTGGCTTACTTTGATACCCACTGGTTATGCCATTGGTAATACAAATATCCAATCTTGTGCATAGCATTGCATACATGAGGCATCCTACTGGCCAAGCATGAGGAACCACCTTCATCAGCTTTATCTTCTTTTTGTGTCATATGACACATTTCCTTAGATAAATTCACTCCATTTTCGAAAAGTTGAAAAATTTTCTAGGAGTTGCATGCTAAAAGAGTAAGGATTGTATCATTTCATGAAGCTCAAGATAAGCACAACATCCTTTCTTGTGATCCTTATCACCATGATTGTTGAGAGTGGAAATTAGCGTATTTTAATGTCCAATTGAACACATTTTTTATGAAAATTCTTGTTATATATTAGCACAAGTGTTTTATATTTATTATATGTGAGAAAAAGTTGCACTTGAGGTATTTTATTGTGTTTTAGGTGGAAAAATGATGAAAAGTGCAAAGTTGGAGAAAATGTGCAATTTGTGCAAGAATGCTAAAAACGCACATCCAAATTTTGTAATTTTTTTGTATTTGTTTGGAGATCTGAACGGGAAGTGTGATATATGGTTGTAAAGCCACTGAAAATAGGATCGTTTTGGCATCAAGAACACCCCAATCGGAATCCAAACGAGAGAGATATGATCAAAGTAGTAACATCACGCGAGTTGTGCTGAACAGAACAACTGTGTTACTTTGCATGGCTTTTTAAACCAACAATTCTTGGAGTTTCTGTGAGTTCTTTATATTCAGAGAATCCAAGGAAGAGAGGATCGCGTGAGCTCAAGAATCACTCAAATCAAAGATGAGACGAAGAAGTTATGCTTAAAATTGTGAAGTCGCGCGGATGCCAGCGAGAATTTCAGAAAATTTCCGAAAATTACTTAATTTATCTCCTTATCCATAATCCTCCATGATTTACCCATATATATTTCTTTCTTTATTTAATTCTATTCTCACACATATATATGTTTCACATCATTATTCATAAATTGGAGATAGAGAATACAATAGATTAGAGGAAGAGAGGTCACAACAATACTACACCCCACAAGGGGGGATCACCCCCAACCATCATCCACATCATTTCCTCCATTCATCCATCACTTTGAAAATTCGTCCGTGGAATCAAGAGGAGAACCAAGAGGAGGATTCAAGACGGAGAAAGACACGACGACTCCTACATCTAGGGTTTTATTCGTTTTTTAATTTATCTTGTATTTTTCGAACATCCGGGTAAGATCTATCCAACACCCATGATTGTTCTTCGTAACATCATGGGCTAGAGCCTTTTTGGTAGAACTAGGGTTGTGAAGGTTTTTACGAATTAATTGAACTTTCGTGTGTAAACTCCGTACAACACTACATGTGGATTTATTTTATATATGATTGTGCCTTTTTAATTCATACTCACGTTCGTTTTGTGCATCATTAACTGTTATGTAGAATCTGAATACATATCTTGGTTATTGATTGACACTATGCCAAAACTGTGGAAAGACAACAGAGAATCCCCATTGTCGTAGCCCCTGTAGCTCCGTTGTTAACCAGGGAGTTGTTAAAAGTCTGGACTTTTAACAACGGTGGAAAACCCGTTGTCGTAGGACATTTTTAACAATGGTGTATCCCCTTTGTTGTAGCTATTAAATATCCATTGTTAATTCTTGTAATAGTAACAAAATATATTTTAACAAGGGGGAATCCCCGTTGTTGTAGATATCTTTAACAACGGATTATCCCCGTTGTCAATTCGGGAGTTGTTAAAGGTACCTACCCTTTAACAACGGTTTTTTACCCGTTGTCGTAACTTAGCTTTCACAACGGGGAATCCTCGTCGTTAATGAAATCCCCATTGTTGTATCAAACTACGACAACGGGAATTACCCGTTGTTGTACCTCAAAATCTCCGTTAATCCGGGAGTTGTTAAAGGTACCATACTTTTAACGACATTTTTCCTGTTGTTGTAAGTTTTTTTTAACAAGGGTGAATCACCGTTGTTAGTTTTACCCCTGTTGCTGTAGATGAATTTAACAACGCAGATTAATCGTTGTTGTAGCTCGAAATCTTCGTTGTTAATCCGGGAGTTGTTAAAGGGTTCTTACTTTTAACAACGAAATTTTGCCCGTTGTCGTAAGTTCTTTTTAACAACAATTTATCACCTTTGTTAGTTTTTTCCACGTTGTAAATTGTTTTTAAAAATATTGTTCTTTTTAACAACGGGACAATCCCTGTTGTCATAGCTCTCTTTGACAACGGTTTATGCTCGTCATCATATGTTATATCCCTGTTGTTATTATAAAAAATTTAACCTGTTTAATAATTAAATCTAAAAATAATAAAATAGTTATAATCCCTGATCTTCAATACAACATAACTAATTTTTACTTCAATTCATTAAAATGAAATTAACTCAATACAAAAACCAACATCAATACGTTCGAATATAACATCCCAACATCTCCCTAACCAATACAATTCACTAACAACAATTAAAATATATCATAATGTATTCATGATCGACAAATATCGCCTTCCCATAAACATAAACAACAAACTGTTCATCATGTTTCCCTACTCTCTTAGACACACTTTAGTCTTTTCGTAAGGCTGGTAAAAAAGACATAACCTAAGATTAGCATAATCGTATACAAAATTACCTCTTCCTAGATGAGTCTTTGACATGTGTTGTTGGATGCATGAAGCCCACTCTTTCCGCACTTCATCAATATCCATCCCGCTGTAATTTTTTCCAATGAACTATGGGGCACAAAATTAAGTAATCACTTATATAACCACAGAATCATGAGAATAATAAATAATAGAAACATAATAAGGCTACTTACAATTGATTGTATCATTCCAATATTCACTATTCCATCAAATTGCATTAAATCTAACAGGTAGCGATGCACATAAAAGCCACATTGGCTCCCGTCAGGTTGCTTTGGCGCCTATGACAAATGTAATGGGTGTGAATCAATAACAATTACATGCTTAATATTAAACAATTTCAATCTTACCTTTATCACTTTCCAAGTTATCTTTTTCCGACCCTTCTTACCCACATCCAGTTATGCATTAAACATTTTCAAAGATCTACATTGCAATTAAATTTTATTTATTTGGTTCATAATTCTACACATTAATATGATAAGATTAAATGAAGTAATAATTAATTTAGTTAATAACATTGAAACAAATTGGTATAATGTATCTTGGAGGGTCCTTAGAATACATTAGGTAAAACTAAATCCTACTCAAACCTTACTGATAAGATTGCAACAAATTGCTCAGTTTGCATATGAAATTATTTAAGATAAGAGTAATTAGAGGGAAGCTAAATGTCAGAAATTTATTGTTTCTTAAAGGTAACCCAAAAATATGTCCTAATGAGCAGTCTATTCTATGTCTTCAAGCAATCACCAGAGCAACCAAACCCAATAAATTACATTTTTTTAGAAAACCTATACCTTCCAGTTATTACAACATTCCGTGGACCAGATCGAATGACTTCTTCCAACACCATACAGGAACCAATCATTGTTCCAATTATTATCCCACCAAGCCAACAATACCAAACTAATGCATTCATTTGATCATCACCACCTATGGAAGTATTTCAGAAAATTAAAAATTTATGTGGATGGAGAAATCCACAACATTGTTAGTGATATTAGGAAACAAATTAACAATATATGCTAAGCTGACAATTGAAACCCAATCAGCAGAAGAACTCCCGTACTTAACATGGTAATGATATATCTTCCAATGTGCATAGAAAGCTGCCAAGAAAGAAGTGAGGGGGCTATTGTCACA
Organism: Pogostemon cablin; assembly: GCA_023678885.1. Classification (NCBI taxonomy): domain Eukaryota; kingdom Viridiplantae; phylum Streptophyta; class Magnoliopsida; order Lamiales; family Lamiaceae; genus Pogostemon; species Pogostemon cablin. Next base: position 6,656,470 of record CM042954.1, read on the forward strand.
CCCCAATTTTCTTACTAAAAAGAATTTCCACATTATACTTTAAAATAGTTTAAATAGTGCCTGACCAAAACAACTAAATAATCCATGGAAACCATCTACGCACCTCATGACAATCTTTTCTGAAATTAATAGGGAATATTATTTAATTAATGGCATCAAACTAAAGCTTGGTTATCACACTAACATGCATTGTACCCCCACTGTATTACACAAAGCAAGCACGTCACTTATGTACTTCTAACACCCACGTAGAAAATAATAAATATAGTTATTTATTACTTAATTTCCACCACTATCTTTAGATACCATCCAAGTAAATTTGTAGGTGTACTTACCCGAGCAGAAAGGAACCCCTGCAAAGTTTAATTCTTTCGGAAAACATTAAACCCCCAACCTCTGTTCCGACTCGAGACAACAACATTTAATTACAAAACAATCAACACTTGCAAAACCAAATAAATTTTTATTGAAAGAAATTCTGGAAGGTCATCAGTTTCGACCCAGAGCAATAAACCGAAATAATTTGTAATTGTACGAAAATTTAATGTATAGTGTATCCATGTCATGATAAAATAGAGCAAGACAGGGCTGCAAATTTATTAAAAACTTATTATAGTCTCCTCTTGCTCGACATTCCCCGCTTGTACGCTACCGCCACGCTAACCTGGAAGGGGGAGATTGATTGGGAGTGAGCAAACCACCGCTCAGTGAAATAAATTACGCACTATTTATCATTCAAACGCTACTACGAGTGAAACTGAAATTCTTACACTTGTAACTTGAAATTTAAAATCATGTTGGTAAGCACCTTTCGGTTCAATACCCATGTTGGCAAGCACCTTTCGGTTCAATACCCATGTTGGCAAGCACCTTTCGGTTCAATACCCATGTTGGCAAGCATCGCGATTCAATACCCTTGACTTGTACTTAATAATTCATGGATAACATAACATGTTCATGTATAATCACATCATATAGGGTTTTAAATAAATAAATAACACATAATTAAATCCCACCTATCTATCACGTAAAAACCTCGGATTTGTGTGTTGAACGTCGTAATCAGCCCCGTCGAAAACCCTCCTCTCTTCGAAGAAGAACAGCCGTGAAAGAAGAAATAAAATAAAAAAAATAGTTGTATGTGAAGGAACGAAGGAATGATCAACCTCTTATACTTGAATGACTGGGTCAAATCTCAAAATATAATTTAACGCGTAAGGGAGTCAAACTTTCCTTAGCAAGAGAAATAAATTTGGAAGTGATAGCAGGGGAATATCTCTTAAAAAAATTAAAAGATATGATGATATTTTCTTGGACAGGAAGAAATTTGTTAAATAAGGGAAGTGTATAAAATTCTGATCTTGTTCTTCAATCACACGGCTGCTAGAAATAAATGGGCTGAATTTTGTTTTTGAGTTGGGCTTCTAAGGATTGGACTTTAAATAATTCTCGTAAATAATATACGGGGTGTTACATCCTACCCTCCTAATAAAAATTTCGTCCTCGAAATTCTGTCATAAAAATGTCTTACCCGTAAAGAAGGATGGGTATCTTGCTTGTATTTCATTTTCTCTTTCCCATGTGGCCTCATCTTCCGTGTGTCGACTCCATTGAACTTTAATGTATGGCACGTCATGATTTCGAGTTCTTACAATCTTTCTTTCTAAGTCTGCCTCAGGTTCTTCTTCGTATGTTAGGTCCTTGCTAATCTTGAGTGTTGAGAAGTTCACCACATGACTTGGATCATGAATATACTTCCTTAACATTGACACATGAAAGACATTATGAACCGTAGAAAATTCAGGTGGCAAAGCCAAGCGATAAGCTAGTACTCCTATTCTTTCAAGAATTTCAAATGGCCCGACAAAACGAGGCTTAAGCTTTCCCTTTCTTCCGAATCGTATAACACCCTTCGTGGGTGCAACCTTTAAGAAGACATGTTCTCCGATTTCAAATTGTAGATCTCTCCTTCTTTGATCGGCATAAGACTTTTGTCTATCTTGAGCAGACTTAATTCTTTCTCGAATTACTCTAATCTTGTCCACTACTTCTTCTAACATCTTGGGGCCTAGGACAGCCTTCTCACAAACATCGTCCCAATATAATGGTGATCTACACTACCTTCCATAAAGCGCTTCATAAGGGGCCATCTTGATAGTCGCTTGATAACTATTGTTGTAGGCAAACTCGACTAGAGGTAGGAACTTCTCCCATGCATCGTCAAAGTCGAGTGTGCATGCTCTTAACATATCCTCCAAAATTTGGATTGTTCTTTCGGATTGCCCATCGGTTTGCGGATGATAGGCGGTGCTGAAGTTTAATCTTGTTCTCATGGCCTTATGCAAACTTTCCCAAAATCTTGAAGTAAAGCGCGCATCTCTATCAGACACTATTGAAATTGGGACACCATGAAGTTTTACTATTTCTTGAACATATAACTGAGCGAACTGCTCCATCTTGAATGTCATCTTCACTGGTAAGAAGTGCGCCGATTTGGTCAATCGATCAACAATGACCCAAATGGCGTGGTTTCCCTTTGATGATCTTGGTAGTCCCACAACGAAATCCATGGCAATTTGTTCCCATTTCCACTCGGGAATCTCGAGTGGTTTAAGCTTTCCGGCTGGTCGCTGATGTTCAATCTTAACTTGTTGGCAAGTTAAACATCTTTCAACGAAATATCCAATATCTCGCTTCATACTTCTCCACCAAAACCTTTCTTTCAAATCTTGATACATCTTTGTTCCTCCCGGATGAGCGGTGTATGGAGCTCCATGTGCCTCTCCTAAAATCTTCTCTCTTAATTCTTCAACCATTGGAACGCATATTCTTCCGTTTAGAGTCAATACTCCCTCGTCATCCACTTTGAAGCCATTGTATTCGCCTCCTTGTGCCTTCTTCCTCATTCCTTGCAAAAAGTGATCTTGCTCTTGAGCTCCCTTTATCTCCATCTTCAAACTCGGCAGTATCTCCAACGATGCAAAAGTCGCTCTTGTGCCGGGGGTGATGTCACCAACTCGATTTGCATCTTGACGAATTCTTTGATCAACTCCTCACGCTCGGTGCATAGACTACTAAGCTCCATTTTTGTTTTCCGACTCAATGCATCGGCTACCACGTTAGCCTTGCCTGGATGATATTCAATTGAGCAATCATAGTCCTTCACCAACTCTAACCATCTTCGCTGTCTCATGTTGAGCTCCTTTTGAGTGAAAAGATATTTCAGACTCTTATGGTCCGTGAAGATCACACATCTCCCTCCATATAGGTAGTGTCGCCAAATCTTCAAGGCATGCACAACTGCCGCCAACTCCAAATCGTGTGTAGGGTAATTCACCTCGTGCGGCCTCAACTGTCTAGAAGCGTATGCAATAACCTTCCCATGTTGCATCAAAACACATCCAAGTCCTTGTTTTGATGCATTACTGTAGACAGTGAATTCTTCATTTGGATTAGGTATCGTCAATACTGGCGCTGTGGTCAAGTCATGTTTTAATTTTTGGAAACTCTCTTCACACTTCTCAGACCAAACAAATTTTTCGCCTTTTCGAGTCAAGAGCGTCAAAGGACCGGCTATCTTTGAAAATCCTTCAATAAATCTCCGATAATAGCCCGCTAGTCCTAAGAAACTCCGAATTTCTTGTACATTTGATGGCGTCCTCCATTGATTCACAGCTTCAATCTTCGATGGATCCACCTCGATTCCTTGCGATGTCACCACGTGTCCAAGAAAAGCGACTTGGTTCAACCAAAATTCACATTTCTTAAATTTCGCGTATAGCTTCTTCTTGCGAAGTGTTTCGAATACTAATCTCAAGTGTTCCTCATGTTGTACTTCGTCCTTCGAGTAGACAAGAATGTCATCGATGAAGACTATGACAAACTGATCGAGATATTGGTGGAAAACTCGATTCATCAGGTCCATAAACACAGCAGGTGCATTACTTAAGCCAAATGGCATTACAACGAACTCGTAGTGTCCATACCGAGTCCTAAAAGCCGTCTTAGAAATATCTGTCTCCTTCACCCTCAATTGGTGGTATCCAGATCTCAAGTCAATCTTGGAAAAGGTACTAGCTCCTTCAAGTTGATCAAATAGGTCTTCGATTCTCGGTAAGGGATACTTGTTCTTCACAGTCAGTCTATTGAGTTCACGGTAATCAATACACATTCTCATCGAACCGTCCTTCTTCTTGACGAATAGAACTGGCGCTCCCCATGGTGATACGCTTGGGCGAATAAATCCCAAGTTCAGAAGCTCTTGCAGTTGAATCTTCAGCTCTTGTAGCTCCATGGGTGCCATTCTGTAAGGGGCCTTGGAAACTGGTGCTGATCCAGGAAGTAGGTCTATCGAAAATTCTATTTGGCGGTTCGGTGGTATCCCTGGCAATTCCTCCGGAAAAACATCCAGAAAGTTTCGCACTACTGGTATGTTGTTGGGTGACACTTCCGAGATCTTAGAGTCCATAATGTTCACTAAATATCCTTGACACGACTTCTTCTTAAGCATCTTTGATGCTTTCGCAGCAGACAAAACTCGGGGTATCACACCACTTTTAATCTTGTGGACGATTTCTTCCTTGGATTCTGGCACCGTTAAGATCACTTCTCGCTCCTTGCACCTGAATATGGCTCGATGGTGTGTAAGCCAATCCATTCCTAGTATCAAATCAAACCCATGCATGTCTATAACGTAGGGTTTGGCGCTAAAGTTGATTCCTTCTATGTATACGTCGAGGCTATCCACTAATAAAGACGTGAGAATCTTTTCTCCCGAAGGCAGACTAATCTCAAGAGGCTCGTCACTCTTGATTAGTTCACAATGAATCTTATGACAATACTTAGCAGATATGAAAGAATGTGATGCACCAGTATCAAACAATGTGAAAGCTCGGGAGTTACCCACTGATAAAGTACCTGTAGTGACTCCTGGTTCCTTATCCTCTTCATTCTGGTTCATGGCGAAGACTCTTCCTTGACCTCCTGTAGCTTGTCTTTGATTTCCTCTTGCAGGCAGTCCCCTTCGATCTGGCACATAGTTACGTGGTTTGGTGCAATCTTGAATTCTATGCCCGAACTCGTGGCATCTGAAGCATCTTCCCTGACCTCTAAGACATTCACCATCGTGTCTCTTCTCACATTTCAGGCAAAGCGGTTTTATGTTCTGGGTATTTGGGGGCGGATTAGTGTTGGCCCTTGACTGTTTGTTGTTGTTGTTCCTTCCAGAGCTGGAGTCCTCCCACTTTCTTTTGCCCGAGTTCTCCATCGACCTACGATTAATACGTCCCCTCTCAAAACAAGCTTCTATCTTTTGAGCCCTCTGAAACGTATCAGCATATCCCATCTCAGGCAGAGAAGCCATAGCATCCTGAATGTCTTGGCGCAGGCCGTCCACTAACTTCTGAGCTCGTTTCTCTTCAGTATCTACTAGTTGCGGTGCTGCCCGACTCATTTGATTGAATCGGCGCTCGTATTCAACCACGGTCTGATTTCCTTGCTTGAAATCATAGAACTCGCGCTCTACTTTAGCTCGGTGGGTCCGCGGATAGTAGTTCTTTAGCACTATCCTCTTAAATGCCTCCCATGTGATAGCTTCAGGGTCCTCATCAGGTCTCATTCTCCAGTATGAATCCCACCAATGATCTGCATCTTCTGCGAATTGGTATTGCGCACAATAGACGCGGAAACGTTCGTTGCACCTCATGGCTCGGAAAGTCTTTTCAAGTGATCTCAGCCACTCTTCCACATACTCGGGTCCTTCACGTCCCTTGAAGACAGGCGGCGTGTAGGACCGGAACTGCTGCATCACCCTGGTATAAGCTTCTTCATCCACTGCGGGTTGCGGATTGTTATTATCTTGGTTCTCGTTCGCTTGGTTCGCATTCGCTTGGTTCTCATTCGCTTGGTTGTTGTTAACTTGAGGCGCTCTTCTCGGAGGCATCCTTAAATCATCAATGCACCAATAATTAATACTAGCTCAGGGTGATGGTCAATAGTAATCATTGTCTAAAAATATATTTTAAGAGGCACGTAATTTAGGACAACTAAATAAATTTATAATAAAAATTCCATTCGTGCCGTAAATAATGAATTGTCTCAAAATGAATATCATAGATGTCAAATACTGAAAGCAAAAGTCAAATTTTCCATCATAAGGTTTATAATAAATAATACTTGAAGTCAGAATAATTGTTGGTATTAATTTATTCAACATCCTCCTCAGGATCCTCTTCAGGGTCTTCTTCGGGTTCTTCTGCATCAGGAATTCCATACAATCCCTCGGTGAGAGCATTCTCCTGAGCATCTACGATGTGTCCAGGAGGTGGTGGTTGGAAGCGAACCACTCTCTCGAACAACTGTGCAGTGAACACAGGATAGCTTGTTCGTGGAACCTCTTGAGTCATATTGTGTCGCAACCCGGCCGTGAAAATAGGATATGCGACCTCCCTCCATGCCAGGGGTAGCGTGTTAATCAGCTTCATACAAGCCCAATAATTGGTAATTCCATCTCCATAACCTCGAACTTCTCTCCATTCTTGCAGCATTATAGCAATGTGTGTTGCCAAATCATGGCGCGGATCGCGCTGATAATTTCTGTAAGCTTGTTGTCTAGCTATATTGTCCATCTATCATAACACGGTTCCTCTTATCACGTAAGAACAAACTATCTTGCATAGTAATTCGTAAACTTGTACATATGGGATAATAAAACTTAACTTGCACATAATTGCACATGTAATCATAGTTGCAAATTTTAAATCTTTCATACCTTGTTTGGCGTGGGCGTCGTACTCGGTGGATGCGTAGCAAGAGACTTAATTATTATTAAATTATTCATGTATATTTTCATAGCAAAATAAATCATTTACATATGCATATGCGGAAAAAAATAATAATAAAAAAAAAAATTTTTTTTTTTGAACAAGTATGCAGAATCGCATACCTGCTCTGATACCAATCTGTCACACCCCAATTTTCTTACTAAAAGGAATTTCCACATTATACTTTAAAATAGTTTAAATAGGGTCTGACCAAAACAACTAAATAATCCATGGAAACCATCTACGCACCTCATGACAATCTTTTCTGAAATTAATAGGGAATATTATTTAATTAATGGCATCAAACTAAAGCTTGGTTATCACACTAACATGCATTGTACCCCCACTGTATTACACAAAGCAAGCACGTCACTTATGTACTTCTAACACCCACGTAGAAAATAATAAATATAGTTATTTATTACTTAATTTCCACCACTATCTTTAGATACCATCCAAGTAAATTTGTAGGTGTACTCACCCGAGCAGAAAGGAACCCCTGCAAAGTTTAATTCTTTCGGAAAACATTAAACCCCCAACCTCTGTTCCGACTCGAGACAACAACATTTAATTACAAAACAATCAACACTTGCAAAACCAAATAAATTTTTATTGAAAGAAATTCTGGAAGGTCATCAGTTTCGACCCAGAGCAATAAACCGAAATAATTTGTAATTGTACGAAAATTTAATGTATAGTGTATCCATGTCATGATAAAATAGAGCAAGACAGGGCTGCAAATTTATTAAAAACTTATTATAGTCTCCTCTTGCTCGACATTCCCCGCTTGTACGCTACCGCCACGCTAACCTGGAAGGGGGAGATTGATTGGGAGTGAGCAAACCACCGCTCAGTGAAATAAATTACGCACTATTTATCATTCAAACGCTACTACGAGTGAAACTGAAATTCTTACACTTGTAACTTGAAATTTAAAATCATGTTGGTAAGCACCTTTCGGTTCAATACCCATGTTGGCAAGCACCTTTCGGTTCAATACCCATGTTGGCAAGCACCTTTCGGTTCAATACCCATGTTGGCAAGCATCGCGATTCAATACCCTTGACTTGTACTTAATAATTCATGGATAACATAACATGTTCATGTATAATCACATCATATAGGGTTTTAAATAAATAAATAACACATAATTAAATCCCACCTATCTATCACGTAAAAACCTCGGATTTGTGTGTTGAACGTCGTAATCAGCCCCGTCGAAAACCCTCCTCTCTTCGAAGAAGAACAGCCGTGAAAGAAGAAATAAAATAAAAAAAATAGTTGTATGTGAAGGAACGAAGGAATGATCAACCTCTTATACTTGAATGGCTGGGTCAAATCTCAAAATATAATTTAACGCGTAAGGGAGTCAAACTTTCCTTAGCAAGAGAAATAAATTTGGAAGTGATAGCAGGGGAATATCTCTTAAAAAAATTAAAAGATATGATGATATTTTCTTGGACAGGAAGAAATTTGTTAAATAAGGGAAGTGTATAAAATTCTGATCTTGTTCTTCAATCACACGGCTGTTATAAATAAATGGGCTGAATTTTGTTTTTGAGTTGGGCTTCTAAGGATTGGACTTTAAATAATTCTCGTAAATAATATACGGGGTGTTACAGCTATAACTGTGTGTTCTCTGTTCAACAAAGTGCAACTAAAAATACATTAAATCATTTATAAAGGTAGTATCAAATAAGTAGCATTGACTACTACTTTGCGTCCTCAAGTTTAGAGTTATAGCATAAATCTGACTTCTGCATTCTTTTACAGAGACTCATTATCACATGAATATGAGAATTTGAAGATATCACCTCTGATTGGAAAACAAAGTACAGCCGTATGGGTCAAACGAGAATGCAATGCATTAGAGACGTGTGGTGTTGAGTCATTAGCTGAAGGTTTAGGAATTACTAGCACTGTATTGCTTTATAGAGTGGACGTAAATCAGAATGTTCTGGAACAATTTTGATTGATCATATAGATAATCCTATATTTGACTTTAGAGCATCTTGACTATCCTGTTAAAGACCAAGCATTGCAACTTTGCAAGCATAGGATAAAATATTGGAGATATGCTCCTAGATAGAGTCTGTGATAGGAATATGGAAAGATAAACATTCCCTGGCAATACAAGAGAATATTAATTTAGGGGCAAAAATAAGTGATAACGCACATGTCTTTAAGTTTCTTTCCATGTATCATAATACGATAATAACATCAGCGAATTAACTAAACATGGGAGAATTTTCAAGTTGATAAACCTGGATTTTATTTTTCATTTTTCATCTCAATTAAAAGCACTTTGAACTCTTATTAGAAAAATTCCAATTCTTCTGCTGTTCTTTAACTCTTCCATGAAGTTCTAGTTTGGCCAGTAAGGTTTACAAATAAATCTAACGTTACTATATCTTGAAATTGCAAATGATTCTAGACTTATTCACACTTAAGCAGGTCGCCTGTTTTCTTGGAAGGAATAGATCAATCCTTTTTAACTTATCATACACGGCACCAAACTGATCCTAAGTACAGAAATAGATGTTTCCTACGAAGCAGGTCATGAGTACATCCCGTGATTAAATATTTAATATGAAGAGCAGGAACATATTATGGAAATAGAAACTCAGGTCACTTTAAGCAAGGAAAAAAATTCTGTATACTAATATAAGAAAACTAATTTAAAGGCAAGAAGAAGAAGACTAATTGACTAAATAATACCAGTACAATTCTGTATACCCCAGGAATGGACATAGCATCAGCTTCGACAGCTTAACTCAAAAATGGATATGAGGCTACATGGGACACAAATGAAAAAAATTGGGAAGAAAAATTATATGTAAGATTGCTGAATGAACTGCATTACTAATATTATATGCAATCAATTCAAGCATTTGAAAGGTATAAACCAAACCCAACTAACTACAGTACAATTCAAGTTACCTGTTGATTTAATTTACTAATTTTAGCAATTGAAGAGCAACAGTTAGATTCGTGAGGATGATGCAAGCTCTTATTTTATGAGGAAGATTTGAAGGTCTGTAGACTTTGAGAATCTGAAAATTACACACAAGTGCAAATAGGAAGCCATAATACAGTAATGCAGAAGAAGCTTTATACCATTAAAATTGATAAATTCAATGAAAAAAAGGAAACAGAAGCATTTACCTTCCAACACTAACTAGTCCATATTAACTTGGTTTTAACTTGCAACTTTGTCAACGGCTTATTTGAGTTTATCAACTAAGGATTCTATTGAAGATAAGACCTATAAACAAAGTCCACATTAATTAAAACAAATTTCTTAAGCAAGAAGCATTGATTTAAGAAAGGTTGGCAGAAGAAAGCAAACAACCCAATTTTAGTACACATCCACTTGTTAATAAGATCTTCTCAGGATGAACCTTGATATGGGAAATCACAAAAAGTTGTCTCTTTGACATGGGAATATGTATATTAAGAAACTAACTCTTCCTAATTCCACCCAGGTCAATCATAAACAAGAGGAAAATACAAACTAAAATTAAAGGTGCAGCACCCATGCCAACTGTATAAAAAACTATGATAACCAAATTATTATGTCCAACAGAAAAACAAAAACTATAATATTCATAAAAGGCTTTGCATCACTATTGATGAAATATAAAGGCAATGTATCAATAGGTCCTTAAATACCAAGGGCTGCACTGGATTGAACTAATAAAATGCCAACACCATACTCTACTCTACTCTATGGAGTAATTTAAATAAGTTCCCACTAAATGAAGAAAGAAACAGTAAGATATCATACTAATTACACCATATAAGAATATGCTCCAAGCGTGAACTTCACCACATCCCTTATAATTTCAAGGCAGATTATGTATGTTTCTACGTCTATCAACACAACTTTCCCACCCTACAGTGAAGGATTAATTAATTTACCTCAACACAACTTTTCAATCAAAATGTTTGTGTAATACCCCGTAAGTTCACGTTGCGATTTCCTGTCATGGCCCAAATCTTTGAAGCCCATATTCAAGCCCAGCCCATTCTTTATTTTAATCAACCGTAAGATCAAAAAGGAAGCAGAAATTTGAATTTACTTACTCCACAAGAATCATGCTGATATTTTTTTTTATCCATTAAGAAAATATCTGTTTCCTAATATCATCTCCTCTATTTGAGGGAAAGTTTGTTGAAAACCCTGCTGGGAGAATATCCGCTAGGATTTTGCAGTAATAAACCATAAATAATTGAGCAGCTTCATATTACGCTCATCCTCTCTAAATATTTTTCGTTCATACGCTGCTACAGGAGAAAAGGTTTCGAAGGAGACTACGATTGTGACGTTAGTACGCAAGTTTAAGGTTACGCGAGTGTTAAAGGTGGGGATTCTTTCATTCTTATATGTGTTTAGATGATTTTCGTATGTGGTAATTGAATTAAACTTGAAATTTTCGTCACTTATGAGTTGATGAACATACTTGAATGTTATGAAATTATTTGGCATGGGTATGGGATGAACAAGTGCCATACTATAGCATGGGTATGGGCTGTAATGGTGCCATACTATAGCATGGGTAAGGGCTGTGAAGGAATGCCTTACCAACGAATCGCGATATCGTAAAGTTACACGGATAAGGGCCGAAAGGTGCCTTATTATGACATGATAAGTTTGTATTGTAAGTGATTTCAATTCTCGTATATGGATTGTTCGATTTATATAAGCATGTTTAGATCTTCACTGAGCGTGTGGTGGCTAACCCCGATAAATATTTCTTATCGCAGGTTGAGCGTGGCAAAGCGTACGAGTGGAGGTTGTGGGCAATGAGACTTAATAATAAGACTACAATTTAATGCAGCGTGTATCGTGTTGCAAGCCTTCTATCTTTTCTGTTTCACTGAATACTTACATTAGAACTGATCCTTCATGTTTGAGTAAAGTTTTGGCTCTGTTTTAGCGAATTGAAGTTTATTTAGTTCGACGACGCTGTTGAAAATGTTAATAATCGGTGTCAGGTGTTTGCTATGGTGTTTCTGTTCTGAATTTCAATTAGTATGGAAGGTGTTCGGTTTGGGGGATGAAGTAGTAAATTAACATGTGACTTTAATTGTGACTCTCAAAATCTTCAAAAACACTTTGCTGTTATAGTCATTCTTGTTCCTTAAATTGAATTTCATGCAGGAATAACATAGTGGTTCAAGATGGTATTAAATTTACACTTGATTTTGCAGGTACACTTATCGAATTGATTGGGTTTCATGCATGTTGGTTAACTTGAGGTGAATTGGGATAGAATAGAACTGGTTCGTGTTTTTGGCAGATGGGTGTTATCATCTTAGTGTCTTTCTTAAATTGCGCGTGGTCAATAAACAAGTTGAGTTGCAGAGTATTTTTTGAGGTGGCAGAAGAGTCCTATTTGGAGTGAAAAACTTGTTGCTATTTGTTTCTTTTAAGGTAAAGCTTTTCGTATGGTGTGGTTGATAGTTTGGGGGTAGTTTTTATAGGAAGTCAAATTGGAGTGGAACTCCTCATTTTTATTCGTTTAAAAAAATATATAATACTTACTATCCTTCCCTAGATATTTTGTAGAATTTTGTGAAATAATACTTACTGTCCTTCCCTAGAAATTTTGCAGAATTTTGTGAATTAATACTTACTGTCCTTCCCTAGAAATTTTGCAGAATTTTGTGAATTAATACTTACTGTCCTCTTGAAATTTGGCAGAATTCTGCAAACCTTTTTTTTAAAATGGTAAGTGTTGCAGAAAAACTTAAAGGACTTGTTTCCTATTTAATCTTTCTTATTTGGATTGCTTGCACAAGATCATTGAAACTTATAGGATTGGGTCTATCTCTTTTTTTTCTTATTTATAAAATATTTCATGTTTGATAAAATGCAAAATTCTAGTCATGCCTTATCTAATATCCTTTGATCGAAATTATGTGAAACTATAAGTCCTGTATGTTTGCAGGACATGGATTTTTTTTTTGGAACTTTCAACCCTTTACTTTTAAAGCTTTTGTAAAATATTTTTATTGATATTCTAAAGTAGAAAATTGCAGAACTTAAAGGATTAGTCTCACATCTAGACCCTTTGCATATAAATTATTTTGCTAAAGCTTGTAGAATACTTGTGGGACGAACAACTCATTTGCTAAGTCTTTCTTTGCTAGATAATTTTTTTTTATTTGCTGAAATTTATAGGACCATTTCTATTTCCTCCTAGTTTACAAATTATTTCCGACGTGTTAAATTAAAAATTTTAATCATGCCCCATTTAATATTCTAATTTCAAATGCTAATTCGAATTCTCTTTGGTAAAAATTTGGAGTGTGACAGATTGGTATCAGAGCAGGTATGCGATTCTATATATTTGCTCAAAAAAAAATTTAAATTTATATTTCCGCACATAAGTGAATTTCGTGGCTTGAATGGTATGATTTTTCAAATGTATAAAAGTTTAAATAAAGTCTCTTGCCACGCATCCACCGAGTATGACGCCCGCTTCAACCAAGGTATGAAAGTATGAATTGCATAAATTGATGACATGCGAGATATAAAATGAAAGTTTATGTTATATGAATAATGTGGGTTTTTCTTTATGATAAATGATGAATATTTAAAATTTTATTGCGAACCTATATGATTAGTATTATCGCATTAGATGGGTGACTTGGCAAGACAACAAGCCTACATGAATTATCACCGGGACGTCCGACATGACTTGCCCACCCACATCGCTCACATGCTACAATTATGGAGACAAGTTAAGGATGTAGGTGAAGGTATCACGGACTATTGGGCTGGATTAAAGCTCATCAGTACCTTACCGTGGGCTTGGAAAGACATGGTCGATTCCATACATGCTGACCTTATGCATCACTCGGTTCAACACCAAGTTCCGCAAGTGGACCACGTGCAGTTCACAGCCGTTTTGTTCATGAGAGTCGCAAGATGGTATCCGCCAAACCCCCCTCCTGGACATCATATCTAGGATATCCATAATGAGCAAGAAGAGCGGTTGGTAGGTTACCTTGCAGAGCCGGCACCGGCACCGGAGCCCAATAATGAGCCAAATGGAGCCATGAATGAAGGAGAAATGGATGAAAATTTCGAGTCAGACCCGTCGGAGGACTCGGGAGTATTTGGAGACTAAATTACTTAAGTTTTAAAATTCCATTTTTTTAAAAAAACTAAAGACAATATCCCTTATGTTAGGGACTTGAAATTTATTTCATTATTTAGTATTCGTTATTTCATTATTTAGCATTTGATTCTAATTTAATTTGCAAGTTTAAGATAATTTTTTTTTTATTATTCAATGATCAAAAATTTTATGATGTCTATGCCTCTGTCGTACATTGGCTACCATGTACAATGATATGATTTGTATTAGAATTTCATTCATTAACTTGAATAAATGCTAAAATTATTTTCATAGTGGAATTGAAGGATGCCTCCAAGAAGGGATGTTCAAAACCCTCCAAACGCACCAAATGCTCCAAACGCTGATGCGGACGCTCATACAAGAATAGTACATGAGTTCCGCCAAAACCATCCACCCTTCTTCAAGGGAAGTGAAGGGCCCGAGTACGTGGAAGAGTGGCTACGAGCACTTGAGAGAATTTTTCGTCTCTTAAGGTGCAATGATGAGCAGCGTGTGATCTGCGCATCCTACCAATTTACTGAAGATGCCGATCATTGGTGGGACGGATACTGGGAGATGAGACCTAATGAGAACCGGGAAGCTATTACCTGGGCAGAGTTCAAGGATATAGTAATGGCCAATTACTATCCTCAAGTTTACCGCAATAATATGGAGCATGAATTTTACAATCTCCAACAAGGGAACATGACCGTAATTGAGTATGAACGGCGGTTCAATAAGCTGTGCCGATCAGCTCCACAGCTGGTCAATACCGAAGAGAAACGAGCCAAGAAGTTCCTGGATGGATTGCACCAGGATATACAAGAGAGGATGTCTTCACTGCCCGATATGAGCTACGCCGACACGTTTATGAGGGCCCAGAAAGTTGAAGCTTGCTTACTTAAAGGGCGAGCGAACAGAAAGCTGATGGAGAACCCAAACAAACGGAAATGGGAAAATTCTAGCCAAGGCAAAAACAACAATCAAAGGCAAGCTAGAACGAACAACAACCCGCCTGCCAACGCACAAAGACCAAAGCCTCTCTGCACACAGTGCGGGAAGAATCATTATGGAGAGTGTCTCATGGGACAAAATAAAATGCTTTAGATGCTATGAAGTTGGCCATCAAGCACAGAACTGCCCAAAGCCAACCAACTTTAAACCTGATCATACGGGACCACCTCCGGGGGGAAATACAAGACAAGGCACTGGAGGAAGAGGGAGAGTTTTCGCTATGAACCAAGCTGAAGGGGACAATGAACCTAATGTTATGACAGGTACGTTAGCAGTGGGTAAATCCCGAGCTTTCACTTTGTTTGACACTGGTGCATCACATTCTTTTATTTCCGCAAAGTATTGTAATAAGATTAACTGTAAACGAGTCAAGAGTGATGAACCTCTTGAGATTAGTTTACCTTCGGGGGAGAGAGTTGTTGTGAATACCTTAGTAGAAAGTGTGAGCGTACACATTGAAGGAGTAGACTTTAGCGTCAAGCCGTATGTTATGGATATGCATGGATTTGATTTGATTCTAGGAATGGATTGGCTTATCTATCATCAAGTCAATTTAAAGTGCAAGGAACGAGTAATGATCTTAAGGGAACCAAAATTCGAGAAAGAAGTGGTACACAAGCTCAAGAGTGGTGTAGCACCGAGAATATTATCTGCTGCAAAAGCTGCCAAGATGCTTAGAAAAAAGTCCTGCCAGGGATTTCTAGTCAACATTGTAGACACCAGGACCACAAAAGTACCACCTAGTGACATACCTATTGTCCGAGAGTATCTTGATGTCTTTCCGGAGGATTTACCAGGCTTACCTCCACATCGTCAAGTAGAGTTTTCAATAGACTTGATACCAGGATCAGCACCGGTATCCAAAGCTCCTTATCGAATGGCGCCCGTGGAACTACAAGAGTTGAAAGTTCAGCTACAAGAGCTCTTGCACTTGGGGTTCATCCGCCCAAGCGTATCTCCATGGGGAGCGCCAATCCTATTTGTTAAGAAGAAAGATGGATCCATGAGGATGTGTATTGACTACCGAGAGCTTAACAAATTGACGATAAAGAACAAGTATCCCTTACCTCGAATTGAAGACTGTTTGACCAATTAGAAGGAGCAAGTATATTTTCCAAAATCGATTTAAGATCCGGGTACCATCAATTGAGAGTGAAGGAGTCAGACATTTCTAAGACTGCTTTTAGAACGCGTTATGGGCACTATGAATTCGTCGTCATGCCATTTGGGTTGAGTAATGCGCCTGCAGTGTTTATGGATCTGATGAATCGAGTTTTTCACCCGTATCTCGATTAGTTCGTTATAGTCTTCATCGACGACATTTTAGTATACTCCAAGGATGAAGCACAACATGAGGAGCACTTGAGATTGGTATTCGAGACACTTCGCAAGGAGAGGTTATATGCGAAGTTCAAGAAGTGTGAGTTTTGGTTGAAGCAAGTCACATTCCTTGGACATGTGGTGACATCACAAGGGATTGAAGTAGATCCATCTAAAATAGAAGCAGTAAATCAGTGGAGGGCACCTACAAATGTTCAAGAAGTTCGTAGTTTCTTGGGATTAGCTGGCTATTATCGAAGGTTCATAGAAGGATTCTCCAAGATAGCAGGTCCAATGACACGATTAATTCATAAAGGAGAGAAGTTCATTTGGTCTGACAAATGTGAAGAGAGCTTTCAAAGGTTAAAGCACGATTTGACTTCAGCACCCGTGTTGACAATCCCAAATCCGAATGAAGAGTTCACGATCTACAGTGATGCATCAAAGCAAGGACTCGGATGTGTATTGATGCAACATGGGAAGGTTATTGCATATGCTTCTAGACAGTTGAGACCGCATGAAGTGAACTACCCTATTCATGACTTGGAGTTAGCGGCCGTAGTTCATGCTTTGAAGATTTGGCGACACTACCTTTATGGTGGGAGATGTACGATCTTCACGGACCACAAGAGTTTGAAGTATCTGTTCACGCAGAAGGAACTCAATATGAGGCAACGGAGATGGTTAGAGCTGGTGAACGATTATGACTGCACCATTGAGTACCATCCAGGCAAGGCTAACGTAGTGGCCGACGCTTTGAGTCGGAAAACCAAAGTGGAGTTGAATAGTCTGTATACCAAGCAAGAAGAGCTGGCCGAAGAATTCGCCAAGATGCAAATTGAATTGGTGGCACCACCCTCCGGCACGAAGGCGATCATTGCGGCATTAGAAATTCAGTCGAGTTTGAAAATGGAGATAAAGGAAGCTCAAGAACAAGATCATTTCTTGCAAGGAATGATAAAGAAGGCACTAGCTGGAGGCGAATACAATGGTTTCAAAGTGGACGAAGAGGGAGTTTTGACTCTAAATGGAAGATTGTGTGTTCCAATGGTTGAGAAGTTGAGAGAAAAGATTTTCAGTGAAGCGCATGGAGCGCCATACACCGCTCATCCTGGAGGAACGAAGATGTACCATGACTTGAAGGAAAGATTTTGGTGGCGAAGTATGAAACGAGATATTGGATACTTTGTTGAAAGATGTTTAACTTGCCAACAAGTTAAAATTGAACACCAGCGACCAGCCGGAAAGCTTAAACCACTTGAGATCCCCGAGTGGAAATGGGAGCAAATTGCCATGGATTTTGTCGTAGGTTTACCAAGGTCTTCGAAGGGAAATCATGCCATATGGGTCATCGTTGATCGATTGACCAAGTCAGCTCATTTCTTGCCCATAAAAATGACATTCAAGATGGAACAGTATGCGCAGTTATATATTCAAGAGATAGTGAGGCTACACGGCGTACCAATGTCAATAGTGTCTGATAGAGATACGCGTTTCACTTCAAGGTTTTGGGAAAGTCTGCACAGGGCGATGGGGACTAAACTAAATTTCAGCACAGCTTATCACCCACAAACGGATGGGCAATCTGAAAGAACAATCCAGATTTTGGAAGACATGTTAAGAGCCTACACTGTTGACATTTCCTACCTCTTGTAGAATTTGCCTACAATAACAGCTATCAAGCAACTATCAAGATGGCTCCTTACGAGGCGCTCTATGGGAGGAAATGTAGATCACCACTATATTGGGATGATGTTGGTGAGAAAGCAATTCTAGGCCCCAAGCTAATAGAAGAAGCAGTGGACAAGGTCAGAATAATTCGAGAAAGAATCAAGACTGCTCAAGATAGACAAAAGTCCTATGCTGATCAACGAAGAAAGGATTTACATTTTGAAGTCGGAGATCATGTCTTTCTGAAGGTGGCTCCCACGAAGGGTGTCATACGATTTGGAAGGAGAGAAAAGCTTAGACCTCGTTTCGTTGGTCCATTTCAAATTCTTGATAGAATTGGAGATCTAGCCTATCGTTTGGCGTTGCCACCCGAGTTATCCTCCGTGCACAATGTTTTTCACATTTCGATGTTGAGAAAATACGTTCATGATCCTAATCATGTTTTGGATTTCTCGACATTGGGGATTGGAAAGGACCTAACATATGAAGAAGAACCTATGTCCATTTTGGATCAAAAGGTCCAAAGGATTCGAAATCATGACGTGTCACTCGTCAAAGTTCAATGGAGTCGGCATACGGAAGATGAGGCTACATGGGAAAAGAAAGACGAAATTCAAGCAAGATACCCCTGTTTCATTACGGGTAAGATATTTATATAATTATGGAATTTCGAGGACGAAATTTTTATTAGGAGGGTAGGATGTAATACCCCGTAAGTTCACGTTGCGATTTCCTGTCATGGCCCAAATCTTTGAAGCCCATATTCAAGCCCAGCCCATTCTTTATTTTAATCAGCCGTAAGATCAAAAAGGAAGCAGAAATTTGAATTTACTTACTCCACAAGAATCATGCTGATATTTTTTTTATCCATTAAGAAAATATCTGTTTCCTAATATCATCTCCTCTATTTGAGGGAAAGTTTGTTGAAAACCCTGCTGGAGAATATCCGCTAGGATTTTGCAGTAATAAACCATAAATAATTGAGCAGCTTCATATTACGCTCATCCTCTCTAAATATTTTTCGTTCATATGCTGCTACAGGAGAAAAGGTTTCGAAGGAGACTACGATTGTGACGTTAGTACGCAAGTTTAAGGTTACGCGAGTGTTAAAGGTGGGGATTCTTTCATTCTTATATGTGTTTAGATGATTTTCGTATGTGGTAATTGAATTAAACTTGAAATTTTCGTCACTTATGAGTTGATTAACATACTTGAATGTTATGAAATTATATGGCATGGGTATGGGCTGAACAAGTGCCATACTATAGCATGGGTATGGGCTGTAATGGTGCCATACTATAGCATGGGTAAGGGCTGTGAAGGAGTGCCTTACCAACGAATCGCGATATCGTAAAGTTACACGGATAAGGGCCGAAAGGTGCCTTATTATGACATGATAAGTTTGTATTGTAAGTGATTTCAATTCTCGTATATGGATTGTTCGATGTATATAAGCATGTTTAGATCTTCACTGAGCGTGTGGTGGCTCACCCCGATAAATATTTCTTATCGCAGGTTGAGCGTGGCAAAGCGTACGAGTGGAGGTTGTGGGCAATGAGACTTAATAATAAGACTACAATTTAATGCAGCGTGTATCGTGTTGCAAGCCTTCTATCTTTTCTGTTTCACTGAATACTTACATTAGAACTGATCCTTCATGTTTGAGTAAAGTTTTGGCTCTGTTTTAGCGAATTGAAGTTTATTTAGTTCGACGACGCTGTTGAAAATGTTAATAATCGGTGTCAGGTGTTTGCTATGGTGTTTCTGTTCTGAATTTCAATTAGTATGGAAGGTGTTCGGTTTGGGGGATGAAGTAGTAAATTAACATGTGACTTTAATTGTGACTCTCAAAATCTTCAAAAACACTTTGCTGTTATAGTCATTCTTGTTCCTTAAATTGAATTTCATGCAGGAATAACATAGTGGTTCAAGATGGTATTAAATTTACACTTGATTTTGCAGGTACACTTATCGAATTGATTGGGTTTCATGCATGTTAGTTAACTTGAGGTGAATTGGGATAGAATAGAACTGGTTCGTGTTTTTGGCAGATGGGTGTTATCATCTTAGTGTCTTTCTTAAATTGCACGTGGTCAATAAACAAGTTGAGTTGCAGAGTATTTTTTGAGGTGGCAGAAGAGTCCTATTTGGAGTGAAAAACTTGTTGCTATTTGTTTCTTTTAAGGTAAAGCTTTTCGTATGGTGTGGTTGATAGTTTGGGGTTAGTTTTTATAGGAAGTCAAATTGGAGTGGAACTCCTCATTTTTATTCGTTTAAAAAAAATATAATACTTACTATCCTTCCCTAGATATTTTGCAGAATTTTGTGAAATAATACTTACTGTCCTTCCCTAGAAATTTTGCAGAATTTTGTGAATTAATACTTACTGTCCTTCCCTAGAAATTTTGCAGAATTTTGTGAATTAATACTTACTGTCCTCTTGAAATTTGGAAGAATTCTGCAAACCTTTTTTTTAAAATGGTAAGTGTTGCAGAAAAACTTAAAGGACTTGTTTCCTATTTAATCTTTCTTATTTGGATTGCTTGCACAAGATCATTGAAACTTATAGGATTGGGTCTATCTCTTTTTTTTCTTATTTATAAAATATTTCATGTTTGATAAAATGCAAAATTCTAGTCATGCCTTATCTAATATCCTTTGATCGAAATTATGTGAAACTATAAGTCCTGTATGTTTGCAGGACATGGATTTTTTTTTTGGAACTTTCAACCCTTTACTTTTAAAGCTTTTGTAAAATATTTTTATTGATATTCTAAAGTAGAAAATTGCAGAACTTAAAGGATTAGTCCCACATCTAAACCCTTTGCTTATAAATTATTTTGCTAAAGCTTGTAGAATACTTGTGGGACGAACAACTCATTTGCTAAGTCTTTCTTTGCTAGATAATTTTTTTTTTATTTGCTGAAATTTATAGGACCATTTCTATTTCCTCCTAGTTTACAAATTATTTCCGACGTGTTAAATTAAAAATTTTAATCATGCCCCATTTAATATTCTAATTTCAAATGCTAATTCGAATTCTCTTTGGTAAAAATTTGGAGTGTGACAGATTGGTATCAGAGCAGGTATGCGATTCTATATATTTGCTCAAAAAAAATTTAAATTTATATTTCCGCACATAAGTGAATTTCGTGGCTTGAATGGTATGATTTTGCAAATGTATAAAAGTTTAAATAAAGTCTCTTGCCACGCATCCACCGAGTACGACGCCCGCTTCAACCAAGGTATGAAAGTATGAATTGCATAAATTGATGACATGCGAGATATAAAATGAAAGTTTATGTTATATGAATAATGTGGGTTTTTCTTTATGATAAATGATGAATATTTAAAATTTTATTGCGAACCTATATGATTAGTATTATCGCATTAGATGGGTGACTTGGCAAGACAACAAGCCTACATGAATTATCACCGGGACGTCCGACATGACTTGCCCACCCACATCGCTCACATGCTACAATTATGGAGACAAGTTAAGGATGTAGGTGAAGGTATCACGGACTATTGGGCTGGATTAAAGCTCATCAGTACCTTACCGTGGGCTTGGAAAGACATGGCCGATTCCATACATGCTGACCTTATGCATCACTCGGTTCAACACCAAGTTCCGCAAGTGGACCACGTGCAGTTCACAGCCGTTTTGTTCATGAGAGTCGCAAGATGGTATCCGCCAAACCCCCCTCCTGGACATCATATCTGGGATATCCATAATGAGCAAGAAGAGCGGTTGGTAGGTTACCTTGCAGAGCCGGCACCGGCACCGGAGCCCAATAATGAGCCAAATGGAGCCATGAATGAAGGAGAAATGGATGAAAATTTCGAGTCAGACCCGTCGGAGGACTCGGGAGTATATGGAGACTAAATTACTTAAGTTTTAAAATTCCATTTTTTTAAAAAAACTAAAGACAATATCCCTTATGTTAGGGACTTGAAATTTATTTCATTATTTAGTATTCGTTATTTCATTATTTAGCATTTGATTCTAATTTAATTTGCAAGTTTAAGGTAATTTTTTTTTATTATTCAATGATCAAAAATTTTATGATGTCTATGCCTCTGTCGTACATTGGCTACCATGTACAATGATATGATTTGTATTAGAATTTCATTCATTAACTTGAATAAATGCTAAAATTATTTTCATAGTGGAATTGAAGGATGCCTCCAAGAAGGGATGTTCAAAACCCTCCAAACGCACCAAATGCTCCAAACGCTGATGCGGACGCTCATACAAGAATAGTACATGAGTTCCGCCAAAACCATCCACCCTTCTTCAAGGGAAGTGAAGGGCCCGAGTACGTGGAAGAGTGGCTACGAGCACTTGAGAGAATTTTTCGTCTCTTAAGGTGCAATGATGAGCAGCGTGTGATCTGCGCATCCTACCAATTTACTGAAGATGCCGATCATTGGTGGGACGGATACTGGGAGATGAGACCTAATGAGAACCGGGAAGCTATTACCTGGGCAGAGTTCAAGGATATAGTAATGGCCAATTACTATCCTCAAGTTTACCGCAATAATATGGAGCATGAATTTTACAATCTCCAACAAGGGAACATGACCGTAATTGAGTATGAACGGCGGTTCAATAAGCTGCGCCGATCAGCTCCACAGCTGGTCAATACCGAAGAGAAACGAGCCAAGAAGTTCCTGGATGGATTGCACCAGGATATACAAGAGAGGATGTCTTCACTGCCCGATATGAGCTACGTCGACACGTTTATGAGGGCCCAGAAAGTTGAAGCTTGCTTACTGAAAGGGCGAGCGAACAGAAAGCTGATGGAGAACCCAAACAAACGGAAATGGGAAAATTCTAGCCAAGGCAAAAACAACAATCAAAGGCAAGCTAGAACGAACAACAACCCGTCGGCCAACGCACAAAGACCAAAGCCTCTCTGCACACAGTGCGGGAAGAATCATTATGGAGAGTGTCTCATGGGACAAAATAAAATGCTTTAGGTGCTATGAAGTTGGCCATCAAGCACAGAACTGCCCAAAGCCAACCAACTTTAAACCTGATCATACGGGACCACCTCCGGGGGGAAATACAAGACAAGGCAAGGCACTGGAGGAAGAGGGAGAGTTTTCGCTATGAACCAAGCTGAAGAGATGAACCTAATGTTATGACAGGTACGTTAGCAGTGGGTAAATCCCGAGCTTTCACTTTGTTTGACACTGGTGCATCACATTCATTTATTTCCGCAAAGTATTGTAATAAGATTAACTGTAAACGAGTCAAGAGTGATGAACCTCTTGAGATTAGTTTACCTTCGGGGGAGAGAGTTGTTGTGAATACCTTAGTAGAAAGTGTGAGCGTACACATTGAAGGAGTAGACTTTAGCGTCAAGCCGTATGTTATGGATATGCATAGATTTGATTTGATTCTAGGAATGGATTGGCTTATCTATCATCAAGCCAATATAAAGTGCAAGGAACGAGTAATGATCTTAAGGGAACCAAAATTCGAGAAAGAAGTGGTACACAAGCTCAAGAGTGGTGTAGCACCGAGAATATTATCTGCTGCAAAAGCTGCCAAGATGCTTAGAAAGAAGTCCTGCCAGGGATTTCTAGTCAACATTGTAGACACCAGGACCACAAAAGTACCACCTAGTGACATACCTATTGTCCGAGAGTATCTTGATGTCTTTCCGGATGATTTACCAGGCGTACCTCCAAATCGTCAAGTAGAGTTTTCAATAGACTTGATACCAGGATCAGCACCGGTATCCAAAGCTCCTTATCGAATGGCGCCCGTGGAACTACAAGAGTTGAAAGTTCAGCTACAAGAGCTCTTACACTTGGGGTTCATCCGCCCAAGCGTATCTCCATGGGGAGCGCCAATCCTATTTGTTAAGAAGAAAGATGGTTCCTTGAGGATGTGTATTGACTACAATTTAATGCAGCGTGTATCGTGTTGCAAGCCTTCTATCTTTTCTGTTTCACTGAATACTTACATTAGAACTGATCCTTCATGTTTGAGTAAAGTTTTGGCTCTGTTTTAGCGAATTGAAGTTTATTTAGTTCGACGACGCTGTTGAAAATGTTAATAATCGGTGTCAGGTGTTTGCTATGGTGTTTCTGTTCTGAATTTCAATTAGTATGGAAAGTGTTCGGTTTGGGGGATGAAGTAGTAAATTAACATGTGACTTTAATTGTGACTCTCAAAATCTTCAAAAACACTTTGCTGTTATAGTCATTCTTGTTCCTTAAATTGAATTTCATGCAGGAATAACATAGTGGTTCAAGATGGCATTAAATTTACACTTGATTTTGCAGGTACACTTATCGAATTGATTGGGTTTCATGCATGTTGGTTAACTTGAGGTGAATTGGGATAGAATAGAACTGGTTCGTGTTTTTGGCAGATGGGTGTTATCATCTTAGTGTCTTTCTTAAATTGCACGTGGTCAATAAACAAGTTGAGTTGCAGAGTATTTTTTGAGGTGGCAGAAGAGTCCTATTTGGAGTGAAAAACTTGTTGCTATTTGTTTCTTTTAAGGTTCGGCTTTTCGTATGGTGTGGTTGATAGTTTGGGGTTAGTTTTTATAGGAAGTCAAATTGGAGTGGAACTCCTCATTTTTATTCGTTTAAAAAAAATATAATACTTACTATCCTTCCCTAGATATTTTGCAGAATTTTGTGAAATAATACTTACTGTCCTTCCCTAGAAATTTTGCAGAATTTTGTGAATTAATACTTACTGTCCTCTTGAAATTTGGCAGAATTCTGCAAACCTTTTTTTTAAAATGGTAAGTGTTGCAGAAAAACTTAAAGGACTTGTTTCCTATTTAATCTTTCTTATTTGGATTGCTTGCACAAGATCATTGAAACTTATAGGATTGGGTCTATCTCTTTTTTTTCTTATTTATAAAATATTTCATGTTTGATAAAATGCAAATTTCTAGTCATGCCTTATCTAATATCCTTTGATCGAAATTATGTGAAACTATAAGTCCTGTATGTTTGCAGGACATGGATTTTTTTTTGGAACTTTCAACTCTTTACTTTTAAAGCTTTTGCAAAATATTTTTATTGATATTCTAAAATAGAAAATTGCAGAACTTAAAGGATTAGTCCCACATCTAGACCCTTTGCTTATAAATTATTTTGCTAAAGCTTGTAGAATAATTGTGGGACGAACAACTCATTTGCTAACTCTTTCTTTGCTAGATAATTTTTTTTTTATTTGCTGAAATTTATAGGACCATTTCTATTTCCTCCTTGTTTACAAATTATTTCCGACGTGTTAAATTAAAAATTTTAATCATGCCCCATTTAATATTCTAATTTCAAATGCTAATTCGAATTCTCTTTGGTAAAAATTTGGGGTGTGACAGTTTGTAAGTAAAATTAATGAAGAAAAAATCCAACATAAAGTTGCAATACTAAATCAAATCAAGAACTCCGAGCGTACCTAATCGTATGACGTCTCAACCACAGATGGTACATCACCATATGGAACGCACCCTCACCTTCGTCCTTCCCCTCCAAATGCTTACTGGGCACTACACCACTCTCATCTTTGCATACTTTTCCTCACTCACCTCCCACAACAACTCTTTCAGCGGCCCTCCGAGCCGTAACACCACAACTAAACCTATGTCAGCCTAAGAAGTGGCAAACGGATGTGAGAAGCAACGCAGAAGAGGAATCACAATCAGCAGCAATATTAATAGAGTGAATCGTAGAAACTTGACAAATACAAGAGAATTAGTATACTAGCATTTCAATTGACGAGAATAATAGTAAATTCAAGGATTTTTTTGCCCAAATCCTAATAAAAAAAATCATTTTCTCAATATTCTATAGCGTATTTAATTAAGCTAAGCAACCTTATTATGCAATTTGGCATTTCCCTCAAAAATAATTCATATCCTTGAAATAAGGGATAGCAAATTGTACCTTTTAAATAACTGTTCTGATTTCTATGCTCTATCAAATATGTCTTGTATGGCAGAAGGATCACTTTGTAATCCACCAAAAGCTTCTTATAACATCAAAGCGTAACTGAAAATCACGAAACATCCCATCATTAGTGCAAGAAAAACAAAGTCAATTGAATTAAGTTGTTAAATTTGCAAGTAGTTTATGATTTGGTTCTTGTTCTAGTTATTTCCATGACATCATAAGCATGTAATTAGAAAGCTAACTAAAAAAGCGATCCTACCTTTCTTTGCATTATTCCGTGGCATCCATCATCTACCTACCTTTGTTCCATGCTTTGGAAGAAAATGTTTGTTAAAATAAACTTTTATTCCACTTATAATCTTTAATGAAACATCAATGAGTATTACTCCATTAATTTGTTCAATAGATTTCAAACATATTTCACAATAGGCATATAACTCAAAATCACATATCCCTCATTATACACAAATACAAGTTTTATTTCTCTATCAAAGGTTCTTAAATTTTCAATAAAATAGATATTCATTTATAGATGCAAGTTAATTTTCCATATATATATTTTTTAAATAAAACTATGAATTAGTATTCATAAAATAATTAATGATACAACTATCTATCATTTTGTATTCGCCTATTAAATTCAGACTAGTCCAAAGGCATATCATGAACTTCATTACTTGTTTGGAACAACTAATGCAATCAAGACACCAATAACAATTAATATTAAGCAACAAGAAAAATGATAATTTTTTATGTACATGCATCAATTACAGTAATAATATAAGGATAGTAGTGAAGATGAGAATACTCCCAAAATTTGTTTGCATTATTGAGGACAATCTCGTTAGTATCAACAAAAAATGAAGAATCTAAATATGTTCACCATTAGACTAATTTTATTTAGAGTTAACATTTTAAAATTGATAAATACTTTTAAAAAAATGATTAAATAAAGAGATTAATAATCCGAAGGTTTGAAGTATCTAATATACTTTATTTTCAACTGGTCAGCAAACACATTTAAATGCATTAAAACCTCTCTATTCTAAATTGGATGAATTTAATATTGATACACATGAAACATCATGGTCAACACAAAACAGCGTATATTCACCATTTATTACCTAAGGATCATTAGGTCACTAAAACTCTCGTTAAAAGTGATCATTAATTGAAATCTATAGCAGCAGTACCTGTTGCATTTGCAAATTCCAAGCCTAGGTTTATGATTAATGAAAATTTTATGTACAAAACAATCAAAAGCATTACAGGCTCCAATTTGCAAATAGATCATGAAATCTTACTATTTTTTTAATATGAACAAGTATCGTACTATCAGTAAGACCAAAAACTAAAATATAACAAATTGTATTCAAAGAAGCATGAAGTAACCAAAACAATGCATTATAAACCATATATGTCCACATGAGTCAAAACAAGTCCTGAAAATGGCGCATAACAGATCAAAACTCAACAAAAGAACAAAAACCCCACTGAAATTCTAATTCTAAAAGTCCCAATTTTTCAGATAAAGCAACCGCAAGACTCAGTTAGTAGATAAACGTAAGTTATAAAAGCAGCAGGAAAAGATGGGGGAGAGATTAATAAATGATGAAAAAGTCACCAATTAATTTGGTGATTAACAGTTCGTAATCTACTCACCTAACCAAACGAAAAGCTTTTAAGTCTCGAAAATTTCAGGGGAAAAAAAAGAAGAAGAAGAGAGTTCCACTGATATGCTAAAATTCTCTACAAATTCAAAGACAATTGAAGAACAATCAAGAAAACCAAACAATTTTCAACATTAACAACATGAAAAAGCTCCAACATTATGTTCCACGGACATGAGAGAGAGAAAGGGGGATCTGGAAAAACTAAACAACTTTGTTTTCAATTCATACCTGCAATCCCCGAAAAAATGGAGAGGCCAAAGATGCTTCTCCAAGAAGGTACTGGAGCGCCGAAGGTGAATTACATTGGCATAAATTAAACCGCCGCGACGGCTCTTCTTCTTGCAGCGTGAGAGGTTCGCCGGATGAATTTCACGAAATGATATGCTCGCCGGAGGAATTACGCGATAGGAGATGCTCGTCGTCGGATTAATTTCACGATAGGAGAGGTTGGCTGGTCGATTGACAACAGTTGGTGGATGGTCGATTGAGGACGCCGGGTAGGTAGGGCAACGAGTTTGAGAGAGAGAGAGAGAGGAGTTAAAATTCTAAGGTTTCAATTTATATCAAATGATTTTTCAGAATTTAAAATAATTAAAAATAAATATAAAATTGATAAGTTGGATTGACAACGGAGTTATAACAACGGAACTAAATTCCCCATTGTTAATGTGCGCCCTCTTCTAGCAACAACAACGGAGGTTCACTTTTTGCCTTATTTTGCCCTTATAAAAACGTGTTTTTCATTCTCCGTTGTTATTCCACCGTTGTTATTTCATAGTTTTAGCATAGTGTGAGTGCGTTCATTGATGAGCAGGATTACATGTTATGATTCTAAGTGAGGGGACTCCGAAGCTTCATTAGAACTATCATATATGAATACTTATTAATTGAATTGAATTCGGGTTATTAAGTAGGATAAAAAAGATAATTTTATAGTACCTATAAAGAGAGATCATATCGGGTTAGAGTACCAATTGGCAAGAGAAATAATTGATGCTGATAGTACCTGGAAAGGGGGGTGAAATTATATCTCTTGCTCCGAGGTTATTCACAAGTGTTACACGCATGTTTACTTGTGTCTATAGAATAGATATGCATGGTTTAGTGATGCGTCCATATTCCACTAGGCAGAGTCAGACATCAACACACGAAAGAGAAATTAATGAGTGAAACTGGATTATCCCAGAGCTACCTATTCTCCTACTTGATCCACTTTCGTATTTTTCGAGTGATCTTTTATTTTATTTATTATTTAATTTAATTGTTAGTAGATTAATAATTCAAACCTCCAACTTTATTGCCACAATTCGTCTTAATTAATTTAGTTAATAATTAAATTGATAATACGCCGTCCTTTGGGTTCGATATTCACTTGGTCGCTTGCTTAAGCTGCAATTGATATCTTTAATACTTGGGGATTAATTTTGCGTGCAAAGAAAACGCGCATCAATGATCGCAAGGATATATTTTGCTTCTCTTAAGTCCTTCATTTCATACTGCTTTATCAGCCATACCCATACGCCCGGCAATACTCTTTCATTGTTTCCAATGAGCAAGATATCATCTACGTACATACAAGAAGATACCACCATGTTTCTGTCACTCTTTTCAACACACAAGATACATCCGAGCATTGATTAAATTCATATGACTGATTTTTCTCATCAAAACTGATGTTCCATGATATTGAAGCTTGCTTTAGCCCATCGATTGACACTTTTAAGCTTACACTTAAAATGCTTTTAGCCCTTTGCAATGAATCCTTTTGGTTGCTTTACATAGATGTTTTCCTCAAGACTTCCAATCAGGAATGCAGTCTTGATATCTATTAGTTGTACCTCATAATAAAAATGAGCAGCAACAGATAAAAGAGTCTGGATCTACATAGGCATAGCTATCGGCGAACAAGTTTACTTATAATCGAACCCTTTCTTTCTGAGTATATCTTTTCGCAACAAGCTTTGCTTCCAAGGTTTTCACTTTACCGTATGATCCTCTTTTATTTTGTATGACTACTTGCAACGGCTTTTACACCATTTAATAGTCCTACAAGCTCCCAGATTTGATTTAGAATCCATATAATTTATTTCAAAATTCATTGCAGATTCTGCATTTCGATCTTCTAGTGCTTCGTCGTATCCATGGGCTGATTTCATGTTTACTAGGGACCAAGCCTCACGACTTTCCAAAACATAAATCTATCGGGTTGTAAAACAACTCTCCCACTATGAC
The DNA here is from genome assembly GCA_023678885.1 of Pogostemon cablin. Classification (NCBI taxonomy): domain Eukaryota; kingdom Viridiplantae; phylum Streptophyta; class Magnoliopsida; order Lamiales; family Lamiaceae; genus Pogostemon; species Pogostemon cablin. The sequence goes on from CM042954.1 coordinate 6,686,263, forward strand.
AAGGCACTACATGCAATTGTGTATCAGATGTGACACGCAATGCAGTTTACTTGTGGTATATCCTCTTATACAATTGGTACTAAAACTTGTGTTTCCCTCTCACTTCCTTTAGAACAACTTATACATGAGTTTGTGATTTATTTCATTGTCCTTTTTTCAAAAATCTAGTGTTTGTGTTAACAATCACCCTTCGATCTTTTGAATTAAAAATAAACCACCTTTCATTTTTCTAGAATATCCCACAAACAGACAAACATCATATGACATGTTGTTTCTAGGGCATACTCATAATATGAATTTAGTAATTCCAAATAACTCATCATCTATCTAACCATTACCATAAGAGTCTTATTCCTTCTTTCCGCCACCATTCAGCTGGGGTTTGCCCGGTGTTGACAACTTGGAATTCAATCCCAACCTCTGATAATTAGCTCCTAACTATCCTAAGAGGCTCTCGCCAACACTACTAAATCGTAATGACTTGATATATTTTCCATGACGTTTCGCCGCATCAGCCATCACTTCTTGATTTAATCAAAGTACCCAGAGGTTCGGTGCATCAAATAAATATATCTTGTTTCTATAATAATTGTCAAATAAAGTGACGAATCACTACTAGAAAATTGTGAATAGATATCGGTGATTCACCAATATCTATTCAATATTTCCACCGTTATTAATGGAGGTGTTATTAAATGTTCCTAAATAGATATCGGTGAATAACCGATATCTATTCAATATTTCACCGTTATTAATTGAGGTGTTATTAAAGGTCCCCAAAATAGATATCGGTGAATAACCGATATCTATTGTGTCAATAGATATCGCTAATTCACTGATATCTATTCATAATTCAACTGTTAATAAAGGTCCCCTAAATAGATATCGGTGACTTACTGATATCTATTAAGTACATAGATATCGGCGAATCACCGATATTAATGAAGTTGATATTAAAGGTTATAGTAATAGATATCGGTGATTCACCGATATCTTTTCTTAACATACATATCAGTATTTCACCGATATCTTTTAAAAATTTCATCGATATAAATTATCTGTTATTAAAATGTTTAGAATAATATATATCAGTGATTCACCAATATCTTTTTTTCAAAAAGCTATTGATCACTTGCCTATTTTTAACAATAATACTCTAAATTTAAATGAAATTTCAATAAACGCATCCATTCATTCATCAACATATCCATACATCCATGAAATATCCAAATTCAACATCCAACATTCAACCCTAAAAAATATATACCCTATGTCTAACATTCCAACACACAAAAATATATACACAACGTCTAACATTACAATCCACAATTTAAATTAGTTAACTAATAATATATACCAAAAGAATTACGACACATGTACGTACGTAGCTATACATATATATGCATATCTGCTGCAACCTGATGACTTGTCCAAGCCACAAAACATGATGTAAATCCATCTTTTGATTGATACGTCACTCCATCATAGTTAGCTACACATATCTCCTGCATTAAAAGGAATAAGATCGATCAACAACTCTAAATGAAAATTAAAAAGGGAAATAAAAAAATAATGACATCCATAAGATAATCCAACTTAATTTGTACGTAAAGATGAACATCAAGATAACCTCCATAAGATAATCATTTTACACTTTGTATTGTTCATGAGAATTTGCTCTAAAGTACAGGTCTGGAAAAGAAACACGATGAGAGCTTGAAGGTGAACTGGGTACCATGTGAATTGCCAGGTAGAGCGCACAATGGCGCACTCGGTGGAGTGCCCGGTGGTATGCCGAAGACTGGTGTTGTGCCCGTTGAAGGGATTTTCGGGCAGCTTGGCGTGCAAAAAATTATGTGGCCTGGAGGGCACACTTGTCGGGCGTGTTTTGTGAATGATGGGAACCAAGTGGGCAAGACACTAGGCGTAGGAGATTTACTATCGGGCGCTGGAGTAGTAAAACCAGGTGACCTAGCAGGCAAGGCACTTGGTGGGCTATACGGCTTGGTGCCCGATAGTGCACAAAGACATGCACGATGGTAGCCGAAGGCCGGGCAGTCTGCTTGGTGATGCGCTAGTCGTGTCACTCATTTGCAGCATGAAACCAGGCGAAACGCCTGGTAGAATGCTTGGAAGGGCACGCGGTGACATGCGTGGTGTCGTGCATGGCTTCATGCATGGTGTAGTGCGTGGTGTCGTGCGTGGAATCGAGCGTGGTTTTTAAAAATCAGGTGGAGCACCCGGTGACTTGCTCGGAGGGGTGCACGGTGGTGTGCATGTTGGCGTGCGAGAAACAGGGCTGAGCGCCCAGTGGTGCGCTCGATATGGCGTATGGATTTCGGCATGCGGCAGACTTGGCAATGCACGGTTGTTGGGGTTAAGCAGACTGACGTGATTCACTGACGGTGCGACCGACAGCCATTGTCAGCAGGATTGCTGGTAGTGGACGGCGCAAGTGGCGATGGCAGCGATGATCAGCGGCAGTCTTCACAATGGAGGCGACGACATTCGAAAAAATTATGGATGACAACAATCTGTGATAATGAATGTCTTAGGGCACAAGTTATCCGGCTTGTTGCATAAGACATCGGTTTAATCACTGGAGTATTAGACAAGTCGTTCTATTTTAGCGATTTATGTCCTTATATATAACTGCGATAATTAATTTAATTATTGATTATTGTTATATATGTTATGCATGATTCTCTGTGATTTACTGCCTTATATGCCGTAATATGAGCATGCTAGGTTGTGTATTTTATTATTGAATATTATATGCATGTAAAAACCCTCGGTGTTAAATTACTACGTGGGAGAGGGGATTGATAAATAATTCCCGCGGCATCCATTATAGGTTTGTAGGTTATTCAATTATACTTGCGTGTTGGCTATAGTACCTTCCTCCCCATCGGACGAGTATATTTGTGGATCACTGATACAGACTTCATTAAAAAATTACTGTTTGTAATATGATGCACATGAACTTGCATGTTGGCTATAGTGCCTTCCTCCCCATCGGATGAGTTTATATGTGGTTCACTGGTACAAACTTCTAATTGATGATTGTAGGAAGTTATCCGAGCGCGTGTGTACTTCTCCATCTTTAAGGCACACAAGCTTAGGTCGAGGACTTGGGATCTAATAATGGTAAACGCTTATGTGTAAATAATAAGTATCCTCCCCATCGAAGTCACTGCTGTTATTTGCATGGCTCTAGAGGAACCGACTATTAATTATTTTGTCATGAAGTTAGGTTGACAAATGAAATTAATGGGTAAAACCTTCTCTTGTAAATATTCAGGTTTGTATACGTCCACACTATCATGACATGCAGACTCACGGTGCTTGAGATGTCGGTGAATTTTATTTTTATATTGTTTTGAGAAAATCAATATATATGGATAAATTCGAAGATTTGATCGGTGTAATAAATTATGTGATTTTCTGTATTTCAAATGGTTTTATTCCACTTATAGTTTACTTAAAGAAATTATATTTACTGGTACAAAATTAGATGATTAGAAAAGAATCTTAGTTTTAATTCTTACTGTTTAAAAAAACATATGTGTTCCCACTAAGAATGTCCTATGATTCTTATTAAAGTCTCTAGTGGAGAGGTGAGAGGTTCATAGAAATATGATAGTCTCATGCAACTCTTTAGATACTTGTGTAAGTTAGAAAGGCAAGAGATCATGTATAGCTTGATGAATGAATTGAAAATGCTTGGAGTAGAAATTGAAGGGGAAACCTAGATTAATTTATTCTTCATAATTTGCCTGGATGTTTTGAGCAAGTTCTACCTAAAATACGAGAGGTTATATATGGTGGGGAAATTCTGAAAAAAAACACGTGGCGAAGGAAAGCTATTTTCATCATGATGTGAAAAAGGTTTGTATATCATTCACTAGTTGTTGAAGCATGATTAGTGATGACATCTACTGACACGTTGTGTGTAGATACCAAAATCACTAAAAGCATGTAACTAAGTGATGATGAGATTAATGAGTACATGGGTAAGCTACGAAAGTAGTGATTGTTGCAGTGGGAGTTGTTTATTTATCTTCTGATAGGAATAAACGTTTGATTATTATCTTTACGTACGTTTTCATAGAAAGAATTTCATTTCAGTTTCTATGCATAACAGATAGATACTCTATTTCATTTAGATGACATTGTCATTATAATGAAGGATGGAGCTATAATTTGTTTTGGTATGTTGATGACAATTTGTATACTCTTAAATTATGTTTATCCCACGGATGCAGTAAATAGTAATTAACAATGCATCTTCTAATCTTAGTAAGAGAAAGGAACCTTCGGAGATGAACTAAACATACTTTGGCATCTAAGGCAAGATCAATTTTACTTGAGTAGGATTCAAATGTTGATAGCCGATGGACCGTTGGGTTTATCTGAAGTGGAACTATCTGACTTGTGATTCTTGCTTGGAAGTATAATGATTAAAGGCCTTTTAAGGCAAAGGGGTTTAGAGCCAAAGATATGTTGGAAATGGTTCATATTGATTTAAGCGGTCCTAAAATTATCCCTGAGAGAGGTGGTCATTACGATTTAATCGTGGTGGCGAGTACCTCTTAGGGTAGTTTAGGGGCTATTTATCAGAGGTTGAGATTAAATTTCAAGTTGGCTACACTGGGCATACCCCAGCTGAATGGTGTGGTGGAAAGAATGAATAAGACTCTTATGGTAATGGTTATATTGATGATGAGTTATTTAGAATTACAAAATTCATTTTGGGAAATCCTAAAAGAAATGAGGGGTGATTTATATAGTCCAAAAGATCAAAAGGGTGTTTGTTAACACGAACATTAGATTTTTGAAAAAGGACTATGTAATAAATCACAAATCTATGTATAAGTTGTTCTTAAGGAAGTGAGAGGGAAAACACAAAGTATAGTACCAATGTACAAGAGGATATACCACAAGTAAACTGCATCGCGAGTCGCATCTGATACACAATTACATGTAGTGCCTTATCGTAGTGGGAGAGTTGTTCAACAACCGGATGAATTTATGTTTTGGGAGAGTCATGAGACTTGGTCCCTAGTAAACGTGGAATTGACCCATGGATACGACGAAGTACTACAAGATAAAAATGCGATATCTTAGCAAGTTGCAATGTTTTTTGAATAAAATCAATGGATTCTAAATCAAATCTGGGAGCTTGTACGAGCACTAAATGGTGTAAAAGCCATTGGAAGTGGTCATACTAAATAAAAGGGGATCATACGGTAAGGTGAATACCTTGGAAGCAAAGTTTGTTGCGAAAAGGTATACTCAGAAAGAAAGGGTTCGATTATGAGGAAACCTGTTCGTCGATAGCTATTTTAAGTCGATCCAGATTCTTTTATTTATTATTGTTCATATTAATTATGAGTTAAAGCAAATTGCAAGAGCTAAGAGCATTTTAATTTTAAGCTTAAAATTGTTCATCCATGGACTAAAGCAAGCTTCAATATCATGGAATATCTGTTTTGATGACAAAATCTAGTAACATGGATTTAATCAATTCTCGAATAGGTCTTGTGTATTGGAAAAGTGTGATGGAAACGTGGTGGTATTTCTTGTACTATTGATGAGAGTGAAAAATAAGCGTATTTTAGTGTCCAATTTAACACCTTTTTTATAGGAATTGTTGTTATATAATAGCACAAATGTCTTATATTCGATATATGTGAGAAAAAGGTGCACTTGAGGTGTTTTATTGTGTTTTAGGTGGAAAAAGAATCAAACGTGCAAAGTTGGAAAAAATGTGCAACTTGTGTAGGAATTCTAAAAAATGCACGTCCAACTTGTATAATTTTTTGGTGTTCGTGTGGAGCTTTGAACTGGAAGTGTGATACGTGGTTGGAAAGCCACAGAAGAGAGAGTTGTTTTAGCGTAAAGAACACCCCAATCGGAATCCATGGTGACGTCGCGCAAGCTGTGCCGAACAGAATGACTATGCCACTTTGCATGACTTTTCACACATACAAATGTTAGTTTTTTTTGGATTTTTTTATTTGTAGAGGATCATGTGAGCGCAAGAATCACTCAAATCGGAGGTTGGATGTGGAAGTTATGCGCGAAACGGTGAGACTGCGCATGTAGCTCGACCAGTAGTTCGACCAAGGCCTTCCCATTCGACCAGAACCACTTTGGTAGAACTCTGGTCGAACGGAGACATGAAGATCTATTTTCAATGGGATTTTCACCCCTTGTGCTTGTATTTTCGTGTTTTCCAAGAAAAAGCCCATCCAAGGTCCATAAGGAGTGCTTACAAGTATAAAAGGGGATGCAGATCACATCATTATTCATCGAAGAGAACACAATCATTCATCCTACACCCCACAAGGAGGGATCACCTTCCAACCATCATCCACATCCTTTCCTCCATCCATCCATCACTGTGAAGATTCGTTTGTAGAATAAAAAAGGGGAACCTAGAGGATTTGAAGAGACAGAAGAGAGAAGGAAAGAGACTTCTACACCAAGGGTTTTTCTAATTCTTTTGTTCTACTTTCTAATTTTTTGGATATATGGGTAAGATCTATCCAACCCTCATGATTTTTCTTCGCAACATCATTGGCTAGAACTATTTTGGTAGATCTAGGGTTTTGAAGGTTCTTATAAATTAATTGAACTTTTGTGTGTATACTCCGTACAACACTACTTGTGGATATATTTTATATAGGACTATGCGTTTTTAATTCATACTCAGAGTTGTTTTGTGCATCATTAACTGTTATGTAGAGTCTGAATACATATCTTGGTTATTGATTGAGTGTGTTCACTGCTGAGCAGGATTTCATGTTATGATTCTAAGTGAGGGGACTCCGAAGTTTCATTAGAACTATCTTATATAAATACTTTTTAATTGAGTTGAATTCGGGTTAGTAAGTAGGATAAAGAGGATACTTTTATAGTACATATAAAAGGAGATCATATCGGGTTAGAGTACCAATCCTAGGGGAAATAATTGATACTGATAGTACCTAGAAATAGGATGAAATTATATCTCTTTCTCCAAGGTTATTCACACTTGTTACACGCATATTTACTTGTGTCTATAGAGTAGATTTACATGGCTTAGAGATGCGTCCATATTCCACAAGGCAGAGTCGGACATTGATACACGAAAGGGAAATTAATGAGTGAAACCCGATTATCCTAGAGCTACTTATTCTCACACTTGGCTGACTTTCGTATTCTTCTAGTGTTTAATTTATTTTATTTATTATTTTAATTAATCGTTTAGTAGTTTAATAATCTAATACTCAACTGTTATTTCCTTTCGTCTTAATTAATTTAGATAATAATTAAATTGATAATACGCCGTCCTTTGGGTTTGATATTTAACTTGATGGCTTGCTTAAGCTGGAACTGATAACCTTAATACTTGGGGATTAATTTTTCGTGCAAAGAAAATGCGCATCAACTATACGTAGATAGTATCTTGCTCATTGGAGATAATGAAAGAGTATTGTCGGGCGTATGGGTATGGTTCATAAAGCAATATGAAATGAAGGACATAAGAGAAGCGAAGTATATCCTTGCGATCATGGTAATCACAAGATAGGACGTTGTGCTTATCTCTAGCTTCGTGAATTGATACGATCCTTACTTGTTTTAGCATGTGAGATAAAGGCGGATCCCTATGCTTCGGCGAATAAGGAAGCATAATCTAAGGAGTGCTATGCTCGAGATTGGATATCTGTTTTGCTAAACGCGTAGTCAGTGAGTATTAAGGTAACCCGAAATAAGAATTTTGAACTGTGGTATGACATATATTTAAGTACCTAAAAAGGACTAGAAGATGTATGTGAGCTTACCGGACAGATTCACTACTTCTTGTGGGTTACATAGATTCGGATTTTTCAAATCAGATAGGGACGGCAGTAAATCCACCTCAAAGTTGTGTGTTTAATTTTGGAAGTTGAGTCATAATATAGAGGAGTGTTATATAGAAATATATTTTGGACTCCACCATAGGAAGATGTTGAATTGGAGCCTCTGAGGCAGCTAATGTATTTATATTACTCTAGAACTTCATAGTGGACTTTGATGTGATTCTAAGTATACCCAAGGTTGTCACAATTTATTGAGATAATAATGGTGCAGTTTCAAACTTGAAGAAATCACAAGTCCATAAGCAATTAAACACATTAAGCGCAAGTATCACCTGTTACGAGAAATCGTATGATGAGGGAAAAGTTGTTGTCGCCTAGATTGCATCGGATGATAACCTAGTAAATCCTTTTACAAGGACCTTAAGGTGAAAGCTTTTGATGGTCATGTAGTGGAAGTGGGAATCAAGTGTATGACACTGGTCTTGACAGCACAACCTTTTAGTATAAGTGGGAGATTGTTGGATTGTGTACTAAAAGCCTAACTTTAATATGAACAATGTTATAAAAATTTATTTGAAATGAGAATCATTGATCAAATGATTGCATCTTATATTTTATTTATATATCCGATGCAACAATCCACTTACTTTATACTGTAGATAATATGTTGTGCGACAACACGTGGAAGATCATATTATCGATTTTCTTTTAAAGTATAAACGGATGCTCATAACCGAGATAGATGGGGACTCTCTATCGTGATGGTTGTAGTTTGATTTAGTATTAGTTTGTCTTAACTATAAAATCACATTAGTGCACTTTGTGTATTGAGCAGGACCGCTTGAGATCGGTCGACTTATACTGACTATATAGGAGAACTTGATCTCTATTATTATAGATGTGCGTGCTCTTAATCCCTATACAATAACCTCGACACGTAAGACTGTATGTATTTCTATGATTCATCAATGGGTGAGATTTATATGTAATTAATCAACAAACTCGGTGAGTTGGGAAATAGTGCTGTCTCTATGGTGTGCTATTGATTGTAGAAGGAATCCATGTCCTATTAAATAGGTTGATGATTTCCCCTTGAGGAGCTCAAAAGGATTATCATGTAAACCCTGCAGGTGGATTTATTCCGGCATGATATTAAGGTTGAGTGGTACTACTCTCGGATGACATATTAATTAATGGAGTTGTCAGTAACTTAATTAATTAATTGGCATTGTATATCTTAAACATAGGGAGACTAACGGGATCATAATAAGAAGGAGCCCAAAATATAATTTTGAGATTAGAGCGACAGTGCAGTAATAATATTTTAGTGGAATATATTATTATTATTGGACTTAAGTATAAGTTTTGGGCTAAACTTGGATACTTAAGCCCAATGGAAACCTGACTTTAATTTCTCCTCTTGGTCCCTGCTGTAGCCCATATATAAGTAATCTCAGCTGTCCAGAAACCCTAATTATGAGACACGTCTAACCATGAGCAGCGTAGAGAGAACAGCAGATTGAGAGGATCTTGAAGATCGTCGCCCACACGACGTCAAGATTGGACTTGGGAATACAGCAAAAGATCAAGAGGTTATTTGCTGCTGCTGTTCTTCAACTTCCACAATTTGTCTTAAATCATGTGGAACTCCAAAATGAACGTGTATACACCATTTGAAAGCTACGGAAGAGAGAATCGTTTTGGTGCATAGATCTCTCAAATCAGAGATTGGATGAAAAAGTTATGCACAAAACAGTGAGGCTGCGCATGCTGCCGGTGAGAATTCATGTTCTTCTTCAACATACCCTGGTGAAAGGTAATACGTTTATATGTTTTTGCTTTCACTGATTCAGAAATGCATGGAATCCTAATGGTTTATGTTAACCAAATGATCGAACGCCAATAATTGGTATCAGGGATTCGGTTCATGGTGAAGCATGACACGTTAGGCTAGGGTTTATGTGATTATGTGATTTAATTATGAATTAGAATTGCATGAGAATTAGGGTTTTGGTTTTATTGTATAACCCCACCCATAGATATCCCTATATGAAACCTTTTGTGAATTGTCGAAATATGTTCGTGAGTCATCCTTTGCTAAACTTGTTCACATTGTTTATGAGAATCTGCTCAAAAGTATATGCCTGGAAAAGATACACGATGAGAGCTTGAAGTCGAGCAGGGTGCCGTGTGAACTGCCGGGCAGAGTGCACGATGGCGCACCCGTTGATGGGATTGCCGGGCAGCTAGGTGTGAAAAAAATCATACGGCCAGGAGGGCACGCTCATCGGGCGTGTTTTGCGAACGATGGGAACTAAATGGGCAAGACACCGGGTGTAGGAGACTTGCTGTCAGGCGCTGGAGCAGCAAAATCGGGGGGACCTAGCGGGTTAGGCGCTCGGTGGGCTGCGCGGCTGGGCACCCGATGGAGCACGAAGACGGGCACGATGGCGAGCCGAAGTCCGGGCAGACCGCCTGGTGGTACGCACATTGTGTCGCCCATTTGCAGCATAAAACTAGGTGGAGCGCCCGTTGGCGTACTCGAAAGGATGCGCGGTGGGGTGCATGGTGTCATATATGACGTCATGTGTGGTATCGTGCGTGGCATCGAATGTGGTTTCTAGAAACCGGACAGAGCACCTGGTGGCATGCTCGAAGGTGCACGCGGTGGTGTGCATGTTGGCATGCGAGAAATCGAGCAGAGCGCCCGGTGGTGCACTGGATATGGCGCACGGATTTCGGCATGCGGCAGACTCGGCGATGCATGGTTGTTGGGGTTAAGTAGACTGACGTGATTCACTGATGGGGCAACCGGCAGCCACTATCAGCTCGATTGCTGGAAGTAGACGGTGCGAGCGGCAATGATCGGTGGCAGTCTTCAGGATGGCGGCGACGACATTTGACGAATTTTGGTTGACGGCAGCCTGTGATGATAAATGTCTTAGGGCATAAGTTATCCGGCTTGTTGCACAAGACATTGGTTTAATCACTGGAGTATTGGACAACTCGTTCTATTTAAACGATTTATTTCCTTATATATAACTGCGATAATTGATTTATTTATTGATTATTGTTATATATGTTATGCATGTTTGTCTATGATTTACTGCCTTATGTGCCGGAATAGGAGCATGCTAGGTTATGTATTTTATTGTTGAATATTATATGCATGTAAAAACCCTCGGTGTTAAATTACTAAGTGGGAGAGGGGATTGGTAATAATTCCCGTGGCCTTCATTTTTGGTTTATAGGTGATGCAAATATACTTGGATGTTGGCTATAGTGCCTTCCTCCCCATCGAATGAGTTTATTTGTGGATCACTGGTACAGACTTCATTAAAAAATTACTGTTTGTAATGTGATGCACATGAACTTGCGTGTTGGCTATGATGCCTTCCTCCCCATCGGATGACTTTATATGCGGTTCACTGGTACAAACTTATAATTGAAGATTGAAGAAAATTATCCGAGCGCGTGTGTACTTCTCCATCTGTAAGGCTCACAAGCTTGGGCCGCGGACTTGGAATTAAATAATAGTGTACACTTTGGTGTAAATAATAAGTATCCTCCTCATCGGAGTCACTGTTGTTATTTTATGGTTAAAGAGGAACTGGCTATTAATTATTTTGTCATGAAATTAGGTTAACAAATGAAGTTAATGGGTAAAACCTTCTCTTGTAAATGTTCGGGTTTGTATACGTCCACACTATCGTGGCATGCAGACTCACGATGCTTGAGATGTCGGTGAATTTTATTTTTATATTATTTTGAAGGAATCAATATAAATGGATAAATTCGAAGATTTGATCGGTGTAATAATTTATGTGATTTTCTGTATTTCAAATGATTTTATTCCACTTATAGTTTACTAAAAGAAATTATATTTACTGGTCCAAAATTAGATGATTAGAAAAGAATCTTGGTTTTAATTCTTACTGTTTAGAAAAACATATGTGTTCTCACAAAGAATGTCATGTGATGCCTATTAAAGTCTCTAGTGGAGAGGTGAGAGGTTCATAGAAATATGATGGTCTCATGCAATTCTTCAGACGCTTGAGTAAGTTAGAAAGGTAAGAGATCATGGATAGCTTTATGAATGAATTGGAAATGCTTGGAGTAGAAATTGAAGAGGAAACCTAGTTCAATTTATTCTTCATAATTTGCCTGGATGATTTGAGCAAGTTCTACCTGAAATACGAGAGGTTACATTTGGTGGGGAACTTCTGAAAAAAACATGTGGCGAAGGAAAGCCATTTTCATCATGATGTGAACAAGGTTTGTATCTCATTCACTAGTTGTTGAAGCATGATTAGTGATGGAATCTACTGACATATTGTGTGTAGATACCGGAATCACTAAAAGAGTGTAACTAAGTGATGATGAGATTAATCAGTACATGGGTAAGCTATGAAAGTAGTGGTTGTTGCAGTGGGAGTTGTTTATTTATCTTTTGATAAGAATAAACGTTTGATTATGAGAAATTATCTTTATGTACGTTTCAATAGAAAGAATTTCATTTCAGTTTCTATGCATAACGGATAGATACTCTATTTCATTTAGATGACATGTAATTATAATAAAGGATGGAGCTATAATCTGTTTTGTTACGTTGATGGCAATTTGAACACTCTTAAATCATGTTTATCCCACGGATGCAGCAAATAGTAATTAATTCTAATTTTAGTAAGAGAAAGTAACCTTCGGAGATGAACAAAACATACTTTTGGCATCTAAGATAAGATCAATTATACTTGAATAGGATTTAAAGGTTGATAGCCGATGGTCCGTTGGATTTATCTGAAGTGGAAACTATCTAACTTGTGAGTCTTGCTTGGAAGTAAAATGATTAAAGGTCTTTTAAGGCAAAGGAGTTTAGAGCCAAAGATATATTGGAATTGGTTCATACTGATTTAAGCGGTCCTAAAATTATCCCTGCGAGAGGTGGTCATTACGATTTAACTGTGGTAGCGAGTACCTCTTAGGATAGTTTAGGAGCTATTTATCAGAGGATGAGATTAAATTTCAAGTTGGCTACACCGGGCATACCCCAGCTAAATGGTGTGGTGGAAAGAAGGAATAAGACTCTTGGGGTAATTGTTAGATTGATGATGAGTTATTTAGAATTACAAAATTCATTTTGGGAAATCTTAAAAGAAAATAAGGGTGATTTATATAGTCCAAAAGATCAAAGGGTATTTGTTAACACGAACATTAGATTTTTAGAAAAGGACTATGTAATAAATCACAAACCTATGTATAAGTTGTTCTAAAGGAAGTGAGAGGGAAAACACAAAGTATAGTACCAATGTACAAGAGGATATACCATAAGTAAACTGCATCTCGAGTCACATCTGATACACAATTGCATGTAGTGCCTTGTCGTAGTGGGAGGGTTGTTCAGCAACCAGATGAATTTATGTTTTGGGAGAGTTGTGAGACTTGGTCCCTAGTAAACGTGGAATTGACCCATGGATACGACGAAGCACTACAAGATAAAAATGTGATATCTTAGCAAGTTGCAATGATTTCTGAAATAGAATCAATGGATTCTAAATCAAATCAGATAGTTTGTACGACCACTAAATGGTGTAAAAGTGATCGGTGTCATTTTCACCTAGATCTCAGTGTCTTTTTTTTATGTATTTTCTTGTGTTTTTATTCATCTTGTATATCTTTTGGTGGTGTTATATGAAGATATGGAGATTTGTGCTTTAAAATGATAAATGTGTGATTTTCATGATTAATTGCCTTAAATTGAGTAATATTAATAAATATTTAGATAATTGGTACTTTGGTGTAATTTGTGTAATTTTCAGATAGAAATGGATTCTAGACACGATATGGAAGATGTGGGACAAAACGGAGCTCAATTAGGAGTTGAAACGAGGGAGAACGAGCCAAAGAAAAATGCTGAAAAATTCACGTCCAAGTTGTGTAATTTTTCTATACTTTTGTGGTGCTCAAAACTAGAAGTTTTATACACGATTGGAAAGCCACAGAAGAGAATATTGTTTTGGCATAAGAAACACCTCAATTGGAGCCCAAACGAGATAGTTATGATTAAAATGGTGACGTCGCACAAGCTGTTCCTACTCAGCACGATTTTGCTATTTTGCATGACTTGTTACACCTTCAAATGTTAGAAGTTTTGTCAGTTCTTTATATTCATAGAAAGCCAAAGAAGAGAGGATCACATGAGCATAAGAATCACCTAAATCGGATTTTGGATGTGAAAGTTATGTGCGAAACGGTGAGACTACGCTGCACCAACCCGAACTCGACCCGAGCTCGGCCCAAAGTTAATTTTATGATCAGAACATATTCTAGAAGCATCCAAGGGGTATAAATGCCTATTTTGAGTGTAAAATAAAGGAGTAATCAGTTGGGATCAGCTCCACACACATTTTACCCACATTTTCACACACTAACTCTATTCCATCCATCTCCATACCCTTCATCCATCCAATCCACTTGATCTCCTCAAATCCATCCACCATTTCATCAATCCACCAATCTAAGAAGGAGAATTCATCAAGGAGTGAAGATTGGAGCATGTTGAAGGAAGAGAAGACCTACTTTAAAAGGGAAGCCAACTTACCTTTAATTTGTGAATTTCTTCATTATTTGGCTCAATTGGAGCATGTCATGGATTGTATAAGATTTATAATGTGGCTAGTCCTCATGTGAGGCTAGCAATATGATTGGTTAGGGATTATGTAGATTTTGCACACCACATGTTTGATGAAATGATTGTTACGAATATTTTTTTATCGTGAATGCTTATTCTCATTTTATGTATGATTTGTGTGATTAAATTCTCTATTCATAGTGTTAGGATGACTATTCCAATATTATGTTTAGTGGTTTAATTGAATCATTGATTGCACGAGATGACTTGTTAGTGTGAGGGGAGGTAAGCCATACCCTTCTTGTGCTTAGAACTCATGATATGACATTAGTGATGAACAAGTGAGGGTAACCCAACTTATGATCATAGTACCTTCATGGGAATTGAGAGTAAGAGACAATCCTAAGAGATTTAAACTTGTATAAGAGTTGAGAACCTAATTGTCTTGGCCATAGGAATTAGGGGTACATAAGTGATTGCCCTTAATATCATAACATGAAGCCTTCAATTCATGCGTGGGTGTGAGTCTACATGAGTCTTTTCCATGATGTTGCTTGCCTTACATACTTCTTAGATTGTTCACCTTCATTCATCATCCATCTCATTTGTACATGTTCTATCTTTAATTGCATTCCTAGTTGTTAATTGTAGTGTTAAACACCCCCTCCTTTTATTGATTAGTCCTGCTAGAGTAAAGCATTTCTCAAATATAGCTACCCACTTTCGCCCTTGGGTTTGATATTTTGTTTAATTGGTCATCCCGACTATTAACGACCAATCAAATGGCGTGACACCAAGAAGGTGAGGATCCGTAGTTTTAAATGTTTCTTTAGATTAGGATTTTAATTGTTTTCCAAGAAGGTGGGGACACCAAGGAAAGGATGATCCTTATGGATGTAAAACTTCATTAGGTGAAATCTAATCCTACTTATTATCTTAATTTGCTTTGGCGGGTGACTGATGCATGACTACATTTCTTGATTGAATTTCCGACTATGATTAGGTTTTGTTTATGGAATATGTATGCATGCTTTAATTTGGGATTAATGCCTTTGATATTAGTGCAAATGTGATTAGGTTGCGTATTGTGTATCAACATGTCTTGTTGTTGCTTTCACCTTAGTTGCTTTACATGATTATCATATGTGAGTTTCTTCCATTTATTGCATGAGGATTAATATGGGGGTAGTTTGGCCAAAGTCTTCCTATGTTTAGAACTACATAGATGAACAGTAGCGAGATTACTCGTGATTTAGTGAAGGGAACCAAGCCAATGTGAGCATAGTACCTAGAAAGGGAACATAGGAAAACGTCCCTGCCTCAAAGAAAAAATTCTTCGTGATAATATCTCTAGTAGGTATATTAATATCCGTAAGTACCTATGGGAATTGTGAGCATTGGAGACCATCTAATGAGCTATTTTTACTTGCATCCTATTCATCTTGGTAAAGAGCTTAGGTGTAGGTATGATTTAGTGATCTCCCTTACCATGATTAGTTAAAAATGGAATCAATTAATGATGTTTAATGATTGTTTGAGTGCATCGAGAAACTTCCAATGCATCCAAAGTAATTAGATTTATTTTCCTTGCATTTTATTTCCTTTTATTTTTGTTATCCTCCTTTTCGATCATCCCTAACTAATCACGATACTATACCTAAAGGCCATGAATCTTAAATTCTCTCTGTTTGATAATTCAACTTGGTTGCCCGTGCCTACACAACAAGAGTACGCTTGCTCTTTTACATTGACAAATGCGATCAAGAACAAAAAGTCATTGGAAGTAGCCATACCAAATAAAAGAGAATCATACGGTAAGGTGAAAACCTTGGAAGCAAATAGTGTTGCGAAAAGGTAAACTCATAAAGAAAGGGTTCGTTTATAAGGAAACTTATTCGACAATAGCTATGTTTAAGTTGATCCGGATTCTTTTATTTATTGTTGTTCATATTAATTATGAGGTAAAGCAAATTACAAGGGCTAAGAGCATTTTAACTGTAAGCTTAAAATTTTTCATCCATGGACTAAAGCAAGCTTCAAGATCATGAAACATCTGCTTTGATGAGGAAATCTAGTAACATGGATTTAATCAATGCTTGGATGGGTCTTGTGTATTGTAAAAAAGTGACGGAAACGTGGTGGTATTTCTTGTACTATACATCGATACTATCTTGCTCATTGGAGACAATGAAAGAGTATTGTCGGGAATATGAGTATGGTTCATAAAGCAGTATGAAATGAAGGACTTAAGAGAAGTAAAGTATATCCTTGTGATCATGGTGATCACAAGATAGGACGTTGTGCTTATCTCAAGCTTCATGAATTGATACGATCCTTATTTGTTTTAGAATGTGAGATGAAGGCGGATCCTTATGCTTCGGCGAATAAGGAAGCTTAATCTAAGGAGTGCTATGCACGAGATTGGATATCTGCTTTGCTAAATGCATGGTCAGTGAGTATCAAGGTAACCCGAATAAGAATTTTGGACTGTGGTATGACATATATTTAAGACCTAAAAAGGACTAGAAGATGTATGTAGGCTTACCGTACAGATTCACTGCTTCTTGTGGGTTACATAGATTCGGAATTTTCAAATCAGATAGGGACGACAGTAATCCACCTCAAGGTTATGTGTTTAATTTTGGAAGTAGCGTCATAATATGGAGAAGTGTTATATAGAAATATATTTTGGACTCCACCGTAAATTGGAGCCTCTGAGGCAGCCAATGTATTTGTATGACTCTAGAAACTTCATAATGGACTTTAATGTGATTCTATGTTTGTCCAAGATTGTCACAATTTATTGCGATAATAATGGTGCAGTTTCAAACTTGAAGGAATCTCAAGTTCATAAGCAATTAAACACATTAAACGCAAGTACCACCTGTTACGAGAAATCGTATGATGAGGGGAAGGTTATTGTCACCTAGATTGCATTAGATGATAACCTAGTAAATCCTTTTATAAGGACCTTAAGGTGAAAGCTTTTGATGGTCATGTAGTGGGAGTAGTAATCAAGTGTATGGCGGTGGTATTGACAGCATAGTCTTTTAGTATAAGTGGGAGATTTTTGGATTGTATACTAAAAGCCTAACTTTAATATGAATAATGTTATAACAATTTATTTGAAATTAGAGTCATTGATCAAATGATTGCGTCTTATAATATATTTATATGTCCGATTCAATAGTCCACTTACTTTATACTGTAGATAATATGTTGTGCGACAACATACGGAAGATCATATTATCGGTTTCCTTATAATGTAAAAATGGATGCTCACAATCGAGATAGACGGAGACTTTCTATCGGGATGGTTGTAGTATGATTTGGTATTAGTTTGTCTTGACTATAAAATCACATTAGTGTACTTTATGTATTGAGGAGGACCGCTTGAGATCGTTCGACTTGTACTGACTATATAGGAGAACTGGATCTCAGTTATTATGGATGTTTGTGCTCTTAATCCCTATACAATAACCTCGACATGTAAGGCAGTATGTATTTCTTTGATTCATCAATGGGTGAGATTTACATTTAATTAAATCAACAAACTCGGTGAGTTGGGAAATAGTGTTGTTTCTATGATGTGCTGTTGATTGTAGAAGAAATCCGTGTCCTATTAAATAGGTTGATGATGTCCACTTGAGGAGCTCATAAGGATTAACATGTAAATCATGCAGGTTGATTTATTCCGGCATGATAATGAGGTTGAGTGGTACTACTCTCAGATTAGATATTAATTAATGGAGTTGTCAGTAACTTAATTAATTAATGGGCATTGTATATCTTAAACATAGGGAGACTAACAGGCACATAATAAGGAGCCCAAAACGTAATTTTGGGATTAGAGTGGCAGTGCAGTAATAATATTTTATTGGAATATATTATTATTGTTGGACTTAAAAGTATAAGTTTTGGGCTAAACTTGGATAATTAAACCCAATGGAGGCCCGATCCTAATTTCTCCTCCTGGTCCCTACTGTAGCCCATATATATGTCACCTCAGCTGTCTAGAAACCCAAATTATGAGACACACCTAACCATGAGTATGGTAGAGAGAACAGCAGATTGAGAGGATTTTGAAGATCGTTGTCCACACAACATCAAGATTGGACTTGGGAATACAGCAGAAGATCAAGAGGTTTTTTGCTGCTAATGTTCATCAACTTTCACAATTTTTCTAAAATCGTATGGAACTCCAAACTAAACGTGTGATATACCGTTGGAAAGACACGGAAGAGAGCATCGTTTTGATGCATAGATCACTCAAATCAGAGTCTGGATGAGATAGTTATGCCCAAAACAGTGAGGCTGCGCATCCTGCCGGCGAGAATTCATGTTCTTCTTCAACATACCCTGGTGAAAGGTAATACGTTTCTATGTTTTTGCTTCTGTTGATTAAGAAATTCATGGAACCCTAACGGTTCAAGTTAACCAAACGATCGAATGTCAACAATCACTTGCCAGGGGTTGTTTTGGTTCGGGGTTCAGTTTGGATGGTTCTTCCCTCCACAAGTATACTTTGTTACACTACACCAAAAAAGTACTAAGACAACAGAAAATATACAACATAGATCAGAAATATGTGTTATCGTATACCTTATATGTGTAGTCTTAAATATATATGTTGTCTTAATTTTTTTCACGCACAAGGACAACACGTATTATCTGGTGTTGTCTTATTGTGTTGTCGTACATACCACTTTTCAAATGATTTCACTATAAGACAACATATATAATACCATATGTTGACATAAAATTTTACACGCAGAAAGACAACATATATTCATCTATGTTGTCTTAAATTATCTTAATATTTTATTTTAAAAAAATATATATTTTTTAAATATATTTTAAATATAAAAATTAGGAAGATATAAATAGGAGACTTAGAAAATTGTGCTTTCCTCCCTTCTGCCCTAATCGTGTGTGAACACGCCGCGTCCCCCCCTCCACCGTGTTCGCCCATCGCCGTTCCAAGCCCCGTCGCCTGTCGCCGCTGCCCGCCATTTATACCTCAATGAAATCTGCTCTATTTTCTTGTTCATACGCAAAATCTCTCCACCTTCTCTCTAAAACTCAAACCCTTAGCTCACCATCTCCGGCGAGGGGGCAGGTGACTGGTGTCGCCGGACCTGCCCCTTTGCTTCTACCGATCCCTCTTTTTCATTTTTTCTCTTTTTTATCTTTTTTCGTTGATTCAATTCCAACATCCCTGCTAAATTTCTCAAGGGATTTTGCTCATGGGGCGTCTGTCCTTCATGCTCCCATTTCATATCTGCCTTGGACACCCCTTTATCTCCGCCATCAAAACGCCTCCTGTAACTTATGAGAGGCGCTCCTCCTTGGCGGATCTGTCTTCCCCAAATTGGTGCCTCCTTGCGCCGATTACAAAAGGAGCCCACCGCCCTCCACCTACTCCCGCCGCTGGGACGTCTTCTGACAAATCCTGCGCTGCCTGGGACTGTTTTTCTTCAATTTTTGCTCAATGTCAGTCGCGCCGCCCTCTACTCGCGCCTCTCTTGGATGCGCTGCCAACGGTGCTGTCTCCACCTCCGTCAGGTTTGCTGTCCCGCCACTCCCAGCAACTATCGACGTGCTTCCAGCCGTCGATTCTGCTCTGCGTGGTTATACTCAGATCTGCTCAGCTCCTTTAATCTAGGCCCTCGCCTGTACTACCGGTCATCGCTCAAAGACTGTTCCGACAAGGGCTTTTCAATTATCTCCGTCTCAGTTTCCTAGTGCACACTGCTCTTTGTCGCTGATTGTCTTATCTTCAAAGGTGAATCCATTGATCCTGTTCGCGAAGATGATTATCAAACTCCAATCTCCGTTCTGGAATTAGGTAGTCGCGTCAAAGCTCTCAGAAGTTTCAGGTTCTTTGTCTCCCTTTCTTATTTTCTTTTGCCTTCTAATAATATTGCGTAGTTTGCAAAATCTCCCACTAGATTAATCATTCACCCACAGATATTATCTGCTTAGAGGCTGTGCTGCAGCTACGAGGGGCGGTTTGTATTTAACTATGTCGGAGCTGGAGAAGAGAGGTGGTGCAGAGGTGGCGCTGGTGGAGGAGGAGAAGAAGAGGTTGTTATCGGAGGAAGTTACGGTGTTGGATTTTGATATGCTCTGCTTGACGGTGGCTATGCAGGTGGAGAAAGGAAATGGGGGAAATCTAAACATTACTCACCCTAAACATAAATTCATGTGCTTTTTCATTCTAATTTGGTACTTCTTTTTAAACTAATACTTATCTCTCTTAATTATTCCCTTTCAAAAAATCTTTTATGAATTTAAACCTTAGCTATTGAGTTAGCTTTTGTTTTATTCTTTGAATCTTACATATCTTATTTATATCTTCTTGTACAATTTTACTCACTTTACCTAATATGCATAGGGTCCATATGTTGCCTATCAATAAATTGGTGCGTTGGGGGACTTAAGTACCAAAATCACTAAATCTTACCTCCATTACAACTACGAATAACTACACTGATAATACCAATTATATAACTTAAAGAAACAACTCCTTAGTTATGTGTTCTAAAGTATTATTATATTTGAAATGGAATTTGCTCTTCACTTTTTTCTCATTAGGTATAAGGGCCTGTGCTCATATTACTTTACTCTTTTTTTATCAATAAGTTTTCTCTTGTTATTTCTCAGAAGTTTTATTGTTCTTACTATAAGTGAACTATATCCTTTAACTTAATATTACAGATTATGTTAGGTTGATTGAAAGCCAAGTTTTGTGCACAAATATATGTCTTAAGTTTGTATGATATTGTGGTGCAGGATTCTTCACAACCACAAGTTGAGTGGATCCATATCACCTGACATTGGAAAGTTAGAAAGCCTGCAAATTGTGTGAGGACACTATGCTTCTTCTTGTTTGGCATCTTTAGATTCTTAACTGAACCTGCTGATGATGATATGAAGTACTTGTTTGTAGAGCTCTTCATGGAAACAATTTATATGGGGAAATTCCTCCAGAACTTGGGAACTGTACACAATTGCAATCATTGTAAGATTTTTTATCGTATAATTCTTAAGTTATTAAGATTTGAATTCTGCTGACATGGATGTGGATGCCATTTTACCTGATGTAATATCAATGATCTAATAGTTATTTTACCTGAACCTCATTTATTTTAAATCATTTTTCACGACACATTTTCTTGAAAGGTAGGCTGCTGACCATGATGAAGTTTATAATTTCCAGGCATTGAATGCAGTGAGCGAGAGCTTCCATATGATAAAGTATGTTTTATGTGAGTAGGACACCTAAAAATCACACATATATCTGTTGTGCGCCTAAAAAACGCTTGTGAATGTCAGTGTTGTTGAATTTTCAACATTTGGTTGAGTAAGAAAGTAAGGTCAATTGAATCACGTTGATGTATTTTGGCATGAAGCACTTGGGTCGTGATAAAGATTATGTTGTGTTTGGACATGCACATACAGTTGAAAGAAGAGGCGAGGCGTTAGAGCTAAAGGGGAATGATTGACTTGTTGATGTATTTGGATTTTCATTAATTGTCTAGACTTGGATTCATAGTTTCGTGGTTTTTAAACCAATTCTATTTATGTCATGTCTTATGGGAGGTGTTTGGATTTTACCAACATTTAGATTTGAGAGGGATATTTGATAATTAGCATGTTTTGGATTATTTATAATGTTTTAATACAATTTGAATTTTATTATTTTGTTTATAAATTAATTAAAAAATATTTTGTATAATAATTAATTGGTTCGACAATACGTAAAAAATGTAGACGGTATGAATAATATAATAATACTACATTAATAGAAAATACATATATATGTTGTCTTAACCAAATAAGACAACATATATAACCTATTGTCTTAAAAAAATTAAAAAGAAGCACAACGACAACACATAAAGATGCACAACGACAACACATAAATATATGTTGTCGTTGTGCATCTTTTTATTATAAATAAGGCGCACAACGACAACACATAATATGTGTTATCGTTGTGAGTCTTTTCAAATGCCCTACGACAATAGGGGCTTCGACAACAGAGATTTTTTTCAAAAAGAAGCTAATAGACAACACATTATATATGTTATCTTAATGTATTTTGGTATAGTGTTAGTGCAATAATATGGCCAACACACATACCCTTTTCACCGGCACGTGTGGCCCATAATGAGGATTACCAATGATAATATGTTGTAGTGTGTTATCATGGGTGTAGTAAACTCTTACCATCGTTGGGCGAATCAGATAGGTGCAGTTGAGCCGAAGTCGGGCGACATTGTATTAGCAACCCAATATGATGATGGATGTGCACCTTCAGACCAGGGAGCCTTGCTGGTTGGGCTCTGTCTTTTTCTATTATTTTTCTATTCACCTATTCGAATTTATTCTAAAGCGGATAGCAAAGATGTTCGTAATGAGTTTGGTTAGCGTGTGTTGTTCTCGTATTACATTAGTGAAGTGATAGATAATTGAAATTCGTTTGTTGATTGCAATACACCAAGGTGTTGCTCCATGAAGAGCCTTCACTAAATCCTATATAAAATAGGATGAAAAGTGATGGATACATTAAGGATGGAGGAGTAATGAATTTTTTGCTCATTAATGTAAGGTAATGTACAGAAAAGTAAGGATACGAGTTTGTTATGAAAGTAATGAGGCACAACTAAGTTCATGAGCAAAAATGGAAAGAATGACTCGGTGAAAGGTGTGGAGTGTCATTAATGAACTTTCAACGGAATCTATTCCTTCGTAATACAGAGGCGAACCCAGTTGGGTTCATCGGAGTACAGTTGTACCACTTACGCACCCCCTTATGTGAGGAGGTCACCCATGACTCGTGGTCACACAAGAAATACCCTTAATGATAATAAAAAATTAATTAATCTTGCACCCTACTCCAAATTGATTAAAATTCAAATATATTCTCCATTCAAATTCATTTTCTTTGAATTGTAGAGGTAATTTAGGAATTTCTTATTTTCAATAATAACTTTGTTAAAAAATAATGATAATTTAATTTGTGCTATGGGGTTACTATATAAATATTACCTCTATTTCATTTTATGGTGTGTGAATTTGAACTATGAACTGATCAAAACGCAAATTGCAAACTTGAAGCTTGAAGGACAAATCAAGTATATTTTTTTGACTGAAACTTGTATGCCACCGTGAACACTGTGCCTCCAAATTTCATATTTTTGTATTACCTTTTTCTTTTAATTTTCTCCCTCCATCGCATAATACTTTTCATGTTTACTGATCCGCGTTGTTTAAGAAAAGTTGCACTTTTGGACCAACTTTAATTACTTTTGAGGGTATTGTAGTATTTTTAGTTAAAAAAATATATAGTTATGACTTATGAGATGTGTTTTCAAATGTGTGTGAAAATGTACTGGCAAATTTGAAATTAAACTAACTTTTGAGGTTGTTAGATAAAATGATACTTCCTTGTTTGGGTGTGAAAAGTATTGAGGGACAAACAAGTGAGGAGAATGTGAACGGTTTTATGGGACGGATGAAGTACTTTTTAGTACATAAGAAATACTCTATTAAGAACAATAATTTTTTAACATATATATAATAATTTATATTTGTTAAATAGTACTTTTTAATGTAATAACCCAATAAACGGTAATCGATAAATTAGGTTTTAATTTAGAAGAGTAACAATAAGAAAAAATTTCCAAGCACTAAAAATTAATATGCGAAAACAAGATTTTTTTTACATAAGAGTTGTATTTTAGTGCTTGGAAATTTTATGTAAAATAAATCTTGTTGTCACATATTAATTTTTAGTGCTTGGAAATTTTTTCTTGTTGTTATTCTTCTAAATTAAAACCTAATTTATTGATTACCGTTTATTGCGTTATTACATTAAAAAGTATTATTTAAAAATTATAAATTTTTATACATATGTTAAAAAATTATTTCTCTTAATATAGTATTTCTTATGTAATAAAAAGTACTCCCTCCGTCCCATAAAATCGTTCACTTGTTTGTCCCTCAATACCTTTCACACCCAAATAAGGAAGTATCACTTTATCTAACAACCTCAAAAGTTAGTTTAACTTCAAATTTGCCAGTACATTTTCACACACATCTCATAACTTTTTTTTTATTAATTAAAAATACTACAATACGCTCAAAAATAATTAAAGTTGGTCAAAAAGTGCAACTTTTCTTAAACAACGCGGATCAGTAAACATGAAAAGTATTATGGGATGAACGGAGAAAATTAAAAGAAAAAGGTAATACAAAAATATGGCATTTGGAGGCACGGTGTTCACGGTGGCATACAAGTTTCAGTCAAAAAAATATACTCGATTTGTCCTTCAGGCTTCAAGTTTGCAATTTGCGTTTTGATCAGTTCATAGTTCAAATTCACACACCATAAAATGAAATAGAAGTAACATTTACATAGTAACCCCATAGCACAAATTAAATTTAAAATTAAATTATCATTATTTTTTAACAAAGTTATTATTGAAAATAAGAAATTCCTAAATTACCTCTACAATTCAAAGATAATGAATTTGGATGGAGAATATATTTGAATTTTAATCAATTTGGAGTGAGGTGCAAGATTAATTAATTTTATTATTATCATTAAGCGTATTTCTTGTGTGACCATGGGTCACGGGTGATGTGAGGGGGTGCGTAAGTGGTACAACTGTACCCCGATGAACCAAACTGGGTTCGCCTCTGAATTACGAAGGAATAGATTTCGTTGAAAGTTCATTAATGACACTCCACACCCTTCACCGAGTCATTCTCTCCATTTTTGCTCATGAACTTAGTTGTGCCTCATTACTTTCATAACAAACTCGTATCCTTACCTTTCTGTACATAACCTTATATTAACAAGCAAAAAATTCATTACTCCTCCATCCTTAATGTATCCATCAATTTTCATCCTATTTTAGATAGGATTTAGTGGAGGCTCTTCATGGAGCAACACCTTGGTGTATTGCAATCAACAAACGAATTTCAATTATCTATCACTTCACTAATGTAATATGAGAACAACACACGCTAACCAAACTCATTACAAATATCTTCGCTATCCAATATAGAATAAATTCGAATAGGTGAATAAGAAAAATAATGGAAAAAGACAGAGCTCAACCAGAAAGGCTCCTTTGTCTGAAGGTGCACATCCATCATCATATTGGGTTGCTAATACACTGTCGCCCGACTCTGGCTCAACTGCACCCATCTGATTTGACCTATGATGGTCAGGGTTTTATATGTTTACTACACCCATGATAGCACGCTATGACATATTGTCATTGGTAATCCTCATTATGGGCCGCACGTGCCGGTGAAGAGGGTATGTGTGTTGGCCATATTATTGCACTACCAAAGTATACTTGTTGAGGGAAGAACCATCAAAACCGAACCCTGAACCATAACAACCCCTGGCAGGTGATGTTCCCCGCATCGGATGCAATGTGTTCACGCCACGACAATGTTGCTCAACCAAATTAGCGATGTCGGTTCACTCTTCCAATGAAGCATACGTTTTGCAAACGGTGGGTGGCCGCAATTCACAAATCAATAGCCAACACTATCTTCTTTCAAGCTCCACCAAATGTTTGATCTCATTCTTAACTATATTCTTTATTGCTACAAGTAGGGTCCTCTGATCCACTGCACTCATTGGCATTCTGTAGTGCTCGCACTTGTCCAAAACCTGCGAATGTTCGGACTCCATTTCCCTGACCCTATACATAAGACCGTCAACCCCAATAGATATAGATGATAGTTCCCTGCAAATGGCAATATTTTTGTCACCAAATGACTGCGGCAGTCTTTTTATGGCTGTCGGTCCAATCCCACAAACCAAGGTTGCCGATGTGGTGCACCGTCCGAGTATTGATTTACAGGGTCACCCTACACGTTTCCGGGAACATGAGGACAACACCCGAATTGATTTCCCATGTGGACTGACTTTTGCGGTTGTTAGCCCCCTAATAGTATCATCACAGGGGGGTGCCTCCTGTATAACTATGTCCCCGTAATGTTCTGCAGTCACTCGCAATGTGATTGGGGTGGATGAACCCCGTTCCCCATGGATATGGTAATCGCCACTATCGGGAGTTCTGCCATTCGAGGATTCACTACCGCTCGCATCCACCTCGGCCAAGTAACGCCTACCCATTCCATTGTTCAAAAATTTGAAATCTTGGCTCACACGGTCCACGTTTATCGGCAGACGGTCCTGAGTCTGTGGTATGCAAACTCCCAGTGATTCCCCAAAAACATTCATCACAACAGCCTTGGAGGCCCCATAACCACAATGTCAATTTGTCTTTCTTCACCTTTGGGATCCGCTGCAGCTGTTATGCGGTTGTGGAGTCCATGGCCTTTATTACTCTCTCCCCTAATTTTTCTATTTGCAAATGAATGTCCCTCCCCTTTGTGGTCGCCCCTGTCGTGTGCTCCTGTACCTCAGAAAGAATTCCCTGCCACTGTCATGGGGGTTGTTCCGGGTGAATGTGTCTCTCTTCTCCCGTCGAGGTAGTCGACTGATCGAAGCATTTCTAGTCGTATTCATTGCTAAGCAGTTATGTGAGGTCATCACTGCGCGTTATAGTCCGAACCCACTAATCCTCGGATCCCCAATCAGGCCTGAGTTTGAGGTCCCACATTCACTCGTAGAGTCTTTTGTTTCTCCAGCGGATGAATCTTCTTACAATGTCTTCCTCACCATTCACTACCCCATCCGTTAGAGCACCATTCTCCACAGGACATTGTCCCATGTGACTTCCATCGCGAGGGTGCTTCTTAGGAATTGATGGAGTTTCTTCATTAAGCAAAATGAAGGCTCTTCGAACGGAGTTCAACCTGTCACCAACCGTACTCCCCGTACTGTCACTCTCAGTAGGTGTATGACCTGAGTAGGTAACTAATTCCTCCCCACTATTTTGTGAGGACACCAACGATGCATGGGCACATTTTGAATCCCTCCTGCCATCCCCGTGGGAGGCAAGGAGAGAGTTGCTGCTTCCTAGAATACACTTGTGACTCCCCTCCACTGACCCACTACCCTTGCCACCGGTGATGCCGTTAGAATAAGAATTGGTCTTCCAAAGGTTTCCCTCACCCATCCTCCTGGACCTTGTAATTGGTACCCCATTCTCAAGCGACACCTCATGCCGCTCCAAGAAAATGTTTGTTATGATTTTGTACGCTTTATGCTGTGAATCTTTCCTAGCCTCTTTTGTAAATCTGTCGTAAACGAATCGACTCCAGTTCACAGGCACACCTCTGGTCATGGCCATCATTAGGTTCTATCTGTGTTTGGTTCCTTTGTCATGCCCCCCAATTCTACCCTCAACAGTCTTCATGATGATGTCAAATAGGGTCGCGAATTCCTCGTTAAGATCCCTATTACCCCATTTCGAGTACCCCGGGAAGTTGTAAGTGATGCTATGGTGCCTAATGATTTGCCAATCTTATTCCAAAGTGCTTGAGAAGTCGATAGAGGATAGGGTCTCAGCGTCGACCAACAATCTAAGATGTCTGTGGCGAGTTTCAAGCGACACCTCCACATACCTTCTCCCGATCCTCACCCGAAATGCAGCGTCATCAATTATGAGACCTCTTGGAGCTTTATCATAGAACTCAACAGCCAACCTCTCATCATATAAATTTGGTTCTTGGGAGATCAGATCTGTTGGCGTATCGTTTGGTTGCGTGAACCGTTAGGGTTCCATGCAAACTTAATCAGCGGAAGCAATAGGTATTCAAAGTTCGCATTACCTTTTATCAGGGTGTGTTGTTGAAGTACAGCTACAGAGAACAACATCTTGATCTTCTGCAATATTCCCCAAGTTCAATCCTGACGTCGTGTGGGCGACGATCTTCAGGATCTTCTCAATCTGCTTTCTCTCCTCTCTTTCACATTGAAAACGGCGAAGAGTGAGAGTTCCAGGAAGCTGAGATAACTTATATATGGGTTACAGCAGGGACCAGGAGGAGAAATTGGAGTTGGGCCTCTATTGGGCTTAAGTATACAAGCTTAGCCCAAACCTTATACTTAAGTCCAATAATAATAATATATTCCACTAAAATATTATTACTGCACTGCCGCTCCAATCCCATAATTACGTTATGAGGTCCTTCTTATTATGAGCCCGACAGTTTCCCCATGTTTAAGATATACAATGCCCATTAATTAATTAAGTTACTGACAACTCAAATTAATTAATATCTCATCCGAGAGTAATACCACTCAACCTTATTATCATGCCGGAATTAATCCACTTGCAAGATTTACATGATAAACCTTATGAGCTCCTCAAGAGAACATCATCAACCTAAATAGGATACGGATTTCTTTTACAATCAAAAACACACCATAGAGACAGCACTACTTCCTAACTCACCGAGTTTGTTGATTTAATACATGTAAATCTCACCCATTGATGAATCAAATAAATATATACTGCCTTACGTGTCGATGTTATTGTATAGGGATTAAGAGCACGAACATCCATAATAACTTAGATCAAGCTCTCCTATATAGACAGTACAAGTCGAACGATCTCAAGCGGACCTGCTCAATACATAAAAAGCACACTAATGTGATTCTATAGTCAAGACAAACTAATACCGAATCACACTACAACCATCTCGATAGATAGTCCCCGTCTATCTCTGTTGTGAGCATCTATTCATACTTTATAAGAAAACTGATAATATGATCTTCCGCGTGTAGTCGCACAACATATTATCTATAGTATAGAGTAAATGGACTTTTGCATAGAAATATAAGTAAAAAAATTATAATATGCAAAAAGTTTGATCATATGATTCTCATTTCAAATAAATTGTTAAAATATTATTTCATACAAAAGCAAGACTTTTAGTATAGACATGCCCTTCGACCTAGCAGGATGACTCTGGTGCCCGAAGAGTTTGAAGCACATTTGACATAGAAGCCAAAATATAGCACTTAGCCATCCTATCAGGTTTAACCCACCTATTATAAGCAACTCTTTGCTCTTCGGTAGAGGCATCAGTAGGTTCCGGAGGACATTCCTCAGTGAGTACAAAGATATAATATTCAGCAGTTAAAATAATATCCATATTTCGTTTCTAGTCAACATAATTAGTACTAGTAAGTTTGTGTCCTTTAAGTATAATAGAAAGTGAGTTGAGTGATATTTGAAAATCCTGAGAATCATAAATAATAAACAGATCAAACACTTAGAATTTATCAATTTATATTGATTCCCTCAAAATAATATAAATAAAATTCACCAAAATTTCAAACACCGTGAATTTGCATGCCACGTTAGGGTGGACGTATATAAACCCGAACATTTACAAGAGAAGGTTTTACCCTTTAATTTCATTAGTCAACCTAACTTTATGACAAATTATTTAATAGTCAGTTTCTCTTTAGCCATGTAAATAACAGCAATGACTCCGTTGGGGAGGATACTTATTATTTACACCTAAGTATACACCATTACTTGATTCCAAGTCCGCTGTCCAAGCTTGTGTGCCTTACTGTTGGAGAAGTACACATGCGCTCGGATAAATTCCTACAACCATCATAAAGAAGTTTGTACCAGTGATCCGTGAATAAACTCATCCGTTAGGGAGGAAGACACTATAGCCAACGCGCAAGTTCATTCACATCACTTACAAACCAATAATGGAGGCCGCGGGAAAAATTTACCAATCCCCTCTCCTACTTAGTTGTTTAACACTGAGGGGTTTTAACATGCATATAATATTCCAATAATAAAATATATATCCTAGCATGCTTCAATTTTAAGTAATTTAAAAAAATAAATCACATAGAACATGCCCACATATATAACAATAATCGTCAAATTAAAATAATTAAAGCAATTATATATTTTAAAATAAGTGCATAAATGGTTGAATCAAGCAAATGGGCCCAGCTGGCCCAAAAATAGAAATTGCACTATTTGTGGAGCCCATTATCCACAAATCATGCTCATCAACCCTGCCCATTTCCGGCCAGCCGCGTCATGCAATCACATGCAAAGCTTTCACCAACACAACTTGGTGCTCGCCACTCTCGGCGATCGTGTCGTCAGCCCACAGGAGTCGTGCTCTAAGCCCACCTTCCGTGCCCAGTCCAGTCCGCACGCAGCGTGCCAGCCCTTCTCCGCACGCCAAGGCTCCAGCCCATGCCAGCACGACTCTTCGTCCCAGAGGCCATCCAACAGTCGTACTGCACTTGCCATGCATGCTAAGGCCCTAGCTCTTCCCCGTACGCAAAGGCTCCGCGCCCAGGAATAGCCTAGATCCGCCTGGAACAACTATGGCCTCGCTCGGAAATAGCTTGGACTCGCTCGGAAGCTGTCTGGTCTCGCACAAATCCTTATCAGACTCGTCCAGAAGCTATATGGTCTCGCACAAAAGCTCGCCATTCATGTCCGACGCCACCCAGAACCCACTGTCGATCTTCGTAGCTATTTGCGACCAGTCAACGCCGCCGTCTGGTTCCGCATCGGTGGCTCACATATGAAGTCGTGCCATCACGCCATCAACCAGCAGACCCCGCCATCACCCCAGTAAGTGGCAGTTGTTACAGACCTGCTTGGATTTGGTAGGGACTCGCTCAAAATCCATCATCCAGGTCAGACGCCGCCCTCTCCAGCGCCGTCCAACCGTAGCAGTCGCCTGAAACCTTGTCGCCGCCTACATCCACGACTGGCTATAACATGGTGATCGTCCAGCAGCACTTGTAATCTCCATCGTGTCCTGTCGTCGCTTGTCGCACGACAGTAGACTAGCAGCACCCACACTTGCCGTGGGCTTACGCCAATCATCACATACAGGCACATCACTGTTGGTAGCCCATCAGCCACCATACTTCGCCGACCAGCAACCTTTGTGAAGTCGACTTCCACAGCTCATGGTATAGCCGTGTGTGTGTGAATCGCGTGTTTAATCATCAATGTTTACACGTCAATTACATCGACAAAGCACATAGGATTTAGTGATAATTCACTCATATACCAAACCCTAATCTCATGCTTTCTATACGACAACTAACACATATATGGCACATACCTTAGCCTAACGTGTCATGTTTTACCACAAAATTGAAGCTCTGATACCAAATATTGTCGTTCGATCGTTTGGTTAGCGTGAACCAAGATTCCATGCAAACTTATCAGCAGAAGCGATAAGTATTCAAAGATCACATTACCTTTCACCAGGGTATGTTGTTGAAGTACAGCTGCAGAGAACAACCTCTTGATCTTCTACTGTATTCTCCAAGTTCAATCCTGATATCGTGTGGGCGACGATCTTCAGGATCTTCTCAATCTGCTTTCTGTCATCTCTTTCACATTGAAAACGAAGCAGAGTGAGGGTTCCAGGAAGTTGAGATAACTTATATATGGGCTACAACAGGGACCAGGAGGAGAAATTAGAGTTGGGCCTCCATTGGGCTTAAGTATCCAAGCTTAGCCCAAAGCTTATACTTAAGCCCAATAATAATAATATAGTCCACTAAAATATTATTACTGCACTGCCGCTCCAATCCCATAATTACGTTATGGACTCCTTCTTATTATGAGCCCGACAGTCTTCCCATGTTTAAGATATACAATGCCCATTATTTAATTAAGTTACTGACAACTCAAATTAATTAATATCTCATCCGAGAGTAGTACCACTCAACCTTATTATCAAGTCGGAATTAATCAACTTGCAAGAGTTACATGATAAACCTTATGAACTTCTCAAGGGGACATCATCAACCTAAATAGGACACGGATTTCTTCTACAATTAACGACACACCATAGAGATAACACTACTTCCCAACTCACCGAGTTTGTTTATTTAATAAATGTAAATCTCACCCATTGATGAATCAAAGAAATATATACTGCCTTATGTGTCGAGGTTATTGTATAAGAATTAAGAGCATGAACATCCATAATAACTGAGATCAAGCTCTCCTATATAGACAGTACAAGTCGAACGATCTCAAGCGGTCCTGCTCAATACACAAAAAACGCACTAATGTGATTCTAGAGTCAAGAAAAACTAATACCAAATCACACTACAACCATCCCGATAGATAGTCCCCGTCTATCTCGGTTATGAGCATCTGTTTATACTTTATAAGGAAACCAATAATATGATCTTCCGCGTGTTGTTGTACAACATATTATCTACAGTATAAAGTAAATGGACTTTTGCACAGACATATAAATAAACAATTTATAATATGCAAAATGTTTGATCATATGATTCTCATTTCAAATAAATTATTAAAACATTGTTTAATACAAAAGCCAGACTTTTAGTATACAATCTAACAAGATCCCCCATAGTCGTCCGACGCAGTATGTCGAGGATGAGTCACATTTTGCTAGGGCACTGGACTTCTGAATAAGGTGGTCGAACTTAATTATGAGGTCGTACTTGACAATAGACGAAGAAGGAGATGATCGAGATGAGGACACGCTTTCCCAATGTTTGACATCATCTCTTGGGTTAGGAAAATGGAGATATTTTCCGTGTGGTGAAAAGATATGTGAAATGAGTTGTGTTACAAAAGAAAAACATAAAAAGAAAGGCAGGTGTGCATCATATTTGCAATTAAACCCCAGTTGTCAATGTACTTGCGCTCGGAGTCTCGGGGAGCTGAGATGTAATTATCACTAGTACCGTCCCACACGCAAAAGCAACATGTCTGCTTTTTCGGGGTGCGATTAAAGGTCGGGATCGAATTTAATAGGTACTCTCTATAAACCAGATCTCCTTCACATCCTAATGAGCAGCACACTTTCGAAATTTGTATGCACTACAATTCCAATTATTCTATTGGTAATACCAAAATCTATTTGGCTATTCAAGTAGGTTGGGCCTAACCGATCGACTGGGCCAATCTGGTATTTTTCAATGTGGATGGATCTATCGCATTCATTGCAATTGTTTAAAATTTCCATTTTGTGTTGAGATCTATCCATTTCACTATCATGTCAATTTACAATTTGTTTTTCAATATTTTGTTAAAGTAAAACAAACATTTAAAAAAGACGCATATTTTAATTAGAAAAAGAATATGACCTGTGAGGTACGATGAGATAATGATCAAATTACTGTCACACCCTAAATTTCTAATTATTTAAAAACATTATATTTAAATAAATAAATCATTTTTCGCGGAAGCTTAAAGTAATTAAAATTTAATAAACCAAAATCCAACTTGATAAGTTCTAAAATTCAAATGTAATTCTTGAAATAAATTGTATAAGTGCATAAGTCTAGCAAACGTTTAGAAATAATAATTAAGTCTTAATGAAAATGAAACTGTGCTAAGAATCTTCCTTATGTCCCACCACACCAGCTCCTCCATTTGAAATGATAAAATATTTGGGGTGAACAAAACCACAAGCTCAGTGGAGAAACATACTTGTCAAAATTAAAAGCCACATGTAAGTACCAAATAAGTAACATGAATCATGTATATGTAAATGTAAAAATATTGAACAAGATTTCTCAATTATTCAAGTAGTAAATGCCTCGTTTATAAAGGTTAAGGGACCTATATGTACATGCATGAACTCAAAGATTTCACATAATAGCAGTTAGTAAAGTCAAGTAAGAATTTCCCCACTTTTAAAATGAAATTGAGCTGACTGTAATCCAAAATATTGATTCAACTGAACTTCTATCTCAAGAACTCATCTTCGCCTATTAATATATGAAAATATAAATAAGACTAAGTTCTAATACTAATAAGGTAATATGAACTAAAGGGCAGGTTAATAAAATCAAATAATGACATAATGTCTATCTGTATATATGGGCGCTTATACGAACTTAATGTGTTCATTAGTAAAAATAAGTCATAAATGGTAACTTATTAATAATAATTAGCTAGGTAGTAATTAACGTAAATAATCTGATAAAATAATTATACTATACGAATAAAGTACAAAAATCTCAAATCTGCTATATGTATAAATAAAGATAGGAATAGCTGTAGATATACAGAAATCTTAAGATAAAGATATTGTTTAATTAAATAAAATGATATAAAATAAATAGAAGAAAATGCGCTTACTGTATCAGATTAGTACCTTATCATCAAAACTTTAAAATAATCATTATATAATGATTATAAGGAAATAGAATCAAATAAAAAGTAGTTAATATATATATTTAAAACTCCCAATCAAGCTACGAATATGTTTATATATATTTACGTCCAAAGCATTCTTAATCTTCATAATTAGCATTTAACCTCAAACATTAATATAATTTAAAATTAAATGAAAGATGAATGGAATGACAATTGCACATATCCGATAACATTTGGAATGATGTAAAAAAATCCATAATTGATGGGCTTTTAGGAGTTACAAAATTTATGACAAGAATCCACACATCAATATATCTAGAAAACCCAACTTTATCAAAATACAGTACATGATCTTTGCCCTTCAAAACTTTAAAGAGGATTGAAATGGGGTTCATGAAAATGATCAACTAGAAACCTTTATTTTCTATCAATGTGCTTGAAGACCAACGAATTAAAAGTTAAGATATATACCTCAGAATTACATAAACGAAGTTACGCAGTTTTTGGTGTGAAAATAATATATCAAAATGCTCATATAATTAAAATGTTGGTAAACTTAAACTGGATTAAAATCACTTGTTTGAAATAGAACAGTGAGAATATGGGCGACTTATGAAAACTCATACGGATGGATTCTTCACTTCGTCGCCATTTGTAACTCATGATTACTAGAAGTGTTATATGGGAAGGGAATATTGGAAGTCACAAAGAGATCGAATTTTTTGAAGAAGTGAAATAAGAGAAATCTGCTTTTCATAACAGACGGAAATTCATAAGGTTATGTGGGTAGACGGATTGGTTCCTAATTTTAAGGGTTAAGATGAAAGTGGTTGAGAGTTTTATGGCATGCATCCCACATTTGAATTTAAGATAAATTCTTAGATTAAATAATTAATAAATATAAAATATTTATGTATATACGTAAATAATATAATAT
The DNA here is from genome assembly GCA_023678885.1 of Pogostemon cablin. NCBI lineage: Eukaryota > Viridiplantae > Streptophyta > Magnoliopsida > Lamiales > Lamiaceae > Pogostemon > Pogostemon cablin. The sequence goes on from CM042954.1 coordinate 6,721,777, forward strand.
ACAAATATATAAAATACTCAACTGTTACATCCTACCCCTCTAAAAATAAAATTTCATTCCTAAAATTAAGTAACGTACCGTTGCCAAAGAGAGTTAGAAATCTAGTACGTAAATCATCTTCTGGCTCCCACGTGGCCTCATCATTAGTGTGACGACTCCATTGGACTCTCACTAGTGGAATATCTCTACTTCTTATCTTTAGGACCTTCCTCTCCAAGATCTCCATTGGCTCTTCCTCATAAGTTAGATCATCATTCAGGTGAAGAAACGTGCGGTTGATCACATGATTTTGATCATGCACATACTTCCTGAACATTGAGACATGAAAAATGTTGTGTACTGCTGATAGCTCCGGCGGTAGAGCTAATCGATAAGCCAACACTCCAACTCGTTCTAAAATCTCAAATGGCCCAATAAATCTTGGCCTCAACTTTCCTTTCATCCCAAAACGAACAACTCCTCTCATAGGTGAAACCTTCAAGAATATGTGTTCTCCAACATCAAACTGTAAGTCACTTTGACGATTATCTGCATATGACTTTTGTCTATCTTGAGTTATTTTTATCTTCTCTTGGATCATCTCAACTTTATCAACTGCCTCCTCAATTATTTTCGGTCCCAACACTCTTATTTCTCCAACTTCATCCCAATAGAAGGGTGATCTGCACTTCCTCACGTACAAAGCCTCATAAGGTGCCACCCCAATAGTTGCTTGAAAACTATTGTTATATGCAAATTCCACTAAAGACAAGTACTTCTCCCAACTGCTACCCAAATCAAGAACATATGCTCTCAACATATCTTTCAAAGTCTGGATCGTCCTTTCAGACAGCCCGGCTAACTGCGGATGAGAAGTTGTACTGAAATTCAACCTTGTCCCCAAAGTACTGTGTAAACTCTTCCAAAAATTCGAAGTAAATCGAGTATCTCTATCAGAAACAATTGATTTAGGTACCCCATGCAACCTCACTATCTCTTGAATATATAGTTGAGCCAACTGTTCCATTCCAAATGTCATCTTCACTGGCAAAAAGTGAGCACACTTCGTCAAAGGATTAATTATAACCCATATAGCATGATTACCTTTGACTGATCTTGGTAATCCCACTTCAAAATCCATGGCTCTCTGATCCCACTTCCATTCAGGTATCTTAAGGGGTTGTAATTTCCCGTTGATCGTTGGTGTTCGGCTTTAACTTGTTGACAAGTTAAACACCTCTCCACAATACTCCCAATATCTTGTTTCATACCTCTCCACCAGAACCTTTCCTTGAGATCATGATACATCTTTGTTCCTCCCGGATGCACTGTATAAGGCGTATCATGTGCCTCTTCCAAAATTTCTCTCTTCAAATTTTCATCATATGGAACACACAACCTTCCTTCATAAATCAAAGTATCGTCATCTGTAACTACAAAGCCTTTACCTACGCCTTCACTCACTCGTCCCTTCATCCTTTGTAAAAAAGGAGTCTCGACTTTGAGTATTTCTGATCTTCTCTCTTAATGTAGGCTGTACCACTAAAGCTGACAAAACTGCATTTGTACTTTTAGGTGGTACTAAGATCTCAATTCTCATTTTAGAAAACTCATTCACCAATTTCTCTTACTCGGTGAGCAAACAACTTACCTCTCCCTTCATCTTGCGATTCAACGCATCTGCCACCAAATTTGTCTTACCCGGGTAGTAATCAATGGTGCAACCATAATCTTTGACAAGCTCTAGCCATCTCCTTTGCCTCATATTCAACTCCTTTTGTGTGAAGATATACTTCAAACTTTTGTGGTCTGTGTAAATCACACATCTCCCTCCATACAAGTTGTGTCTCCAAATCTTTAAAGCACGGACCACTGCCTCAAGCTCCAAGTTATGTGTGGGATAGTTCATCTCGTGTGTCTTTAATTGCCTTAAAGCATAAGCCACAACTTTCCCATGCTGCATCAGAATGCAACCAAGTCCTTGTTTCGATGCATCACTGTAAACTATAAACTCTTCTGTAGGATTAGGAACGACCAAAACTGGTGCTGAAGTAAAACTCTCCTTTAGATTCTGGAAACTTGCCTCACACATCCGTCCATTGAAATTTCACTCCTTTTCTAGTCAACCGAGTTAAAGGGGTTAATCCTTTAATAAATCTTCGAGAGTAACCAGCCACCCTAAGAAACTCCAAACTTCATTCACACTGGTAGGAGATCTCCACTCATTTACGGCCTCCACTTTCAATGGGTCAACCTCAATACCTTGAGCAATAATCACGTGCCCCAAAAATGCAATCTGATTTAGCCAAAACTCACATTTCTTGAACTTTATATACAACTTCTCTCTGCGAAGTGTCTCAAGTATAATTCTTTGATGCTCTTCATGTTGCAGCTTATCTTTCGAATATACCAATATGTCATCTATGAAAATAATAACAAACTGGTCCAAGTACGGGTGGAAAACTCTATTCATCAAATCCATGAACACTGCAGGTGCATTTGTCATTCCAAAAGGCATCACTACAAACTCATAGTTCCCGTATCGAGTTCTAAAAGCTGGTGATAGCCTGATCTCAAATCAATCTTAGAAAATGTACTTGCTCCGGCTAGTTGATCAAACAAATCTTCAATTCTGGGTAGTGGATATTTGTGCTTCATAGTTAGACGGTTCAACTCTCGATAGTCAATGCACATTCTTAAGGTTCCATAATTTTTCTTCACAAAGAAAACTGGTGATCCCTACGGTAAGACACTTGGCCGTATAAGACCCAAGTCGAGTAATTCTTGAATCTCGATTTTCAATTCCTATAGCTCCGTGGGTGCCATTCCATATGGTGCTTTAGACACTGGTGTTGTCCAAAGCGTCAAATCTATAATGAATTCAACTTGTTGATCCACTACGATTCTGGGCAAATCGTCAGAAAATACTTCTGGGTATTTACTTACAACAGGTAAATCAGATATCGTAACCATCTCAGAAGGATTACCCATTATAGTTACCAAATTCCCTTTACAAGTTCCTTTCCTCAACATCTTTACTGCTTTCAGTGCAGAAATCACTCGTGGTACAAAACCACTCTTGGCTTCATAGACAGTTGTTCCCTTATCACTTGGAAGTATAAAGGTTATCTTCTGATCTTAGCACCTAACATTAGCTTGATACTTGGCTAACCAATCCATTCCTAGGATTATGTCAAAATCTTTCATGTCTATCACATACAGTTCAGCTTCAAGATTCTTCTCATTAATTCATATGTCGATGTCTTTTACCATAGTATGAGTATGAATCCCCTTTCCGACAGGTAAACTAATATCTAAGGATAAAGATTCATCTACCTCAAACATTTTACTACCAAGCACATTGTAAAACTTTTTGGATATGAAAGAATGAGAAGCTCCAGTATCAAATAGTGCTAAAGTAAGAACATTAGATACTGATAACATACCTGACATCGCACATGGCTTCTGCTCTTCCTCCGCATCGATCATAGCAAACACCCTCGACCTCCCACCTGATCTCTGAGTAGGTCTACTAGCTGCAGGCTAAGCTCTTGATCCTGAACTCATCTTTGCTCCCTTAGGGCAGTTATATGATGTGTGTCCCATCTCATTACATCTGTAACATCTCCCCTGACCAACTAAACACGTTCCCCTATGATTTTTTTCACATGTGGTGCAAATAGGCTTAGGTGTCTGATAGTTTGGCCCAGTCCTCTTCCCAGTGTTTGATTGCTTAGATTGATTTACGTTTCTGCTTTGAGTAGCACCTTTCCACTTTCTTTTTCCAGAAGTCTCAGCCTTTTTCTGTCTTGCTTCCTCCATCTGCATGGTCGCAACTAACCCCGCTGCTCTCTGATATGTCTCAGCAAAAGTCATAGGACCACTCTCGGCGATGATAAAACATATATCAAGTCATAGCCCCTTCAAAAAATGTTTAGTCTTGTTACGGTCTGTATCAATCAAATCTAGGGCAGATCTACATAGCTAGTTAAAATTCCTCTCATACTCAATCACTGTCATATCTCTCTGCTGCAACTCAAGAAACTCAGCTTCCTTCTCATCACGGTAAGAGTTGGGGTAATACTGATCCATCACAATATCCTTAAAACCATCCCAAGAAAAACTGTCATATCCTGTGCTGGTCTCATCTTCCAATAGCCCCTCCACCAATGATATGCATCCTCAACTATCAGAAAAGAAGCTAAGTGGACTTGTTGTGCATCATTGCACTCTATAACATCAAAAATTATGTCCAAGGTTATGAACATCTCCTCCCCATACTCTGGATCCTCACGTCCTGTAAGTTTAGGTGGATTGTACTTCTGAAATTTCTCCGATAGATCACCTTGAGAATTTCTCGGAACTTGGTTTTGAACTTGTTGCTGAACTTGATTTATAACTTCATGCGGAGCTTGGTTCTGATTAGAGTTCGGAACCAAATTCGGCAAAGAATTAGCATCAGCGGCATTAGCATTAGCATCAACGGCATTAACATTAGCATCAGCGGCATTAACATTAGCATTTCTATTGATGTTCCTACAGGGAGTTCTAGGTCTACGTTCGGCCTGCATCCTGCATAAAATTTGGGCTACTAATACATTAAGTTATTTATTAACGATATATAATGATTCTAATTAATAGGCTCTAAGTACTATAAATGACTTATCCTTACTGCATCAATACTCTAATTGAAATCCTTTAAAATGTTTTAAGCTCACATGAATTCGTAAAATGATAAACTTGTATAAATGTAATTCTGTAAATGTCATACCTTATTGGAGCTGCCATAGTGTCATAGATAGATGCTAGCATTTTTTTAAAAAAAAAATGGAATACAGAATCATATAACCGCTCGATACCACAATGTCACACCCTAAATTTCTAACTATTTAAAAACATCATATTTAAATAAATAAATCATTTTTAGCGGAAGCTTAAAGTAATTAAAATTTAATAAACCAAAATCCAACTTGATAAGTTCTAAAATCCAAATATAATTCTTGAAATAAATTGTATAAGTGCATAAGTCTAGCAAAAGTTTAGAAATAATAATTAAGTCTTAATGAAAATGAAACTGTGCTAAGCATAATCCTTATGTCCCACCACGCTATCTCCTCCATCTAAAATGATAAAATATTTGGGGTGAGCAAAACCACAAGCTCAGTTGAGAAATATACTTGCCAAAATTAAAATCCACATGTAAGTACCAAATAAGTAACATGAATCATGTAGATGTAAATGTAAATGTACTGAATAAGATTTCTCTATTATTCAAGTAGTAAATGCCTCGTTTATAAAGGTCAGGAGACCTATATGTACATGTATGAACTCAAAGATATCATATAATAGCAGTTAATAGAGTCAAGTAAGAATTTCCCCACCTTTAAAATGAAATTGAGTTGACTGTAATCCAAAATATTGATGCAGCTAAACTTCTATCTCAAGAACTCCTCTTCGCCTATTAATATATGAAAATATAAATAAGACTAAGTTCTAATACTAATAAGGCAATATGAACTAAAGGGCAGCTTAATAAAATAAAATAATGACATAATGGCTATCTGTATATATGGGCTCTTATACGAACTTAATGTGTTCATTAGTAAAAATAAGTCATACATTGTAACTTATTAATAATAATTAGCTAGGTAGTAATTAAAGTAAATAATCTGATTAAAAAATTATATTATATGTATAAAGTACAAAAATCTCAAATCTGCTATATGTATAAATAAAGATAGGAATAGTCATAGATATACAGAAATCTTAAGATCAAGATACTGTTTATTTAAAAGAAAATGATAAAATGATATTAAATAAATAGAAGAAAATGTGATTATTGTATCAGATTAGTACCTTATCATCAAAACTTGAAAATACTAATTATATAATGATTATAAAGGAAATAGAATCAAATAAAAAGCAGTTAATATATATAGTCAAAACTCCCAATCAAGCAACGAATTTGTTTATATATATTTACGTCCAAAGCATGCTTAATTTTCATAATTAGCATTTAACCTCAAACATTAATATAATATAAAATTAAATGAAAGGTGAGTGGGATGACAATTGCACATATCCGATAATATTTGGAATGATGTTAAAAATCCATATTGGTGGGTCTTTAGGAGTTACAAAATTTAAGACAAGAATCATCACATCAATATTTTTAGTAAATCCAACTTTATCAAAATACAGTACATGATCTCTGCCCTTCAAAACTTTAAAGAGGATTGAAATGGGGTTCGTGAAAAGGATCTTTATATAATAATTAATTCATAATCCAACATAATAATATGTAGAGGCATAAGTTTAAACTGGAAATATTTATTTTCTATCAATGTGCTAGAAGACCAATGAATTAAAAGTTAAGATATATATCTCAAAATTATAGAAATGAAGTTACGCAGTTTTTGGTTTGAAAATAATATATCAAAATGCTCATATAATTAAAATGTTGGAAAACTTATACTGGATTAAAAGCAATTGTTTGATGGGAAGGGAATATTGGAAGTCACAAAGAGATCGAATTTTTTGAAGAAGTGAAATAAGAGAAATCAGTTTTTCATAACAGACGAAAATTCATAAGGTTACATGGGTAGAGGGATTGGTTCCTAATTTTAAGGGTTAAGATGAAAGTGGTTGAGAGTTTTATGGCATGCATCCCACATTGGAATTTAAGATAAATTCTAAGATTAAATAATTAATAAATATAAAAATATATATATATATATATATATGTAAATAATATAATATATAAATATATAAAATACTCAACTATTACAATTACTTTGACAATGAATAGGGTGGGAAGGGGTACTAATTTAAAAATTACAATATCCTTCCTCTTTTTTAGTGTCTGTTTTGATGATCATCAATTTTTTTTTTCTTCGTAATTTTTTTAAATTTATAATTATTGTCTTTTTTTATGGTATTTTTTATTTTTTTATTAAATGAATTTTAGGGATATATTGTAATTTTACTCTTGAAGTTTAGGGTATAATTAATCCATAGTGTTAAGGGTATCATTGTAACTTTACCCTTGTGGTTTAGGGAATAATATATCACTAAGGTTTAGGGTATAACTATCATTTTACTGGTTTAGTATATAATTTATACCTAGAGTTTAGGATATAACTGTAATTTTAACCTTGTGGTTTAGGGTATAATTAATCCATAGGGTTTAGAGTATAAATGTAATTGTACCCTTGTGGTTTAGAGTATAATTTATCCCTAGAGTTTTGGGTATAATAGTCATTTAATTATAATAAAATTTAAAAACAAAAACATTAATGAAGGTGAATGATTTAATTATGAAGGGTGGGGTCCAAATGGGGCACAAATTCAATTGGTACCTAGGTTGTACCATAGTCACTCTCAGTTAGTATTATTAAATTAGAAGAAGCAAACATTTCCCTAACTATAATGTTAATCGATGGAAAATGTAAAATTGAATTGGTGCATGGATAATAGGAAGGGGTGAATGGCTATGCAATACCTAATCGTTGACATATGCCTGCGGGAGAAATTGAAGTAGACCAACTATATCGAATTATTCATCCGAATAATTTGACTATTGATCTCAAATAAATGCGTGGAGTGTTGGATACAAAAAAATGTGTGGAGTGCTGGTAAAAAATAATAATAATAATAATAATAATAATAATATTTCACACAGAACTGTTTAATGACATAGGTGACCAACAAAATAAGACGATGAAGAAGTGGAAAGTAACCCACCTTATTGTAGATGTTCTAGCTTCAAACTATTGACAGACATGGACACATAAACCCGCATTAATGGGTACATCATTGACATGAAATATGTGAAAATAGATTGGTTACGTAGTAATATCAGTGATGAAAAAATGATCAAATATGATCCGTGGGATTAACAACTACATCCAATTACACGGATTCCCAAAAGAAGGTGCCCACTATGCATAACATTGAATATACAAAAAAGTTGTCCACATCTCATAACATTGAGAATACAAATTAATATTAGCTTCGGCTTTTAAAAGATTGTATCTCCAATGTCACCAGAGGTGCAATATTTTAAGACCCGGAGGGAGTAAAACAGAATACGAGAACCATGCTCCTGCAACCAAAATATACCGTTACCCAACATTCACAACGTGTGACAAGTTTGGTGATGGCTAGTACTAGAGGATGAAAAACTACTTCCTAAGATGCCCAGATGCCCGTATTATTTTATCTGCCAGTAGCCATAACCTAAACATCCCACCCAGACGGATGCACCAATCAATAGGCATCTTGGCCGGACCCAATGATCTGGGTTTTGCCTTTGCAAAAACAGAAAACATTCCTTGATGATGGGAAGCATGAAATCCTCCTCTGCACCATTAAAAGCTTTCCTAGCTGCATCGAGTCCTAACATGCACATCTCATGTGATACCCTATACGTTGTCTCAAAGTATCATTCTATAATGGTTAGAGCTCTTAATATCATCTCCGTATCTTGGAGCCCAACGTGTTCCATGCCCGGCCAATCCCTTCCGAACAATTTAGTGCCTTCTGAGGCGAATTTTTGTGGCAAAGCTTGCTATGATTGCATGATTTGCTGGGAGTTATGACTGGATAGAGGCTTCCCGAATGGCTGCGGGAATGATTTCAACCTCTGCACCCCCAAAATTCCTGCAGATATATTCCCCGACTCCTGCAGCTTCCTAATGTGTAATGAATTGCCCAACTCAACTCCTTCAATGTAATCATTGCAAGCGACTCTTATTTGAGGGTTATTTCCCCTATTGGATTCCACCGTTAAAAGATCATGGGATCCAACCTATTGATCCCTGACCATCTTCTGTGAATGAGAGAGCTAGATCATATCCGAGGCAAAGCGATTAATTTTATGTGCATTTGCTTCGGTATTGATCCAAAATTTGGCATTCAATAGATTATCCGAACTTAATATATCGTTGATCCCATGTTTTAAATCCATCAGGGGTTGACTATCGAACAATAATTGATCCTTCAGCAATGTGATAAATTCTGTGTTATTCCTTGATGATTCCTCAGCAAGACTGTTGATTGTTGATTTGGAGAGGGCCTCGACATCATAGAGCAATCGTCGGGATACCTCCTCTATAATGGCTTCTATCCTATCACCTGTTAAAGTAGCTGTGATAGTGTCATGACCATTACTTTTGTCATCATCTGGGAATACCATGTCAAAACGTGCCGCCATAGCAGCAATACTATGTCCCTGAACCTCTATCATTTGCTGCATCGATTTAGACGGATGGATGCATCTGCCACATTCGCAAAGGACATCCGATTTACCCCTCTTTCGAGTATGTTCACCATCTCCATCCAACTGCGTTCTCTTCAACCAGGTCTGCTCGATGTCTAATAGTAGATCAGTTGACAACGCATCACTGGACAAAGATGTAGGTTGATTAGTGTTAGATTGGCCAACAAATGGAATGATGTTATGGTATGTAGCACTGCAGTTGACATCTGCAAAGTTCTGTGACATTGTGGCATCTAAATCGGCGGGAGGGGACAAAAGGGGATCTTTTTCTTTGACCAGTTCGGGCTTATGCGGATCGGGGACGTTGAGGTCGTGCATCCTATCGGCGATGACAGTGGGAACGGCTATTGCTGGTGGTGGCCACTCCGCCACCGAGGGATTTGTCGTGCCAACTGGACCACAATTGCCGCTGGTAAGTGGTGGAAGAGTAGCAGTAGCACAAGCGACAAGGGATAATGTGTCGAAGGACTATGATTGAACAGGCCGCACGGTGGGGACGACAGGGGGAACTCCAAGTCTTCGTACAGGATAGGAGGAACACCCCCCACCAGACCACCAACTCCGTCTCGTACATGCTCGGGTTGATGCAGATTATTATATGTCGGGTGCCCGTGGTTATGCTCATTTACAGCTTTACCTTCTCTGTTCTCTTTCCATCTATTAGCTAGAATTTCGGTTGTCTGCCTTTTAAGTGCGTCGCCTACGTCAGTGCTTCCAGTCAGATGCCTGAATGATTTCTCTTCATCCTCTATTAGTGGCACAAAGTTCACCACATCTTCGAACCAAAAGCCCACACGCGGCTATTTCCATGAATCCTTGTCAATGCTCTTCTGACCGATTGGGTAGGTCTCCATCGACGCGAATGAGAAACACGTGTAAAATTTATCAAACAAGGATGGTGATTCTTAATTTATGAGTGCCGATGCCAGAATCCAAAGTCGTGTAATGATGAAATTCAAAGGCCAACTTGTCTTCTATGGTTAAATTGAGGCAGATTTAATTTTATCTTTGACAAGATGAGGGGGACGAGCCTATTCACTAGGGAGTGTAAAAGTCGTCCATATTGTTCATGGGGGAGGGCCACATGGTGATGCACACTTTTTGGTGTATCCAAAAGGCCCATTTGCATTTCAACAAAATAAATTAAATAAAGTAGCAGTGCACCCTCAATTTTACAAATCCTACTCCTAATAGTAAATATAATCCGACATAATATTAAAACTTATACCACATGTTTAACTAAAAAACACCCCATTATTGATAATTTTTCCTTTCAGTAAAATCCCTCTTATACCCCCAAAGTATTTAGATTACAAAAATAAAAAATACACCCCAAAATATTTTGACCCTTTAATTTATACACCATTCATATGTTCAATCCAACTGTAAACATCACTCAAAAGATATTAAAATCAATTGTAAACCCAAATTGCATCCAGATCACTTAACTCACGCCAAGAACGCGAATAAAGAATTTGTATGGGCACGGAGATTAAGATACGTTATTTTTTTAACATAGAATATAAGAAAAAGTAGGGTCAAATTAGTACTTTAAAAAGAAAAGGTAAATAAAGTTGTTGGGAATGATGAATGAAGTGTGAAAAAGTAAGTAAAGTTGTTGGAATTGATAAAAATACGTGGGTAAAAATACGTGGGACAGCCCAAAAGGAAAGTGGGTAAAAATACATGGGACCGAGTAAGTACTATTATTTTACATATGTATGTTTTGTCTGGCGATGACGCCATGTAATCCATCAGCAGACATGGGATATTATTGTTTAATAATCTAACTATTATTTTATTATGTCATGTCCGCTGAACATATTTTTAGATATTCAAATTTTAAATTTTGTAAAACAAGATCGCCAATTTAAATTCTCCGTTAACTTAACCATAATTTTAGGAATCCATGTCATCTATGATTTATTAATTCTGAAGCAAATAAGTAAATTTGGACATAGATAGCTGCCAATATTAATCGCATTAACGTTACCAACATCTGGGCCACCCTTAAGGCCACATGTAAAAATTCCATCAACTTTTATGTGTAATATAAAAGTTAGGGCTATTCATATGGAGTACATTCAAAATAGGTCAATAGTTGGCCTTTCACATTCTATTTTATTTACCCATAATGTTTTATATATAGGCATTGACAAAACTTCAATCAGTCCGACGTGTAATTGGACTCGGGTTCCCTAAATATATAGGATCCACTACCTCCAACAATAGTAAAACTATATATATATATATATATATATATATATATATATATATATATATATATATATATATATATATATATATATATATATATATATACACACATATTTATATTAGTACTAGTTTGTTAGATGTGTGTCACATTCACATCATACTTTATAATGCGATTTAGTTGTGATTGTCTCATATTCTTTTTTCTTTCTAGAAATTATATTTATGAAGTCCAAATATACAACATGTTCTTCTACACTACATAAAGAAAAATACATCTTTTTAAAATGACATTCGATATGTAGAGTCTCTACCTATGTTAAATTAGCATTTACTATAAATTAAAAATGTGAAATTTCAAAACATTTGATTGGGCAGTTATGAATAGGATTAAAATGGGAAGTTGTGTGATATGATGTTTTTGAAGAAGGTCTTGTAATCTCAGAAGACATTTTATTTATTGAAAATGACTTGTGTGAGACTGTCTCACGTAAAGGCTTACGTGAGACGGTCAGAAACTGACAACTTTTATTTTGAAAAGTTATACTAAATTAATAAAACGTGATAATGTTATTTCATGAACAATTTATAGTATAAATGAAAAGTGATAATATTTAATAGCGAAAGTGATATCGTTTTATAGCGAAATTGATAATTATTTTAAAAAGTGTAAAATGGTCTCATGTGAGATGGTCTCACGCAAGACCTTATTTGCTTTAACTAATTGAGTTTATTTAAATAAAAAAATATATTTTTAATGTATGTGGTGATTCTTCCGTGACCGTGACCCCCTGAAAAAACCATAGGGTGCGAACCCAATGGTACGCTCCCTCATGTGTTGATCACAAAATCTATACTCACAAAATGTCAAGTGACTAATCATTATGTACTACTGATCGTAATCCACTTCTACCCTAACCGCCCTGTCGTTGTTCTCCCACACTCAATAATTTCACTACCACTCGAATCTCCATCGCATACATTGGACCGCTCTACAACGTCACTTGCACTCGTATCTCCCATCTCATACATTGAAAATGTGTACTACCAGAACATCGTCTTTATTTACACATAAATTATGGCCGATTAAAAAAATGGACATGGGTGACAATAGAATAATTTAACCAAGCATCTGATTTTAACAGAATCATGCATCAAAGAAGGGCAGTAGCTAATGTTGGCATTTTACAAAGAAAATAAAGATGCAGCTGGGGGCCCGGTGATTCTAAATGAATGAGCAAGTGCTTCATTTCGGCGAACGATTTACAATTTTTACAGTTTGATAAACGGCTGTAGGATTCTGATAGGCTTCATATCCTCACATCCTATTCCTCTGTATCTCTCCACATTGTCTCATGTTTATCCATGCCGATTGAGTCCGCACCTTTTTTTGATTGCTGTTGAGTATTCTCCACGATATTGAAGGCATTTTCCAAGTTCACGTCCGCACATGAAATGGGTCGCGACGGGGGCACAAAATATTCATCTTGTAGGAGCAGTATAGTGGGTTGCTGGTTCAGGACCTTCCATATCGTGCACGGAAATGGAAGTCTCATTCTAATATCAACAGTACCAGCGAACTTCATAACCTTTTCGTACACCACCCTCCCCAAGTCCAGAAGCTGATTATGCACCACCCCGTATATAAATCGCGTCTGCATTGGAGATAGCATTGGACCGGGCTCTGACGGGACCCAATTAAAAATGCAACACATGCCAAAACCTTAAAGTGTAAAATCAATGATAAAACTTGCAATCCCTATTTTGGCCATTTTTTTATATGCCTTCCAGTCAGGTGACTCGCTACGGCGTCGAGATCCAACTCCTCCTTCTCCGCTTCATCCACTAGTTGTACACCAAGTGCCGCATTGATGATTATGGGCTAAATTCAAACAACCGACCACGGATTAAAACTTTATAATATTCCCTAGATTCCTCTGCATTCATAGCCAAATAAAGATTAGAGTAGAACTCACATAACACTTCTCTATAATACACCCTCGTATAAGTGACAGTACTCTGTAAACCGGCCCTCTGAATGGTCCATCAAATGTTATACTTCTTATACTCATTAATATCCAGATCTCTTTCACTAAAGAAAGACATTTTCTTGATCACCCCATATCGGATACGGGAAACTCTTGTCCAGAATCGGTCGAAGTAGGCAATGAGAACGTCGTGAAGATCCTTCTCGTCATACTCAAGAGGGACAATGACCGCATTTGCCCATAAATCAGAGTTATCTGACATTGTCCTCGACTTGCCGCACTTCAGGAAGAAGACAATCACCGGGGAGGTAACGACAATGATTGGAGAAGGTAAATTGAATGGCGAAAGAGGATTCCTCCGCCGTGATTTATTTTTTGGTGTGAAAAGGAAACTCTCGCGAAGAACCGAATTTAGGTTAGAGAACACCCTTATCCAGCTTCAGACTTATAATGGGCCGAGGCCTATTATTTCAAAAGTCAATCTTGACTTGGCACTAACTACGTGTTGGGCATGATAGACGGTTAACCTGGTGGCCCAAGCAAATCAGACGATACATAATCCGACCCAACCTACTAAGAAAGTTTATTATTTTATAATATTAAGTTTTTAAATTTATATATAATATATGGGTCCCACACACCTCAATAAAATAACTACGTACTAGGCATGAATTAATAATACTACTTAATGCACGTGCAAAAAGTAAATGTATACCTTAGGATCGGACCGGAGGGAGTATAAATAAAACTTGTCATCATCCATAAATAAACAACTTTACAAAATCTAAAACTCAAATACGGCCATAAGATTAATAGCACACTTTACACTTATTATTTCCACTAAATATCAAGCGTCTTCATAATAGGCAAAAACTTGTGTGTCCCCATTGCACATCTTAAGCCCACCGTGCGCCCATACCCTCTAGTATTAAATTTTATTGTCTTTAGTATAAAGATTAGTACCCTTTAATTTCTAGAAAAAATTAAAAATATTACCTGAGTTGCCTTACCCAATGGCAACTTCTGAATTGATGAATAATTAATATTATCATTGTTTTATAATAAATTTTTTGAACATATTATAACCATGTGTATTTTATATTAGATGATGCTTGAATTTAATTATTAAATCAAGTTATTACAAATTACAAAATAATTACTACATAATATTATTATTGTTTGATTGTATCATTTCTCATCATTTGAATATCACATTATATAAATTTAAAAGTTCTAATTTAAAAAAATTATATAAAATGAATTTCAAATTTTTAAAAAATAAAATTTTAACAAATGAAATATATATATAAAAAAGAAAAATATTATAAAAATATATTAATAAGAAAGACCTAAATAATTTCGTTTTTCATAATTAATTTCTCAATTTTTTCTATGAGAAAAAATGGACAAGCCCTTTATAATATATTTAGTGGGTTAATAGATGATTCTTCTTACATAAGGGGATCCGTGAGACGATCTCACCCACGTCTTTTTCTTTCACCTTATACTTTTTATTACATGAAAGTAATATTTAATAATATGAATTATGCCTCTTCTAAAATAAATAACCTGTTAAATTATTGTAAACATTACTTATCGATTATTTTTACATACAAGAAGAATTACTTTCTGCAGAGATTAACTTTTACTCGTATAAATAAAAAATATAACTATTTAAAGAGTAATTTTATATAGATGGAGGAGTAATTTAGCAAAAATAAAATTTATGTGTGAACTTGATTCACACAAAACTCACTCATTATATAATATAAGCATTTTATTTCATAATTATTTATACAGTAATATATACTAATAATTATAATCAAATAATAAATCGTTGCAATATAACGTAACAATATCAATTTAAAATTTGCCCTTGATAAGAATACTTCACAATTTAAAATAAAAAAGTGCTGAAATTCACAATTGAAATTTGCCCTTATTTTATGCAACTTCACTATTAAATATACTCACACTTTGCATGTTAGCAAAGTTACCTTTTTTGACATACAACTTGACTATTTAAATATGCAATCTCATTAAAATTGCCTCTAGAAAGGGCAACTTTACTTATTTCATTAAAAGGCAATACAATTGCAGTATTGGCTTAAAAACTTTTTAAAACTCTAATATTTCCGTAAAAAACGCCATCTTAAACAATATAATATATTCTATCAATCAAATTCATGTTTTCAAATTGTTCACTTATATCACCATACATAATGATTTAGAAATCAGAATCCTACTATATCTCCTAATAATTGCCAAACAAGCTGTATAGGTATTACTATTATGGAATAATCTTAAGTTTGGGCACTAATGTGATATTTTATAAGGTTATTATTTTTTATTAAAGAGTAAGTGGGTGCAGCTGTTCAGCATGAAAGACAAAAAGACAAGCCTGGGATAGGATGATCTGACATGTAAGCTATGAATGTACTTAACCACCTATTAGGGGGCATTTTTCTTCCATGGAATAAAGCTTGTCAGACTACCCTTTCTTAACGTGTATAACACTCCACGCTGTAACTCACGTGCCGGCATCAACTCTGCTCCCCTCGGTTCACGATATGACCTCATCAGCTTTATCTGTGAGTTAGACCGCTTCTGCCCAAATTGCCATTTCACGCCCAATGGGGTGAACCCCGCACACCCCTACTCTGCACCGCCGAACCTACTCCATCAATTTATATATGGTAAATCGCGTAATCACTGCACACCCCTCCACACACCCTGCACCTTGAAGCCAAAATTTTCATGGAATATTTTGTCAACCCAGATGGCCTATCCAAAACAGAATGCATGTACATCCTAAATTATCTTCTAAGTACCAACGAGACCTCTGACCCAATGGAACTTCACGACACAAGGGACGTCTATAAAAATAATTTTAGTATCATAAAAAGTATGAAAAAAATACTTTTTTTATAAAACATTCTCTAGTAAATTAAATAAATAATACACGGAACATCTTCCATGAAACTGTATGACGTGAGACCATTTTATACTTTTTAAATTAGTTATCAAAATTTTCTTATAAAATGTTATCACTTTCATTATAAAATGTTATCACTTTTTATCTATATTATTGTTCAATAAATAACATTATCACTTTTCGTTAATTGAGTATCATAAGACATAAGCCCTCACATGAATCGGTCTCACGCAAGTCTTTTTTAGATATAACTTTCCCAGCACCCATCCTCTAGCCTCACATGACTGCCGTTTATCCAAAATGGCATCTCCGCGGAAGGTATTGACTACACCTGTAAAGACACCAAACAATACAACGACCCCTAAACACCATTCGTCGCCTGTTAACCAACTTCCAATAGGATCTAAAGTGCCGACATCAAATTCAAAAGTACCATATAACCCAACCCATACACCATCACCATCTCATTCTACTTTGGATCCTTTCACCTTCACGTCTTCTCTAAACGGAACCCATGGCAAGTCACAATCTTCATGAGAGAACACCGTTGAACCTTCCAATCCCTCCAAAGGTAAGGCACATATTGCTTGTGGGTTGTCATTCATCCCCCCAAATGTCGCAGGAATGGTGAACATCCAAGATGGGGATAAGAGCCAGGAATGGATGTGGTCTCTGGTTGGTTTTTTTGCAGGACATTTTTTGGGTGATAAAATAATGTCAGACATCACTATAAAGTGAGGAGTGGAGGTCAAGATGTTTCACCATGATAGTGGGTGGATTGTACTCCGATTGAGAAGTGAGGACGATATCCATTCTGTTCTGCGAAGTGTACCATATTCCTATTCTGAGAGATACCTAATGCTGAATAGAATACTCCCTTAGTTTCAGTTTGACCATAAAGGAATGATGAAGGTCGCTGTTTGGGTGAAATTTTCTTCGCTGCCTTTGGAATTCTGGAGTACAAAAATTATGAGTTGTCTGGCCTCCGCGGTGGGCTATCCCATTTATTCGGACTACATCACAGCAAAGAAACACAAACTCTCATATATGCATATGTTGATTGAGGTTGATCCATTGCAGCCGGTGCTTGAAGAGATTTGGGTTAATACCTCGTGTGGCGATTTCAAGCAGAAGATTGTCTATGAATTTCTTCCAACTTTCTGCCACAGATGTGCTTATTATGCCACTATCAGCACGACTGCCTGTTGATAGAGCCAGCAGACATGGAGCCACGATGGAAATTCAATGTGAGGTTCAAAACGTGCAAGGGAAGATAGGAAGGCCGTCGTGGACGGCTTAAGAATGTCCTAAAGACAAGACTTTAGCATGCTGCCCTGAGATTTTGCCTACGAATCACCCAACTAAAATGCCGGTCCAGACACAAAATGTATTTTCTACTACGAACGTGACACGATCTGCGAGTGCTACCCATAAGCATGTGACGATTGAGATCCTACGTGGAAGGTATTCTGTAATTTCGAGTGGGAACAGATGTGGAAAGCGGTGTGCGATAGGGGAGAACCCCCTCCACCGCATAGTAATTTAAGTTATAACACATGTTTGGAATTGTATTTCCCAAAAAATGGCACGGGCTACGTTGGACAGAAGGGTGCTCATCTTCAGAAGAAAGTTCCTGATATTGGTATTGTTGTGTTAAATGAATGTAGCAATTGGCACACGCCAGCTTAGAAAATCAGGATAAAAATTGCTTTTAGTCGACCATCCAATCAGGAACATATAGCTAATCTTCCATTCCAATTATTTTGTGTCGCTGTGTTTGGCCATATGCTAGAATATGTTGTATGTTTTCTTTGATTTCACCTTTTAAAATTTATTATTGTATTTCTAGCCAGAGTTGGCATAGCAATCCAAGTTTTTAACCCTATGTGTGTGCAAAGTAACGAATATACCCTCTTAGTGAATTTATAATTTATAAAAGGGTTCGCTTACAATCTACTCTCGGAGAAAACACCCAATAATAAAATTTACTAGCTTATTAGGTGATTCAGAGGTTTTAATCTTATAAGTTGGGTGGCCTACTCTGGTGACCACTCTTACACTGTACACTACTATATGATTTTTCTTTTTTTGGATTTCTATTGAAACAAGGACATAAATTAATAATAATAATATACTATTTAGAATAATTTCATTATTTAAAGGATTAATAAGTAAATAACGTATTTAAGAATTACATTCGCATCAAAAAATTATCGACAAATAAAAATTATATTTTCTATTTTTCCATAATGCGTATACCTATCCGCACATTAGTGTGCATTGTTGAAATGAAAATAAAACTAGATTATTTATACGAAAGTACATTAATGCACATTTTATTGAGAAAGAAACTTAAAATACGCGATTATATTGAATAATCTTACAAATATAAATTAGTGTGCATTCTTAAGAGATAAACATAAAATACGTTATTAAATAGAAAACCACTACTGATGTACATCATTGTGCATCTTAAAATAAATACGTGATTACATTGAAAAACCTGACTAATGTACATCACTGCGTATCTTTGAGAGAGAAACATAAAATATATAATTAATTAATTGAAAAAAACTGTTGTTATACTTTTCTCTAAATCTCTCCTTAAATCTGACACCCAATGTTTTTATTTGATTTATTGTACATTTGTGTAAAATGAAACTTCTGTTAAGTATAAACGTTGAATATTCAACGTTGTAAATAAGGGGGAAAATGATTTAAGAAATAGACATTATGTATTTATCAGTAATTATATTACATTACCGTATTAATTAGTATTTACTTTATATACACGCGTACCTATCAGTAATAATCCCTAATTTAAATTATACTCCCTTCATCAGAAAGCAAAAACTCGGTTGAGAACATCACATGGAATGACTCTTCGTGTTCGTTCATCACCTAAAAGTAAAAATGAAAAAAGTTCACATCAATTCACATCCTTATACATACATGTTAATTACAAATTTAATCATATCATCTAACACCCATAACATATTTTATAATTTATCACATTACATAAAAATACAATGTTATCCTCCAAAAGTCATTAAAGTTGGTCAATAAATAACTATTCTTATCCTCCACATCTATCTTAACGGTGAAAATTTAAGTTTGGATGGAGGGCGAGTAATATCTTAATGTGTCATAAAACTCTCATTTATTTTGTACTTCTCCGTCGGCCTGAATGGTATACATTCTGTTATGTTGGGCATCCGCACAAAAGTTATACATGACTATTTTACTATAAATGGGACCTAAAGACATCACTAAAACAGTTAATATATGGGTCCAACACACCCATCCAATACAACTAACTACTACACATTCCATAATAATACTCCTTAATCCCGGTGCAAAAAGCAAATGTATATCTTTGGTGCGGACAGAGGGAGTACTTTCTCAATTTTACTATGAATCGATGAGAATTTGACCTTTAATGTAAAAGTTTTAGGGGTATTCATTCTTAGATACTGGACTACACTTGTTAAAAGAAAAAATATAACCCTTTAAATGAGACGGCCAAACATGTTACTACTCTGTTAAAACATTATTGTAAGATGAAAAAATATAACACTAAATACTACCCTCTCCATCCAAAGTTAAATTTCTTATTTTACACTTTTTTCTGCTTACATTAACCTTCATTGCTCATAATAGAAAAATTGACATCAATACCCTAATGTTAAAAGTTTATCTTAATTATAAGTGTATCACTTTCACATAAGGCACATAACATACGTTATCATTTAGGGTGATTCTTCAGTGACCACGGGTCACGGGTTTCCCTTGGACATGATGGGTATGCACCCCCTCAGGTGAGGGGGTCACCCGTGACCCGTGGTCATGAGTGGCCCTCCCAAGATCTTAATGTCTTTAAAAAAATATTTATTCCTATGATTGCAATAACGGTGTTGAATAAAGAAAAATGGAGAAAGCATAAATCAAATTATAAATTTTTTAAAAATATTTTGCTATTAAGATTTAATTAAGTGCTTTATTTATTTGATGACTAAAATCTAAAAATTGTTTATGAATAAAGACAATACTCGAGTAAATAATTCTTCAAGTGCTCCGCTGTAAGCACCGACATCACGCATAGCATTCAGCAATCACACAAAATGCCCTCCGCACTCAGTTAACATGTAGTCGATAAGCTTGACAAGTTATCAAATTCACCCAAGAAAAACTATTAATGCTAGACTATCTGCACGGAAAAGGGGTTACACATTGTTATTTGATTTACTCTAATACATTTTCCTATTATATTCGACTGGATGGTGTCTTTCGGCAATGAAAGCGGAGGACTAATTATCATAATTAAGAAGAGATGGTATACATGATGAAAATACATTCTACGGCCGCAATTTCTCTGTTTTAAGGAGGCAGTTTGATCTGCCAATTATCCACAATGAATAAAGGTACTGCTATCGGGGGACAATACTGGGGATTACTATTCATTTAGATGCCTCACCATGTGCATGCATGGGACACCATCTATTCTTTTCTCAATGAGATGCACGGCTAGTATGATTGGTAAGAACGATGTTCACTTCTTCACGGACGATGTTTGTGATTGCAAGCAACAATTCCTGTACACAGTCAGATTGACGCTTTGTAATCATTTCATAAAACTACAACAAGTGCTTGTTACTCGACTCTACATTATGTACACGTCGTAGTACCTTATCCATAACAAAATGTAAGGCTTCCACTTGCGATATGACAACCATGTCTGAGGGTGTCGGTGTTGACTGCTGACCTAGACAGGGATAGGGAACCATACTATTCTCCCGGCATCGAGCGGGGATGCGCAATCTATTTGCACATAGTTGACGTCGGTGTCAATTTCTTTCGCCACTCTTGAGGAACACAGTTGTCTGTCATGTTGGCTAGGTTCGTCAATCGATCTTTTAGTCTCAACTTCATTACCTGAATCGTCTACCACTAATATGTGAACCTCGGGCCCAGCAGTCGAGGGTGGCCCTTTTTGCTCCAAAATGGTAGCCTCTTGATGTAAACCTACCGCGGGGTCAGATATGTACCCTTTTAATTTCACACTATCGAACATCTGCCTTTGCGGGGTGGCCTTCTAAAGTTCCATCATGGAAGGAAAATGAGTCTTGTGGAGAATGTCTCGGGGGACCAAGACTGTCTGTTGCACGCCCTTATCACAGGGAACCACTATCTAGCACGATGTAGAAGCCGCACCCTTTGCCACAACAGCAACTGCGTCTTGGCTATTTTCTTCGGTACCCTCAACATCTTTCATCAATGACCCAATGACCTTCAATTCTTCCTCCTAGGGAAGAACAAGTGGCACCATGCTATCTCTATCCGACGCTGCTTTGATACGCAGTCTTCAACTGACCCAATTGTCGAATCAGTACCACCCCCTTTAACATATTGAGATTATGTCTAAGAACATCTGGATTGAATGTACAGCTTAATAGGAAAACCAGTTCGTTGCAACCGGTGGCATCCTGCACCCAAATATCCTCCATATCAGTTGGCCGCCAGTGGCAAATATCCTCTACAATCGAATAAAATCGGGATGACTTCCATCAATTGAACCGGGAAACGACATCCTCTTCTACACCCTTACTGCTAACTAGCAAAATATGGTGTTGTGGGTCACTAAAGTCCACTCCCATTTTTCTCTTCGACCTAGCCCATCTCTCCTAATGTCTGTCCACCTCCGGAATAGACTTTGGAAGCGGCAAGTTCAACGCTATTGGATCAATTTCTTGGACATCGTGAACATTGTGGCCGTCTTGGGTTGATTTCTTGCAATGTGGTCCAGTGTGGGCTGTTGTAGCGCCCAAAAGCTTTGAATCACTCGTCGGGGTTCTCTGCCTTTTTGTGGGACATGTACTCTCTCGTTCGGCAACACCCTTTCGCTTACCTGAAGCCGAAGACAGGGGGATTTGTGTGACCCTATTAGAAGTCATTGGGTAAACCCTTGATTTTCTGAGATTAGAATCTCCCATTTTCCTGGATCTAGTGAAGGAGACCCCGTTCTGCAGAGACATTCCCAATTTCTCAAGGAACATGTTTATTATTATACAGTAACCCCTGTTCCGAGAACACTTCCTTACCACCTCCAGTAGCCGCTCAAACAAGAATCAGCTCTAATTAATGTCGATCCCCTTATTTATGGCCATCATGAGGTTCCACCGGTATCTGCTACCCTTGTCATGGCCCCCAACCCTACCGTCAACTGTCTTTTCATCAGAATGTCGCATACGGTGGCAAACTCATCATTTATATCCCTATTTCCCCACTTTGAAAATTTGGAAAATTCAAGCAGAGCGGTACACGACCTTACAATAGCCCAGTCCTCTGTAACGGATGATTTAAAATTTAGGGATTTGTGATATGCATCTCTGTTCGACAACTGTAGATGTGTCGCCAATGTTTTCGGTGAAACAACGACTTCATTCCCCTGTACCGTCACAGTGAACTCTGTTGCCGTTGAAGGAATTTTGGTGCATGCTCCTTCGTAGAATTCTTGAGCGAGTGTCTCGTAGTATTTAGTGGGTTCCTTTGAAATTAGTTCTCCCATTGATGTGAGCCGGATTTTATCAAGCACTTTGCGCATCTTACTTGGGGCATTTTCCTTCTCCACCAAATCTTGGAATGCTATGACCAATCCGGACTTCACGGTTATTGTTTTGGATAAGCGAGGTGGTGAAGGCGCTCCTTCATCTATGGCGGCCATGAACCAGGTTAGAAACTGTAGTGTGGATAGAGACTGTAGGTTGTTAATTTCACTAGGTTTATGGATAGGGGAACTATGTGAAAGAAGTCCCTAATTGTCAAACGAATTGAAATTAATAAATGGATGAATGTTGGATAAGTGGACACAATATGCATTTGTTGCTGCACTAATTTGTCCTAATTGGGATTGACATTGTCATTCTAGAGCGCCCCACCTTAAATTAGAGAGCCTCATTAATTTTTTAAACTCAGGGGGGAATAAGGAAACTACCAACAAGTCATTGAACTAATTAATTATATCGATTACGAACCTGAAATTGAGTACAATATTATCATGTTAAGTCATGAATTCAGGACCTGAATTGATAAAATAGGAGAAAACATGTGACAAATTCAGGACCTGATTTGTTAATTTCTTATATAACTCATGGCTGTAATCGATATTAGAAATATTTTAGGCCTCACATTTGTAGTTCACTATTGTTCAATCCTCATATTGAAAGAATTAAATATTCTTATATCTAATAGGATAAATTATCTTTACTTAGATAATCTGAAAAATATACTCCCTCAACGCACATAAATGTTTGCACCTCACCCGGCTTTGAGGTGAATAATGTAATAGTATTATGATATTTCTTAATAATATATAAATGATAAAGTATGTTAAGTGTGTTAGGTAGTTGTAATATTTTTGAAAAAAATATACTGTGAAGGGTGATTGTATGTATGTAATGACTTATTTATATATGAGTAACAATCTGTGGAACTACCCAAAATGTAAACTGTGTCATCTCTTATGAAATGGTGGGAAGACTATTTTCGAAGGGTTTAAACTTGATAAAATTAATATTAACAATAGAAAAATATATTTTCGTAATTATTTCATTACAGATAACATACATATCCCAAATAAAGTAACACAAAATATAAGAAACAAAATCATCATTTCCTAGAAAGCAATTACGTAAAATTTGATCGGAAAAAGTTGGAACTACTTATTAGACGACATTTAATTATCTTTTATAAGAATCACCCGTAATTGTATCCGCAGTTAAAATAGTTTAATAACGATACATGAGTGAATCTTTTTACATTTTTGGTTCCACTGGTCACATAAGTGGTCCTTTAGAGTTGTTAATTACATTGCTATGTTTTGTAAATATGGGGGTTGCTAATAGCCGCCTCCATTAAAAAATGAGATAGCTTTTGTTCCTTCTATTTCGTCGATTCTAACACTCTTTACCTATCTTCTTTACACTCTACATGGGGAAAAAGTGTCCACCATGTACCCATTGGTAAAAACCCGACCCACGTAAGTTTGTTATGCTTGTCTTGTTAAATTGAACCTCCACCGTTGGGTCAGGGACATCTCCAACCCATATGGCATGACACAATGCATATACCCAAAAAAGCATGTACATCAGTGCCACATCAGAGCCACCAATGCTGCACAAAAACCTCTACGTGCAAAATAAAAATAGGAAAATTTCTAACAATGCTACTTTCATTACATTTTTTTTTAAATACCACCCACAATAATATTTATTTAAAAATGTTTCTTTTTAATTTTTTTGCCCAAATGCCCTGCACTCACATAAATGAATAAAACTGGATTATCATAGGGCTACCTATTCTCCTACTTGATCCACTTTCGTATTTTTTAAGTGATATTTTATTTTATTTGTTATTTTAGTTATTTATTTATTAGTTATTAGATTAAAATCCCAACCTTTATTGCTTTTCGTCTTAATTAATTTAGATAATAATTAAATTGATAATGCGCAGTCCTTTGGGTTCGATATTCACTTGGTCGCTTGCTTAAGCTGCAATTGATATCCTTAATACTTGGGGATTAATTTTGCGTGCAAAGAAAACGCACATCAAGCTCTTGGCGCTGTTGCCGGGCACGGTTGTTATTATTAGTTTATTATTTCTAGTTTTATTAAGACTTTTATTTGTGATTATTTATTTCTGTCTAACCTTGAATTTTTCTGAGGTACTTGTGCACTAGGAAAATGAGTGGAAGGAAAGAAGGAATAATACATTGAGCTAAACATGACCGGAGCGGGGCAGAATCCGAATAATGTTGCCATACATGAAATTTTCACGAACTATGGGATTGGCAACATGGGTTTGATAGGAGCAAGGGGGAAGATGATAATTTTGAGATACATCCCACTCGTACTAACATGGAGGAAAAGAATCTCTTTTTTTGGAGGTTGTTTTGAAGATCCATATCAGCATCTCAAAAGATTCTTTAGTTATGCAAACACTCAGAAAGGTGCTTGTGCTAATGATCATACTAGGCGGATCGCCCTATTCAAGTTCTCTTTAATTGATAAGGCAGAAGCTTGGTATGAGACTCTTGATGCCACAAACTGCACTACATGGGACCAACTGCAGTAGAAGTTCTTAGAGCGATACATGCCACACACAAGGATCTTAAGAATGAGGCAAGAGATCACCCAATTTGTTATGAATCAGGGTGAGAAATTTCATGAGGCGTGGGATATGTTCAAAGATATGCTCAGGAGGTGTCCACAACATGGGATGTCTAAGGCTCAATACATAAGTATCTTCTACTATGGATTGGATTGTGAGTCACGTGTTCTTATTGATGCATCATCAGGAGGAGCATTGTTATCTAAGATAGCACTTGAAGCAGAAAAGTTATTTGAAAACATCTCTATGAATTCACGTGACTGGCCTGTAGAGAGAGATAGAGGATCATATGTACTTGGCAAGGTGGCGCAGGTTGAACATCAAGTGAAGCCGAATAGGGATGATGAGATTGTCTCTAGTCTAGCTAACATCAACAAGCTACTAGAGTCCCAGCAGAAGTAGATTACAAATTTGACACTAAGGGGGCCTAGTATGAAGCAGCACGAAGTGAAGAGTGTTGAAGATACCTTCAATCGATATATGGCTAAGAATGATGCAAGGGTTGATCGTCTTGAAGTTAGTGTAAATGCTAATCGTGCAGATTTATTTAAGCAGTTGAAGGACCTTACTTTGATATGGGGCAGATGACCGGGAACGTGAATCAATTGACACAAATGTTGGAGAAAGGAATATTCCCGTCTCAAGGCATAGTGAACCCGAAAGAGTGCGAAGCCATCATGTTAAGGTCTGGAACACAGTATGAGGGACCGATGATGCCAGAAATTATTTCAAAAACTCCAGTAGCATGATTCGACCTCAATTTGACCAAGCCAACGGTAGAATCACGTCATGGAGGTCGAACCAAGCACCTGGGCAACCTTCGGAGCATCCAGACATTCGGTTCGACCACGACCATCATGGTTTGACCAACCAAGTTAGTCAAACCGCGGTCGAACTAGCCTGTTCTCAACCCCCTGTTTTATCTGAAGTGCAATTCGACCACGTTAAGCATGGTTCGACCAACCCTGTTGGTCGAACCGTGGTTGAACCACCCTGTGAGGAGCACTCTATTTAATCTGAAGCATGGTTCGACCACGATCACCATGGTTCGACTAACCCTGTTGGTCAAACCATGGTTGAACGACCTGTCTAATGGAGAACGCACTTTTTGAAGCTCAGTTCGACCACTACACACCTGGTTTGACCATCACTCATTGTCGAACTGTGGTCGAACCATCTCGTCCCTTACCATTTTTTGTGCAGAACGCTATACCTGATGTTCGAGATACTCCAGTGCCATCACATGAGCAGAATACTGAGCTTATAGTGGAAAAAAATGGGAAAGAGCAAAGAGGTTGAGAGCCTAGAAGCTTAGACTGCAGATGGATAATGAAGATGTGATTTTCTCTTTTGATCAAGTAATGAAGATGCCTATGGAGACTCAATCATGCAAGAAGATGTGGTTTCTAACTTGTTTAATCTTGATTTTAATAGGACAGATGACTCTGAATTTAAGTGGAAGATTGATAAGGAGGTATCTAGACAGCCATGGGAGGAATGAAATTTCAAGGATCATATACTTGTTACCAAGAAAGGTGAAGTGTTGAGTGTAGATAAGAAGAGGGAAAGAAAGTATTTGAAGGTGAGGATGCGAGAAGACCGCCTCTGATCCAGTAGTTAAAAAGCGGTAAACCGTCGTGACTCTCCGACATTAAACATGAGCGCCTGTTGGGGGCCTGTTCCTTCCGTTTTATTGCTTCATTTCTTTCGTGTGAGTGAGGAGTTATTATATTTGAAGTGCTCACGTTTCGGCAATTATATTTCTTTTAAAATTTAGTTTCGACTTACGTTTTTACTAAGTTTGGGGGATGTGATGTACTTACCTCGTCTTATGAGCACCAAGGGTATAATTTTTCCTTTCGTTGGTTGTTTGTTTGTTAGAAGGTTGATTTTTGCGGCATATTAATATTATAATCGGTGTTGGTATGTCAATTTTTTGCAACTTACCTAATGTTTAGTGTGTTGTGTTGGCGTGTCTAGTGTGAGGAGTCAATTAGATAGTTAATTGAGTCTTTCTTATAGTTATCATATTTTATTATTGATGAATCATGTGATGATGAGGTATGATGAGTGTTGATGATAGAAACAGGTAAACTGAGGCTTTGACCTGACCGAGTTGAACAACTCGAGGAACTCGTGCATACGTTGAAGAAAAATCAGGTGCCCTCATTTTTTTATTCTAATTTTTATATGTGCTTTTAATTAGTATGGGTGGAAGGATTGAGTTTATTTTTTAGTGATCCATGTGAACTTATATTGTTTTAAATTGTACATGAAATTCATAAGCTCTTGAAATTGATGAAGGAAGTGTATTTGAGCCATGAAAGGTGTTCTGTTACTTGTTAAAAACCCATGTGAGATTTTGAGCCTCGTTGATCATGTTACATAATCACATGATTTTTATTTTCTGGTGAGTATCGTTCTTGTGTATGTATTCTATAACTTGCCTCTTGTCTTACTTGAAACTACATGTGTGTTAGATAATGGGAGATGATTTATGAGTCACTTAGCCAAATAATTCTCTACCGAATGATGTTTATCTGTAGTTAGCACTTTTGAGCTTGAAGACCTTATTTCTTTGGCAACCTACGAAGATAGCCACTTTGATATCTTATTTGAGCCTTATATTCCTATATTTAGTGGAGAATTAAATGTTGTCAAAGTGTGTGAATTGATTTTCATGGAGTTTGGAAGAAATAAAATATTTGGATCTGTACAAGTGATTATGAGCTAAAAAATAAGTTGCTTAGGGGTAGTGCCCAATACTGGTATCCCGAGATGTTAGAAGTAATTCTTGAAACTGGTACCTCGAGAAAAAAGAGAGAAGGAAAAAAAAAAGAAAAGGAAAAATGTTGTGCTTGGAAGAAAGAAAAAAAAGGTGAAAGAGTTGAGGAGGATTTGTGTTTAATTAAAGTGAAGAAGAAGAATGAAATATCATGATAGGCGCGCTTGATTGATCCGAGTTTTGAGTCACTTATCCATATATTTTCTACCTTAACCAAAGAGCCAACATTACATCCAAATGAAAAGTCCTTTTTGATCCTATTGTTGACTTATACTTTTAGTGGTTGAGAGTTTGAGACTTTTGGCAAGCTTATGGTTACGCATGCACTGGAATTGAATTTGATTGTGAACACCTTAACCCTATAAGTGTACATCTTTTACGCTTGAGTGCGAGTGATATATACTTTTCGTGAGAACATGTCAATGGAACATTTGAATTGGTGGTGATTGTCTTAACTTGTATGATATGAATTGATTATTACATGTGATGAGAGTTGCATGACCTAAGTTGAAAACCAATTGCATTGTGAAGGGGGTATTGGTCATAGTCCTTGTTTCCCCACTAATTTTCTTACTCTCTCTCTTTATTTTTATTTTGTTGCCTCGGGACGAGCAACGGGTAAGTTTGGGGGATTCTCCAAGTATTAATGATATCAATTGCAGTTTAAGCAAGCGACCAAGTGAATATCGAACCCAAAGGACGGCGTATTATCAATTTAATTATTATCTAAATTAATTAAGACGAAAAGCAATAAAGGTTGGAATTTTAATCTAGTAACTAATAAACAATTAATTAAAATAACAAATAAAATAAAATATCACTAGAAAAATACAAAAGTGGATCAAGTAGGAGAATAGGTAGCCCTAGGATAATCCAGTTTCACTCATTAGTTTCCCTTCCATGTGTTGATGTCCGACTCTACCTTGTGGAATATGGACGCACCACTAAACTATGCATATCTACTCTATAAACACAAGTAAACATGCGTGTAACACGTGTGAATAACCTCGGAGCAAGAGATATAATTCCACCCCTCTTTCTAGGTACTATCAATATCAATTATTTCCCTGACCAATTGATCTCCCTTTGTAGGTACTATAAAATTAACCTCTTTATCCTATTTACTAACACGAATTCAATTCAATTAATAAGTATTCATATATGATAGTTCTAATGAAGCTTCGGAGTCCCCTCACTTAGAATCATAACATGGAATCCTGTTCAGCGGTGAACGCACTCAATCTACAACCAAGATATATATTCAGACTTTATATACTAATTGAAGATGCGCAAAACGACTGTGAATATGGATTAAAAAAGCAAAATCATATATAAAATCAATCCACAAGTAGTGTTGTACGGAGTATACACACGAAAGATCAATTAATTCATAACAACCTTCAAAACCCTAGATCTACCAAAACGGTTCTAGCCCATGATGTTACGAAGAACAATCATAGGTGTTGGATAGATCTTACCTATATGTCCGAAAAATTAGAAAATAAAAGAAAAGAATTAGGAAAACCCTTGGTTTAGAAGTCTCCTTCCTTCTCTCTTCCGTCTCTTCAATTTCTCTTGATTCTCCTTCTTGGATCCACAAACGAATCTTTACAGTGATGGATGGATGGAGAAAAGGATGTGGATGATGGTTGGGGGGTAAACCCCCCTTGTGGGGTGTAGGATGGTTGTGTTGTGTTGTATCCAATCCATATGCGTTCTTGGTGTGATCTACATCCCCTTTTATACTTTTAAGCTCTCCTTATGGACTTATGATGTGCTTTTTCTTAGAAAATACGTAAAAACATGCAGTTGAAGTGTAAAAATTTGATTTGAACGCGTCCCAGACATATGGTTCGACCTAGGATTTGACCTAGGGCTTGGTCGAACCTGGTCGAATCGAAATCGACGATTTTTCGCATAGGATAACACGTGGAATATAGTTTCTATTTCAATACTTGCATTTGCCATTTATGTTGCAAATTGGAAAAAAATATTTTTAATTTTTTTCATTACATTAATAAATACTTTAATTACTTTAAATTATTGGCAGTCTCTTGTGAGACGGGTTATTTGTGACATGAGTGTGAGACGAGTCGATCCATCACTAACTTATTGTATAAATAAAGTATGTTTAATGATTGTTAAAGTATGTTTTCTAAAGTATGCTGAATTATGCATTAAAATATGATTTTAGGGTGTTATAATATGATTTACTATTATCATACTTTAACTATCTATACAATAAGAATATTTTAGTGATGAGTCTCACAAATAATCTATCTCACAAGAGAGTATCTCTAAATTATTCTATTATTTTTTGGTAGATAAGACGTCCTACAAATGTGATTACATTTCCCTGGTAGATAAAATCCACACAAATAATTCATATACATTCATGGGCCCACAAATTACACAAATACACATTCCTACTATACATTAAAATATTACATCTGTCAACTAAATAGATATTAAAATACAATATTCCTTAATCTTGTGCAAATAGTAAGCTTAACATTATTTGGTGACGGGGGGAGTATTTTATTGATATAATTTTGTTCTTTTTTCTACACATTAAGTTAATTAATCTTTTTTTATATATTCATCAGCTAATTTGTATATATTTCTCTATTATATGACTAAAATAATGTTATTAAAAATCCTTACATCATGGCTATATTAATTTTACACAACTTTTATGTCGCGCTCAATCAAAATATTTCATATAAATGAATTGCCCAATTTGTTTGAATAAAATATATCTTGAGAGACAATATATGATGCAATTATATGTTAATAACAATGAAATTTTCAAATGAAAGTTTAGAGTAGTTCTTAGTTTTATTTGCTTATAGATTATATGAAATACTTCGATTATTATTTAATAAAATTGAATAGAAATCAAAATTTTGTATTAATAAAGTGTAAAAGCTCTAGAACATAATATATTATGCATGTTTAATTTAATAATGTCATTACATTTTTTATTATTATTGCATACAATAATATGATGTTAATATTGATTTGCAACAATAAATAACTCTTTAGTATCTAAACAACGAAGAAAATAAAAATTAAAAAATGATTGACATCATAGAAAACGTATCGTACGTATGTATGAATATAACATTTTGCCTATTGCATATATATAATTGTTCTCTTCTAACAAAATAAATTAAAAATTAAAATTAAAACACAACCAAATAAATTGTGCATACGACGTGCATCGCACGTCTTGAAAATTCTAGTAGTTTAAAATGCTCTATTTTCATCTAATAAGAATTTTAGAATTTAGATTTAGATATCATAAAAAAATTACAAGAAACTTTAAAATAGAAAATATTTTTATTTTATATAAAGTTATCACTTTATGTTAATCTCACACAACTATTTGCCACTGTAAAACATGCAAACGGAAAGTGAGTAAGTTAATTGTAATTAATGTACAAAGTTTAAAATGCGTGCCATTAGAAATATAGAAAATATTGCAATCCGCAAATCGAGACAACAAGATCATAATAGACGAGGATAATTTCGTAGAAGTAGCTAATTATGACGTCACTTAAAGAAATAAATGTAAATATCTAATTATCCAATTCAGCCAAATATTATCTTAATCACAAAAAAATCAAAATAAATATACATACGACAAGTCAAGAATATATCAGAAACTCTACAGTTATCCACCTACAACAATCAAATCAAATAAGGAGAAAAGGCGCAGAAGACCTCCGCTTCTAAGTTGGCAGTGCAAGCAACGAGAGTGGCCTTATCTGTACGCTTGATCGACTCCTCATCAAAACCTGCCTCTTTGATCCGCTTCCATATAGCTTCATCTCTTAGAGGAGATTTCAAAACCCCTAGAGAAGGGGAAAGTGCAATTGTTGCAGCCCTCCTCGGAACCACGGCCAATCTCTTCGAACGAGAAGTTGACATCGCAATCACTGCTCCAATCTTTCATCAGTTGCTCCTTTTTCTTAAATCTCTAATGCCAATTGATCGATTGGGGTTAATCACCAACCGCAATTCTTGATTTTCTTGAATTCTTATCAGACCTATATATATATATATATATATATATATATATATATATATATATATATATATATATATATATATATATATATATATATATATATATATATATATATTATTGATAAAATATTTTTGTTATTATTTTTATTAAAATTGAGTAGTTTTTTTTTTGCATTTTATGTAAATTATCATATATAATTATGATCAGAAAAATAATTTTTTTTATATTTCTAAAAAAATTTTCATTTAGTTATAATAATATCCATATCTTTTATATATTTTTTCGTTTTAATAATATTTCTTCTAATTTAATTATAAATTATATAGTATCAAATTAAATATATTTTATTTGAAAATCGTTATAACTATGATTGGAAAAAATTATAAATTTTATACTTCAATTTTTTAAAAGAAATTATATAAATCACCTTATATATATACTAGGTAATATGACACATCAATTCGTAAGGTAATGGACCCAAATTTTTTAGTGTGATTTTTTATTCTAGTAATAGTGTATCATCGTTAGAAATAGTAGTTTTTTTGTTCTTTTTTAATACTTAGTATTTTTTGTATTGAAATGGAGCAATTATGAATGTATGAAGCTGTTGTCAACCTTCATATGAATTTCATTTGATACAAATCACAGACAAAAGAATGAGAAATATGGCTAAGTAGAATACAACAATTGAACATCAAAATTCCTACTCTAATAAAAGTAACCACATGAATTATTAAAAAATGTCATCTTTTATTTATTTCACTTAGTTAGGCCATTGGTTTTGAAAGAAATATTCTCTGCGTGCTATTATACTGTTCACATTTATAATTTTATGTTGTTTAAAAAAATACTTTCATTTTCTAATTTTTTTTGAAATATTTTAATATTTTGTAGGTATTATTTATCGATACAAATAAATTGACGTAATGCAAATTTAATTGGTTTTCCATCCATTTTAATATAAGTGTTATTTAATTTTTAGGATATCATAATTAGAAATGAATAAAAGGCTAAAACTTGTGTACCATGGAATACTAGGACTCCAAATCCTACGTTTTTCGGAATATATATCTTTTTAGTATTAATGGTATATCTTTCATATAAGATCGTGTACTCTTAATTTTCTATTAAAATAAATTAATATTTAATCAAGATTCAAGTATTCTTCAAGTGAAAGAGGATCAACTATTCAAGTACTCTTGAATCGATTTACCTCAAAAGAGAATCGATTCAAGTATTCTTAAATAGATTTCCATCTTAAAAAATCAAATTTTCAAAAGTAAGAGGATCAATTCAAGTATTCTTGAATAAATTTACATCTTAATAATCGATTCTTCAAGAGGAAAAAAATCGATTCAAGTATTACCTCTTAAGAATTGATTCAAGTATTCTTTAAGATCTACCTCTAAAGTATTGATTCAAGTATTCTTCAAGTGAAAGTAGATCAACAATTCAAGTACTCTTGAATCGATTTATCTCTAAAGAATAAGCTATCGTTAAAATAATTCATATATAGAATCGAAAGCTTAAGTTCTTTAAGTAAAATCATTATTTCATATAAAATAACATTAAAATCGAGTTTGTTAATATATATATTAATTTTTTAAAGTTACTATATTAATATTTATTTATTTATAAATATCTTAATTATTCAATTATGACATATGAATAATAAATTTTATTTTCTTTAGTTGTTTATATAATATAATTTGAAACTAATAAAATTAAATAAAAAAAATAAAATTAATAAATTCTCATGAATTTGATTAATAATCATAATAATAATGTTAAAAATAGTCAGAATGAAGAGTATGATATCCCTAGGAATTTAGATCTACTTAATAAGTGGACTATTCCCAAGATTGAACCCAGATTGATTTACAAATTAGGTACATTTGAAAAAATAGGATTACTTCAGGTAGTTAAGACTACTGAAGAATCTATTTCATTAGATAATAATGAGATGATTATCAAGTTATTATCTGATAAAGATATTAATAAATATAGAAATGGATACAATTTCCTTCATATAGGATTAGTCCAGATTGCATTTAAACCTTTAACTTTGAAAGGTTTACCAGAAAGCTTTATAGCAGCTTAAGAGATGGTAGAAATCTTAATTGGAGACAATCGTTGATGGGTATAATACAATCCAGTCTGGCCAATGGTCCAGTATATTTTAATGTTTATCCCAATTTACAATTATCATTATCTGATGTTAATATACTTGATGCATTAACATTAAATATTAAAACTAATGGATATAATTATCTTCCTGGAACAGAAACTATTTGTGTCTGTTATAGGATATATTATAAACCATTAATTACTCTGAATCCTCAGTGTAAGATGATGGATTATAAAAATGAGACTATTATTATTGAAACTAATTTCAACAGGTCAAATATTATGACAAGAAGACCTATTAAATGGGAAGAAATAGAATTTCCAGATAATTGGAAAATTGAACAAGCTGTACCAGTTCAAACGCAAGTACAGAATCAGAATAATATTCTGAATATTATTCAAAGCTCAGAAGGAACTGTAGATATACAGTTTGAGCCAAATAGAATACAAAAAAGTAATTCAATGAGAAATTATATTTCTCCTTTTGATTACATGGTGGAAACACCCAGAGCTTCTACTTCTCAAATAAGAGAAAATAGAGCCTCTACATCTCAATTAAGAGATGAGAATTACACAGATGAGATAGAATCTGTGATAGGATTAAATCCTGAAATAAGAAAATTATACAAAAATAGAAACAATATTATTAAAGAGTCCAATAGGATGGAACCGACAATGTCGGAAATGTATGAATCTATATAATTTATGAATTTTGAAGAAATTATAAATTTCAATCAAGGTTCTAAAGCCAGAAAAATCATTTCTGAAGAATTTAAAAGTGAAGGTTATACACCTTTTAGAAATTGGTTTTTTGATAATTTCACTAATATTGAAATTAGTAAATTTCAATATGAGTTTTATAAAACTTGTGAAAAGAAAAATATGATAATACCATTTGCAGTATGGTTTATAGAAATCTATGTTAAGAATTATATTCTTATTTTGGAAAGAAATTATACTTTACAAAATGGTTCAGTGGTTTTAGGAATACATCCACCACAACAACAATTTAAAATCAATGATTTAAATTTCTTAGCATTTGCTAAATTAATTGAAGATGATACACTTCAAGTTACCAGTAAACATATTAATAATATGTTTAGAGGTCAGAATTATACTAATTTATCATTAGTAATAATGAATGAACAAATTCAATCTATCAATGATAAATTGAATTTGATAATTGAAAAGATTAATGAGAAATCTCTTGATAAGGGAAAAGAGATTATGGAAAGCAAGGAAGAAACTTCTACATCAGAAGTTTTTAATACTCCTATAAAAAAGGAGATATTTCCTAGTTTTCAACCTCCTCCAATAATTTCAAATTTTAAAACTCAACCATTATATGAGTTGGAAAAATATTTGGAAGAAAGTTTTAATAAACTGAGTATAAAAACTCTAGATAAAGAGTTGGATTATAATTTGATAGAAAACCCAGATTATAAAGAGGTTTTTCAACATCAAATAAATAAACTCCATAATAAATGGGCAGATAAACCCATTCAGAGTAAGTTCTATTATAGTAGACCTACTCCTATGGATGTATTACATGAAGAATATACTGATACAATAGATATTAGTTATTCTGGAAATAAGATTTACGAATGGAATATTGATGGATATTCTAATAAACAGATTTATAATACTGTCCATAGAATGTTGATGTATTCTACAATATGTAAGAATAGTCAAAATAGTGATAAAACTATTGCAGCCATGATAATAGCTGGTTTTACAGGCCAACTTAAAGGTTGGTGGGATAATTATTTAAATTCACAAGATAGAGATAATATTCTCAATGCTAATAAACAAGAAGACAATAAAATTGTTGAAACTGCAGTTTATACATTAGCAGTAAATGTAATTGAACATTTTACAGGAAGATTTAGCGATAATAGTGATACTATTAGAACATTATTGCAAAATCTACGATGTAGAACACTCTCTGATTTTAGGTGGTATAAAGATACTTTCCTAAGCAGAGTAATGGAATTACCAGAATGTAATAATACTCATTGGAAATCCAAATTTGTGGATGGATTGCCAAGCTTATTCGCTGAAAGAATAAGAAAAACAATAAAAGGTAATAATATTACCATTCCTTATGAAAGATTTACATATGATGCTCTAATAGACACTTGTATTCAAGAGGGATTAGCTTTATGCAATGAAATAAAGTTAAACCAACAATTGAAAAGACAAAGTTTCTTATAAAAGAAACAATTAGGAGAATTTTGTCAACAATTTGGACTGGACAATGCTTCATCCAGTAAAAAGAAAAAGGAAAAGATTTATAAGCCTAAAAAGAAGAAATATTCTTCGAAATATATTGAAAGAAAAGGAAAAAGGAAAGAAGAAAATTTCCAAAGGAAAAATGAATTCCAAAAGAAATCATATATGAAAAGATTCAATAAGAATCAAAAAAGATATTGCACAATATGTAAAAGAAAAGGTCATACCAATGAATTTTGTTGGACAAAGAAAAGAATTTCTAATTTAGAAATTCCTGATGATATAAAAGATATTATAATACAATCTTTGATAGAAAAATCTGAATCTGAGGAATCAGAATAAGAAATTTCCACTACTTCTGAATCAGAAGATGAGATTGTAAGAAATTTAGAAAATGAAGAACTTTATGAGACAGAGGAATGTGAACCCTGTAAAGAGGGATTGATATGTCCTAAAGAAATAAATAATATTGATAATAATCAATCTGAATTTTATAAAATAATGTCACAATTCTCTAATATGAGTATTAATGTTTTAGATTCTCAAAATATTTTTGAGTTACTAAAATTGATAAAGGATCCTCTATTAAGGACCAAAATAATTGATGAATTAGGAAATGATAATGGTGCTTCGACATCTACTTCTAATAAAGAAGAAGAAAAAATAAAAGATATTCTTAATAAGAATAAATCTTATAATATGTCAGAGGTTATGAATCAATTAAAAATGAAATATCAAAGTCAAAGAGATATATCTCTACTAGATATTTATAAAGAGATTAATAATCTGAAAGAAGAAATAAAATTCTTGAAAAATGAGAATTTTATTCAAAAGTCTAGAATATCTAGAATAGAAAATAATATTAAGGAAAAGAATGAAATTCTTCCAGATGAGATTGGTGATTTACCTATAATAGAGAAAGATAACTTTCTTTCTACTATAGAAACAGTTATATCCCAAAAACGGTATATTAAGATATCATTATTGATTGATAATCATTATACAAAATCATTTATTGCTCTTGTTGATAGTGGAGCAGATTTGAATGTTATACAGGAAGGATTGATTCCTACTAGATATTTTCATAAAACAAGTCATACATTATGGCATGTTGGTGGTGATAAACTCCAAATAAATTATAAAATACCTAAAGCTTATGTATGCATTAATGGTAAATGTATTGCGCAGAGCTTTATATTGGCAAAAAATATTTCAAACCAAATTATACTTGGTACGCCATTTTTAAATAATATTTATCCCATAAAAAATATTGATAATAAAGGGATAATGGGAACTTTTCAAGGAAAAGATATTTTTCTTGAATTTATAGTAGAACCTATTACGAGAAAATTGCATAGTCTTTTTGATAATATCAAAGCTAAGCAAAATCAGATTGGATTCTTGAAACAAGAAATTAATCTTGTTACTATTGATGAACAATTGAAAAATCCTAAATTGCAGGATAAAATTAGTATTTTGAAAAATGAACTTTCATTAGAGATATGTAATGAACATCCCAATGCATTCTGGGATAGAAAAATGCATATTATTTCTCTTCCTTATGAGGAAGACTTTAATGAAAGAAATATTCCGACAAAGGCTAGACCTTGTCAGATGAATTCAGAATATTTAGAATTATGCAAAAAGGAGATTGAATCCTTATTGCAAAAAGGACTAATAAGTCATTCTCAATCGTCGTGGTCATGTACTGCATTCTATGTTAATAAACATTCTGAAATAGAAAGAGGTATTCCTAGATTGGTTATTAATTATAAACCTCTTAATAAAGTTCTAAAATGGATTAGACATCCAATTCCGAATAAAAAGGATTTATTAGACAGACTTTATAATGGTCTAATATTTTCAAAATTTGATTTAAAATCAGGATATTGGCAAATTCAGGTCAATAAGTCTGATAGATATAAAACAACATTCAATGTTCCAATTGGACATTATGAATGGAATGTTATGCCATTTGGGCTTAAAAATGCTCCTTCTGAATTTCAGAAGATAATGAATGATATTTTTACTCCTTATAGTGAGTTTATAATTGTTTACATTGATGATATTTTGGTTTATTCAATAACCATTGAAATGCATTTTAAGCATTTACATATATTTAAACGTTTAATAAAACAAAATGGTCTAGTTATATCTAAACCAAAGATGGATTTATTTCAGACTAGAATAAAATTTCTAGGACATATTATTGAAAAGGGAAATATAATTCCTATTAATAGAAGCATAGATTTTGCTGATAAATTTCCTGATATAATAACTGAAAACTCAGTTACAAAGATTCTTAGGAAGCCTTAATTATATTGCTCCTTATTATCATAATTTGGTAAAAGATACATCTATTTTATATGATAGATTAAAGAAAAATCCCAAACCATGGACTGATAGTCATACTAATGCAGTCAAGAATATTAAGAAAAATGTTAAATCATTACAATGCTTAATGATTAGCAACCCAAATTGGGAGAAGTTTATAGAAACTGATGCTTCTGATATAGGATTTGGAGGGATTCTTACCCAGAAAAATCCAGATAATAAACAAGTGCATTTAATAAGATTTCATTATGGAAAATGGAGAGATGCACAGATAAATTATGCTACTATCACAAAAGAAATTCTTGCTATAGTAAAATGTGTATTAAAATTTCAGGATGATTTATACAATCAAAAATTTACTATTGTCACTGATTGTAGTGCAGTTAGATTTATGTTTAATAAGGATTTTAAACATGATGTTTCTAAGCAGATGTTTGCTAGATGGCAGGCTCATTTAGCCCCTTTTGATTTTAATATTATACATAAGAAAGGAGAAGATAATAATCTTCCAGATTTTCTAACCCGTGAATATTTCAATTGCAGGAATGAGACGGGGTAGTGGGTCTTCCTCCCCATGGAGAGGAAGAGGTGGAAGGAGTAGGGGTTATACCCCTAACACTCCTACAGACAAAGGTAAAGCTCCTGAGATTATATCTCAGCATGGAAAAAGAAAACTTGTGAACAAAAATTTGTCACAAGAGTTTGAAGAAATGGAAACAGAAAGGAGTGATACTCCTACTAATACTACCTTTGCCAATATTGTGGTAAATATTCAATACCATGAAAAATATTTCAGAAAAGACTATGAAGAGATAATCTTCAAATTAGAAGATAAGGATCTCAAATGGAATGATGATCCATGGTTTTTAATGAATAGATATTTGGATAATGGTTCCAATGAAATGAGGACTTATAAGTCTCGAGGATACTATGAACAAATATTGATAAAGAGTGAAAGTTGTGATATTAAACATTTCACTACTGGTAATAATGAAGAAATTTATAGCTTCAGTAAAGTATTGATAAAAAAGATTATATCTTTGGAAGAATGGGGAATTTCTCCTCTAAGGGAGAGATCAATGCAACATGATGTCACAAAAGCAGTCATTAAATACAATTACTGGGATTATTGTGATGCATTTGAAAAATTCCTAAACTATGAGAATGATAAAAGACATCATACATGGTTTATCAAAATATGTTCTAAGATTTATAATCTTGAAATACCAAATTGGTTTATCCATTGGTGTAATTGTTATGGTCCTATACCGGAGATATTGCCAGTAGAAACCAAAGATTGTTTTATCAAATGGGTAGATGTTTCTCCCAGAATGATAGACAGACAAAATTCAAAAATTGTAATAGAAGGAATAGCTTCTTGTTACTTTTTCATAGAATTTTCATTACCATGGATTTTGAAGTGGAAACCAGAATTTGGTTATACTAAAACAGGTATTCCATGCTTATTAAGAACTTATCATGTAAAGTTCTGGGAGAAATTGGTGGAAATTGATCCCCTAACTGGAAGAATGAATGGTGATGAGACATTTTCTCTAATAGAAAAACAGGTTTGTTCATATGAGGAACAACTGAAGAATACTCAGACATCTTCGCCTTTTGATTACATAATTAATAAGGCAATAATGAGATCGGAAAATTTGACTAAGCAGCAAATGATAGCTGAATATATTAAAGAAATGAAAAAGAGTCTCCTATCTCAATTTAAAGATGATAAAGATGACTCAGCAGCATCTGAGGAAATGCAGGATGCCCAAGATCCAAATGAAGATCTTAATGAAGTCAATATAGATAATATATTTGACTCATTAAATGATACTTTGGTGGAAAAATTGGCACCAAGAAAAGAAGGATCTTCTTCATCAAAGAAGTCTGGAGGAAAATAGGCCTCAGGTTACCATCATATAATAACGTCATTGCTTACGTTATTAACAGACAAGATACTATTCATACCGTAGCAAAATAACGTCATTGCTTACGTTATTTGGCAGACAAAATACTGTTCATCTTTTGACTTTGTTGCAGGAATATTACTGTACATGCCGAAGATTTCGGCTTTTCACTGTACATTCACGCGTTTTCCACTGTTGGGACGCGTTTTCATTTTGTATAAATAGATTAGAAGTTTTCATTTGTAGACATCGATCAGAAATCCCCCTTCTCTCTGATCAAAGCTTGTAGCTCATGTGTTGAGCAACCCCCCTTCTTTTTTTTTAAAAAATTTTATAATCTTGTAATAATACTTCTACTGAATAAAACTTTGTAAGTATTTACAGTTTTTATTTTATTTTGTTTATTTTTAAATTTAATCATGTTCATGTTTAGCCTCATAGGCTAAACTATTTATGTGTTGATCCATGACTATCTGTTATAATAACCTGGTAATAATATGATTCATGTCTAGGTTATACTGTATTCATGACTAGATTATGCTGTAATGAATTAAGGTAGGATTATTTATATGGACTGGCCTTATCATTCATGTTTATGCTTTGTTGTTTTCTGTATGTCTGTCTTAGCCATTTGAAAGGCGTTTTAGGACTGTTTGAAAACGTTTTTAAGCATAATTTGTTTAATAGGATGCCGGTTAGTTTCTTAATCCATAAAATCCTTATTATCATATAAACCAGTCAATCAGGTCTTGTTAATCACAATCGATCCTGTGCATGTATTGTATTATGTATTGTATTATAGTTATGTCTTGGGTCAACACATATGTAATCATGAGTAATTTCATGAATTTGATTAATAATCATAATAATAATGTTAAAAATAGTCAGAATGAAGAGTATGATATCCCTAGGAATTTAGATCTACTTAATAAGTGGACTATTCCCAAGATTGAACCCAGATTGATTTACAAATTAGGTACATTTGAAAAAATAGGATTACTTCAGGTAGTTAAGACTACTGAAGAATCTATTTCATTAGATAATAATGAGATGATTATCAAGTTATTATCTGATAAAGATATTAATAAATATAGAAATGGATACAATTTCCTTCATATAGGATTAGTCCAGATTGCATTTAAACCTTTAACTTTGAAAGGTTTACCAGAAAGCTTTATAGCAGCTTTAAGAGATGGTAGAAATCTTAATTGGAGACAATCG
Organism: Pogostemon cablin; assembly: GCA_023678885.1. Taxonomy (NCBI): domain Eukaryota; kingdom Viridiplantae; phylum Streptophyta; class Magnoliopsida; order Lamiales; family Lamiaceae; genus Pogostemon; species Pogostemon cablin. Next base: position 6,763,980 of record CM042954.1, read on the forward strand.
TTGATGGGTATAATACAATCCAGTCTGGCCAATGGTCCAGTATATTTTAATGTTTATCCCAATTTACAATTATCATTATCTGATGTTAATATACCTGATGCATTAACATTAAATGTTAAAACTAATGGATATAATTATCTTCCTGGAACAGAAACTATTTGTGTCTGTTATAGGATATATTATAAACCATTAATTACTCTGAATCCTCAGTGTAAGATGATGGATTATAAAAATGAGACTATTATTATTGAAACTAATTTCAACAGGTCAAATATTATGACAAGAAGACCTATTAAATGGGAAGAAATAGAATTTCCAGATAATTGGAAAATTGAACAAGATGTACCAGTTCAAACGCAAGTACAGAATCAGAATAATATTCTGAATATTATTCAAAGCTCAGAAGGAACTGTAGATATACAGTTTGAGCCAAATAGAATACAAAAAAGTAATTCAATGAGAAATTATATTTCTCCGTTTGATTACATGGTGGAAACACCCAGAGCTTCTACTTCTCAAATAAGAGAAAATAGAGCCTCTACATCTCAATTAAGAGATGAGAATTACACAGATGAGATAGAATCTGTGATAGGATTAAATCCTGAAATAAGAAAATTATACAAAAATAGAAACAATATTATTAAAGAGTCCAATAAGATGGAACCGACAATGTCGGAAATGTATGAATCTATATAATTTATGAATTTTGAAGAAATTATAAATTTCAGTCAAGGTTCTAAAGCCAGAAAAATCATTTCTGAAGAATTTAAAAGTGAAGGTTATACACCTTTTAGAAATTGGTTTTTTTATAATTTCACTAATATTGAAATTAGTAAATTTCAATATGAGTTTTATAAAACTTGTGAAAAGAAAAATATGATAATACCATTTGCAGTATGGTTTATAGAAACCTATGTTAAGAATTATATTCTTATTTTGGAAAGAAATTATACTTTACAAAATGGTTAAGTGGTTTCAGGAATACATCCACCACAACAACCATTTAAAATCAATGATTTAAATTTCTTAGCATTTGCTAAATTAATTGAAGATGATACACTTCAAGTTACCAGTAAACATATTAATAATATGTTTAGAGGTCAGAATTATACTAATTTATCATTAGTAATAATGAATGAACAAATTCAATCTATCAATGATAAATTGAATTTGATAATTGAAAAGATTAATGAGAAATCTCTTGATAAGGGAAAAGAGATTATGGAAAGCAAGGAAGAAGCTTCTACATCAGAAGTTTTTAATACTCCTATAAAAAAGGAGATATTTCCTAGTTTTCAACCTCCTCCAATAATTTCAAATTTTAAAACTCAACCATTATATGAGTTGGAAAAATATTTGGAAGAAAGGTTTAATAAACTGAGTATAAAAACTCTAGATAAAGAGTTGGATTATAATTTGATAGAAAACCCATATTATAAAGAGGTTTTTCAAGATCAAATAAATAAACTCCATAATAAATGGGCAGATAAACCCATTCAGAGTAAGTTCTATTATAGTAGACCTACTCCTATGGATGTATTACATGAAGAATATACTGATACAATAGATATTAGTTATTCTGGAAATAAGATTTACGAATGGAATATTGATGGATATTCTAATAAATAGATTTATAATACTGTCCATAGAATGTTGATGTATTCTACATTATGTAAGAATAGTCAAAATAGTGATAAAACTATTGCAGCCATGATAATAGCTGGTTTTAAAGCCAACTTAAAGGTTGGTGGGATAATTATTTAAATTCACAAGATAGAGATAATATTCTCAATGCTAATAAACAAGAAGACAATAAAATTGTTGAAACTGCAGTTTATACATTAGCAGTAAATGTAATTGAACATTTTACAGGAAGATTTAGCGATAATAGTGATACTATTAGAACATTATTGCAAAATCTACGATGTAGAACACTCTCTGATTTTAGGTGGTATAAAGATACTTTCCTAAGCAGAGTAATGGAATTACCAGAATGTAATAATACTCATTGGAAATCCAAATTTGTGGATGGATTGCCAAGCTTATTCGCTGAAAGAATAAGAAAAACAATAAAAGGTAATAATATTACCATTCCTTATGAAAGATTTACATATGGTGCTCTAATAGACACTTGTATTCAAGAGGGATTAGCTTTATGCAATGAAATAAAGTTAAACCAACAATTGAAAAGACAAAGTTTCTTATAAAAGAAACAATTAGGAGAATTTTGTCAACAATTTGGACTGGACAATGCTTCATCCAGTAAAAAGAAAAAGGAAAAGATTTATAAGCCTAAAAAGAAGAAATATTCTTCGAAATATATTGAAAGAAAAGGAAAAAGGAAAGAAGAAAATTTCCAAAGGAAAAATGAATTCCAAAAGAAATCATATATGAAAAGATTCAATAAGAATCAAAAAAGATATTGCACAATATGTAAAAGAAAAGGTCATACCAATGAATTTTGTTGGACAAAGAAAAGAATTTCTAATTTAGAAATTCCTGATGATATAAAAGATATTATAATACAATCTTTGATAGAAAAATCTGAATCTGAGGAATCAGAATCAGAAATTTCCACTACTTCTGAATCAGAAGATGAGATTGTAAGAAATTTAGAAAATGAAGAACTTTATGAGACAGAGGAATGTGAACCCTGTAAAGAGGGATTGATATGTCCTAAAGAAATAAATAATATTGATAATAATCAATCTGAATTTTATAAAATAATGTCACAATTCTCTAATATGAGTATTAATGTTTTAGATTCTCAAAATATTTTTGAGTTACTAAAATTGATAAAGGATCCTCTATTAAGGACCAAAATAATTGATGAATTAGGAAATGATAATGGTGCTTCGACATCTACTTCTAATAAAGAAGAAGAAAAAATAAAAGATATTCTTAATAAGAATAAATCTTATAATATGTCAGAGGTTATGAATCAATTAAAAATGAAATATCAAAGTCAAAGAGATATATCTCTACTAGATATTTATAAAGAGATTAATAATCTGAAAGAAGAAATAAAATTCTTGAAAAATGAGAATTTTATTCAAAAGTCTAGAATATCTAGAATAGAAAATAATATTAAGGAAAAGAATGAAATTCTTCCAGATGAGATTGGTGATTTACCTATAATAGAGAAAGATAACTTTCTTTCTACTATAGAAACAGTTATATCCCAAAAATGGTATATTAAGATATCATTATTGATTGATAATCATTATACAAAATCATTTATTGCTCTTGTTGATAGTGGAGCAGATTTGAATGTTATACAGGAAGGATTGATTCCTACTAGATATTTTCATAAAACAAGTCATACATTATGGCATGCTGGTGGTGATAAACCCAAATAAATTATAAAATACCTAAAGCTTATGTATGCATTAATGGTAAATGTATTGCGCAGAGCTTTATATTGGCAAAAAATATTTCAAACCAAATTATACTTGGTACGCCATTTTTAAATAATATTTATCCCATAAAAAATATTGATAATAAAGGGATAATGGGAACTTTTCAAGGAAAAGATATTTTTCTTGAATTTATAGTAGAACCTATTACGAGAAAATTGCATAGTCTTTTTGATAATATCAAAGCTAAGCAAAATCAGATAGGATTCTTGAAACAAGAAATTAATCTTGTTACTATTGATGAACAATTGAAAAATCCTAAATTGCAGGATAAAATTAGTATTTTGAAAAATGAACTTTCATTAGAGATATGTAATGAACATCCCAATGCATTCTGGGATAGAAAAATGCATATTATTTCTCTTCCTTATGAGGAAGACTTTAATGAAAGAAATATTCCGACAAAGGCTAGACCTTGTCAGATGAATTCAGAATATTTAGAATTATGCAAAAAGGAGATTGAATCCTTATTGCAAAAAGGACTAATAAGTCATTCTCAATCGTCGTGGTCATGTACTGCATTCAATGTTAATAAACATTCTGAAATAGAAAGAGGTATTCCTAGATTGGTTATTAATTATAAACCTCTTAATAAAGTTTTAAAATGGATTAGACATCCAATTCCGAATAAAAAGGATTTATTAGACAGACTTTATAATGGTCTAATATTTTCAAAATTTGATTTAAAATCAGGATATTGGCAAATCCAGGTCAATAAGTCTGATAGATATAAAACAGCATTCAATGTTCCAATTGGACATTATGAATGGAATGTTATGCCATTTGGGCTTAAAAATGCTCCTTCTGAATTTCAGAAGATAATGAATGATATTTTTACTCCTTATAGTGAGTTTATAATTGTTTACATTGATGATATTTTGGTTTATATAAAAACCATTGAAATGCATTTTAAGCATTTACATATATTTAAACGTTTAATAAAACAAAATGGTCTAGTTATATCTAAACCAAAGATGGATTTATTTCAGACTAGAATAAAATTTCTAGGACATATTATTGAAAAGGGAAATATAATTCCTATTAATAGAAGCATAGATTTTGCTGATAAATTTCCTGATATAATAACTGAAAAAACTCAGTTACAAAGATTCTTAGGAAGCCTTAATTATATTGCTCCTTATTATCATAATTTGGTAAAAGATACATCTATTTTATATGATAGATTAAAGAAAAATCTCAAACCATGGAGTGATAGTCATACTAATGCAGTCAAGAATATTAAGAAAAATGTTAAATCATTACCATGCTTAATGATTAGCAACCCAAATTGGGAGAAGTTTATAGAAACTGATGCTTCTGATATAGGATTTGGAGGGGTTCTTACCCAGAAAAATCCAGATAATAAACAAGTGCATTTAATAAGATTTCATTCTGGAAAATGGAGAGATGCACAGATAAATTATGCTACTATCGCAAAAGAAATTCTTGCTATAGCAAAATGTGTATTAAAATTTCAGGATGATTTATACAATCAAAAATTTACTATTGTCACTGATTGTAGTGCAGTTAGATTTATGTTTAATAAGGATTTTAAACATGATGTTTCTAAGCAGATGTTTGCTAGATGGCAGGCTCATTTAGCCCCTTTTGATTTTAATATTATACATAAGAAAGGAGAAGATAATAATCTTCCAGATTTTCTAACCCGTGAATATTTCGATTGCAGGAATGAGACGGGGTAGTGGGTCTTCCTCCCCATGGAGAGGAAGAGGTGGAAGGAGTAGGGGTTATACCCCTAACACTCCTACAGACAAAGGTAAAGCTCCTGAGATTATATCTCAGCATGGAAAAAGAAAACTTGTGAACAAAAATTTGTCACAAGAGTTTGAAGAAATGGAAACAGAAAGGAGTGATACTCCTACTAATACTACCTTTGCCAATATTGTGGTAAATATTCAATACCATGAAAAATATTTCAGAAAAGACTATGAAGAGATAATCTTCAAATTAGAAGATAAGGATCTCAAATGGAATGATGATCCATGGTTTTTAATGAATAGATATTTGGATAATGGTTCCAATGAAATGAGGACTTATAAGTCTCGAGGATACTATGAACAAATATTGATAAAGAGTGAAAGTTGTGATATTAAACATTTCACTACTGGTAATAATGAAGAAATTTATAGCTTCAGTAAAGTATTGATAAAAAAGATTATATCTTTGGAAGAATGGGGAATTTCTCCTCTAAGGGAGAGATCAATGCAACATGATGTCACAAAAGCAGTCATTAAATACAATTACTGGGATTATTGTGATGCATTTGAAAAATTCCTAAACTATGAGAATGATAAAAGACATCATACATGGTTTATCAAAATATGTTCTAAGATTTATAATCTTGAAATACCAAATTGGTTTATCCATTGGTGTAATTGTTATGGTCCTATACCGGAGATATTGCCAGTAGAAACCAAAGATTGTTTTATCAAATGGGTAGATGTTTCTCCCAGAATGATAGACAGACAAAATTCAAAAATTGTAATAGAAGGAATAGCTTCTTGTTACTTTTTCATAGAATTTTCATTACCATGGATTTTGAAGTGGAAACCAGAATTTGGTTATACTAAAATAGGTATTCCATGCTTATTAAGAACTTATCATGTAAAGTTCTGGGAGAAATTGGTGGAAATTGATCCCCTAACTGGAAGAATGAATGGTGATGAGACATTTTCTCTAATAGAAAAACAGGTTTGTTCATATGAGGAACAACTGAAGAATACTCAGACATCTTCGCCTTTTGATTACATAATTAATAAGGCAATAATGAGATCGGAAAATTTGACTAAGCAGCAAATGATAGCTGAATATATTAAAGAAATGAAAAAGAGTCTCCTATCTCAATTTAAAGATGATAAAGATGACTCAGCAGCATCTGAGGAAATGCAGGATGCCCAAGATCCAAATGAAGATCTTAATGAAGTCAATATAGATAATATATTTGACTCATTAAATGATACTTTGGTGGAAAAATTGGCACCAAGAAAAGAAGGATCTTCTTCATCAAAGAAGTCTGGAGGAAAATAGGCCTCAGGTTACCATCATATAATAACGTCATTGCTTACGTTATTAACAGACAAGATACTATTCATACCGTAGCAAAATAACGTCATTGCTTACGTTATTTGGCAGACAAAATACTGTTCATCTTTTAACTTTGTTACAGGAATATTACTGTACATGCCGAAGATTTCGGCTTTTCACTGTACATTCACGCGTTTTCCACTGTTGGGACGCGTTTTCATTTTGTATAAATAGATTAGAAGTTTTCATTTGTAGACATCGATCAGAAATCCCCCTTCTCTCTGATCAAAGCTTGTAGCTCATGTGTTGAGCAACCCCCCTTCTTTTTTTTTTTTTTTGTAAAAATTTTATAATCTTGTAATAATACTTCTACTGAATAAAACTTTGTAAGTATTTACAGTTTTTATTTTATTTTGTTTATTTTTAAATTTAATCATGTTCATGTTTAGCCTCATAGGCTAAACTATTTATGTGTTGATCCATGACTATCTGTTATAATAACCTGGTAATAATATGATTCATGTCTGGGTTATACTGTATTCATGACTAGATTATGCTGTAATGAATTAAGTTAGGATTATTTATATAGACTGGCCTTATCATTCATGTTTATGCTTTGTTGTTTTCTGTATGTCCGTCTTAGCCGTTTGAAAGGCGTTTTAGGACTGTTTGAAAACGTTTTTAAGCATAATTTGTTTAATAGGATGCCGGTTAGTTTCTTAATCCATAAAATCCTTATTATCATGTAAACCAGTCAATCAGGTCTTGTTAATCACAGTCGATCCTGTGCATGTATATATCTTAAGTATAAGTAGAAACTTTTCTTGCTCACGTGTGGTCTCCAGAGCGCTACAATGTGACGTGTAATTTTCTCATTTTTTATTTTTAATACTTTTTTTAATATTTTCCTTATTTACTTTTAATTAACTTCCTTATTTAATATATTTTTTAAAATAATGTGTTTCTTATTTTTAATTTTGATTAAATTTTAATATTTATTTTATTTATTTGGGTATCATTAATTAATTACTAAATCATTTAATGTAATAAATTGATTAATATCAAATTAAATCATATATATAAAGGAAAAAAAATAATATTCCATACAATATACTCTCCCACCCCACTTATAAATAAGACTTTTGGTTATTCATTCTAAATACACACATTCGATTCTCCAAGAGGAATATGAGTTTTCTTCAAGTTCCTCTGGAGAATTGATTTATGAAAGTATAAAAATATATTTCGATAGAGTGAATCAAGTAGATATTCGATCTACCTCTAAATTCTTAATGAGGAAGAGAACTGATTCAAGTATTCCTGAATCGATTTACCTCTTAAGAATCGATTCTTCAAGTGGAAGAGAATCGATTCAAGTATTCTTAAATAGATTTAAATCTTAAAAATCAATTTTTCAAGAGTAAGAAAATCGATTCAAGTATTACCTCTTAAGAATCGATTCAAGTATTTCTTTAAGATCTACCTTTAAAGTATTGATTCAAGTATTCTTCAAATGAATGAAGATCGACGATTCAAGTACTATTGAATCAATTTACCTCTAAAGAATAAGAGGTTGAAAAGTTAATTCATTTATAGAATTGAAAACTTAAGTTCTTTGAGTTACATCATTATTTCATATCAAATAACATTAAAATTAAGTTTGTAAATATTTTTTAATTTTTTAAATTTAGTGTATTAATATTTATTTATTTACATGTATCTTAATTATTTAATTATGACTTATGAATTTTAAAAATTGTTTTCTTTAGTTCTTTATATAATTTGAAACTAATAAAATTAATAATTTCAATATAAATTTATGAATATTTAAAAGAATATTATATATAAATTATATATATATATTACATTACATTAGTTTCTTAAAAATAACAATTAACAGAAATAGAATTATTATTATATAGTTAATTAAGAAATACTTAAACCATAATCATGGTAAAAAGTAATACTTCATTAAAATATTATTTATAATATTATGTATATTTAAAATATATATATATAAACTATTTAAAATATTTTAATAATTTTATAATTAATTATAAAATATTTAAACTTATTTTCTATAAATAATCTATATATATATATATATATATAAACTCTTTACATGAATGTCACATTATCAAAATTCAAATATTATACTATCTCTGTCCGCTGCAAAGGTATCTGTTTCACTATTCTTGTCATCTGCTTCAAAGCTATCAATTTTCTCTATTTAGTAAAGAAAGTATACAATATGACCCACCATTTCCCTCTAATACAACTACCCATTTTACCTATAATGATAATACTTTTTAATTCATGTGCAAAAAACAAATAAAGACCTTAGAATTGTCCATGTCCAAATAGCAAACGAGTACCTTTGCTCTGGACGGAGGGAGTAATTTATTTCAAATTCTTTACATTGATGAAAGAAATTATCTATGTATAAGAAACCCGTGTTATATTCTTGTTATGGGTATTATATCCCCCATGCTTACCCAATAACCTCTAAAATACTTGAAGAAGAAGGCCCAATCTTCAGTCGGCCCAACGAACAGCCAAGACAGCCCAAAGAGATCACTACCAGTTTAAAGGCCCAACCAAGGAAAGGACAAAGAAGGAACATCATCATAGAGACTGACAAGTACAGCAGGCTAGAGGACAAGGCTAACGAGAAGACGGGATGCCTTGGACAGCAATCATAACTAAAGGACAGCAAGTAACTGGTGCACCCTCACCGAATGACCAATAGAAAACCAGCAAAGGACAGGGGCGGCCGGTGAAACCCTGCAAAGGCAACCCACAGCACTCAGACTCCCCACATATTGGTCGGCGTACCAAACAGCTTCATTAAAGGTGGCTTGTCTTCATCCAGGTGGCGCAAGGCGATTGGCTCAGGTTTAGGGCCTATAGATAGTATAAATAGCCTCTCTCACATGGGAGAGGCAGACAACTCATACTCACTTTAGACATTACACTTGTAAAGGAAGGGATTTTATTAGGGTTGTTCTAAGGGAGAGTAATAAAACTGGCTGAGTTCTTTGGTGGGAATTGAGTTTTCTATTGATTTTGATCTCTTTGTTTGTAGTTTTATTATGTTTGATTGTGTTCGTTCTTGGTTTCGTTACTAAATATCTTTATCTCCTAAGCACAATCTAACGAGCTAAGAACACGCATCAACAATTCTTATTTTTTAATTATATATTATTAATTATATATTATTCTTATTTTTTATAATTAAATAATTGGTGTTATATAACGTAACAACACAGATTAAGGAGATTTTTTTCTTATAGCGAGACAATTTCTTTTATCAATGTAAATAATTTGCAATAAATTATAACATTTGATTTTAGATAATGTAATGTATAACTAAATCATGTAAACTGTTAATATATATGTAGATATGTTATAATTATTTGAAATAATTTTAACTTGTATTTTTTTAAATGTTACTTTAAAACATAATATAATTGGAGCATTACTTTTTACACATGATTATTGTTTAGTATTCTTAACTAACTATATAATAATAATTCTATTTCCGTTACTTGTTATTTTTAAGAAACTAATGTAATATATAAATATAATATAAATGAAATTAATTTGCATATAATAATCTTTTAAATATTTATAAATTTGTAATGAATTTATTAATTTCATTTTTTAATTTAATATTATTTTTTTCAAATTATATAAACAACTAAGAAAATAAATTTTATAATTCATATGTCATAATTGAATAATTAACATATATGTAAATAAATAAATATTAATATATATACTAAATTAAAAAAATTAACAAATATTTACATACTCAATTTTAATGTTATTTGATATGAAATAATGAATTAACTTAAAAAACCTAAGCTTTCTATTTGATACATAAAATTAGTTTTTCAGCATCTTATTCTCTAGAGGCAAATCGATTCAAGAGTACTTGAATCTTCGATTTGAATCAATGATCCTCTATCACTTGAATAATACTTAAATCAATATTTAGAGGTAGATCTTAAGAAATGAATCAATTTTTTTCCTCTTGAAGAATCTATTCTTAAGATGTAAATCGATTCAAGGATCCTCTTACTCTTAAAAATCAATTTTTAAGATATAAATGTATTCAACCATACTTGAATTGATTCTCTTCGTCTTGAAAATTTGATTCTTAAGAGGTAGTTCGATTCAAGAATACTTGAATCAGTTCTCTTTCTCTTGAAAAATACTTGATTTTTTAGAGGTAGATCGAATCTCTACTTGATTTTCTTTATCAAAATAAATTTTTATACTTTCAAAAATTAATTCTCTAGAGGAACTTGAAGAAAACTCATATTTCTCTTGGAGAATCGAATGTGTGTATTTGAATAAATAACCAAAAAGTCTTATTTATAGGTGGGGTGAGAGAGAATATTATATGGAATATTCTTTTTCCCTTTATATATATGATTTAATTTGATATTAATTAATTAAGTAATTGCATTAAAAGATTTAGTAATTAATTAATGATACCCAAATAAATAAATAACGTATTAAAAATTTAATTATTACTAAAAATAAGAAACATATTATTTAAAAAAGAAAATATTAAATAAGGAAGTAAATTAAAAGTAAATAAAGAAAATATTGGTGACAAAATAATATCAGACATCACTAGAAAGTAGGGAGTAGAGGTCAAGAAGTTTCACCACAATAGTGGGTGGATTGTATTCTGGTTGAGAAGTGAGGACGATATCCATTTCATTCTGCGAAGTGGACCATTTTCCTATTTAGAGAGAAACCTAATGCTGAATAGAATACCCCCTCGTTTCAATTTGACCATAAAGGAATGACAAAGGTCGCAGTTTGGGTGAAATTTCTTTCGCTGCCTTTGGAATTCTGGAGTATAAAAATTATGAACTGTCTGGCCTCCACGGAGGGCTACCCCATTTATATGAACTACATCACAGCAACAAAACACAGACTCTCATATGCATGGATGTTGATTGAGGTTGATCCATTGCAGCCGGTGTTGGAAGAGATTTAGGTTAATACCTCGTGTGGCGATTTCAAGAAGAAGATTGTATATGAATTTCTTTTGACTTTCTGCCACAGATGCGCTTATTTATGCCACTATCCACACGACTGCCTATTGTTAAAGCCAGCAGACACAGAGCCATGACTGAAATTCAACATGAGGTTCCAAACGTGTAATGGAAGATGGGAAGGCCATTGTGGATGGCTTAAGAATGTCATAAAGATAAGACTTCAGCATGCTGCCCCTGCGGTTCCTCCGACGAATCACCCAATTGAATTGCCGATCCAGCCACAAAATGTATTTCCTGCTACGAACGTGACATGATCGGCACTACTACCCATAAACATGTGACGATTGGGGATCCTGCTTCGAAGGTATTCTATAATGTCGAGTGGGAACAGATGTGGAATGAGATGTGCGATAGCGGAAAACCTCCTCCACCACATAGTAATTTAAGTCGTAACACATCATGTCTGGGATGTGTGTTTCTCGGAAAACAGCACGGGGTACGTTGGACGGAAGGGTGCTCATCTTCAGAAGAAAGTTCATGATATTGGTATTGTTGTGTTAAATGAATATAGAAATTAGCACATGCCAGCTTAGAAAATCAGGATAAAAGTTGCTTTCATTCTAACATCCAATCAGGAACATATAGCTACTTTTCCATACCAATTATTTTCTGTTGCTGTGTTTGGCCATATGCTAGAATCTGTTGTATGTGTTCTTTAATTTCACCTGTTCAAATTTCTTATTGTATGTCTAGCTGGAGCTGGCATAGCAATCCAAGCTTTTAACCCTATGTGTGTGCGAATCAACGAATATACCCTCTATCCGCACATTAGTGTGCATTTTTAAGATATAAACAAGACTACGTCATTTATATGAATGTTAATTAATGTACATTTTATTGAAAAAAAATTAAAATACACGATTATATTGAATAATCCTACTAATATAAATTAGTGTGCATTCTTGAGAGATAAACATAAAATACGTTATTAAATAGAAAACCACTACGGATGTACATCATTGTGCATCATAAAATAAATATGTGATTACATTGAAAACCCCGACTAATGTACATCATTGTGTATCTTTGAGAGAGAAACATAAAATACACAATTAATTAAATTGAAAAACCTTTTGTTATACTTTTCCCTAAATCTCTCCTTAAATCTGACACCTATTGTTTTTATTTGATTTATTGTACATTTGTGTAAAATGAAACTTCTGTTAAGTATAAACGTTGAATATTCATTATTGTAAATAAGGAGGAAATGATTTAAGAAATAGACATTATGTATTCATCAGTAATTATAGTACATTATTTTATTAATTAGTATTTACATTATATACACGCGTACCTCTCAGTAATAATCTCTAATTTAAATTATACTCCCTTCATCAGAAAGCAAAAACTTGGGTGAGAAATCTCGCATGTCTCTCTATGTTCGATCATCACCCAAAAGTAAAAATAAAAAAGTTCACATCAACTCACATCCTTATACATACATGTTAATTAGAAATTTAACCCTATCATCTAATACTCATAACGTATTTTATAATTTATCACGTTACATAAAAATACTATGTTATCCTCCAAAAGTCATTAACGTTAGTCAATAAATAACTATTCTTATCCTCCACATCTATCTTAATGGTGAAAATTTAAGTTGGGATGAAGGGCGAGTAATATCTATATGTGTCACAAAACTCTCATTTACTTTGTACTTTTCTGTCGGCCTGAACGGTATATATTCTGTTATGTTGGGCGTCCGCACCAAAGTTATACATGACTATTTTACTACAAATAGGACCCAAACACATAACTAAAACAGTTAATATATGGGTCCAACACACCTATCCAATACAACTAACTACTACACTTTCCATAATAATACTCCTTAATCCCGGTGCAAAAAGTAAACGTATACCTTTGGTGTGGAAGGAGGGAGTACTTTCTCAATTTTACTATGAATCGATGAGAATTTGACTTATATTTAAAAAGTTTAGGGGTATTCATTCTTAGATACAGGACTACACTTGTTAAAAGAAAAAACATAACCTTTTAAATGAGACGTTCAAACATGTTACTACTATGTTTAAACATTATTATAAGATGAAAAAATATAACACTAAATACTACCCTCTCCATCCAAAGTTAAATTTTTTAATTTACACATTTTTCCGCTTATATTAACCTTCATTACCCATGATAGAAAATTTGACATAAATCCCCTAAGGTTAAAAGTGTATCTTAATTATAAATTTATCACTTTCACATGAGGCACATAACATACGTTATCATTTAGCGTGATTATTCCATGACCATGGGTCACGGGTGTCCCGTGGACATGATGGGTATGCACCCCTCATGTGAGGGGGATCACCCATGACTCGTGGTCACGAGTGACCCACCCAAGATCTTAATGTCTTTAAAAAATAAATGTTCCTATGTTTGTAATAATGGTGTAGAATACAGTAAAACGGAGGAAGTATAAATCAAATTATAAATTTTTTAAAAATATTTTGCTATTAAGATTTAATTAAGTACTTTATTTATTTGATGACTACAAATCCAAAAAAAGTTTATGAGTAAAGACATTTTCGGGTATACTCGAGTTAATAATTCTTCGAGTGTTCCGCTATATGCACCGACATCACGCATACCATTCAGAAATCACACAAAACGCCCTCCGCACTCAGTGAACATGTAATCGATAAGCTTGACAAGTTATCGCATTCACCTAAGAAAAACTATTAATGTCCAGCAGTCGAGGATGGCCATGTTCGCTCCAAAATGGTAGCCTCTTACTGTAAAACCACCGCGGGGTCAGATGTGTACTCTTTTAATTGCGCACTGTCGAACAACGGTCTTTGTGGGGTGGCATTTTCAGGTTCCGTCGTGGAAGGAAACTGAGTCTTGTGGAGAATATCTCCGAGGACTATGACTGTCTGTTGCACGCCCTTATCGCCGGGAACCACCATCTGGCATGATGTAGAAGCTCCACCCTTTGCCACATCAGCAACTGCATCTTGGCTATTTTCCTTGGGACCCTCAACGTCTTTCATCAATGACCCAATGACCTTCAATTCATTCTCCTGGGGAAGAACAAGTGGCACCATGCTATCAACATCACCATTTCCCTCAAATTTTCCCACCACCGGGGAAGTAATGTCCATAGCAACAATAATTGAGTAATCCACTATATCTGTCCGATACTTCTTTGATACACAGTCTTCATCCGACCCAGTTGTCGAATCAGTACCGTCACCCTTCAACAATTGCGATTATGTCTTAGAACCTCCGGATTAAATGCGCTGCTTAACAGAAAAACCAGGTCGTTGCATCCGTTGGCATCCTGCACTCAAATATCATCCGCATCGATTGACCGCCAGTGGCAATTATCCTCTACAATTGAATGAAATCGGAATGACTTCTAGTGATTAAACCGAGAAACGACATCCTCTTCTACACCCTTACTGCTAACTGCAAAATATGGTGTCGTGGGTCACTAAAGTCCACTCCAATTTTTCTCTTCGACCTAGCCCGTCTCTCCAAATGTCTGCCCACCTCCAGAACAGACTTTGCAAGTGGCAAGTTCAACGCAATTGGATCAATTTCTTAGACATCGTGAACATTGTGACCATCTTGGGTTGATTTCTTGCAATGCGGTCCATTGTGGGTTGTTGCAGCGCCTAAAAGCTTTGAATCACTCTTCGGGGTTCTCTGCCTTTTGGTGGGACATGTACTCTCCCGTTCGGCAATACCCTTTCGCTTACCTGACGCCGGAGACAGGGGGATTTGTGTGACCCTATCGGAAGTTATTGGGTCAACCCTTGATTTCCTGAGGTTAGAATCTCCCATTCTCCTGGATCTAGTGAGGAAGACCCCGTTCTGCAGAGACATTCCCAATTTCTCAAGGAACATGTTTATTATTATACTGTAACCCCTGTTCTGAGAATACTTCCTTACCTCCTCCAATAGCCGCTCAAACATGAATCGGCTCCAATTAATGTCGATCCCTTGTTTATGGCCATCATGAGGTTCCACCGGTCTCTGCTACCCTTGTCGTTGCCCCCAATCCTACCGTCAACTGTCTTTGTCAGAATGTCGCATAGGGTGGAAAACTCATCACTTAGATCCCTGTTTTCCCACTTTGAAAATATGGAAAATTCAAGCGGAGCAGTACACGACCTTACAATAGCCCAGTCCGCTGTAAAGGATGATTCGAAATTTAGGGATTTATGATATGCACCTCTGCCTGACAACTATAGATGTGTCGAATATGTTTCTGGTGAAACAACGACTTCATTCCTCTGCACCGTCACAGTGAACTCTGTTGCCATTGCAGGAATTTTGGTGCACACTCCTTTGTAGAATTCTTGAGCAAGTATCTCGTCGTATTTAGTGGGTAACTTAGAAATTAGTTCCCGTATTGACGTGAGCCAGATTTTATGAAGCACTTTGCGCATCGTACTTGGGGAATTTTTCTTCTCCACCAAATCTTGGAACGCTATGAACAATCCGGACTTCACGATTGTTGTTTTGGATAAGCAAGGTGGTGAAGGCGCTCCTTCATCTACGGCGGCCATGAACCGGTTAGAAACTGTAGTGTGGACAGAGACTGTGGGTTGTTAATTTCACTAGGTTTATGGATAGGGGAAACTATATGGAAGAAGTCCCTTGTCAAACGAATTGAAATTAATAAATGGATGAATGTTGGATAAGTGGCCACACTAGGCCTTTGGTGCGGCAATAATTTGTCCTAATTGGGATTGACATTGTCATTCTAGAGCACCCCACCTTAAATTAGAGAGCCTCATTAATTTTGTAAACCTAGGGGGGAAATAAGTAAACTACCAACAAGTCATTGAACTAATTAATTATATCGATTACGAGCCTGAAATTGAGAACAATATTATCATATTAAGTCATGAATTCAGGACCTGAATTGATAAAATAGGAGAAAACATGTGACAAATTTAGGACCTGATTTGTTAATTTCTTATATTACTCATGGCCGTAATTGATATTAGAAATATTTCAGGCCTCGCATTTGTAGTTTCACTATTGTTCAATCCTCATATTGAAAGAATTAAATATTCTTATATCTCATAGGACATATCATCTTTACTTAGATAATCTGAAAAATATACTCCCTCGACGCACATAAATGTTTGCACCTCATTGTCCGGCTTTGAGGTGAATAACATAATAGTATTATGATATTTCTTAATGATACATAAATGATAAAGTATGTTAAGTGTGTTAGGTTATTGTGATATTTTTGAAAAAAAAAAACGTACTGTGAAGGGTGATTATATGTATGTAATGACTTATTTAAACATGAGTAAAAATCTATGGAACTACCCGAAATGTAAATTGTGTCATCTCTTATGAAACAGTTGGAAAACTATTTTCGAAGGGTTTAAACTTGATAAAATTAACATTAACAATAGAAAAATATATTTTTGGAATTATTTCATTACAGATAACATACATATCCCAAATAAAGTAACACAAAATATAAAAAACAAAATCATCATGTCTTAGAAATCAATTACATAAAATTTGATCGAAAAAAGTTGGAATTACTTATTCGACGACATTTAGTTATCCGCAGTTAAAATAGTTCAAGTATGATGCATGAGTGGATCTTTTTACATTTTTGGTTCCACAGGTCACATAAGTGGTCCTTTAGAGTTATTAATTACTTTGCTATATTTCGTAAATATGGGGGGGGAGATGGCCGCCTCCATTAAAAAATTACATAGCTTTTGTTCCTTCTATTTCGTCGATCCCAACTCTCCTTACCTATCTTCTTTACACTCTACATGGGGAAAAAGTATCCGCCATGTACCCATTGGTAAAAACCCGACCCGCTTAGGTTTGTTATTCTTGTCAGATTGAACCTCCACCGTTGGGTCAGGGACATCTCCAACCCATAAGGCATGACACAATGTATATACCCAAAAAAGCATGTACATCGTTGCCACATCAGAGCCAATCATGCAGCACAAAAACCTCTACGTACAAAATAAAAATAGAAAAATTTCTAACAATGCCACTTTCAATACATTTTTTTTAAAATGCCACCCACAATAATATTTTTTTTAAAATTCCACTTTTTAATTTTTTTTCCCAAATGCCCTTCACTCACATAAAGTTCATTCTCTCTTCTTTCACTATTGTTCATTTTGCCTCATTCTCTCTTCTCACTCTATCATTCTTCTTCAAAAATTTTAAAGATTTAGAAGGCAACCATACGAGGGTCGCACAGTTGGTCGTATACAAAAAGTCACGTACAGGATCATACAGTTGGTCGCACAAATGGTTGCGTATAGGGTCGCACAAAAGGTCGCATGGTATTGTGAGACCTTTCTTGCGACTGTTTGTGTGACCAAATAATGCGATTATATGTTTCCGCCTATAGTCGCGCAAGTGGTCGCATGCAGGATCTCACAAAAGGTCGTATACAGGGTCGCACATAAGGTCGCATAGATGGTCGTGTGTGTTGTCTCGTAAGCAGTTGCATAATTAGTTTCACAAGAAGTTACTTATACTTGAAGCATTGAGTCGCTTAATAGGTCGCACAAACAGTCGCAGGTAGAGTCGCTTATGTGGTTGAAGGGTATTTGAGTAAAAAAAAAATTAAAAGTGGCAAATTTAAAAAAAAAATATTGTGGGTGGTATTTTAAAAAAAAATGTATTGAAAGTGACATTCTCGTAAATTTTCCATAAAAATATGCCCAAACATTAAACCCAATAAGTAGGCTTTTTTATGGACCCACCTCAATTTCCTTATATTATAAATTTTTTATCAATTATTGTAATACATTTAATTTCCATATGAATAATTAAAAATTATATATTCTGGTAATTTTAAAGACTACGTTTTTGTTGTAGCATGAAGTATCTAGAAAGTGAAATGAGATTATTTTAATTCCATCCTTTGGTCTTATACAAGATTTATGTTCTAATTTATCTTGATCTAGAGATTTTGCATATTTATATGATTGCTTCCATATCTTTTGCATAATTTATAACTGATTGTGTAATGAGTTAGATTGATTGATTGATTTAAATTGTATTCTCATAGAAATATCTTGTAAAAATATGTGAAAAGAACATTGGTGGATTATGGTTTGGATTTTTTATTTATGTATTTCCGATTTAATAGTCTGCTTAATTGTATTAAAAACTCTTGAAAGGTTATAAGTCTTAATTATTATCGTTGCAAAATATATTTGTGTGGTAATTATATTTACCTGTAATCTCATGGTTTCCATACCATAATTTTGTCACACGTCGTGCCACAATTAATGACTTCATACTTGAGGGTAATAATTCTTCTTTTCAGGGAATAAGAACATTGAACAAGTTTTTGTCCCCATCACTACCATGTGGTATGCACCCCCTCATGTGAGGGGCTCACACGTGACCACGGGTCACACAAGAATCAACCCTAAAATATACCTCATCATATAAGGCATAAATTCCCTTATAAAATTATGGATAAAAAGTCCACTAATCTAACCCCATAATTCTAAAACTGCCCCAATCTCATATGAGAGAGTTTTCCTTGTAATATTCAGACAATTTGTCTTTTTCTTATTATGAACGCTTTATGGTCATGTTTCTGATTAATTCTCCACAAAATTATTTTCATTTTTTTTATTCTCTCTAGTTCTAACTTTCTCCATGCCGATCAATCAAACAATGTTAATGTCTATATGAGAACAATATGAACTAGTTTGTGTTGCTGTACGAACAAGTTTTGAATGATTTCTAAAGTGTAACACAAATTAGATGTTCGGTTCTAATAGACGAACACTGCTTCAAAACCACTAATATCATTGCACCAACACTACAAGAAATATGGCTTATAATGACAGGAAATCCTGTCATTAAAACTCTTTAATGACAGGAATTCCCCTGTCATAAGTCTGTCATTATTGGCTCTCTAGATAAAAGTTATTAATGACATGAAAGGTTCCTGTCATTATTGATCGTAACATAATTAATGATGAGATTTTTCTCTCATTAAAAATATCTTCCAAGTAATATTACTTCCCGTCATTAAATCACATTGTCCTGTCATTAAATCACAATTTCTCTGTCACTAATAGTTACAATAATAATATGATATATTATCTGAAAATTGGTAAATTATATTAAGAAAAATAACTTTACAAAGTAGAATACATCGTAAGCACAAATGCAAGATCAAAACTAGCTAGTTACCAAGTGTAACTAGATCAAAACATTGTCTTTCCCTAGCAACTAACCACTAATAATAGTAAGATGCTTAGTTACAATCAGCAATAACACCAAAAGAATGTTGCTTCAATAGTTGAGGCAGAAAACCAATGGCCTTAGCTCCAAACTTATTATCCCAGCAGTAAGAGTAATAAAGTATCAGCAAAGATCAGCAGGATCCAACAACAAAAACGAGCATTAGTAGCCTGCAGAAAGAATACTACATGCTAAATCAACCCAAAGCTAAATCACAGCAGCGAGAATCATTGCTACCAGCAAGAAAAATATACCAGCAGGGCAGCAGAAAAATATATTAGTCAAGCAAACTAGGAAACTAGGAAAAATGAAAAACTAGCAGCTAGACAATATCATCAAGCATATACAGCTGCAAGTTTGTATAACCAGCATAAATTAGCAATAGATATGCTCCGGAAGAATCACAATCAAGCAAACAGAAACTACATTCCCTTCATATACAACTAGGCCACTACGGTTGAATAAGTTAGCGAAAACTCATCAAAATCCGAAAATCGCAGGATCTAATAAAAACCTATCCGCAGCATTAAAACACCAGCATTAATGCACTCAGCAAAAATTTAACTAACTAACTACAATAGTACCTCAAAACAGAAAACAACAACCATACCTCAAATCAACAATTAGTAGCATGGATAGCAGAAAATCCAGCAGGTTGTAACAGCCAGAAAACTAGAGAAACAGTTCTTGTATGCGAAAATAATAGCAGCAGAAATCCAGCGGAACAACCAACAGAAATTCTAGTAACCTGTAAGTGGAATTGCAGAAAATTCAGCAAACTTTGCAGATAAAGATATAATAGACCAACTTTAACATTAATAGGTTATATTGAGTTTGACCACAACTGATGCATCATAATGTGAACAAAATTTTACCATTTATCACATTGTCGAGAAAGTTAAAATCTTTCGAAAAATTCTGCCTTATATTCTTACATGTGTAAATAATTATTCTGCATGATCCATACATAACTTTATTGTACATAAGTAAGAGCATATAGTGTTATACATGTCATAAATTAGCCTAAATTGAAAATTGTGTGCAAAAATGCTAGCCCAGCATTCAAATCACATTAATAAGCTTATGAATTTCAAGTGTTTGCTGCTAATTTTTTTATTCGTCTTCTTTTATTTTTATAATGATAAATCTAAGTGTGTATAAAAATAAAAATGAACATCCGTATGAATATGTATATGTGCTGCAAAGTTCTAAATGTTCAAGATCGACTGGGACAGAGTAAGTTCCTTTCCAACTTTAAGCATAATAAACCAATAACTCAAGTAATGTGAAAATTTGGAGAAACTTACAAGAGATGTGCAGAAGGGCAATGGGAAAGTTCAGAAATTACTAGTTTTAACGCAGCACCATTACGCTTTACTCCGAGTTAAATGGAAAAGCATGAATTATAACTGATTCTGAGACGTATATACATGTCCTATTAATCAAGAATCCGCAATAGATCAATATCTCTAACCAAAACAAAGCAATTTGTTGGGAACAACCAGGAACATAATCAATAAAAGCATCAGCAGAGCAAGTTGTAATATCTGTAAACAAGACAGCAGATCAAGTCTTGGAGCTCCAAAAAAAAAAAATATTCAGCATAGGTCCCTCAACCATAAGGAAATAGCAAACAACATCATCAAACAAGCATCATCAGAATATATACTGTTAAAAGCCCAAACAAATGCATTCAAGCAAAACAAGATATGAGCAAATAAATGCCCATCAGAATGTATGAATCCCTGTTTTCGAAGGCTCCAAAGAGCTGTAGCAACCAAAGATGAAGAGCAGCTAGTAAATACCGGTAGGGGGAATAGGACAAGGCGAGAGCAACGGCCAGGGGGGCGTCGGAGTGGCCGCACATCGGTGATAATTGAGCGGTTCTACCGCTTCTGCGGTAAAACTGAACGGAGGCGACGACGAGTTAGAGGAGGAATGCTTCCGCTGTTGTAATCCGACCCTTCCAAAATTGAGATCGAAAATCAAGCCCAAAAAACTTCTCCAAAATAATCTGATTAAAGCAGCAACTAACCTAATGTACACCAGTTCAAACAGTCGCCGACACCGACCGCTATTGAAATCAATAACGGCAGCGAATTTAATGGAAGCCCTAGGAAGGGAATCCATTATTGATAA
The DNA here is from genome assembly GCA_023678885.1 of Pogostemon cablin. Lineage (NCBI taxonomy): Eukaryota > Viridiplantae > Streptophyta > Magnoliopsida > Lamiales > Lamiaceae > Pogostemon > Pogostemon cablin. The sequence goes on from CM042954.1 coordinate 6,785,887, forward strand.
ACCAATCTCAACGAGGTTTGGCCAAGGGATCGCCGGCAGAGTCAGGTAGGGCATATTGAATGGCGGCAGCCGGAGAACTTGGAGAGAAAAAGGCAGACTAGGCTAGTTTAGTGGCGGCGGCCATCGAAACAGAAGATGCGGTCGTAAGTAGCGTCGATGGCCAACTGCTTGAGGGAAAAATGACCGCCCAAATTTCCAATCAATAATGAGAGGGAGGTAAAAGCTTACATTTACATTATTAATGACAGGGTTACTATCAACAATGACGGAATACAAGTTTCTCATTAAAATAATTTATTTTATAAATATTTTTAATTTTTCTCTCATTAAAAGTGCTTTTTAATGACAATTTTTCTTCCCGTCATTAATATTTCCTCATTAAAAGCCCATTTTCTTGTACTACCTGTATTGTGACCCAACTACTCCTATAGCAACTACAATTCAACCAAGGAGTTTTATCGATTCAAAATTGGGTAAATTATCAATTCTGGGCCTGAATTATTTTTTCTATCAATTCGAGGCCTGAATTATGTATAACTATCAATTCAAGGTCTGAATTTAGTGAGTAATATTAATTCCCATCAAAGGTGTGTCTGGTCATAAAAAATAATTTGATTATAGGTGTATCCTCTCATAGTAAAGAACATAGAATACCCCAAATAGCGGTGGACATGCATGACTTTTATTTTTTGGCAAATAGAAAATACCAAACTTATGTTTGAGACTTAGTGTACATCTTTCGAAATATTCTCCAACACTTTTATCAAGGGACATTCATACAGTTGTTGTGATAATATATATATATATATATATATATATATATATATATATATATATATATATATATATATATATATATATATATATATATATATATATATATACCAAGTTTGGTGATGTAAAATTTTTTTTGTCTTTTTTTTTCTTTATACATTGCGGAAAAGACATTAAGTAAGTTAATTTAATTTTTTCTTTAAACACGGGGACATATCTCATTACGATTTAGAACGAACTGTATTTGGCGGATGTAAGATTCATCAGGGGACATCATGTAGCCATTTTTTGTTCAATTGTTTTAAGCGGACATGTAGCATTTTCTTTTCAATTATTGTCAACGGACATGCAACTTTTTTCTAAACAGGACGGAAGAATAATTGGTCATTATTTTTTTTAATTTTTGTCAGGTGACATGCATCAATTCTGAATAAACGGACATGATTTTTTTTTAAATTTAAAATTATGGGCGGCCTTTCAATATTTTCATTTAAAATTTATTATGAAAAATGACGTAACGTGAATTAATAAAAAAATAATGTTCCCCTATATGTGGATTAATTTTCATTAAATAATTATTAAAGAAAAAAAATTTAATGTGAACTACTTAAGAAAAAATTATGACTGACCTGATACCATATTAATATATATATATATATATATATATATATATATATATATATATATATATATATATATATATATATATATATATATATTATTTCTGCTGCAATTCTGTAATCCTTATTTTAAAAATATGTATCTTTATTTTGTCATTTGAAAATTTTAAGTTCGTTGTCCGCTGCAATTTTGATATACCAGTATTATTAAAAATAATTTTTTGTATTCATAAATGTTTATGATCATGTATTCAAATTTAAGTGCATTTAACATTCACTTAGCGGACATGTCTATGACTATCTCTATTAGTTATAACATTAATGTTCTAGAGCTAAATAAATTATTTAATGTAAACTTAAAAATTTTTATGACAATATTTTCAAAATTAAGTGCATTTAACACTCACTTAATGGACATGTCTATGACTATCTCTATTAATTGTAACATTAATGCTCTAGAGCTAATGAAATTATTTAATGTAAATTTAGAAATTTTTATGATAATATTTCAAAAATTAAGTGCATTTAACACTCAGCGAACATGTGTCCGCCTATCTATATCAATTACAATAGTAATGTTCTAACCTTATGACATAAAGTAATGTAAATTAATGAATTTGTAGGATCATGGACGTAAATTTAAGTGCATTTAACACATGTCCGCCTATCACTTCCAATTATAATATTATTATTCTTTTCTTATTAAAATAATTAATGTAGATTAAGAAATTTTAAGGGTCGTGTGGCAAAAATTAAGTCCATTTAACAATTAGCGGACATGTGTCCGCGATATATCTATCAAATAAAATAGTTTTTTGTAATTTTATTAAATTATTTCATGTAATTTAAGAAGTTTTTAGGATCATGTTTCAAAAATTAAGTGCATTTGACACTAAGCTGACATGTATCTTCCTATCTCTATCAGTTACAATGATATTGTTCTTATCTTATGACATTAAGTAATGTAAATTAATGAATTTGTAGGATCATGGATGTAAATTTAAGTGCATTTAACACTTAGCGGACATGTGTCCGCCTATCACTTCCAATTATAATATAATTATTCTATTCTTATTAAAATAATTAATGTAAATTAATAAATTTTAAGGGCCATGTTGCAAAAATTAAGTCTATCTAACACTCAGCGGACACATAAATTAAGTCCATTCAACACTCAAGGGACATGTGTCTGCCATATATCTATCAAATAAAATAATTTTTTTGTAATCTTATTAAATTATTTCATGTAATTTAATAAGTTTTTAAGATCATGTTTCAAAAATTAAGTGCATTTGCCACTAAGCTGACATGTGTCTTCATATCTCTATCAGTTACAATATTATTGTTCTTATCTTATGACATTAAGTAATGTAAATTAATGAATTTGTAGGATCATGGATGTAAATTTAAGTGAATTTAACACTACATGTCCGCCTATCACTTCCAATTATATTATTATTATTCTATTCTTATTAAAATAATTAATGTAAATTAAAAAATTTTAAGGGTCATGTTTCAAAAATTAAGTCCCTTTAACACTCAGCTGACATGTGTCCGCCATATATCTATCAAATAAATTAATTTTTTTGTAATCTTATTAAATTATTCATGTAATTTAAGAAGTTTTTAGGATCATGTTTCAAAAATTAAGTACATTTGACACTAAGCTGACATGTGTCTTCCTATCTCTATCAGTTACAATCTTATTGGTCTTATCTTATAGAATGGTTAATGTAAATTAAGAAATTTTTACGATCATGTTTCCAAAATTAAGTGCATTGAACTCATGGTGTTTATAAAGCCAAATACACGGCTAGAAAAGAAACCTATAACTAAAAGCAGGCTGGTCAAGTGACCGTAGACCCCCCCGAAGGGCCTCATTAAAAACTCTATATGGAAAAATCCAGTGGGAAAATCTCATATAGAGGAAAAGAGCACCTTCTAGAAAAGGGAGTAAAAAAACCTACCATCTAACCTAGACCTATGCAGATTAGCCCAGTAAGAGAGGGGTGTCAAAAATGAGAAAGGAGTCTCCAGTAACGGAGATACCCAACGACTTCGCCACCGGAGAGACAAGATCCCCTTCACTCATAGTTGCACGGGTAAGGAGAAAAAAGTCCAAACATAATATTCAGGATCATCATCTTATCCTGAAGTATTCAAAGTTCATATCTGCATATAAGTGGCAGAATACAACAGGAGGAACAACGTCATGCCAAACATATTCTCCCTCAACAGACAATATACTATCAGCAGCTGCATTACCCTCTCTGTAGATATGAGAAATCCTGAAATTTATATCCTGAATAATATCTATACCCTTCCTCCAGAGCGCCATAAGTCTCTAGGGAACTTCAGGACAATCCGAAGTAAGAGCATGAATCACATAGGTGGAGTCAGACTCAAGCCACAAAGAAGTCCACCCTCTTTCAAAGGCTATTTCAATAGGAGCAGAGCAGTAGCAAGCTCTGCCTCAAAAGCAAAACCCATCGCATAGCCAATTGTGAAACAACCAAGGGGAAACCCACCCTCTGCTATTTCTGTAAACACTAACACCTACTATAGTGCTTGGAGCAGCCTCCGCATGCCCATTCATGTTAACTTTAATCCATCCCAGAGCAGGAGGACACCACCTAAGCTGTGTGATAACAGGGGCCTTCCTAGGGCAACCCCTAACTCTGAAGTAATGAAGAGTCGCAAGAGTTCAGGGGTGTTATGTATCGTGCCAACCTTCAATTGATTAACATCATAAATCAAAGCCATAAGAGAAGCAGAAATAGCATCCGGATGAATAGCTTTATCCACAAGGTTCCCAGCATCATCAGTGATATACCCATTAGCCATAATGGTATTTCTTTGCGTCCATATCAGCTAAGTATAAGTAACAATGGAAAATTTCCAAAGAAAAATAACTTGGGCACTGCCATGCATGGAAACAGCCTGAAGAATAAACTGGAGAAAGCTTTGATCGAGAGTAACTCTGTTACCAAAGTAGAACCCATCTAAAATCTAGCGAAAAACCACCTGAGAGACCGGACATCCAAGCATGATGTGATCAAGGTCGTCATCAGCTGATCTACATAAATAACACCTTGAAGGACCTCTAAAACCTCTATCCAGAAAAGTATCCTAAGAAATGAGTACTCCACAAATGGCCTTCCAAACAATCAAGAGCGTCTAGGAGGAATATGACGATTCCAAATCCACTTACCCCAAGAAGTGGAAGGGAACTTCTGACGAAGGTGAATATAAGCCAGACTAGAAGAAACCTTACCACAAATGGATTTTCCCCAACATCTCATGTTAGGAAGGTTCTGGAAAATACGAACCATAAGCATAGCATCAACAATATCAGGATACGCATGATAAAAATCTTCAGTGATATTCTAGACATCATTATAGTAATAATCTGCAATCCTCTGCGTGTAGAGATGTCTGTACTCCATAGGGATCCCAATGATATTAGCTATGGGGGTGCCAATCCAATTTTCTAACCAGAAGCGTACAGAAGAATTATAGCCCACCACCCAGACCTCATCCTCAATAAGACGAAGTATATGAGAAAGACACCCCCTTGATGGAAGAGAGGAGTTGCTGAGCATAAGGCTAACCATCATGAAACCATCTGCCACGGCTAACATCCAGAGGAAAGTCATGATCTAGAATATCCCAAGAAAGCTTCATGAGAAAGGACTCATTGGCTATACGAAGAGATCTAACACCCAAACCACCTTCCTCAACAGGAGAACAGACCTTGCTCCAACTAACACTAAAGTAGTTTCTCCTCGTAGCACTACCAGACCAGATGAAATTACGCACTGCTATATCCAACTTTTTAACCTGTGTTCTCGGTCATCTATACGTCATCATAGTGGGAACATCTGAAGAAATAATGACATAATTAACCAAACAAATCCTGCCAGACGTGGATAAACTATCACCCTTCCATTTGCTAAATTTAGCAATAATTTTATCTGTGGCTTCCTAGAAGTAAGAAAGCTTTGTAGCGCCAATGAAAATTGCGACTCCAAGATACCTGAAGGGATAAGCCCCAACACGAAAGTCCAGAGTTCTCTGAACATGCCCTTTAATGAACTGCTTATTATTTTTCCCATAAAAAACCAAAGATTTAGCAGGATTGAACAACTACCCAGACAATGTACCATAACCCTTAAGAACAGTCTTGATAGCGGAGATAGAGCCCACATTACCCTTATAGAAAAAAAGAATATCATCAGCATAAAATAAATAAGGCGGTAGATAATTGTCCCACCCAACGACAACAAGTAAAATTCGTCTATTATCCACAAAGTGGTACAACCACACACCCAAGACTTCTTCTGCAAGACAAAAAAGAAGAGGAGAAAGAGGGTCTCCTTGTCGAACACCCTTACCACAACCAAAATAACCATTAGGAAGCCCATTAACAAGGATAAATATTTTTGCAGAAGCAAAAATGCCTCTCAGAAGAACCATAAATCTCTTAGAGAAACCCATTTGAGTTAAAGCCTCAATCAAGGAATCTCACCTGATAGTGTCAAAAGCTTTCCTGATATCAATTTTAAATACCACACTGCCAGAAGTAGAAAGATCTAGGGAGTTGAAACTCTTCGAAGCAAGAGCAATACAATAATGAATCTTTCGTTTGGGAATAAAACCATACTGATGCTTCCAAAGATGCTTATGTAGAATAGGGCCCAAACGAGAAGCAAGAATTTTAGTGAGGATTTTAAAATTAAAATTACACATATTAATAGGCCGAAAATCCACAACTCTATTAACACCATCATTTTTAGGAATCAAAGTGACATAATTAGCATTTAACCCATCAGGCACAATACCAGTCTAATAAAAATACCTGACTGCCGTACAAAGATCATGCATGCCAAGCTTTCTGGAAAAAAGTGCTACTGAAACCATTTGGACCAGACGAACTATCCGGTGACAGATCAAACATGGCTACTTTAATCTCCTCATCATCAGGAATTTTGGTAAGAGCAAGATTCTCCTCAGGGGTCATAAAAGCATGTATGAAATCCATAATAGAGAAATCCGGAGAATCAGTAGGAAAACTGAAGAGCTGAGTGTAGTAGTCAACAATGTGCTGAGATATAACTCTATAGTCGGAACACAGATCGCCATTAATATAAAGAGAAATAATATCACTCCTGACCTTTTTGAGCCTATGACCTTTATGAAAAAAGCGTTACGATCACCATCCTTGAGCCACTCCCCTTATTTTTCTGAGACAGAAACTGGTGCTTTTGTTGTAACTTTGTCTCTAAGAGAATGTGTGCATCCACTTCTTTACAAAAAAGTTCAATAGATTCACCTTCCATGTCAATCGAGTCTGAACCTCCTGAAGTTTCTTCATGGCATCATCCACCCCAGTCCAGATGACTCCAAAAGAATTTCTATTCCAAGTTCTGATGGCAATTTTAAGATGACGAAACTTCCAATAGAAATAGTGTATGGGATTCGGAGCCCAAATATGAAAAGCCCAAGAGGTCTCACAAGAAATAAAAAACCCCAGTGTCCGTCAACCACATGTTCTGAAACAAAAGAGCCTGTGCATATCCATCCCTCCCATAGCAAGAGACAAGAGAATAGGACTGTGATTAGACTGGTGTCTAGGAAGAGCTGTCAAAGAAATACTATCCCAAGAATTCTGGACACCATCCAAGATAATAGCTCGATCAATTCTAGAGATACTAAGAGAGCATCTAGATGATCGACGAACCAAGTGTATTTAGCACTAAAAATATCCACATCATGCAAACCACTAATGTTAAGAAACTCCCTAAACTCCAAGGAGCCTAAAGCAGAATATCTCAAAGGAACAGTCCTCTCATTATTCCCAATAGTCAAATTAAAATCACTAATGACAATCATGCTATTAGACAAATAAGCAACAATGTCCAGCCAGAGCTCAAGGCGAGTAATGTAGGAATTACTAGCATGCACAACAACAATGCGATAGAAAGCACGATTAAACATGTAATCCTTAATAACGATATGATCAGAAGAGAAAATCACCCTAACATCTCTCACATAAGAATTATGACAAAACACCCACAAGTTAGGTTTCAAATGACCACTGTCATTCTGGGTCACAAAAGAAAGACCCAAACTCATCCAGTAATGTCTATAGATAATCGAAAAATCAACTTTAGGTTCAACAATAACTAACCAGTGAGGCAGGGGTAGTTGGTATAGAGTTTTCAATGTGGCAATTGTGGTGACATTGCCAATCCCATTAGTGTTCCAGAAAAGACAGTTCATTTACCCGTCTTCTTATTGCCGTGCTTCGGAGGCGATGGAGTAAGACCCAATTCTCCATGAACTCTGGTAGGGAGGTGTAGTTAACCCTGTCTTGTTGAGCTTTAGAGCGAGTGGTAGGACCCCCTCTACCTCCACCCCTACCTCGGCCACCCCTTTGCTAGTGGTGGCATTTTGCGGTCGCCCATTCTGTCGTTTGGGCAATGGTAAAGAGGTATACAGATCTTCTCTCTCAGCCTCAGCATCACACTCAGTCGTCTCCACAAGGTCACTTCCCCCATCAACAGAATGGAAAGATCGAGGAGAGGCTCCTAGATCGTTAAGTGTTCCTTGTCGGAGGGCCTCTTCTTTCATTTGGTAGATATCCTCGTCATCGTCCCCATCCAACACTAAAAAACTGTTACTAGTTGGTAGAGTATCCAAAATCTCAGTGAGCATGTATGCCCATGCTCATTAAAGTCTGTTGCGAGCTGAGTGTGAATGTACTCATGCTTAGAATTATGATCAGCGTGAACAATTTCCTGTTCAGTTTCCATATAAGGGAGCTCTTGACCTAGCTCACGGAGTAGAATCAGCTCTGCACTTTGACTTTTTAGTGACTCTATGAAGAAGGCTTCTTAGCATTTTTATACTTTGAAAACATGTTCTTCAACTATATTCTCATGTATAATAACTAATTTGACCATAAAGATGGTAAGAAAATGCTCACTTCAAGGAGTTCTTGACTTCTCGAGGATCGTCGCCCACACGACGTTGAGATTGGACTTGGGAATACAGCAGAAGACCGGAAGGTTGTTTGTTACTGCTGTCTGCCAGCTTGAAAAATTCATATAAAATCATACAGTGATCTGAATTCTATGTTTAATATACTGACAGAAAGCCGCCGAAGAGAGGATCGTTTGAGCGTGTAGATCATTCCAATCGGAGTTCAGATGAAGAAGTTATGGTCATTCTCGTAGTTCAATCGGAATACAGTATATAGATATTGGTTCTAATAATCGATATCTTTTCAATGATATTAAAGTATTTATATATTTTAAATAAATTTATTTTAAATAAAATAAAAGCATTTTTAAAAGGAAATTGAGAACTGGAATTCCAAAATCTTGTTTGATCCCCCCCTTCATTGGATTCCAAATTAATCTCTGTAATTCCGCCTGATAACGGCCACTTCATTGGATTCTTCTTTTCTTGAGTCTAAGTTCGTCTAAGTAATTATTCAGAATACTAAATTTTTTTAAAAAATTATTCTTTTTCTACCCTTTTGGGGTTTTAGAATTTCAAATTCGTAGAAATCTGGGGTTATTTTGGAGGTAATTAGTGGAATTCGACTTTTTTGTGTGTGATTCTTTTTTAATCGGTGAAGGTTTTTGTTGAATGGTTTGTTCCTTCAGTTATTGGGATTTTTTTGGCCTCAATTTAAAATTTTGAATGGAGCAACGAGATGGAGGTGATTTCCCTCCAAAAAAACCATTGGTTTCCCTCCATACGCACTCTATCGTGAGTTCTTTTTGTTGCAAATTTCGATATTTTTCTTGTTCTTTCTTTTTTCATGACCTTATCAGGATTAGGTTTACGGATTACTAATTCAGTTTTAATTTTTAAGTTTTGATCTTTATATGTATAATTTGTATGTTTTCTAACTCAATTATGGAAACATTGAAATGGGGAGTTGGGGCTGTTGAGTGCTCTACATGGACAGTCTATTTATTAGTTCATTTATGTCTGAAATCTGACATGTCACACACAACACAAGGAATTTTATCATGATAATTGCTCTGTTGTTTGTCTCACGTTTTTGTATGCTAGTGCTTTGATTCCTTGGTGCCATAAATAATTACATGCGACTTAGCAAAAAAACATGAGATACGAAAGCTGCTTTGTATTTCTTGAATGTAATGGCCTATTTGGAAAATACAATTATGAATCATCTAAATTAGTGAGAATGTTTTCATTTGTTTCTTGTTGGTTACTTAATTTGCTTGGAAAAAATACCCGATGTTGTGATTCTTAAGTGTGCATTTTCTTAAATATATTTTCTGTCAAGTACTTTCTGCTGATTTTAATGTTATCTATAGTAATAGTGATGCTTTAACATTGCATTTAATACAATTGCATCCACAGAAAACTTGAATCACCCAGAACACGACTAAGATAAAATGTGAATGAAGTAAAAGATGGTACTCCGAAGAAGCAAAAATTGCGTAACTGCAAACATTCGCAATGTTTGAAGTTGTAAGCTTCTGTTGCACTTCATTTTTGGTTACATGGAAAATGACTGAACCAGTTTAATTTCATAATGTTGAGTTTTGCTGTAAATTGTGCGAAGTGTTTTCAAAGGCATTGAGCAAACATAGGTCTTTTAAAATCAGGAGCTTGAAGGATTAACCATGTTTTTGCTTTCAGTTTTATAAAAATGTCAACATCTTATTAAAAGTATTTATTTTCCTTCCGTTCTCTGCCACATTTTATTTTCTTCTTGCCCTTGCAGTTCCAGGGTTCTTGATGTTTTATTGATTATCTCTTATGTGCATGCATAAAACATTGTATGATATGTTAATTGATGTGGTAGGCACTTGTACAACAAGTTACTCAGCGAAAGTAATCTCTACAAGTTCAAATTTGTTGATCCATATGATGTTGGATTATCTCCATCAAGAAAAAGGGACAAAAATCATAAAGTTGCAGAAATTCAACGAAGGGCACGTGCTCTTTCAGATGGAATGGTGGGCACAACTTCTAGTCAACCATGCTTAGTGCCATGTAATGCATCAGGGTAAGTGTAAAATTTACGAATTACTCATTTAAAATATATTTGCAACTCCTTATTTTACTTTAATTTTTGGAATATGCAGTAATCACTGGATTTTCACACTTATCTTTCCACATGATGAAGAAGTTTGCTTGATGGATCCTCTTTATAATGGCATTCATGATTTGGGATGGAAGCAAGTGGTTGAAATGTAAGTTATCATTCCAATACTGAGAACAGTAACTCTTATAGTATACATGATTGAGTTTATAATTTATACTTCTATTATTTTTCTAATGTTTTAATAGGGCTTTAAAAATATTTAATGCTCAAACAATGGGAAAGAAAAGAAAGAAACAAATGAAGTGGAATGTCATTAAGGTATAAAAAGTTGCCAAATATTTATAATGATCGATTGACCAAAAACTATGTACTTATATATTACTTTGAAAATATCTAGGTACCTAAGCAACCAGATTCTTTCCAGCGTGGCTTTTTTGTGATGAGATACATGAAGAAAATCGTTGAATCAAGTGTATCTATAAATATGTCATCCATCCAATCATTGGTAATATTATATTTGTATGAGTGAGTAATACTATATTAGATATCTGATTTATATTTTTTGAATATTGTAGTTCACACAACAAAGTTACACACATGATGAAATCGATGAAGTTTTTACAGAGTGGGCAGAATGTTGTCAAACATACATGTATCCGTAGAAAAAGGTATTAAAGGTTAATGTATTGGATCTACTATATAAGAATTATTTGTGTGTAGTATTCATATTTGTGTTTCAAATAATATATGGCATCGTAGAATATCTAAAGTTGTATGATCCAAATTAAGGAACAATGCAATATATTGTACCATGAATGAAGAATTTAATGTTTTATACTAGCTTTATTACTGGTTTTTTAGTTGCGGTTCTCTTAATGCTACAGATATGCATATCTAGCTGCGATGTAGTGGATTTTTTCAATAAAAAGGGCATCATGACGTTTTGTGGTTGGGATATCATGAGTACCTCTCCATGTAGTAGTTATATGTGTTTTGTACTTTCTTTCAATACTTATTAAGTCATTTGAATATTTGGAATGTTCGATAGTCATGGATACTTACTAGTTTAAGAATGAAATATTTGTGGAAATGGATGCGTTATTTGAAATTCAATCTAAATTTAGAACTTATTGTTTAAATAATTTGGGCAGGCTAAAATATCAGTGAATTTACAAATAGATATCAGTTACTAACTGATATCTATACTCTAGAAAGATATTAGTTTTTTACCGATATCTATTCATCAATACTTTAAATATCATGCTAATTAATATAGATGTTTTCTTCATAGATATCAGTTCGTAACCGATATCTATACTCAAGAAAGATATCGATTTTTTACCAATATCTATTTATCAATACATTTAATATCAGGCTTATTAATATCGATATTATCTTCATAGATATCGGTTAATATTTGATATCTATATCACACAAAGATATCGGTTTTTCTCCAATATCTATTCTTCAATGCATTTAAAATCAGGTTTATTAATATCGATTTTTCACCATAGATATCGGTTAAAAATTCATATCTATAACAGAAATAGATATTGGATTTTCTCTGATATCTATTCTTCAATACATTTAATATCAGGCTTATTAATATCGATTTTTTCTTTATAGATATCGGTTAATAATCGATATCTATAATAGTAATAGATATCGGTCAAATAACCGATATCTATTTAACATACCTATAATATCACCTCCATTTATAACAGTAAAAAATTCGAATAGATATCGGTTATTAACCGATATCTCTTTGCAGTTTTGTAGTAGTGTCTGGTCGAACAGCTGATTTTGACGGGATTTACACCTCCAGTGTGTGTATTTTTGTGTTTTCCAAGAAAAAGCTCATCCAAGGTCCATAAGGCGAGCTCACAAGTATAAAAGGGGATGTATATCACATTATTATTCATGGGAGATTAGATTGGATTGGAGAGAGGCCACAACAATACTACACCCCACAAGAGGGGATCACCCCCAACCACCATCCACATCCTTTCCTCCATCCATCCATCACTCTGAAGATTCGTCTGTGGAATCAAGAGGAGGATTCAAGATGGAGAAGGACGCGATGACTCCCGCATAGGGTTTCCCTCGTTTTCTAATTTATCTTGTATTTTTCGGACATATGGGTAAGATCTATCCAACCTCCATAATTGTTCTTCGCAACATCATGGGCTAGAATCGTTTTGGTAGTCTAGGGTCTTTGAAGGTTTTTATGAATTAATTGAACTCTCTTATGTGTCCTTCGTACAACACTACTTGTGAATTTATTTTATATAAAACAATGCGTTTTTAATTCATACTCAGAGTTATTTTATGCATCATTAACTGTTATGTAGAGCCTGAATACATATCTTGGTTATTGATTGAGTGCGTTCACTGCTGAGCAGGATTCCATGTTATGATTCTAAGTGAGAGGACTCCGAAACTTTATTAGAACTATCTTACATGAATACTTATTAATTTAATTGGATTTGGGTTGATAAGTAGGATAAAGAGGGTAATTTTATAGTACCTATAAAGGGAGATCATATCGGGTTAGAGTACCAATTGGCCAGGGAAATAATTAATACTGATAGTACCTAGAAAGTGGGGTGAAATTATATCTTTTGCTCCAAGGTTATTCACACATGATACACGCATATTTACTTGTGTCTATATAGTAGATTTGCATGGTTTAGTGATGCGTCCATAGTCCAAAAGGCAGAGTCGGTTTGCACTTGAGAGGGAAGTTAAGTAGTAAAACTGGATTACCCTGGAGCTACCTATTCTCCATTCTTGAGACACTTTCGTATTCTTCTAGTGCTTTCATTTTATTTGTTATTTTAATTAATTGTTTAGTAGTTAATAATTACATACCTAAATCTTATTGCCTTGTCTTAATTAATTTAGTTAATAATTAAATTGATAATACGTCGTCTTTTGGGTTCGATATTTAACTTGGTCGCTTGTTTAAGCTGCAACTAATATCCTTAATATTTGGGGATTAATTTTGCGTGCAAAGAAAACGCGCATCAGTAGCATAGACATTATGTGTAGTATAGATTTTTATGTGCAGCGTAGCGTTGACATTATGTGTAGCATAAGTTTTATGTGTAGCCTAGATATTATGTGCAGTATAGATTTTATGTGCAATGTATGTGCAGCTTATGTTTCATGTGCAGGATGATTGTTTATATTCTTTATTATGTGCACTGTATGTTTGTATATTTTGTGTGCAACGTAAATTTTATGTGCAACGTACTCCTCAATGTATCTGCAGCATGTGTTTAGATTTCTTTCTCCCTCGAGAGAAGAGAGAGAGAAAGAAAAAAATCCCTCGAGAGAAGAGAGAGAGAAGGAAAAAAAACCATTTTGTTTGACTTAAAATAAAATATGTTAATGGATATATATGGATTTGCAAAATTTTCAACTATTATATGTTTAGGTTTGTAGATATTCCCGTACTTCAATAAGATAACAAAATTAGAGTGTCTAAATCAACATGCGAACAATCACATGCCAGACATGAAACATCATGTCTCAAATTAAGAACTGAGAGAATCTTGATGCATATAAACTCTATTTACATGCCTTGAAGTTCTTGTACAACGACATCAAAGTGCATCCAATGTTATGCACATTAAATTAAGGAATAAATTTATGTATGCCCGAGTTAGTAAAATTGCAGACACTTTAGAAGTCATATACCATTGAAATATTTTAGGATAATGATATTAGAAATTCATGATAATCCAAATTTATCTTTTCCATTACTACTTCCAGCCATGCCTTAGTGAGACTTCTTTTTTAGTCATGCCATAGTGAGACTTCTTTTTCAGCCAGCCTAGCCTCACCACCATTAACGTTACTCCTTCCGTAACCATCCCTTTGACTTTGTGCCTCATTCTCATTCCCGCCGCAGGCACTGTCATCCAGTTATTCAACCATAAAGCACCGCCGTTGTTGGCTTCTTTCGATCGTTCCGTATCCACTCTCTATGAAAACGTCATCGGCGATGGAGTCTCAAAAATAAAAAGTTGAGGTTTGATTCTATTTACTATGTGCCCGCTGATCAGTTAATTTTGAATTATAATAGGATTAAGGGTATATTAGGTAGTTTGTTTTATATTTTTGTTGTAGGAGTAATTTTTTTAGATTGATGTACCTAGGTCAAAAGTGTGTATCTATTAGTAATTATTCCTTATAATTACAAGTTGCATTATTCTAGTTTTAAATAAAATAAATATCTACACGCGAATTGTTAAAATTTTAAATTAAACAATTTATTCATAGTTGTGCAAATTATCAGGGATTATTGTTTTCACATTCTTAAATTGATTTTTAAAAAATAATAAAAATAATTAACTTTTTTTGTATATTTTATTTAAAACTTAAAAGATATTATCCCTCCTTAACACATAACTTACTTTAATTTATCAAAAATACCACCATATCATCGAAATGAACATTTTTTTTAATTCACGTAATAAAAAAAAGTGAAAAAGTGATCGGATGGATGAAGTATATGGCTAAAATTGGCTTTTAATATTCCATTAGGTGATGTAGTGATACGTGGTATTTTTTACTATCTTAATACATATAATTGTAAAGTATTTACCTAATATAACTTTTAAAAACACATGTGTTACTCTCACATGAAATGCAAATTTTTATTTCATATGTGTTGTCTTCTTATTGGTTCAACAATAATTACTCAATTAATATTTTTTCTATTACTCTAATAATGAATATTTTGATTTAAATTTGTAAAAAAAATTATATTATTTTCCAAAGTATTTTTTATTGAGAAAAGATATCCCTTATAATCCACAAATTAATACTAATTAATTAGTTATTTAATAAAAAAGGCCTAAATCAACAATATATTTTATAAATGCAATTTAATGTTTTTATGTATTAAAATTTTCTTTTAAAATATTCTCTTTATTTGTGTTATACATAAAAACACTTGTTACTAAAAATTTAGCATATTTATTGTTTTTATAAAAATAATTGAATTGTTAAGAATTATTTTAAAAAAGTCCTTAACGGATATTTAGTATAATTATTATTTTTATAAAAATAATTTAAGATTTTAAATTAATGAAATAAAAAAATTAATCATATTCATTACATAAGAAATTATAATTATTTAAATTAATTAAAAATCTTAATTTACTGAATTCAAATATGTTTTAATTCTTTTAAAATTTGCTAAATAATACATTTAAGTCATTATATGTATATCTCCATATTTAATTGTACTATTAAAATATTTATCATATTTAACCTAATAAATTATTTACATTTAAATAATATTATTTATTTCATTTGATTCTAAAGTGTCACATATTTATAAATATGAAAAGTTAATTAATAAATTGGCTGCTTTATTTTGAAATATATTTATATGTTAGAAAATTTTCCATGCTAATGAAGCATCTTAATTTAAAAAAATATTAAAAATTTAATAGAAAGTTGTTATATTCAACTTTATTATTAATTTACTTTATTTATTCACCATAATATAATTAGATTAATATTAATATTATTATATATAACTATTATTATAACAAATAAAAAATTAAAAAAATTATTATCATAAAAATATATTTTACACTTAATATAAAGTTATGATTTTAAATTTTAAATTAAAATTTTTGTAACCGTGTTATACGCGGGTAATTATTCTAGTATAAGATATATCTTTTAGTTTTGAGATAATCTCTATAAACTCTACTTCGTATGGTAGTGATTGGATCGATCAGAGAACAATTTGGCCCAATTAAATAGAGCTCAGCTCAATTCGACTATTTTGATTTAAAATTTATACACTGGGTTTAGTGCTACTCTAACGTACCCATAGGCCATGCCTTATAGGGAAAGACTTTGTATAAGACAATTTTACCCTTGTTATAATGTGAAATAAATATAAAGTGATAATATTATTATCACTTTCACTATAAAATATTATTACTTTTTATTTATATTATAAATTGATCATGAAATAGTTTATTGCACTATTATTACATTTCATCGATTGAATATATTTTTTCATTAGTGATATTTTCACTTTTATCTGTCTCACGTAAATGATTACGTGAAACCAGTGATTCGAGAACCGGACCGGACCGGCTAGTTCAATCGGGAATCGGAGCCAAAACCGGTCCGGAACACCTACAGAATCACTTTTGTGATTGAACCGGTTTGGACCGGTAAACACCGAGAAAATTGGTAAGCCGGTAAAATCGAAAATATGCCAGTTTTAATTTTAAACATCTTCTTCTCCAACCAACAACTCATCACCTGCAGTTTATTGAGTATCCACGGCTAGGATGAATAGAGAGAAATGTTAGAAATGATATTAACAAGAACAAATTAATGGAGATTCTAAAGGTAATAAACTACAAAAGATCCACAAAAAATTACACAAATCTAACTTCAAGAAAAATACAGAAAATCCCTCACTTCCAAAAGTTAGAAGGAAATGCCAAACCACGCCTCCATGAAATTTATGCTGCAGAATCACGAGCCATTTAAGGAAAAATTATAGGAAATCAACTGAGGAAAGAAGAAATACACTGATTTCTAATTGGGTGAGTTGCTTCAAAGAGGAAGAAGGCGATGCATATAAACTTCAGATGAACGGCGCTTGTTTTAACCCTACTGTTGCCCTAAACATAGTTCTATTTTGGAATCTTATTGAATAAAATCTATTCAGGGCTTTATGAAGTGGGTTCTCTCATTAAATTAAGTGGGCTTAATGGTTTGGGTGGACTCTTTCATATTTTATTTTACTGTGTAATTATATAAAGTGGGTTAAATGAAGTAACCATATTATATTTAAGTGGTAATTTTAAAATATAATTAAAAATATATGAATTTAATTTTTCCGGTTGAACCGTCCGGTTCGACCGGTCCGATCGGTCCGAACTTGAACCGTTAGGGTTACCGGTTCGGCCTCCGGTCCACTTTTCTAATCACTGCGTGAAACGATCCCACAAAACTTACCCTACTTTATACTTATGATTTTCAATATTTTATTCATTTTGAAAATATTGAAACTGTATCTTCAAGTATTGATAACAATTTCAACTGTATAGGTTTGGCGGCAATGTCAATCAAATAGGTCTGGTTTGGAATAATGAATTCATAAAACAATTGGAACTTAAATTATTGTCGAAATAACTTATCCTAAATGATTCACAAGCGGTGCAGATTCTCTTGTTACATTTTGATGTTACATCTCATATTATGCATTGACACGTATGATATAATAAAATATATACCCTAAAAGGAAATATTAAACCCTTAGGGCAATGGTTGAGATTTTCTTCCCCGTACACGTGTTACTCATCTAATGCATGTAATATGAGATGTAACGCCAAATGTAACAGAACATCAAAAATCATTCACCAATTAGTTACTTTATTCTATTATGAAGAGGAGCCTACCCATACCATTAATATAATTATACAATATATAAAATAATAATACTTTTCTAGACAAATTCCATGAATTCAAAAGTTTACAATCGGATTTCGCTGATTAATTTTGGTTTTCTTTTATCTATTTTTTCCTTTTTTTTTAAATTTAATTTTAAAAGTATAATTATATAAACTTTTTCTTATGGTTTATGGTATAATTTATCCTTAAAGTTTAGGGTATATTTGTAATTTTACCCTTGTGAATTAAGGTATATTTTATCCCTAATGGTTTAGGGTATATTTTACCCCTAGAGTGTAAGGTATAATTGTAATTCATCATTGTGGTTTAGAGTATAACTGTTCGAGCGCAGCTTAATGTTGTTGGATAACCAAAAATTATTTGCGATGGTGAGAGTTGCGCCACCTATCAGTCAATCACATCCACGCCAACAACCCACGTAATACATCAACTCAAATGCAATTTTACTCAAAATAAAAAATCATATCACTTAGCCAAGCACATAAACGCACACACGGCCTTTACAGTACACCAAATGGGGACTGATTAATGTATTCAACATTTACAGTACCTTCATTATTTATCAGGTATGGTTATGGAGTTATACTATGTATATACTAATTAGGTATGGATAAATTATTAGGGTGTATGTTTTGGATGACAAGACGTGTAGTAGGGCCCTGAATATTGGGCCCTCACCTCCCTCAAACAGCAATTGGGCCAGAAGCCTTGAGGCCCAATAAAGGCATAAGACCTGGCCTTAAGGCCCCAATTATAAGAGCTGTGGGGCGTGTCTGTCTCAACCTTCCTTCCAAAGCTTGACGATTTGGCCATCCCCTCCATGTTGGCCACTTGTTGGGGGGTTATGCAGATATCACCTAAGATATCTGTATAGGGGATATCCTAAGACGGATCCTAAAAATGATCACGTGAAGATAATGCATTTAATGTCCGCACTGTGCGCTTATATTTTGATGTGACCTAGCGATATATTCAGATACGGAAGACGTCAGGTCATACAATATAAATATGGGATCAACCCATAGTAATAAATGAATTAATCATTTTCACCCCCAAAAAGGGCACATCACCGCCTAGGGGGCAATCCTCTCTTCTATGTTGTGTTAGCTTAGCATAGATAATTCTCCAATTATCCCTAAATAGCTACATTAACCCACCATTAATAAGGGATCAAATCTGATAAGTTACATTTGGCGCTAGAGGAAGGGCAGCCCCCCGAACCTCTGACTGGCACCCCCAACACACCCTAACCCCCCGTCGCCAATGTTCCGGCAAGAATCTATCAAAACCCGACAAAAATCATATTGGGACGAGCTGTATGTACAATGATGAATGGTCGGGAGAAAGCTACTCCCAGTTGGGCTGACACCACGACCAGTCGACATCGACAAGAAAACCCGAACCCCCCTCGCACTGTAGAAAAAGAGATCCCGCCGCAAGACGTGGATCCAGAAGAAGACGACCCACAGACCGACTTCCGCCAGAAGTATTTTGACCTTCTTAAACAAACTAAGGGAAAACGAGCAGCAATGTCGAAGACCGCTAGTCGAAGGCTGAATTTCAGCCTTGAGGAGAACTCGGCAGAACAAATGAACGAGTGGCAACGTGAATGGACTTCGCCTAGGAGGTCTGTGCATGAGCGAGTGGGGCAAAAGGACGTACAAAAGGAGCCAAAAAAGGCCCAGAAGGTGATAGACGAAGGACTCGAATGGAGGAAGGCGGTATTCCACGCTAACTCGATCACTAGCTGATCCCTCGCGCACACTATCGGACGCATAAGCGCCAAAGAGTAACTAGGACTAGATCCGATCAAGTCCCGACACGAGCAAATGGGAAAGTACGGGCGAAGATCCCATAACCCGGCTCAAGCGATAGCATGAGACGAAAATAGACGTGTTGAGGAGATTACTCGATGAAATGGAAAAAAGAAACAGAACTAGACTCCATGGCATTCCCGACCCAGAGTCGGGAGAACCCCGTTCACACATCGGGTCATTACGTCAGCCAGTATGAAAAAGATCTGGGTCCCACAGATCCCCCAATATGTCGGCGACTCTAGTCCAATCTCGCATCTCAATAAATATGTTGGTTGGATGCTGGCACAGGAAAGTTCAGAAGAAGACCGATGAAAGATGTTCCCCTTAACGTTGGGAGACAAGACACACTCGTGGTTCGATTCTCTACCCATTAACTCTATCGACTTATGGGCACAACTCGCTACGGTCTTTTCATCCTATTTTGCATATTTGGGGCAGGGAAAAGAGTCGAAATAGAAGTTGGCTTGCCTACGGCAGGGACCGAAGGAGTCCCTGAAGGACTTCATGAAGAGGTTCAACGAACAACGCTCCAGCACAGAAGAAATCTCGGATGAAACATCGACCATCTTGGCAACCGCCGCCTTGTTTCTAGGATCACCCATGTGGATTAGCTGTCAGCAAAAGCTATCGGGCAGTTACGCGGCCTTCATGGCCTCAGCTTAAGCGTTCATCCGTAGCAAAGAAATTCTCAAGGAATACAAAAAGTCTAAAGGCGGCCTCAAAGAAGGCGATAAGAAAAAGAAAAAAGGGGAAAAAGATTATAGGGCTCCGTCCTCCTTAAACAATTCCCAGATGATGACCAAATCTAGGAAATGACTGAGGTACTAGAGCTCACTCCTGAAGAGATATTTAACAAGATGCAAGACATCAACCTGTTGAGTCCCCCGTCCAAGATACGAGCGAATCCGATCAAACTGAATAAGAAGAAATTCTACAAGTACCACAAATCTATCGGCCATGACACCAACAAGTGTCGTGACTTGTTCGCCGAACTACTAAGATTGTTCAAAGATGGGAAACTGGACCGGCTGGTGTCTGGCCCGAAGCGAAGGGGAGAGCAACCTGTTGCGACGGGCGAATGATTTAATGGACCAGCCAATCCGTAAGGACAGATAGGACCCGGAAACTATCTGCCCACACCACCTCGGTAAGTATACATGATGGATTAAAGCTACATGGAAACATCACAGGCCCTAACCACCTAATCGTGAAGGAAATGGAAAGTCGAGCTGTGAGAGCTCGACATGTACCAACAAGTATTTACATCAAGTCCTCGACTACCCCTATACGAGGCCGACGTATTCTTTTTCGAAGAAGATCTCGCCGAGGTACGAGCTCTCCACAACGACCCACTAGTGATTTCGACTACAATTTCAGGTGTAAAGGTGCACCAATGCTTGGTCGACATGGGAGGCTACAAGAACATTATATTTAAAAAGGCATTTGAAGCCATCAGAGGACCCTCTTACCACAAGGTGTCCCCATGTGACGATGAGGTTTGAGGTATCGGTAATGCCATCACTACCCCCTAATGCAAATGGATCTATCGATCCAGATGTCGGATGAAAAACAAGTAGTGAAGGCCCAACACACCCTCAAATTTAAAGTAGTTGACCTCCCATCACTGTACAATTGTATCCTTGGGAGGACGTTCATCCAAAGGTTCAGTTCTGTCCCGTCCACGTTCCACCAATGTCTGAAGTTTATAACCACAGATGGCCGAGTCGGCACCATTAGAGGTAGTCAAAGGAAAGCAAGAGAGTGCTCATTCATTGAGAGGGAAAACGGAATAAACTACCACGACCCAAGTTTCCAGTTAATTATGATGTAGCAGCCGAATCATGAGGAGGAGGCGAATCATGAAGAAGCCCCGCCACTGGATGTCCCGATAATAGTAGATCTGGAGCCGAGGAATGACCAGAAGTTCTGACCCTTCAACTACAAGGAAATTGACCTACCCCAATAATCGATGAAGATCCGAGATCGTAAAAGAAAAGGAAAAGAGGAGAACCGACCGAGGAAGTCGAGGCAATAAAAATGGAACCAAGCAACTCGGACCTGGAACTGTATGTCGGGTCGCAGCTGAAAGAGCGGACAGAAAGGCCCTGATCAAATTTCTAAAGTCCAACCTGGACGTGTTCGCTTGGGCACCAAGCGGCATTCAAGGAATAGACCCGAAACATGCATGCCACCGGAACAATACAAACCCGTCCTATCTCCAGTGGAACAAAAGAAAAGGAAGTACAGCCCTGAGAAATACGAGGTCATCGAGATAGAAGCTAGGAAATTATTGACAAACAATCTAGTGAGGGAAGCTTTATTCCCCTCATGGGTGGCTAACCCAGTCTTGGTGCAGAAGGCAGACAAGTCCTAGTAATTATGCATCGATTTCACAGATCTCAATAAAGCATGCCCGAAGGACAGCTTTCCATTGCTGCACGTCGATCAAATGGTGGATGCCACGGCCTGCCACGAATTGATGAGCTTTATGGATACATACACGGGCTATCACCAAATCCTTAAGCACCTAGACGATATAGAAAAACAGCTTTCTACACCAAAAGGAACTTACTGTGCTGGGTAATGATGCCATTTGGGTTGAAAAACGCAGGCACTATGTATCAAAGACTAGTAAACAAGATGTTCCAAGAAGAGCTGGGAAAAACTACGGAAGTATGTGTGGAAGATATGCTGGTTAAGAGTGTGGCCATAAACGACCATGTACGCTATCTGAGCAAAGCTTATGACATCCTACGGTAGTACGGGATGAAACTTAACCCTAAGAAGTGCACGTTTGGAGTATCCGCGGGAAATTTCCTCGGGTATATGGTGAGCAAAAGAGGAATCGAAGTGAACCTGGATAAAGTGAAAGCCATACAAGACATGGAGTATCCCAAGCACTCCAAGGGTGTACAAAGACTAGCTGGCAGGATCGCATCTCTCGGCCACTTTCTACCCAGAGTATCCGACAAATGTAAACCCCTCATGGATGTGATCCGAAAAGAGAAATTTGATTGGACACCTGCAGCCCAAGAGGCCTTCGAAGAATTGAAGAATGCATTAGCTATCACATAGGCCCTAGCAAAACCACAGCAGAGTGAATCTCTCAGTCTGTACTTAGCAACCTCAGAATCGGCATTGAGAGCGGTGTTGGTCCGAACTGAGAAGAAGCAACAGAAGCCAGTGTGTTATGTGAGTCAGATGCTCCGTGATTCTAAGCTCAGGTACCCAACAGTTGAGAAGCTTGCTTACGCCCTGAGCGCACGAAAATTAAGACCCTACTTTTTGGGACACTTAATCGAGGTGATAACGTCCTTCCCACTGAGGCAAGTGCTCTCGAAACTAGACATGGCAGGAAGACTGATGAAGTGGGCCATGGAATTAAGCCAATTTGATATTAAGTACGCCGCTAGAATGACGATAAAGGTGCAAGCACTAGCTGAATTTATAGCTGAACTCACCATCACTGTCCTACCAGGAGAAGTGATCAATAAACCCTGACAAATATCGGTAGATGGATCGTCCACAACCTATGGCTCTAGAGCGAGCGTGGTGCTCACAAGCCCCAACGGAGAGACGTTCTGTTTGGCGATCAAGTTCAAGTTCCCCGCAACCAACAATGAAGCCAAATATGAAGCCTTACTCTCCGGAATGAGAATGGCATTAACAATCAGGGTCAAAAGAATAATGATCTTCAGCGACTCGAAACTAATGGTCAATCAAATAAAGGGAGATTCCGAGGCCAAAGATCAGCAACTAGTCAGCTACCGTAAGTTAGTAACAGTCATGATCCGAAAATTCGATCACATCTATATCACATGGGTTCCCAGGCTACAAAACACGCAAGTTGACGCATTGGCCCGCCTGGCGACTTCGGAAAATGCCGAACAACTAGGAAGCATCAGCGTAGCAAGATAAGAAGTCCCAAGTGATAAGGCAATCTGACAGATCCTTGAAGAAGAGACGTGGATGACTCCTATCAAGGCATTCCTAAGGGAAGGAACGGAGCCGGAAGATAAAACAGAAGCTACGCGACTATGGCTCCGAGCCTCCAGGTACACCACGATAAATGATGTGCTATATAAAAAGGGATATTTTATGCCGTTGCTAAGATGTTTAGACAAAAAAAGCCGCCAAAGTGTTGGCAGAGGTTCATGGAGGAGTCTGCGGGAACCATTCGGGAGGACAAGCTTTAGCATTAAAAATAATTAGACAAGGGTACTTCTGGCCTACTCTTAGGAGGGATGCCATGGAATACGCTAGAGCGTGCAGAAGCAGCCAAATGTATTTCCCCATAATCAGAACTTCCTCCACTGAGTTAGTCACTACAGCAGCACCTTGTCCTTTCGCCAAATGGGGAATCGATCTGATAGGCCCATTCCTACCTGGCAGAGGAGGTGTCAAGTATGATGTGGTTGCAGTAGATTACTTCTCAAAATGGGCAGAAACGAAAGCGTTGACCACCATTAATGAAGTAAATATGATAACCTTTATATGGAAAAATATCGTTTGTCATTTTGGGATACCCAACGCCATTGTGACAGATAATGGAAAATAATTCGAGGGCATGCAACTCCAGAGATTCTACGATGGATTGGGAATAAAAATTTTTTCTCAACTCCTTATTACCCCCAATCGAATGGGCAAGTTGAAGCAGTAAACAAAGTAATTAAGCATACTCTTAAGGCAAGACTAGAAAGCCTCAAGAAAAACTAGGCCCCACAATTACCTGGAGTCCTTTGGTCATACCGTACCACAGCCAGAACGTCATTCAGAGAAACTCCCTTTTCATTGATGTACGACACAGAGGCGGTCATACCAACGGAGGTAGCTTGCCCAACCTTTCGTGTGTCTCACGAAAGAGAAGGCACCAATTCTGAGGTAATTGAACTTAACCTTGACCTGTTGGAGGAACTTGGAATACAGGGGGCTAAGAGACATGCGATATACAAGTCAAGGCTAGAATCCCAATACAACAGGAAAGTACATCGTAGGAATTTCACGGTTGGGGAGCTGGTGATGAGGAAAGTCTGTCAACAAGGTGGTGGAGTGTTTGGTGCGAATTGGTAAGGCCATACATAGTAAAAAGAAACTTGGGTAATGGAGCGTATGAGCTCAGCAAACTCAATGGTGAGAGTATCAAGCACCCATGGAATGCTCAGAACTTAAAGCGTTTCTATGCTTGAACATACTTAGCCAAATCGCCATTAGTATAAATTGTAGAAAAAGTGGTAAGGCTGCATGAGTGTAAGACCATAATAAACAAAAGTGCAAGGAAAAGTAAAGTGCACATTATACCACAAAACCTAGAACATTATAACCCAAGGAACAAGTTCATAATACGCCCCAAGGAGGCTACAGAAAAGTCCAGCAAGGACCCAATAAAAAACTAGAAAAAACATTAAAAGAAGCCTCCCGTCAAGCACCACCAGCGCCACTAGGACCAACGCCACTGGGTCCGGCACACTAGGGCCACCAGCGCCACTGGGACCCAAGCCACTAGGACCGGCACCACCGCTAGAAAAGTTGCGAAGACTCCTCATCCACACCACCTCTGCCTCCAGTTGAGCAACGTGCTCCCTCTCCCACTACAATTCATGTTCGGCTAGATAGCGGGCAACCTCCAACTGATGAACATAGCTCTCAGCCAAACGTGCTCTCTTTCTATAAGTTGTTGCCCGAGTATTAGCAGCGGTAATGAGCTGCTCTGCCACCATAGTCTGTCAAGTTTCTGCCATCGAAGAGAGCCCTTCTGCATGAGTAGAAGCCCCCGCACTAAGACCGACCCCAGGAGGGATGGCCTGCCCAGATTCCATCAGAAGAAGAAAGCAGTACAGGAAAGTCAGAGCGTGTCCAATGCTCACCAAAGCAGCATTTCCAATCTCATGAGGCCCAACACTTTGCAACCAGGGAGACAGCATAGGGTTCCACAAACAAGCAGGAATGAAGCTGGCTTCCAAAACACTCAGCTCCATTTCAATGGCCGACCGAGCATCACCCATGCACCTCAGTCGCAACAATTCCTCCAGAGCAACTAGGGGAACAACCCCGCCAATATCGCCTTCTATAGAGTGAGCCTCCCCTACCGGAGGAGTCTGCTGATGGGCACCACCATCAAGCCTTCCCCCTATGAGGGTAGGATCACTGTCAGGATTAAAAGATTGAGGATGGCTAGTACTTGGCGGATCTTCAATAGGATTAATCCGAACGCCTCCACCATGGCTAGCACGAAGGATAGCCTCCAAAATATCACTTTCTCGTGTTTTGGTTTCCTCCACAGGGGCTCTTCCCTTGTTAGATGGTCGAGCACGCACCGTTTTGCCAATGTCCACAGGAACCCTGCCCATCACTCCAACTATACTCTGAGTCGTCTCTGTTACAATCTCCTCAGTTCCGTCAAGACACCCACTACACCACGGAGCCTAGACCTGCCCCTCATGGCCACTGAAGTATCTTCAGCTGCAACCAAACACGAGCCGGCTTCCTGATGGGGTCTTCGAGGCGGAGGATACACGACCTGGTTGAAAAAATATTCATCAAGGGTGGCGTCCTAAGATGAGAAATTATCACTTATCCTCCCATCAAAGCTTACCGGAGGAGCACGAGTCGGATCTTGATAAAGGTTCACTTCCAAGAGCCTCTCGTCAGTTAGAAGTGATGACACATCATGAGGAAGAGTCATTCGGTTGGTCACATCGATAGCTGGGCAAAAACCCAAAGACAGTTATTCCTCAGCCAGACGAAGCGGAGCTATCTAAAGGTACAATGTAAAGAAAAATAGAGGAAAAAGCATAAGTAAGAAATGATATAAATATAGGAAAAAGAGGCGATAGTAAGGCTTACGAGACTCGGCAGTCCAAAAGGCACACATTACAGGCAAATAGTTCCCAAGCGGGTCCCGACATTCGAACCCTCGAATCCAAAACCACTGACTTCTCCAATGTTGACCACCAATGGAATTCCTACTAAAGATAGGACGAACGCCTCGTTGTACTTGTAGATAGTAATGGTCGTGATAGCCTGGATCATGAACGTAATGGTAAATATAATCTGTATCTCGGGCACAAGGAGAAGGGCACCCATTCTCGTGAAGCAACACCAACAGAGCTATCAAATTAGCCCAGGCCGAGGGAATTATCTGCATTGGGGCCAAACCCCAATTGATAAATACTCGGCCGATAACATGAGCCAGTGGCAGCCTAACCCCGGTGGCAAACATACCTATGTTGAAGGCAGCATGATCAGGCCTACCACTCCAAGGGAGCTCGCGATGACCAGGAGTCCCAAATTGAATCCCAGGGTAACTATAAAGGATGAAGGCACCATCTACATTCTCATTCTGCATGCTAGTGGAGTATCCCCTCAAAATAGAGTTAGTTACCGCGCGACCCCGACCAGAAGGTCGACTTACGCTGTCAGGATTGGCGGAAACCTCTAAATTCACGAAGGAGGGGGAGGCCCAACTTTTAGTCTTGGGAAACACGCGCTGCCGTGAAGACCTCTCTCCTAGGGGAGCAGATTCTCGAGGAATTTTATAACATGGCAGCGGTGGAACCGAACGGCAGCCATTCCGTGTAACAGGAGCAACAGGAGAAGCCCTAGCATTGCTAGCCTCTTCATCTTCTTTAGAACAAAGGAACTCCTAAGAAGACCTTGAGTCGATAGCTGTAAGAGGAGAAAGGAGACCAATGAAAACTAGAAGCGCAAGCACAAATACATTGAGGGCTATAGCAAAAGTAATCAAGGAAGAAGATAAGTAGCAGAAGTTGCTAAAGGGTAAAAAATTCAAAGTGTGGCCTCAAGCATCTACTCGGCCAACCCCTTTTATAGAGGGAGAAAGTGGGGGCCCAATAACTGTCCTCCTCAGAACTCGAAGAGCCCAGTTGAAAGAAAGATTGTGGAGCGTCGGATCAGGACACGTGGACACGATCAGGTGAAAAATCGTGGCAAGAATGACAACTGACGTGACAGTTCGAAGAAATTGGCGGTGAAGATATAGGGAGATCAAGTGCATTAAATGCATAATTAAAGCATGTCAGAACCCCTATTAAATACAATCATTGCCATTAAAGAACAAAAATACAAGCCAAGTGAAAATCAACAAAAGAGAAACTGGAACATTACAAAGGTGTTTCACCCTAAAAACTAAGCCCCACTAGGAGGACCAGTTGGAGCAGGAGCAGGATGAGAGGGAACCACTGAGGAAGTTGACGCTATAGATGGCTGAGAGGCCACTCGACTAGGGAAACCCAAAATACGGAAAAAGTTGAACACAAGTCCCAATGGAGCCGGTTCATCCCCTCGGATTCCAAATGAATGCCAGCTGGATACCCCAAGGCGGCAATACGGGCTTGCAGCATCTGACGGAAATTTTCCAGAAGAACTATCGTGCTAATCCCGTTAGCCAACCACGCTGAATACGCCAATGCCTTGGCGAAACTGACTATTCCAGCAATTTTTCTCTCGGAGCTGATTAAGGAGGAAAAATCCGCCTCATATTTGTTGGTCAGGGCAGCCACCTCCGTCTCTTTGACTTTTAGCTCTTTCTGATGGTTAGCTAACTGCCCTTTTGCTTCACCCAACTCCTGAGTGAGTCGGCTATTTTTCTCTTTCGTCTCTTTCAGGGCATCCTCGGCGGCCCTCAATGACGCCTCACGTGGAAGAAGTTTCCCTTTGGTTAGTCTCAGCTCCTTTTGAACAACCTTTAAGGCGTCCTCCAAAACCTTATGCTAGCGGACTGCCTCCTCCCTAACTGACTCAACCTCCTCCGAGTGAATAAGCTCTGTCTCCTCCATCTTTTCCCTCATCTGGGCTAGCTCTGCTTCCCTCTGGCGACCCAAAGCAACAAACTGAGCCACCTTCTGGCTTCGACGAGCCAAGACGAGAGATGCCTGACTTGAGTAGCTCAAAGCCCACGCGTGATACCCGGTCGCCGCATGGATAAGATCATTGGGATTCAGAGCTCCGATGATATCACTTTTTTCTTGAGTAAAGCTAACAGGGATAGACTCTATTGCTCTCAACATATATGTGGGAAGAGTAGGTTGATTGGGATCATACGGATTTGACCCGTATTGGCTGCGGAGCACTGGTGGTAGAGAGCGAACCTCCAGAGTATAGGCACCAACTTTAAAACTGAGGTAAGAGGTCTCGATTGAAGGCACTCCCAAAGCGGCCCCACTAGAAAAGATGCCATAACTATCGGTCAAAACCCTCTTGCTTGGGGGCTCGGAAGGCCCGCTGATAGGCGCCGACTGATCCTCCACAGCAATCCCACTGGAACCCTCAGGACGCCGTTGCACCATACAGACGACTGGAGAAGAACAGCCGGATTCATGAAACAAAAAAAATTCCTCCTCATGCCCCCCCTCCAAAGTGACCATCATGTCGTCAAACCCCTCTTGTGGCACAGTATCCACGGGCTCACGACTAACGGTAACATTTTCTCTCACGAGAGCACCAGTTTAGGAATCTGTTGTGACCATATCTTCCTGTGGGGCCCGGTGGCTCGCCTCCACCTATTATTTTCGTTAAGGCATTTGACCTTACAGTTGCCTGATCCAGGGAAGCAGACGACCCCATAGGAATCACTGCAACCCCAACAGGATTGTCTAGGTCAGCGAGACAGGTCCCCGAGGGCTCCAAACTTGCACCGACTTGAGCAGCCATAGTCACCACCGACAAGGGGATCGAGGCTCTCGGATCTACCATGAGTTCATACTTTTTTAAAAGCTTGTCGGTAATGATGTCGGTGCTTTTCTCTTGGGCACTCATTTTACCAATGATGCCTACCAGCTCCAAGAATTCTTTAGAAATGGGAGGTCCTGGACGAGTATCCCTATCTATAAATAAAGAATTAAAAACACAATCACAACACCTCTTAGATAAATGGAGTCAAACGAAAGTATGGACATACGTACCTCCGTGGGAGCGAATCAGCTGAAAGGAAGAGGGAACTTTGATCTGAGTCAGCTTCCACGCGCCACCCATCTACACCATCATTCTTTCCAATTCTTTATGGAGTGGACTTCCCTGAAAGGGTTATTCCATGGGTAGGGTTGACTCGATAAAAACTTCTATGCAAATTCTCCTTGGAAGGACGACACAAATAGTCGATTTCCTTAGGGGATAAATGGCGATACCCCTTTTTACAGAACAAGAGAATAAACCCAATTATTGTGGCCCAGGCGTTTGGGATAACTGATGCAGTGCAAATTCCAAATATTGAGGAGTTCCGCTAAGCAAGAATGAATAGGAAGATGGAACCCCATCTTCAACATATGAGCCACCGCTGACAGGACAACAGTTAATGCCGAACACGTCTAATGATGAAAAGGCGCCTTGGAAACATATCCAAGGATCTCGAAATGAAGCCTCAGAATCTCTGGCCACCCAAGGCGTCATGTCAAGAGTTTGAAATTAAAAAATTAGGGCACACGCGCGCATTGGGTAGGTTCTACCTTCACCTGCCACACGCCAGTGATGACGAAACCTGGGGGCTAATGTAGTAGGGCCCTGAATATTGGGCCCTCACCTCCTTCAAACAGCAATTGGGCCAAAAGCCCTAAGGCCCAATAAAGGCATAAGACCTGGCCTTAAGGACCAATTACAAGAGCTGTGGAGCACGTCTGTCTCAACCTCCCTTCTAAAGCTTGACGATTCAGTCATCCCCTCCATGTTGGCCACTTGCTGGGGGGTTATGCAAATATCATCTAAAATATTTATATAGGGGATATCCTAAGACGGATCCTGAAAAGGATTAAGTGAAGATAATGCATTTAATGCCCGCATTGTACGATTATATTTTGATGTAACCTAGCGATATATCCAGATACGGATGACGTCAGGTCATAAAATATAAATATGGGGACAACCCATAGTAATAAATGAATTAATCATGTTCACCCCCCAAAAAGGGCACATTACCGCCTAGGGGGCAATCATCTCTCTTCTATGTTATGTTAGCTTAGCACAGATAATCCCCCAATTATCCCTAAATAAAGCCACATTAACCTTCCATTATTAAGGGATCAAATCTGATAAGCTACAAGATGGATAAAGGATTTCACTGCATTCTTACCTCTTTTCTGTTCGCGTGGTGTGTTAGAAGGAATAAGGTATGAGATGGTTTTAATTAAGAATATAAAATGAGTTTGTATTTAAATAAAAGGATAAAATGGTCTAAAATGGGGTATTTTTAGTAATTTATGTATTTATTTTATAATTTTGATGGGGTGCATTCAGTAATTGGGGTATGTTTAGTAGTATTGGGAGTGCATATAGCCGTGCCCATTCAAAATATATACATTTATTAGTAAAACATATGTACACTTTTGGGTGGAAAAAATTGGTATATCAAAAATACTGATACCGCACCAAAAATATCGGTATGGATTTTTCATACCGATACCGAATTTTCTATATACAGATTTTTGGCATACCGAAATTTCGGTAAAATTTATTTTCATATCGGTACCGTATCGATACTGATTCTATACCGATTTTTTGGTAAATACCGATTTATACCAAAATTTTGACATACTGTTTCATACCGAAATATTACTATACCGAAAAAATCAATATACCAAGTCATACTGATTTTTTTTAATTTTAATTAAAAAATAAAATAAAATATTCTAACACATTTTATATTACAATCAATGGACATGATAATTATTTAGATGAGATTTATATCAACTACTAATTTATTAAAAAATAATATATAAATTTATTTATTATTTCTTTCCCTATATTCTAATATTAACTGTAACATATTTTTATTTATAAGTATTAGAATTTATTTTCACACTTAACAAAAATATATATATGAATAAATGTGTTGCATAATTACATATATACTTAATAATAAATTTTATATGTTATTATAAGGTAAAAATGTATTTAAATAAAATTTTAAAATACATATATAGGTTATTTGTTCTTAAAGTTAGATATATAAATTTTAATAATAAGAAATGTATTAAAAATATATTATATATAATTATTTGTTTTTAAAATATATAAATTTTTTTGGTGTTCACGGTATGGTATATCGATACCGAATACCGAAAAATCAAAAATATTGTTCGATATATCGAAATACCAAAAATTTTTAAGCATGTTACAGATATCGTACCAAAATTTTCGATACGACAAGCTCGGCATACAGAGTTTTTGGTATTTTCCCCATCCCTATGTACAGTAATAAATAAGAACTTATAGAGTCTATTACCAAATTTTTTGTTCATTTTCGAATAATATTTTTAATTAAAAAAATAATATATTTATTAAGAAACAAATATACATTATTGAATAAAACTAATATGTATGGGTGTATGGGACATGAAGTCATTATTTTAAATAGTATTCATTTTGTCATTTTGATCTATCTCATTATAAAGTTAGTACTCCCTCCATTCCCTTGAAATGTAACTGTATACTTTTTGCACGTTGATTAAGGAATATGATGATTTAATGTGTATTGAATTAAGAAATATAATATTTTAATGTGTAGTGAGTAGCTATATTAGGGTTGTAGCGGTTTGAGTATATTAAATATTTTTTCTGAGGCACATCAATCCGTGAAAGAAATTGATACTTTGTATTGGAATAGACAAAAATTGCAAATTGGATACGTAGAGGATTGAGGGAGTATCAATTTCCTTTTTTTGTAGATGAGATCCACAAAAAATAATTACAACTCAATCATATATACATAGTTCTCACGTATAACTAATACAATTATTCACTACATATTAAAATATTATATTTTTAAATTCACCATTATTAAACTATTATACTCTTTAATTTACGAGTAAATAGCAAATGATACATATCAAGGAAATGGAAGGAATATAATAATTTTATCAATACAATTTATAACTTTAATATTTTTCAATAATAATAATAATAATAATAATTTCATTTTAAAAGTACGTGCAATCTTGTTTTATCACTTTTTATTAAAGATGTTACTACTTTTCTTATATAACGTTATCACATTTCGTTTATATTGCAAATTGTTAACGAAATAATTCACAACACCATTATCAATTTTCATCAATTAAATAGCGACTTTTGTTATAAAGAGTATTACTTTTTATCCATCCTACGAAAATCATTTCATAAGACGGTCTTACATAAATTTTTGCCTTAAAAATAATATTTCAATGATATCTGTATTACACGGATTTCGCATTAGTAAGTTTACAAATTCAGGTATTACAGTGTACTGGAGAATTTGACATAAAATATAGAGTGACTCGACCTATCCCAAAATAACTCATGCTTATTTTTTCCTTGTGTGAGATGGACTCACAAATATAGTTTTGTGAGACGGAGCTCTATTTACCGATTAAGATACGTGCGCCTCTATTTAATTAGAAGTCATTCACATTTCTTATGGGTTAAATTATCCAACAGCGTCTCCCCCTTTTTTTTAATAATTAATCTTTATTTCATTCCGTACATTAATTTATATTTTTAGTTATGTTATTATTTAAATGGGGTGATTACTACTAGGTATTAGATTGTATACTAAAAGCCTAGCTCTAGTATGAACAATATTTTAACAATATTTGAAATGAGAATCATTGATCAAATGATTGCATCTTATAATTTATTTATATGTCCGATGCAATAGTCCACTTACTTTATATTGTAGATAATATGTTGTGCAACAACACGCGGAAGATCATATTATCAGTTTCCTTATAAAGTATAAACAGATGCTCACAACCAAGATAGACAAAGACTATTTATTGGGATGGTTGTAGTGTGATTTGGTATTAGTTTGTCTTGACTATGGAATAACACTAGTGCTCTTTGTGTGTATTGAGTAGGACAGCTTGAGATCGTTCGATTTATACTGACTATATAGGAGAACTTTATCTCTGTTATTATGAATGTTCTTGCTCTTAATCTCTATACAATAATCTCAACACATAAGCCAATATGTATTTATTTGATTCATCAATGGGTGAGATTTACATGTAATTAAATCAACAAGTTCGGTGAGTTGAGAAATAGTGTTGTCTCTATGGTGTGTTGTTGATTGTAGAAGGAAACCGTGTCTGATAAAATAGGTTGATGAGTCCCCTTGAGGAGCTCATAAGGATTATCATGTAAACCCTGCAGGTGGATAACAGTAATCGTTGATATCTATTAGAGTGATCTTGTCATAATAGATAACGGTTATAGTATAGATATCAGTTAGTCATCCCATAGATATCAGATTTACAAATCAATGATATCTATGCACTGATATCTATTCACAGTTTTGTAGTAGTGAGACCAATTTTGGTCGAACAAGAGCTCCTGGGCGAACGTTGGTCGAACCACATTTCTTTAAGTCAAAGCACATTCTGTTCGACTTGACCTCTTCCGTTCGACCATGTACATTCTGATCGAACGGATCTCCTTGGTCGAACAAGCTTGTGCAGTTTCACCGTTTCGTACATAACTCCCACATCCAAGCTCCGATTTGAGTAATTCTTGCGCTCATGCGATTCTTTTTTCCTTAGATTTCTATCTATATGAAGAACTCATAGAAACTCCAATATTTAACTGTATAACAAGTCACAAAACTTGGCACAGTCGTTCTGTTCGGCATAGCTTGCGTGACGTCACCACTTTGATCATAACTTTCACGTTTAAAATTCGATTGAGGTGTTCTTTACGCTGAAATGACCTTCTCTTCTTTGGATTTATAACCATGTATCACACTTCCAATTCACAGATCCACACAAACACAGAAAAATTACACAAGTTGGACGTGTGTTTTTAAGCATCCTTGCACAAATTGCACATTTTCTCCAACTTTGCACTTTTGATCCTTTTTCTACCTAAAACACAATAAAACACCTCAAGTGCAATTTTTTCTCAAATATATCAAATATAAGACACTCGTGCTAATATATAATATCAATCCCATCAGAAAAGTGTTAATTTGGACACTAAAACACGCTTATTTTCACTCTCAACAAACCCCCAAACTTACCCGTTGCTCATCCCAAGGAAACAAAATAAAAATAAAAAGAAAGAGAGTAAGAAAATTAGTGAGAAAACAAGGACTATGACCAATACCCCATTCAAATTACAATTGTCCTCAACTTAGGTCATGCAACTCTCATTACATGTAATAATCAATTCATAGCATACAAGATAAGACAATCACCACCAATTGAAATGCTCCATTGACATGTTCTCATGGGAAGTATATATCACTCGCGCTCAAGTGTAAAAGATGTACACTTATGGGTTAAGGTGTTTACGCTCAGATTCAATTCAAATACATGCGTAACCATAAGCTTGCCTATTGTCTCAACTCTACTTTTAATTGTAGCTAGCAAATCATGCATCAAAAAGGTCTTTTATTTGGTTGTATTATGGGCTCTTTGGAAAAGGTAGGAAATATATGGCTAAGTGACTCAAAACTCGGATCGATCAAGCTGCAGTCTCTCTCAATCTTTCATTCTTCCCCATCACTTCAATCAAGCACAACATTCTCATCAAACTCTCCCATCTTTCTCCTTCAAGCACAACATATTTTTCTTTTTTAAAATTTTCTAACTCTTCAACTCCATCATTCTCCTTTTCTTCACTTTTTTTTTTCTTCTTTTCTTCGAGGTACCAGTTTCGGGCACTGCCTCTTGCATCCTCCATAGGGTAATAGATTTAAGCACTACCCTAGGGTGTTTGTTTCCATGATATACTAGATTTGAGCACTACTCTCTTCAATTAAGCTTTATTGGCTATCAACAGAATGGATTTAAAAAGTCTCAAATGGGCTGACAAGGGATTTAATGAATTCAGGTAAAGTATATGGGAAAAGATGGGCTATTCAAAGATGGCCTAATATCATTTCCATAATCCGCAAGACTAATCTTGAATATTCAAGAAGACTCAAGGCAAGTTCTAGAATACACGCACAAGAACGATACTCACCAGAAAAGAAATATCATGTGATTATTTAACAAGATCAACGAGGCTCAAAATCTCACATGGGTTTTTAACAAGTAACAGAACACTTTTCATGGTAAGTAATATCCTATAAATACACATAGAACTTCATACTACAATATAATTCAAGTACACTTCCTTCATCAATTTCAAGAGCATATGAATTTTAGACACAATTTAAAAATATAAGCTCATGTGTATCACAACCATAAACTCAATCCTTCCACTCCATGAATTTAAAGCACACATAAAGATTAGAAAAAGGAAATGAGGGTACCTGATTCATCTCTTTCAAAACATGCACGAGCTCCTCGAGTTATTCGACTCGGTCAGGTCAAAGCCTCAGTTTACCTGTTTCTATCATCAAAGCTCAACATCCCTCATCATCACAGGATTCATAAATAATAATATAGGAGAACTATAAGAAAGACATAATTGACTATCTAATCGACTCCACACGCTAGATTCCCTAACAAACAAACAACAAACGAAAGGAAAAATTATGTCCTTAGTTCTCATAAGATGAGGTAAGTACATTACATCCCCCCAAACTTAGTAAAAACGCAAGTCGAAACTAAGTTTGAAAAGAGATGTAATTGCCGAAGCATGAGCACCTCAAATGTAATAACTCCTCACTCACACAAAAGAAACAATAAAGCAATAAAACAGAAGGGAAAGCCCACAACAGGCACTCCTGTTTAACGTCGGAGAGTCACTAAGGATGTAACCTTTGGAACTACTTGATCGGAGAATGGTCTTCTCACATCCTCACCTTCAAATACTTTTTTTCCCTCTTCTTGTCTACACTCAACACCTCATCTTTCTTGGTCACAAGAATATGATCCTCAAAATTACCTTCCTCACATGGCTGTTTAGACTCCTCCTTGTCAATCTTCCACTCAAATTTATAATTATCTGTCCTATTAAAATCAAGATTAAATAAGTTAGAAATCACATATATTCTCTTGCATGATTGAGTCTCCATGGGCATCTTCATTGCTTGATCAAGAGAGAAAACCACATCTTCATTATCCATCTGCAGTCTAAGCTTCTCGGCTCTCAACCTCTTTGCTCTTTCCCACTTCTTCTCAACTACAAGCTCGGTATTCTACTCATGTGATGGTTCTGGAGTGTTCTGAATAACAGGTGTAGCATTCAGTATAGAAACGGGAGGTAAATGAAGTTGTTCGACCCCTGTTCGACCATAATGGTCTGGTCGAACAGATTGTGTTTGGTCAAACAGTGACTCTTTACGCGGGTTCAAATTCTCCAGTTGTTGTTCGATCAACGTTCGACCAACATATTCTGGCCGAACGGGAAGAGTCTGGTCAAACAGAGTCCCTGTAAACTTAGCGCGATCTATCTTCTCCGTAGATGCCTGTTCGATCGTTGTTCGACCAAAATGATCTGGTCGAACGGCCGGACATAAAACAGAGCATCGGGATTCTATTTTTCCGAAAGCTGTTCGACCTCAGTTCGACCATCAGCTCTGGTCAAGCGAGGTGGTGTTGGTCAAATAGTGATCCTTCTTTCTACGTTTCCACTCACCGAATTCATCTGACCTTCGTACTGCGTTCCAGACCTCAATGTGATGGCATTATCCTCCAATGTTTATGTCAATTGATTCACATTCGCGACCATCTGCTC
The DNA here is from genome assembly GCA_023678885.1 of Pogostemon cablin. Classification (NCBI taxonomy): domain Eukaryota; kingdom Viridiplantae; phylum Streptophyta; class Magnoliopsida; order Lamiales; family Lamiaceae; genus Pogostemon; species Pogostemon cablin. The sequence goes on from CM042954.1 coordinate 6,823,260, forward strand.
CATAATCAAAGTAAGGTCCTTCAGCTGCTTAGATAAATCTGCATGATCAACATTCATTCTTATTTCAATGCGGTCAATCATTGCTTCGACACTCATTACTTTTTGATGTTGCCTATTAGGTCTCCTTTGTGTCAACTTTGTAATCTGCCTTTGCTGAGATTCTAGTATCTTGTTGATATTAGCTAGACTAGAGACGATCTCATCGTCCCTATTCGGCTACAACCTGAGCCACCTTACCCACTACATAAGTTCTTCTAACTCTTTCCATAGGCCAGTCACATGAATTCATAGAGATGTCTTCAAACAACTTTTCCTCTTCAAGTGCTGTCTTAGATAACAGCGCTCCACCTAATGATGCATCAATAAGAATACGCGACTCACAATCCAATCCATAATAAAATATGCTTATGTACTGAGCTTTAGACATTCCATGCTGTGGGCACCTCCTGAGCATGTCTTTAAACCTGTCCCATGCCTTATGAAATTTTTAACCCTGATTCATAACAAATTGGGTGATCTTTTACTTCATTCTTAAGATCCTTGAGGGTGGCATATATCTCTCCAAGAACTTCTGCTGCAGTTGGTCTCATGTAGTGCAATCTGTGGCATCAAGAGTCTTATACCAAGCTTCTGCGTTATCAATTAATGAAAACTTGAATAGAGCAATCCGCCTAGCATTATCATTAGCTCCAGCTCCCTTTTGAGTGTTTGCATAACCAAGAAATCTTTTGAGGTGCTGATATGGATCTTCAAAGTAACTTCCAGAAAAGGGATTCTTCTCCACCATGTTAATAAGAGCGGGATGTATCTCAACATCATCATCTTCCCCCTTGCTCCTATCAACCCCATGTTACCAATTCCATAGTTCGTAAAAATTTCACGTATGTCAACATTATCTAGATTCTGCCTTGCTCCTGTCATGTTTAGCTCTGTGTGTTACTTCTTCCTTTCTTTCCTCTCCTTTTCCTAGTGCAAAAGTACCTCCGAAAAATCCAAGGTTAGATAGAAATAAATAATCACAAATAAAAGTCTTAATCTACTAGAAATAATAAAATCAATAATAACGGCGCCTAAAACTTGATGCGCATTTTCTTTGCACGCAAAATTAATCCCCAAGTATTAAGGATATTAATAGCAGCTTAAGCAAGCGACCAAGTTAAATATCGAACTCAAAGGACAGCGTATTATCAATTTAATTATTAACTAAATTAATTAAGACAAGGCTATAAGATTGAGGTATGGAATTATTAACTACTAAACAATTAATTAAAATAATAAATAAAATAAAAAGCACTAGAAGAATACGAAAGTGTCTCAAGAATGGAGAATAGGTAGCTCTAGAGTAATCCAGTTTTATTACTTAACTTCCCTATCAAGTGCAGGCCGGCTCTGCCTTGTGGACTATGGACGCATCACAAAACCATGCAAATCTACTCTATAGACACAAGTAAATATGCATGTATCATGTGTGAATAACCTTGGAGCAAGAGATATAATTTCACCCCCCTTTCTAGGTACTATCAGTATCAATTATTTCCCTGGCCAATTGGTACTCTAACTCGATATGATCTCCCTTTATAGGTACTATAAAATTACCTTCTTTATCATACTTAATAACCTGAATCCAATTCAATTAATAAGTATTCATATAAGATAGTTCTAATGAAGCTTCGAAGTCCCCTCACTTAGAATCATAATATGGAATCCTGCTCAGCAGTGTACGTACTCAATCAATAACCAAGATATGTATTCAGACTCTACATAATAGTTAATGATGCACAAAACAACTCTGAGTATGAATTAAAAATGCATAGTCTTATATAAAATAAATCCACAAGTAGTGTTGTACGGAGGACACACAAGAGAGTTCAATTAATTCATAAAATCCTTCAAAGACCTTAGACTACCAACACAGTTCTAGCCCATGATGTTGCGAAGAACAATTATGGGGGTTGGATAGATCTTACCTATATGTCCGAAAAATATAAGATAAATTAGAAAACGAAGGAAACCCTATGGGGGAGTCGTCGCGTCCTTTTCCATCTTGAATCCTCCTCTTGGTTCTCCTCTTGATTCAATAGATGAATCTTCACAGTGATGGATGGATGGAGAAAAGGATGTGGAAGATGGTTGGGGGATGATCCCCCCTTGTGAGGTGTAGTATAGTTGTGGCCTCTCTCCAATCTAATCTAATCTAATCTCCCATGAATAATAATGTGATCTACATCCCCTTTTATACTTGTGAGCTCTCCTATGGACCTTGGATGGGCTTTTTCTTGGAAAATACGAAAATGCACACACCGGAGGTGTAAATCCCATCAAAATCAGTCATTAGACCAGACAAATTTTGTTCGAACAAGACCTCCTGGTCAAACGGTGGTCGAACAACCTTTCTGTAAGTCAGAGCATATTCTATTCGACTTGACCTCTTCCATTCGACCACGCAGATTCTGATCAAACAGATCTCCTTGGTCGAACAAGCTTGTGCAGTCTCACCGTTTCGTACATATCTCCCACATCCAAGCTCCGATTTGAATAATTCTTGCGCTCATGCGATCTTCTTTCCTTAGCTTTCTATAAATATAAAGAACACACAAAAACTCCAATATTTGGATGTATAAAAAGTCATGAAACGTGGCACAGCCGTTCTGTTCGGCACAGCTTGCGCGATGTCACTACTTTGATCATAACTTTCTCGTTTGAAATTCGATTGAGGTGTTCTTTATGCCAAAATGACCCTCTCTTCTATGAATTTCCAAACATACATCACAAAACTTCCAATTCAAAGCTCCATATGAACACAGAAAAATTACACAAGTTGGACGTACATTTTTCAGCATCCTTGCACAAATTGCACCTTTTCTCCAACTTTGCACTTTTGATCATTTTCCACCTAAAACACAATAAAACACCTCAAATGCACCTTTTCTCAAATATATCAAATATAAGACACTTGTGCTAATATATAATATTAATTCCCATCAGAAAGGTGTTAAATTGGACACTAAAACACGCTTATTTACACTCTCAACAGCTACCCATAAAATTTATGTTGCACATAATATCTACCATGAACTTGTTCTTGAGAATATAATTGGTATTATGTATATGCTGAAATAATAGTTCCTAGTGTTGGCGTTCGATCGTTTGGTTAACATGAACCGTTAGAGTTTCACGCAATTCTATATCAGCTGAAGCAAGAGTATAGAATTGTATTACCTTTTACCAGGGTATGTTGAAGAAGAATAGCTGCAGAAAATAACCTCTTGATCTTCTGTTGTATTCCCAAGTCCAATCTTGACGTCGTATGGGTGACGATCTTCAAGACCCTCTCAATTTGATTCCTCCTTTCATTCTCACATGTTAGGCGTGATCAGATTAGGGTTCTAGAAAGTTGAGATGACTTATTTATGGGCTACAGCAGGGACCAGAAGGAGAAATTAGAGTTGGGCCTCCATTGAGCTTAAGTATCTAAGTTTAGCCCAAAATTTATACTTAAGTCCAATAATAATATAGTGCACTAAAATATTATTACTGCACTGCCGCTCTAATTCCATAATTACGTTATGGGCTCCTTCTTATTATGAGCACGTTAGTCTCCCAATGTTTAAGATATACAATGCCCATTAATTAATAAAGTTACTGACAACTCCATTAATTAATATCTCATCCGAGACTATTACCACTCAACCTTGTTATCATGCCGTAATAAATCCACCTGCAGGGTTTACATGATAATCCTTATGAGCTCCTCAAGGGGACATCATCAACCTATTTAATAGGACACAGATTCCTTCTACAATCAACAACACACTATAGAGACAGCATTATTTCCCAACTCACCGAGTTTATTGATTTAATTACATGTAAATTTCACCCATTGATGAATCAAAGAAAAACATACTGCTTTACGTGTTAAGGTTATTTTTTAGGGATTAAGAGCACGAACATTCAAAATAACTGAGATCAAGTTCTCCTATATAGTCAGTATAAGTCGAACGATCTCAAGCGGTCCTGCTCAATACACATAAAGTGCACTAATATGATTCTATAGTCAAGACAAACTAACACCAAATCACACTACAACAATCCTGATAGAGAGTCCCCGTTTATCTCGGTTGTGAGCATCTGTTTATATACTTTATAAGGAAATCGATAATATGATATTTCGTGTGTTGTCACACAACATATTATCTACAGTTAGGGGTAGGTATCAGATCGGGTTTCGGGTAATTCGGGTTTCGAGTCCGGGTACCTGAAATTTTGGGTTTTAAAATGCATTACCCGAACCCGAACCCAAACCGGTATTTTAAGTACCCAATATTTCGTGTACCCAAAAAAATTGGGTACCCGATCAAGTAACCCGAATTTTTATTACTATTTTTTAATTTTTATACTTTTTTCCTATAGTTTCATGTGATAAAATTAGTATTACATTTTGTCATTCTTATATATTGTTACTCTAAAAAAATTTAATATTTATTATCCTTAAAAAATTTATTAAAAAAATTAATTAATGATAAATATAAGAATAATAATATTGTGTCAAACTACTTATTAAAATGTGATATAATGAAATTTAAATATATTTTTAAGATGTATTATATTATAAATTTAGCAAATTGTTGTATAAAACTCTTTAAAAAATATTAATTTCTTTATTATTTCATATAATATATAAATAAATGGAGATTGAGATTCTTCACTACTTGTAGGAAATGAAGATTTGAGGGATTCTCTACTTCTCTTCAATGAATATGTAGCATGAATCGAGGATTGGGAAATGGAGATTGGGTAATGGAAACCTACTTAATATTAGTATATATTATATTATATGGAGTATAATAGAAATAAAAAAATAAAAAAATAAAAAATTGGGTCATCCGATCGGGTAGTTCGGGTAATTTTCAAAACCTGATACCCGATCCGATAATTAACAACCGGATTCAGGTAAACCGGTAACCCGAAATTACCCAAAAAATTAGATTTTTTGGATAATTTTTTATCGGACCGATTCGGGTATCCGAAACCTAAAAAAAATGCCCATCCCTATCTACATTATAAAGTAAGTGGACTTTTGCAATTATAATATGCAAAACATTTGATCATATGATTCTCATTTCAAATTCATTGTTAACCATTATTCATACAAGAAACTAGACTTTTAGTATACAATCCAACACCTAGTAATTGTTTTGAATGTGTATTTCATAATAAATTAGTCTTAACAAGTTATTAGATGTTGATGCTATCATGAATGCAAGAAACAAGAATTAATATTGGAATGGAAGTGCTAGAAATTAATCCAGATTGAAAACCACTCTTTTTATTCATGTATACCACATAAATTAAGGAACTAGCATCTCCAAATTACATTATCATATCATGATCTATTAATCATCTGCAGAAACAAAATAAATATACAATCTCCAACCATATTCTAAACACCATACACTACCTGTAAGAATCGAATAAAAAAGTTGTCTTGAAATATATACATACATATATACCTATAGTGTCTATTAATCTTTCCATCTCTTCACTACCATGGAATCCCCTTCTTACTAGCAATAAAGGAATGAGAGAAAATTAGTGAAAAGAGAACACTACAATTTTACCTATGGCAATAACTTTGTTTGCCTATCTACCCATCCCTCATGTTACAGAGTCTGGCAACAACTACGCCGCAAACCTCTTCCTATTCCATAAATTCATGTTTTCATACTCATTGGACACGTGAGCATTCATTTGTACATTTATCCCGCTGAAATCATTAGTTTCTGCTCTCAGTTGCATGTCTTAAATCGGTAGGAAAGCTTGGTGGTGAGCTCCTAACATGGAGATTTTTTCGCAACGCAAGAGGCCTAGTGTCAGAGAAAAATCGTTGCCTGAATGCGGGGCGTGGAATTGCTCCGCTCTGTATCTCCCCAGCTCTCCGATGGGGTACAACCTTAACCCACTGCACACAATTTCTATGCTGCACATAACACATTCAATCTATTTTCACTGCAAATAACAACACTGCACATACAAGGGACAACATAAACTATAATATATAAAGTGAAAATAATGTCATTTGTCTTAAGAAATATTCATTACTTTCAAGCATTGTTAACCACAAAAAATGATTACAAACCACACGGTGAATTCCATGCATCAATATGCAAACGTGATTATAAACTTATATACCACTTGAGCATAATATTTTCATACCAATAACCACAAATAGGATATCAAACATGATCTTTTTTATAACACAGCACATTATATGCTACAGTACCTTACATCACCCTAGTATGCACATAACTTAAAAAATATGCTAGAAATAACAATCTAAAACACTAATAATGACACCAAACACAACGAACAAGTAGGCTGCTGATGAGAGTGAAAATAAGCATATTTTAGTATCCAATTTAACATCTTTTTTATGGGAATTGTTGTCATATATTAGCACAAGTGTCTTATATTCAATTTATGTGAGAAAAAAGTGAGTTTGATGTGTTTTATTGTATTTTAGGTAGAAAAAGGATCAAAAGTGCAAAGTTAGAGAAAATGTACAACTTGTGCAAGAATGCTAAAAAACGCACGTCCAATTTGTGTAATTTTTCTTTATTTTTGTGGAGCTCAAAAATGGAATTATGATATATGGTTGGAAACCCACAGAAGAGTGAGTCGTTTTGGCATAAGAAACACCTCAATTGAAGTCAAAACGAGAAAGTTATGATCGAAATGGTGACATTGCGCAAACTATTTCTACTCAGCACCACTGTTTCAATTTACATGACTTGTTACATCTTCAAATGTTGGACTTTTGATGAGATCTTCTTATAGATAGAAAGCCAAGGAAAAGAAGATCATGTGAGCACAAGAATCACTAAAATCAGAGTTTGGACGAGGAAATTATGCTCAAAATCGTGAAGTCGTGCAGCTGCCAGGAGAATTTCCGAAAATTTCCAAAAATTTCCGAAAATTACCTATTTCTTAGAGCACAATTAATCTCCTTATTATATAATCCTTCATGATTCACCCATGTCTTTTATTTCCTTATTTAATTTCCTTCTCACACCTATATATATTTTACATCATTATTCATGTGAGAAGGCAAGACAATACAACACAATCTTCCTACCAATGACGGAGGGAGCTAAGGACTAGGGGGGCGCTGGCCCCCTCTAGCATTTTAAAAACGAGTAGTATATATACATTCAAATTGCTTCAATGTTGTGTACCTAGCGTAGTGGTAATTGGGAAAGGGCTTTTCACACTTCATAGAAGTGGAGGGTTCGATTCTCTCTTATTGTCGTAATATTTTGTATATTTTTTTGCATAGCCTTTTATTTTTTTATTTTTTTCTTTGTCATTGTTTGAATTAAATTTTATTTTATTCTTTTTATTTATAAGTTTCAATTATATTATAATTTTCTTTCTATATATATATATATATATATTTATATATATATATATATATATTAAAAATCTTTAGGCATTGTTTGTGTTATTATTATTATTATTATTATTATTATTATTTTCCATATAATTATTATACTTTATTCATTTATATAGTTGTGATTCTTGTGAATTAGACATCAAATAATTTAAGAAATAAGATAAAAAAAATATTTATGCACTAGTCCAACTGATCCTAAATCAAGTTAAGGTGTTAATACACCTCATGGATCAAGATTAAACCATGTATATTTCAACAAATATCAATTAAAAAAAGTACTATATTTTCAAAATTATTATTAATTTTAACGTATATATTTAATTTTTATTATTAAAAATCATTAAATTATGCCAAATTAATTAATAAAGTTGTTAAAAAGTAGTAAATTCTTCTAAAAAACACAAATAATTTTGCACGATGAATGAAGTATATAGTATACAATACTATTTTGGGCGGACGAATGAAGTATATATTTTACAGTATTATTTTGGCCCCCCTAAAGTTAATTTCTTGCTCCGTCACTGCATCCTACACCCCCACAACGGAGGATCACCCCCAACCATCATCCACATCCTTTCCACCATCCATCCATCACTTTGAAGATTCATCTATGGAATCAAGATGAGAACCAAGAGGAGGATTCAAGAAGGAGAAGGACGCGGCGACTCCTGCATTTAGGATTTTATTCGTTTCCTAATTTATCTTGTATTTTCAAGACATATGGGTAAGATCTATCCAACCCCCATGATTGTTCTTCATCATGGGCTAGAACCGTTTTGGTAGTCTAGGATTTTGAAAGTTTTATGAATAAATTGACTTTTCTTGTGTGTCCTTCGTACAACACTACTTGTGGATTGATTTTATATATGATTGTGCTTTCTTAATCTACATTCACGGTCGTTTTTTGCATCTTCAATTGGTATATAGAGTCTGAATATATATCTTGGTTGTAGATTGAGTGCGTTCACCGTTGAACAGGATTCCATGTTATGATTCTAAGTGATGGGACTCCGAAGCTTCATTAGAACTATCATATATGAATGTTTATTAATTGAATTGAATTGGGTTAGTAAGCAGGATAAAGAGGGTAATTTTATAGTACCTATAAAGGGAGATCACATTGGGTTAGGTTCCAGATGTGGGAAATAATTGATACTGATAGTACCTAGAAAGGGGGTGAAATTACGTTTCTTGCTCTGAGGTTATTCACACGTGTTACACAAATATTTGCTTGTGTCTATAGAGTAGATTTGCATGGTTTAGTGATGCGTCCATAGTCCACATGGCAGAGTCGGCCTGCACTTGAGAGGGAAGTTAAGTAGTAAAACAAGATTACCTTAGAGCTACCTATTCTCCTACTTGATCCACTTTCGTATTCTTCTAGCGCTATTTTATTTTATTCGTTATTTAATTTTATTATTTTAGTTGATAATTAATTTCACAACTCTTATTGCCTTTCATCTTAATTAATTTAGATAATAATTAAATTGATAATACGCCGTCCTTTGGGTTCTATATTTAATTTGGTCGCTTGCTTAAGCTGCAACTGATATCCTTAATACTTGGGGATTAATTTTGCGTGCAAAGAAAACGCGCATCAAGTTTTTTGGGCCGTTGCCGGGGACGACTGTTATTATTACTTTATTATTTCTAGTTTGATTAAGACTTCTATTTGTAATTATTTATTTCTTTCTAACCTTAAATTTTTCTGAGGTACTTGTGCACTAGGAAAAGGAGAGGAAGGAAAGAAGGAATAACACGTTGAGCTAAACATAGCCGGAACAAGGTAGAGTCAGACATTGATACCTGAAAGGAAAATTAATGAGAGTGAAACTGGATTATCCTAGAGCTACCTATTTTCCTACTTGATTCACTTTCGTATTTTCCTAGTTCCTAATTTATTTTATTTGTTATTTTAATTAATTGTTTAGTAGTTGATAATTAAAATCCCAATATTTATTGCCATTCATCTTAATTAATTAGTAAATAATTAAATTGATAATATGTCGTTCTTTGGGTTCGATATTTAACTTGGTCGCTTTCTTAAGCTGCAACTGATATCCTTAATACTTGGGGATAATTGTGTATTGAGAAAATGCTAATCAAGTTTTAAAAACGTTAGTCGAAACTAAGTTTGAAAAGAGACGTAATTCCCGAAATGTGAGCACCTCAAATATAATAAATCCTCACTCACACGAAAGAAATAAAGCAATACAATGGAAGGGACAAGCCCCCAACAGGCGCTCATGTTTAACATCGGAGAGTCACGACAGATGTAACCTTTTGAACTACTGGATCAGAGGGCGGTCTTCTCGCATCCTCACCTTCGAGTACTTTCTTTCCCTCTTTTTGTCTACACTCAGCACATTGCCTTTCTTGGTCACAAGTATATGATCCATGGAATTACCTTCCTCCCATGGCTGTCTAGATTTCTCCTTGTCAATCTTCCACTCAAATTCAGAATCATCTGTCCTACTAAAATCAAGATTAAATAAGTTATAAACCACATCTATGCTCTTGCATGATTGAGTCTCCATGGGCATTATCATTGCTTTATCAAGAGAGAAAACCACATCTTCATTATCCATCTGCAGTATAAACTTCTCGGCTCTCAACCTCTTTGCTCTTTCCCATTTCTTTTCCACTATAAGCTTAGTAATCTACTCTTAGGATGGCACTAGAGTAACATCAACATTAGGTAAATCATTCTACGCGAAAAATAGTGCTGGATGAGGTGGTTCGACCTCGATTCAACCTTTGGTACTAGTCGAACCAGGTGCATAGTGGTCGAACCAAGCATAAGAAAGTTCGGCATCCCTCGTACAGGCTGGTTCGACCATGGTTTGACAAAGGGGTTTTGTCGAACCATGACTGTCGTGGTCGAGCCTGTCTTCAGAAAATTCTGCATCTCGCAGATAGGCTGATTCAACCATGGTTTGACCAACAAGGTTGGTCGAACCAGGGCTGGGTTGGTCGAACCCGACTTTAGAAAAAACAGAGGGTCGCTAACAGGATGTTTCGACTATAGTTCGACCTTCAGGGTTGGTCTAACCACTGTTGTGTTGGTTGAACTGGCCTTTTGGATGCTCCGGAGGTTGCCCAGGTACTTGGTTCGACCTCTAGGATGTGGTTCGACCTGTTGGCTTGGTCGAACCTTAGTCGAATCGAGTTCCTGGATCTTCAAAATTAATTTTTGGGAATCATTAGTTCATCATACTGTGTTCCAGACCTCAAAGTGATTGCTTTACATTCTTTTGGGTTCGTTATACCTTGAGACGAGAACATTGCTTTCTCCAATGTTTGTGTCAATTGATTCACATTCCCGGCCATCTGCCCCATCATCAAAGTAAGGCTCTTCAACTGCTTAGATAAATCTACATGCTTAGAATTCATAGTAGCCTCGATGCGGTCAACCCTTGCATAATTCCTTGCACTGTATCGATTGAAGGTATCTTCAACACTTTTCACTTCTTTCTGCTGGATACTAGGCCCCCTTTGTGTCAACTCTGTAATCTGCTTCTATTGGGACTCTAGTAGCTTGTTGATATTAGCTAGACTAGAGACAATCTCATCATCCCTCTTCAGCTTTACTACTTAATGTTCAATCTGAGCCACTTTTCCCACTACATAAGTTCCTCTAACGCTCTCTGTAAGCCAGTCACGTGAATTCATAGAGATATTTTCAAACAACTTTTCTGTTTCAAGTGCTATCTTAGATAACAGCGCTCCTCCTGATGATGCATCAATCAGAATACATGACTCACACTCTAATCCATAGTAGAAAATACTTATGTACTGAGCCTTAGACATTCCATGCTGTGGGCACCACCTGAACATATCTTTGAACCTATCCCACACCTCATAGAATTTCTCACCCTGATTCATAACAAATTCCATGATGTCTTTCCTCATTCTTATAATCCTTGAGGGTGACATGTGTCTCTACAAGAACTTCTGCTGTAGTTGGTCCCATGTAGTGCAGTCTGTGGCATCAAGAGCCTCATACCATTCTTCCGCCTTATCAATCAAATAGAACTTGTGGATTGATTTTACATATGATTGTCCTTTTTTAATCCAAATTCACGATCGTTTTGTGCATCTTCAATTGGTATATAGAGTCTGAATATATATATCTTGGTTGTAGATTGAGTGCGTTCACCGCTGAATAGGATTCCATGTTATGATTCTAAGTGAGGGGACTCTGAAGCTTTATTAGAACTGTCATATATGAATGTTTATTAATTGAATTGAATTTGGTTAGTATGCAGGATAAAGAGGGTAATTTTATAATACCTATATAGGGAGATCATATCAGGTTAGGTTCCAGACGTGGGAAATAATTGATACTGATAGTACCTAGAAAGGGGGGGTGAAATTACGTCTCTTGCTCTGAGGTTATTCACACGTGTTACACGCATATTTACTTGTGTCTATAGAGTAGATTAGCATTGTTTAGTGATGCATCCATACTCCACATGGTTGAGTCGGCCTGCACTTGAGAGGGAAGTTAAGTAGTAAAACTAGATTACGCTAGAGCTACCTATTCTCCTACTTGATCCACTTTTATATTCTTCTAGTGCTATTTTATTTTATTTGTTATTTAATTTTAGTATTTTAGTTGATAATTAATTCCACAACTCTTATTGCCTTTCGTCTAAATTAAATTGATAATACGCCGTCCTTTGGGTTCGATATTTAACTTGGTCGCTTGCTTAAGCTGCAACTGATATCCTTAATACTTGGGGATTAATTTTGCGTGCAAAGAAAATGCGCATCAAGTTTTTGGCACCGTTGCCGGGGACGGCTGCTATTATTAGTTTATTATTTCTAGTTTGATTAAAACTTCTATTTGTGATTATTTATTTCTATCTAACTTTAAATTTTTCTGAGGTACTTGTGCACTAGGAAAAGGAGAGGAAGGAAAGAAGGAATAACACATTGAGCTAAACATGGCCGGAACAAGGTAGAGTCGGACATTGATACATGAAAGGGAAATTAATGAGTGAAACTGGATTATCCTAGAGCTACCTATTCTCCTACTTGGTTCACTTTCGTATTTTCCTAGTTCCTAAATTATTTTATTTGTTATTTTAATTAATTGTTTAGTAGTTGATAATTAAAATCCCAATGTTTATTGCCATTTATCTTAATTAATTAGTAAATAATTAAATTGATAATACGCCGTCCTTTGGGTTCGATATTTAACTTGGCCACTTGCTTAAGCTGCAACTGATATTCGTAATACTTGGGAATTAATTGTGTGTTGAGAAAACGCTCATCAAGTTTCAAACGTAAGTCGAAACTAAGTTTGAAAAGAGACGTAACTGTTGAAACGTGAGCACCTCAAATATAATAAATCCTCCCTCACACGAAAGAAATAAAGCAATACAATGGAAGGTACAAGCCCCCAACAAGCGCTCATGTTTAACGTCGGAAAGTCACGACAGATGTAACCTTTTGAACTACTGCATTGGAGGGCGGTCTTCTCGCATCCTAACCTTCAAGTACTTTCTTTCCCTCTTCTTGTCTACTCTCAGCACCTCGCCTTTCTTGGTCACAAGTATATGATCCATGGAATTACCTTCCTCCCATGGCTGTCTAGATTTTTCCTTGTCAATCTTCCACTGAAATTCAGAATCACCTGTCCTACTAAAATCAAGATTAAACAAGTTATAAACCACATCTATGCTCTTGCATGATTGAGTCTCTTTGGGCATTATCATTGCTTTATCAAGAGAGAAAACCACATTTTCATTATCCATCTGCAGTATAAGCTTCTCGGCTTTCAACCTCTTTGCTCTTTCCCATTTCTTTTCCACTATAAGCTTAGTATTCTACTCTTGGGATGACACTGAAGTAACATCAACATTAGGTAAAGCATTCTATACAAAAAATGGTGCTGGACGAGGTGGTTCGACCTCAGTTCGACCATGGGTAGTGGTCGAACCAGGTGTGTAGTGGTCGAACAGAGCATAAAAAAGTTTGGTATCCCTCGTACAGGCTGGTTCGACCATGATCGAACCATGAGTGTCGTGGTCAAATCGGTCTTAAAAAAATTCAGCGTCTCATAGATAGGCTGATTCGACCAATGTTCGACCAACAGGGTTGGTCGAACCAGGGCTGGGTTGGTCGAACCCGACTTTAGAAAAATAGACGGTCGCGGACAGGTTAGTTCGACCGTAGTTTGACCTTCAGGGTTGGTCGAACCACTATTGTGTTGGTCGAACTGGCCTTCTGGATGCTCTGGAGATTGCCCAGGTGCTTGGTTTGACCTCCAGGATATGGTTCGACCAGTTGGCTTGGTGAACCCTGGTCGAATTGAGCTCCTGGAGCTTCAAAATTCATTTCCAGGAATCATTGGTCCATCATACTGTGTTCCAGACCTACGTGATGGTTTTACACTCTTTTGGGTTCGTTATACATTGAGATGGGAACATTCCTTTCTCCAATGTTTGTGTCAATTGATTCACATTCTCGGCCATCTCCCCATCATCAAAGTAAGGTCCTTCAACTGCTTAGATAAATTTGCATGCTTAGCATTCATAGTAGCCTCGATGCGGTCAACCCTTGCATCATTCCTTGTCATGTATCGATTGAAGGTATCTTCAACACTCTTCACTTCTTTCTGCTGGATACCAGGTCCCTTTTGTGTCAACTCTGTAATCTACTTCTGCTGGGACTCTATTAGCTTGTTGATATTAGCTAGACTAGAGACAATCTCATCATCCCTATTCAGTTTTACTACTTAATGTTCAACCTGAGCCACTTTACCTATTACATAAGTTCCTCTAACGATCTCTGTAAGCCGGTCACGTGAATTCAAAGAGATTTTTTCATACAACTTTTCTGCTTCAAATGCTATCTTAGACAACAGCGCTCCTGCAGATGATGCTTCAATAAGAATACGCGACTCACAATACAATCCATAGTAGAAAATACTTATGTACTGAGCCTTAGACATTCTATGATGTGGACACCGCCTGAGCGTATCTTTGAACCTATCACACGCCTCATGGAATTTCTCACCCTGATTCATAACAAATTGCATGATGTCTTGCCTTATTCTTAAGATCCTTGAGGGTGACATGTATTTCTCCAAGAACTTCTGCTGCAGTTGGTCCCATGTAGTGCAGTCTGTGGCATCAAGAGTCTCATGCCATTCTTCCACCCTATCAATCAAAAGAGAACTTGAATAAGACGATTCGCCTAGCATTATCATTAGCTCCAGCACCCTTTTGAGTGTTTGCATAACCAAGAAATCTTTTGAGATGCTGATATGAATCATCAAAACAGCCTCCAGAAAAGGGATTCTTTTCCACCATGTTGATAAGAGCGGGATGTATTTCAACATCTTTCCCCTTGCTCCTATCAACCCCAAGCTGCAAACCCCATTGTACGTGAAAATTTTACGTATGACAATATTATTCAGATTCTGTCTTGCTCTGGCCATGTTTAGCACTGTGTTTCTATGATTCCTTGGTGCAACTGTGTTTATTCCTCGGCAACGGTGCCAAAAACTTGATGCGCTTTTTATTTGCACGCAAAATTAATCCCCAAATATTAAGGATATCTGTTGCAGCTTAAGTAAGCGGCCAAGTTAAATATCAAACCCAAAGAACGGCGTATTATCAATTTAATTATTATCTAAATTTGATTAAGACGAATTGTCAATAAAGTTGTGAATTTAATTATCAACTACTAAACAATTAATTAAAATAATAATTAAAATAAATTAGGCACTAGAAGAATACGAAAGTGAATCAAGTAGAAGAATAGATAGCTCTAGGATAATCCAGTTTTACTACTCTTCCCTCTCAAGTGCAGGCTGACTCTGCCTTATGGACTATGGACGCATCACTAAACCATGTAAATCTACTCTATAGACACAAGTAAATATGCGGTTAACACGTGTGAATAACCTTGGAGCAAAAGACATAATTTCACCCCCCCTTTTTAGGTACTATCAGTATCAATTATTTCCCTGGCCAATTGGTACTCTAACCTGATATGATCTGCTTTATAGGTACTATGAAATTACCCCCTTTATCCTACTCACTAACCCGAATATAATTCAATTAATAAGTGTTTATATAAGATAGTTCTAATGAAGCTTCGGAGTCCCCTCACATAGAATCATAAAATGGAATCCTGCTTTCGCGTCCTTCTCCGTCTTGAATCCTCCTCTTGGTTCTCCTCTTGATTCAGCAGACGAATCTTCAAAGTGATGGATGGATGGAGGAAAGGATGTGGATAATGGTTGGGGGGTGATCCCCCTTGTGGGGTGTAGGATGATTGTGTTGCAGTTTTTTCAATGATTAATGATGTGATCTACATCCTCTTTTATACTTGTATACTCTCTTTATGGACCTTGGATGTGCTTTTTCTTGGAAAACACGAAAATACACGCACAGGGGGTGTAAAACCCATCGAAATCAGAATTCTGTGTCTCCATTCGACCAAAATGGTTTTGGTCGAATGGGAAGGCCTTGGTCGAACTACTAGTCGAGATGCATGCGCAGTCTCACCGTTTCGCGTATAACTTCCACGTCCGACCTCTGATTTGAGTGATTCTTGCGCTCATGCGATCCTCGCTTACTTGTCTTTCTATCTATATAAAGAACTTATAGAAACTCCAACATTTGAAGGTGTAACAAGTCATGCAAAGTAGAATAGCCATTCTGTTCGGCACAGCTTGCGTGATGTCACCATTTTGATCATAACTTTCGCGTTTCAAATCCGATTGGGGTGTTCCTTATGCCAAAACAATCCTCTCTTATGTTGCTGTCCAAATATATATCACACTTCCAATTCAGAGCTCCAATTGCACCATTTCTCCAACTTTGCACTTTTGATCCTTTTTCCACCTAAAATACAATAAAAAACCTCAAACGCACCTTTTTCTCAAATATATTGAATATAAGACACTTGTGCTAATATATGACAATAATATCTATTAAAATGATATTAAATTGGACACTAAAATAGGATTATTTTCACTCTAATCAATATCCCAAACTTACCCGTTGCTCGTCCCAAGGAAACAAAATAAAAATAAAGAGAGGGAAAGAAAATTAGCGGGGAAACAAGAATTATGACAAAATTCCATTCAAAATACAATTGTCCTCAACTTAGGTCATGCATCTCTTATTACATGTAATAATCAATTCATAACATATAAGTTAAGACAACCACCACCAATTCAAATGCTCTATTGATGTGTTCTCACAGGAAGTATATATCACTCGCATTCAAGTGTAAAATATGTACTCTTATGGGTTATGGTGTTTACGCTCAGATTCAATTCAAGTGCATGCGTAACCATAAGCTTGCCTATTGTCTCAACTCTCCACCATTAAAAGTATGATTCGATAACAGGATCAAATGACTTTTCTTTTAGATGTAATGTTGGCTCTTTGGTTAAGGTAGAAAATATATATGGATAAGTGACTCAAAACTCGAATCAATCAAGTGCGTATTCCATCATGATCTTTCATTCTTCTTACTCACTTTAATTAAGCACAACATCCTCCTCAACTCTTTTACTTTTTTTTTCTTTCTTGCACAATATTTTTTCCTTCTCTTTCTTTTTTTTCTTTTTTCTTGAGGTACCAGTTTCGGGCACTACCTCACGCAAACTCCATAGGGTACTAGATTTAAGCACTACTCTAGGGTGTTTGATTCAATAGAGTGCTAGATTTAAGCACTACTTTATGATTTTCCTTAGATACAATTTCAAGCTCAATCACTATTTCAACACCAATTTCATTCCTTCCCAAGCTGTTATAAAACTCCATCAACACACTTTGAAAAGCCATTAATTCTTGTCATGATAGAATCAAGGCTAAAAAATTCAGAAGCTCAAAGTGGTTATTTCTCGTAGGCTGCCAAATAATGAGGTTTTTAGGCTCAACAGGACTAACTACGGATAAACATCATTTGGTAGGAAATAATTTGGCTAATAGACTTATAAATTCAAAAATAGCCTAAAATCATCTCCCATCATCTAACACACATGTAGTTTCAACTAAGACAAGAGGTAAGTTCTAGAATACACACACAAGAATGATACTCACCAGAAAAGAAATATCATGTGATTATGTACATGACTAAGGCTCAAATCTCACATGGGTCTTTAACAACTAACATATCACTTTTCATGGTAAGCAATATCCCATAAATACACATAGAACTTCATACCACAATATAACTGAAGTACACTTCCTTCATTAATTTCAAGAACATATGAAGTTAAGGCATGATTCTAAAAATATAAGCTCATATGTATGTTGAGAGTGAAAATTAGCGTGTTTGAGTGTCCAATTTAACACATTTTTTTATGAGAATTGTTGTTATATATTAGCACAAGTATATTATATTCAATATATGTGAGACAAAGGTGCAATTGAGGTGTTTTATTGTATTTTAGGTGGAAAAATGATCAAAAGTGCATGTTGGAGAAAAGGTGCAACTTGTGCAATGAATGCTGAAAAACGCACGTCCAACTTGTGCAATTTTTCTGTGTTTTTGTGGAAATTAAAACTGGTGGTGTGATACATGGTTAGAAATCTACTGAAAAGAGGATTGTTTTGGCGTAAAGAACACCTCAATCGAGTTCCAAACAAGGAAGTGATGAGCAAAATGGTGACGTTGCGCGAGCTGTGCCGAATAGAACGGATGTTCTACATTCCATGGCTTTTTACAGATTCAAATCTTATATTTTTTGTGATTTCTTTATATTTATAGAAATCCAATGAAGAGAGGATCACATGAGCGCAAGAATCACTTAAATTGGAGCTCGGATGTGGAAGTTATACGTGAAACGGTGAGACGGTGCAAGTGCAATTCGACCACGACAGTCGAGTTTGACCAGACCCTTGGTTGAACTAAAGCAATTTTGGTTGAATCGGAAGCCTGAAGTGCGAATTATCGCCTATTTCGATTCGACCAGGGTTCGACCAAGCCCTAGGTCGAACCCTAGGTCGAACTTCATGCCTAGGATGCGTCCGGATCCAAATTTTACACCCCAAGTGCGTGTTTCTGCGTGTTTTTCAAGAAAAAGCTCATCCAAGGTCCATAAGGAGTGCTTACAATTATAAAAGGGGAGTAGATCACACCAAGAAGATACAATACAATAGAGAGAAATGGATTGGAGACAACACAACACAACCATCCTACACCCCACAAGGGGGGTTCACCCCCCAACCATCATCCACATCCATTCCTCCATCCATCCATCACTTTGAAGATTCGTCTGTGGAATTAAGAGGAGAACCAAAAGGAGGATTCAAGACGGAGAAGGACGCGACGACTCCCACATCTAAGGTTTTATTCATTTTCTAATTTATCTTGTATTTTTCAGACATCAGGGTAAGATCTATCCAACACCCATGATTGTTCTTCGTAACATCATGAGCTAGAGCCTTTTTGGTAGAGCTAGGGTTGTTAAGGTTTTTACCAATTAATTGAACTTTCATGTGTAAACTCCGTACAACACTACTTGTGGATTTATTTTATATATGATTCTGCCTTTTTAATTCATACTCACGGTCTTTTTGTGCATATTAACTGTTATGTAGAGTCTGAATACATATCTTGGTTATTGATTGAGTGCGTTCACTGCTGAGCAGGATTTCATGTTTTGATTCTAAGTGAGGGGACTCCGAAGCTTCATTAGAACTTTCATATATGAATACTTATTAATTGAATTGAATTGAATTTGGGTTATTAAGTAGGATAAAGAGGATAACTTCATAGTACCTATAAAGGGAGATCATATCGGGTTAGGGTACCAATTGGCCAGGAAAATAATTGATAATGATAGTACCTAGAAGGGGGGTGGAATTATATCTCTTGCTTCGAGGTTATTCACACGTATTACACGCATGTTTACTTGTGTCTATAGAGTAGATATGCATGGTTTAGTGATGCGTCCATATTCCACAAGGTAGAGTCGGATATCAACACACGGAAGGGAAGTTAAGTAGTAAAACTGGATTATCCTAGAGCTACATATTCTCCTACTTGATCCACTTTCGTATTCTTCGAGTGGTATTTTATTTAATTTATTATTTTACTTAATTGTTTATTAGTTAATCATTCAATCCTCAAACGTTATTATCTTACGTCTTAATTAATTTAGTAAATAATTAAATTGATAATACGCCATCCTTTGGGTTCGATAATCACTTGGTCGCTTGCTTAAGCTGCAACTGATATCCTTAACACTTGGGGATTAATTTTGCGTGCAAAGAAAATGTGCATCAATGTATCATCAAAACCAAGATCTCAATCCATCCACTCCTACTAATTAACAACACACATAAAAATTAGAATAAGGAAACGAGGGCACTTGATTTTTTCCTTCAACGTATGCACGAGCTCCTCGAGTTGTTCAACTCGGTCAGTTCAAAGCTTCAGTGTAGAACTCATCTTGCCACTCTTTTACCTTTTTCTATCATCAAAACTCAACATACCTCATAATCACAGGATTCATAAATAATAATATAGGAGAACTATAAGAAAGACTCAATTGACTATCTAATTGACTCCACACACTAGACACACCAACACAACACACTAAACAATAGGTAAGTAGAAAAAAATCGACATACCAACACTAGTTAAAGTATCAATATGCTGCAAAAAATCAACCTCCTAATAAATAAACAATCAACGAAAGAAAAAAGTATACCCTTAGTGCTCATAAGACGAGGTAAGTATATCACACCCCCTAAACTTAGTAAAAATGTAAGTCGAAACTAAGTTTGAAAAGATATATAATTGCCGAAACATGAGCACCTCAAATATAATAACTCATAACTCACACAAAAGAAATAATAAAGCAATAAAATGGAAGGGATAAGCCCCCAATAGACGCTCAAGTTTAACGTCGAAGAGTCGCGACGGTTTACCGCATTTAGAACAACTGGATAGGAGGACGGTCTTCTCGCATACTCTCCTTCAAATACTTTCTTTCCCTCTTCTTATCTACACTGAATACCTGATTACCTTTCTTGGTCACAAGTATATGATCCTTGGAATTACCTTCCTCACATGGCTGTCTAGACTCCTCCTTGTCAATCTTCCACTAAAATTCAGAATCATCTGTCCTATTAAAATCAAGATTAAATAAGTTAAAAATCACATCTATGCTCTTGTATGATTGAGTCTCCATGGGCATCTTCAATGCTTGATTAAGAGAGAAAACCACATCTTCATTATCTATCTGCAGTCTAAGCTTCTCGGCTCTCAACCTCTTTGCTCTTTCCCACTTCTTCTCAACTATAAGCTCAATATTCTTCTCAAAACGGGAGGTGCGTGAAGCTGTTCGACTATAGTTCGACCAGAGAGTTTTAGTCGAACAACATGAGTGTGGTCGAACTGAAACACTGAAGTCGGGTTCAGTTTATCTAATGCATTTCGACCATAGTTCGACCAGAATAATTTAGTCAAATGAGATGAGTCTGATTAAACGAAGACATTGTAGACTAAACTCGATCCTTCTTCTCCACAGGTGCCTGTTCTACCATGGTTCGACCAGAGTGATCTAGTCGAACGGTAGTGCCTTGGTCAAATGGCAGAATTGAAAATAGAACATCGTAACACTATTTTCCCAAAAATTGTTCGACCTCAGTTCTATCAAGATTCTGCCTTGCTCCGACCTTGTTTAACACTTGCCATGCATAACCTAACAGGGGCCATTTCGGAGTCCAAAAGACAGCAGCTAAGGTACTTCAACCTGCTCTTTATTGGCATACTTTGTTTAAAGACTGTAAATCATATGTAGCCATATGCGATAGATGTCAAAGGATAAGAAACATAAGTAGAAGAGATGAGATGTCACTTCAGCCGAACATTGTTGTTGAGATCTTCGATGTATGGGGGATTGATTTTATGGGGCCGTTTCCCCCATTTAATGGATTTCTCTACATCCTTCTTGCTGTGGATTATGTTTCTAAGTGGGTGGAGGGCATTCCTACCCGCATGAATGATTCAAAGACCATGTTTTCTTTCTTGAATAAACATATCTTTTCCCGCTATGGAGTCCCTAGAGCACTTGTAAGTGATGGAGGTTCCCACTTCATCAATAAGATTCTTAAAAGAGTGTTCAAGGATTATGGTGTTATGCACCCTATCATCCTCAAGCTAATGGGCAAGCTGAGGTCTCCAACAGACAAGTGACGTAAATCTTGGAGAAAGTAGTCGGAACTAATGGGAAGGATTGGGCTATAAAGCTCGATGATGTTTTGTGGGGGTTCCTTATTGCGTACAAGACTGTGCTTGACATGTCCCCTTATCAAATTGTCAATGGGAAGCTGTGCCACTTACCCATATAGATTCAGCATAAAGATTTTTGGGCATTGAGAAGTTTGAACTTTTGTCTTAAGGATCAAAAGGAGTTGAGGTTGACTCAAATCAATCATCTACACGAGTTCAGAAATCAAGCGTACAAGAATTCGGTGATCTACAAGGAAAGAATGAAGAAATGGCATGATTCGAAGATCGCTTACAAGGAATTCAAGCAAAGTGATGAGATATTAATCTTTAACTCTCGTTTGAAGCTCTTTGCTGTAAAATAGAAATTGAAGTGTGATACGCATTTTCTTAGCACGCAAAATTAATCCCCAAATATTAAGGATATCAATTGCAGCTTAAGCAAGCGACCAAGTGAATATCGAACCCAAAGGAAGGCGTATTATCAATTGTAATATTAACCAAATTAATTAAGACGAATTGTGGCAATAAAGATTTAAGGTTTTAATTATCAACCACTAAACACTTAATTAAAATAACAAATAAAATAAATAACACTAGAAGAATACGAAAGTTGATCAAGTAGGATAATAGGTAGCTCTAGGATAATCCAGTTTCACTCATTAATCTCCCTTTCGTGTGTTGATGTCCGACTCTGCCTGTAGAATATGGACATATCACTAAACCATGCATATCTACTCTATAGACACAAGTAAATATGCGTGTAACACGTGTGAATAACCTCGGAGCAAGAGATATAATTCCACCCCCCCATTCTAAGTACTATCAGTATCAATTATTTCCTTGGCCAATTGGTACTCTAACCCGATATGTTCTCCCATTATAGGTACTATAAAATTATTCTCTTTATCTTACTTAATAACCCAAATTCAATTCAATTAATAAGAATTCATATATGATAGTTCTAATGAAGCTTCGGAGTTCCCCCACTCAGAATCATAACATGGAATCATGTCCAGTGGTGAACGCACCCAATCTACAACCAAGATATATATTCAGACTCTATATACCAATTGAAGATCACAAAACGACCGTGAATATGTATTAAGAAAGCACAATCATGTATAAAATAAATCCACAAGTAGTGTTGTACGGAGTTTACACAGAAAGTTCAATTAATTGGTAAAAATCTTCACAACCCTAGTTCTACCAAAAAGGCTCTAGCCCATGATGTTACGAAGAACAATCATAGGTGTTGGATAGATCTTACCCATATGTCTGGAAAATACAAGATAAATTAAGAAACGAATAAAATCCTAGATGTAGGAGTCATCTCTTCCTTCTCCATCTTGAATCCTCCTCTTGGTTCTCCTCTTGATTCCACAAACGAATCTTCAAAGTGATGGATGGATGGAGGAAAGGATGTGGATGATGGTTGGGGGGTGAACCCCCCTTGTGGGGTATAGGATGATTGTGTTGTGTTGTTCTCCAATCCATATCTCTATTGTATTTCTTGGTGTGATCTACATCCCCTTTTATACTTGTAAAGTGCTCCTAACGGACTTTGGATGGGCTTTTCTTGGAAAGCACAAAAATTCACGAACAGAGGGTAAAAATTCCGATTTTTTGCTGTCTAGGCTTCGAGTTCGACCACTACCAGTGGTCGAACCTAACAGAGGAGGTCGAACTCTGGTCGAACTGCAGTGCACAGTCTCACCATTTCGCATATAACTTCACATCCGGACTCCAATTTGAGTGATTCTTGTGCTCACGCGATTCTCTCTTCCTTGATTTTCTATCTATATAAAGAACTCACAAAAACTCTAAAAATTGAATCTGTAACAAGCCATGCAAAGTAACACAGTTATTCTGTTCGGCATAGCTCGCGTGACGTAACCATTTTGATCATAACTATGTCGTTTGCATTCCGATTGGGGTGTACTTTACGCCAAAACGACCCTCTATTCAGTGACTTTCCAACCATGTATCACAACACTAGTTTTGATCTCCAAACAAACACAAAAAATTGCACAAGTTGGACGTGCGTTTTCCAGCATTCATTGCACAAGTTGCACCTTTTCTCCAACTTTGCACTTTTGATCCTTTTTCCACCTAAAACACAATAAAACACCTTAAGTGCACCTTTTTCTAACATATATTGAATATAAGACACTTGTGCTAATATATGACAACAATATCAATCAAGAAGGTGTTCAATTGGACACTAAAACACGTTAATTTCCACTCTTATCAATCCCTAAACTTACCCGTTGCTCATCCCGAGGCAACAAAATAAAAATAAAGAGAGAGAGAGAGAGAGTAAGAAAATTAGTGAGGAAACAAGAATTATGACCAATACCCCATTCAAAATACAATTGTCCTCAACTTAGGTCGTATAACTTTCATTACATGCAATAATCAATTCATAGCATACAAGATAGACAATCACCACCAATTCAAATGCTCCATTAACAGGTTCTCACCGGAAGTATATGTCACTCGCACTCTAGTGTAAAGGATGTACACTTATGTGTTATGGTGTTTTCGCTCAAATTTAATTCAAGTGTATGCGTAACCATAAGCTTGTCAAACATCTCGAACTCTCCACCACTTAAAAGTATGATTCGACAATGGGATCAAAAATGACTTTTAATAGGATGTAATATTAGCTCTTTGGACTATAGTTTCTACTAAGTTTGGGGAGGTATGATGTACTTACCTCATCGTAGCACTGAGAGTATAATCTTTACTTTGTAATGTTTGTTTGGGGAGTTAATTTTTTACGGTGTATTAAAACTTTAACCGGTTTTGATGTGTTGATTTTTTACAATTTGCCTAATGTTTAATGGTGTTTTATTTATTGAGTCGTATGCGTAGTATAGTACATTAATTATAGAGTCTTAAAAGTGGTTCTCTAGCTTAGTTTTGCTCTGTTTTGGTACCTAATGATCGTTTTTTAGCTAGAAGTAAGCAGGGGAAAGAGACCGTTGACCACCACCTTCATTCTACACAACATCTGTAACCCACCCTACCATCATCCATGGAGCTCTGTTGAGAGATTCTTCTGCCGAATCAAGTGAGAACCAAGTGAAGATTCAAGACAAAGAGAGACGTGACGGTGCCCGCAGCTAGGGTTTACTTCGCATCTTAATTTGTCTTGTAATTTGATTTAAGACTATTGGTAAGATCTATCCAACGACCATGATTGTTCTTCGCTCAATCATGTGCTAGAACCACTTCGGTTGTTCTAGGGTTTATGAAAGTTTTATGAGTTAATTGAACTTCCGTCTGTATACTCCGTACAACACTACTTGTGGTTTATTTTATATAAGACTATGCGTTTTTAATTCATACTCAGAGTTATTTTGTGCATCATTAATTGTTATGTAGAGTTTGAATACATATCTTGATTATTGATTGAGTACGTTCACTGCTGAGCAGGATTACATGTTATAATTCTAAGTGAGGGGATTTCGAAGTCTCACTAGAACTATCTTATATAAATACTTGTTAATTGAATATGATTCGGGTTAATAAGTAGGACAATGAGAATAACTTCATAGTACCTATAAAGGGAGATCATATTGGGTTAGAGTACTAAGTGCACGGGAAATAATTGATACTGATAGTACCTAGAAAGGGGGTGAATTATAACTCTTGCTCCAAGGATATTCACACGTGTCACACACTTATTTACTTGTGTCTATAGAGTAGATTTGCATGACTTAGTGATGCGTTCATATTCTATAAGGCAGAGTCGGACATTGATACATGGAAGGGAAATTAATAAGTAAAACAGGATGGCCAGAAGGACTACCTATCTTCTAACTTATTCACTTTTGTTCAATCTCTACTGTTTATTTATTTCAATTACTCTTTTAATTATTTATTTATTAGTTACTTAATCACACAAATATTTTGCCATAATAGTCTTATTAAGTTAGAATATAAGTAAATAGATAATAATATGTCCTTTGGGTTCGATAATCACTTGGTCACTTATCTAAGCTACAATAGCATCCTTCACACTTGGGGATTAATATTGTGTGTTGAGAAAATGCTCATCAAGTTCTTGGCGGACTTACATCATTAACCCATTTTCATTAAACAAAAAATGATGCAAAATACTCGAGAAGACTCCTTGAGGAATAAGGCTTTCAAAGGTTATATATATTTCTTTATCATCGATCAATAATGAATGGAGATTCGTTGGTACTTGTATGCATGTTGCTACACCATGCAGCTCATTACCATCGATCAATTAGGGCTCAAAACTAGAATCGGATCAAGTGGAGCACACCAATTAGGGCTCGATATTAGAATCGCAACGAATGTAGCACACCAACAAAATTAGGCTGGGCTCGAATAGAAACACTCACCCCTTGATGATTGTCGACGACGAAGAGAACTGGCTAAAGAAAATAATGATGCAAATGCACTTCTGAAATCAGCGAGTAGTTCATGGTGGCGTGGTGGCGAATTCAGGCGGTGGCGGCGGTGAACATACACATGTGCACAATAATCGTCGATCCGCCAGAGGAGGAATACACAATTTTAGGGCTGCACTCGATTGAGGAATACAATTGTCCAGGATATGGGCTGCACATAGCCACACTGCACATACAATATACTAGTTACGCTGCATATTAAACATATAACCAATGCTCAACATAAACAATGCACATATGATATTACAGCTTCGCTGCACAAAGTAGTTACGCTGCACACACAATAAACGTTGTAGAATACATATTGGTTCGCTGCACTTGAAACAAAAGATTTTATCATGTCCAAGCTTAGGAAAAATGAAAGAGCTGGATAAACTGAAAATTCAAAGACAAGCAGTATAAGCCAAATATATCATCTTTGAGTGTTTTCAATTCTTTCTCATATAAAAACTAAATGATTAATGTAAGCCAAGACAAGAAAATATAAAACTATAAATAAAATCGACATTCACTAATTTATAGGAACTACCACAGTGGCTCTTAGTCTGAACCCAAAACACATGACATTTTATAAGTACTTTGACTCACAAAGCACTCCAATTGAATGAATCAATGGCAGGTTTACATCAGTACATGAACCACAATTTAAAACCATAGAGTAGCTAAATAGAAAGATATTATTAGAATTAAACAAACAATCTCTAGTTGTCTTCATATGAGCAAAAAATTCCCAAAACAAATGAGTATCTAACTAATTTTATTTGCAGAAATAACAAAGAGATTATAAATGTGAAAAAAGATTAGAACTTCATTTTGAGATGAAAAGGCGAGAAGATTATTCTCCGCAAGTGGCTGATGATAATATGCAGTAATTTTCATGTTAAAAATTATTACAAATTACAAATTGTTCAACTTATATTGTCAAACCAAAGATGCCCCACTCGTCTCGATCTATGCTGCACATCAAGGGCTAAATATCCATGTTCGCACACTAACAAAATTAAGGCTCGAATTGAACCATGCATACCAACACATGAACAAGTAATCGAATTAGGGCTCGAATTGCACATGAACGAAATTAGGGCTCATACAGAAACACTAACCGCTTGGTATTTATACTAATTTATGCTAGCTGACGCGACGAGAATCTGCTCCAGAAATTGGCGACGCGAATCCACATAGAAATCGACGATGACAATCTGCTCCAAATGTCGATCAGTTATGATAAGGAATACACGGCTTCACCCGTTTCTTCATACTATTGCACTTGTTTCGATTCTCGTTGACCAAGATTGTATGAAAAGTGAAAACAAAATTCTCAAAATTTTGGGAATTAGAAGATAGGCAAAGCAGTTTTTGAGATTTCGCTGCACTCGATTGGTGGGGGATAATCTTGGAATTACATATTAGAAAAATGTATCTAGTAATAATTTTTTTGGATGTGTGTATGCAGTAGTAATTTAGGAATACAGAATGTAAGTAGAAGTAACTATTCTAATTATAATCAAATAAAATTGTGCAAATAGTTACAGATTATAATAGAATGATTGGTGGGATGGAATGAGTTGAGAATAGAATCAGTATTTCTAATTTGATTCTCATTCTCACATTTAGTATGTTTTTACAAATGAATATACTGATTCTATAAGAAATGTGAATTCTCTAAAATTGGAAATCACGATTCCTCTTTTTACCTATTTCAAGCTTCATGCCATGATTTATTTCATCATACCATTCATCGTATTTAAAGGTTTTAACCTTGTTTGGGTTGACTGATTAGACATAACTTGTAGTCAGGTTGACCAATTCAAGAATTTATCGAACCACATGGAGGTAGGCACTAGTGCTTAAGCGATCTCACGTTTCTTGTGATTTTATAGAGACGAATCATCAAAGTTTTATTTATCAAACAAGTAATTAAAATCAATCAATGCAAGTGAGCAAGTGATTAGCCATTTTGTAGTAGGGATGACCAACTAAAATAATTTATCGAACCACAGGGAGGTTGGAGCTAGAGTTTAAGCGATATCACACTTATCAAAAAATTTTATAGAGACTAATCATCGAGTGGGATTGTTGAACAAGTATTAAAATGACACAAATCAAGTAAACAAAGTATAATCAAACAATTAAAATGAAGTAATGTAAAGTTGTTTTCCAAATTAAGCAAAAGTGGGATTAACAACAATTAAGTAGTGGAAATCTTAGGATACATGCATTAAACTCATATGAATCAAGGGTAATGATTAAGGGCCAACTCTAAATTCACCTAAGCTCCTTCTCAAGATGAATAGGATATTAATCTCAATTAGCACAAAGGTTGGTTCTCATTCAATCAATTCCAACTAGGTACTAAGCTTGAAATAAGAATCCCTTCACACAATTAATCAATCTCTCGATAAAACCAACCGTATGTCCTATCAAAGGGTCATAAACTCTAAAAGATTTCTCAATCTCTTTACAATTTATAATGCACATGTAGTGTTTGATGAAATGATTCACTCAAATGTCCTAATCACATAATTGATTTCTCAATCTAATCATATATTTAGAGCATCTAAACACACAAATCATCAAAAACCACAATATCTAAAGCATCAATGATAGGAAATCAATTAACCCAATCAATATATGAATTTAAATATATAGATCCCAAAATTTAACCACAATCTTTCATGTTGCTAATCCCACAAGGGAGATTATCTTACAATCTTCATAAGATCCTTAACATAGACATTAAAAACCTTACAAATCATGGTAAACAAGAGGATTAATATAAAATTGGGATGAAAACTCCCTTGGATTGGCTCCAATTGAATCTCCTTCCTTCCTTTGGTGATCACCCACTCTTCCTTGCTTCTTCACTTGATTTGGATGGTAGAATTAGGGAGAGATGATGTAGAATCAAAGTATGGATGAAGGGATGAAGAATATGGTGTAAAATCAAAGGATTGGTGTGTGAGGTGTGTGAGCAGCTGAAATTTCGTGTCACTTTTCAAAGGTTGAATGGATGGATATTTATACTCATTGGGGGCTTTCTAGAAGAAATCTGATTTTTTTACTGATCAGGCACCTACACGACTCATGTGCTGCAACACAGCTCGAGTCGTGTCAGGGTTTCTGGTCAACGCTAACTTACGACGGCACACGAGTCGTGTGACGCAACATGGCCAAGGGATGTCGTGTTGAGCATTCTGATATCGTCACACGGCCATCTCTTACAGGCCCGTTTGCAGTACACGGCTCGTGTAGCACGACACGGCTTGTGTACTTGAAACTGCTAGCCGTGTTCTTGCTGCCCTATTTTCTTTTTCCATCTTTCGTCTCCCTTCTCCATTTTTGCTCCGATTTCACCTGTTTTATATGTGATTAAGTTCATTCACACTCAATTCCATAAAAACACATAACTCCACCAAATAGTACATAAATACGGATAAAATACTACAAAAATGGACATAAAAAGACACTAAAACCTAGTGAAAATATCACTCATCAGCAAGCAATGATCAAGTAGACGAAATTAAAATGAATGTGATTAGTTTTCCAAGTTAAATAAAAGTGAAATTAACAATAATTAAGAAGTGGTAACTCAAAGAATTATGTATCAAATTCATGTGAATCATGGATAAATGATTAAGGGTCGGCACTAACCTCTTCTAAACTCTCTCTCAAAATGAATAGAATGCGAATCCAAAAAAGAATCCCAAAATAGCTCAATGGATTGGTTCTCACTCAAACAATTCCATCTAAGTACTAAGTTTAAATGAGAATCCCCTCACACAATCAATCAACCTCTCGATCAAACCAATCGGATGTCCTATCAAAGGGTTCTAAATCCTAAAGGATACATCTATCTCTTTAAGACTTATAATGCACATGAGGTGTATGATGAGTTGATTCAATGTACTATCCTAAACATATAATTGATTTCTCAAATCTAACGACATGCCTATGACAATAAATCACACAATTCAACCGTACAAATCAAGCAATTAACAATCAATGATAGAAAATCATAAATCCAATCAACACATAAATTAAAATACATAGATCCCCAAAATTAACCAACAACTCTCATGTTGCTAATCTCACAAGGGAGATTAGCCTACCATAATCATATGATAATTAACATAGACATTAAAAACCTTACAAGTCATGATAAACAATTAGGTTTACTATAAAATTGGAGGAAAACTCCCTTGGATTGGCTCCAATGGTTATCTCCTTCCTTTCCTTGCAATTTTCCTTTCTTACTTGCTTCTTCTTTTCACTTGGATGAAGGTTTTATGGTGAGATGATGATGGAGTGAATAGATGGATGAAAGTGATGAAGGATGTGGTGTAAAATGAAAGAATTGGTGTGTGAGGTATGTGGGCAGCTGAATTTCGGACCCAATATGATCAAAATGTTAAATGAATTGGTATTTATACCCATGGAGACCTTCAAGAAGATGTAGGTTCTGTTCTGGCACCGACACGACTCGTGTGCTGCAACACGAGTAGAGTCGTGTCAGGGTTTCTCGGTCAAACATTACTCAAGACGGCACACGAGTCGTGTGCTGCAACACGGCCAAATGGTGGCCGTATTGGATGAATTGATGACTCCGCACGACCAAATGTTATAGGCCCGTGTTTGGTACATGGGTCGTGTGCTGCAACATGACTCATGTCCTTACACGGCCGGTCGTGTTGATGCTGCCCTTTTTCTTCTTCCTTGTTTCATCTCCCGTCTCTATTTTTGCTCCGTTTTCACCTGTTTTACATATGATTTAGTTCATTCACACACAATTCCATAAAAACACATAACACCCCCAAGTAACATACAAATACGGATAAAATAATACGAAAACGAACCTAAAAAGACACAAAAATCTAGGTGAAAATATCACTCATCACACTCCCAAACTTAAAGTGTTGTTCGTCCCCGAACAACAAAAATGATAAACCAAGAGGAGTTATTTTCACCTTGGAAAAGACTAACGAACTTAAGAAATAACACATCGATAGCAACAAGAACTACAACTCATACTAAGTTATCCTACAACATTAGATTCATGACATAATAAATTAACAAGTTAAGAGAATAATGTGTAATATAGTTCCTTTTAGTCCAAGCCTCACATAGATTATTAATTTCCCTCAACACTCTTTTAAATAGGGTAAATCAACACTCATCAATTGATTGGCTCGACTCGCTGTAAGCTTACTCGTGGACTACATTCGCAAACCACCAAAGTTTCAATCAATGATCAAAAAGGTCTTTCATTAAGGATGTAATGATAGGCTCTTTGGTAGGGTATGGAATATTTAGAAAAAAGTGACTAACACGTGTAAGTAATCGAAGAGGTAGCTACCTTCTTCCATTCCTCCACTTTCTTTCTTCCCTTTTATCTTTTGTAACTTTCAAGAACTAATCATCACTTCACTTTTCCTTTCTTCTATTTATTGATTGTATGCTCCCTTCTTTTGATTTTTAATTTCTTGAGCGTCTTTGTTGATTCGGCCTTCTTCTTATTTTAAAGGTTGCATATGCATCTTTTGTTCATACTATTTTCATCCTTTTTCTCACTTGTTACCATTTCCCTTTCTTCTTTTTATTTTTCCTTCCTAGCTACCATCTCCTCAATCACTCACACAAAAGGGTGTATTTATAAGGCTCATTGGGTAATCAAGGCTTGTAATATGCTAAATTCACAAGAAATAGGCTTATAGGCTCAAAGTGGATGACTAGGGATGATCAAGGTATGAAAATTTTGACAATGACTTTTCATGACAAGGATGGCCTTAAATCATATCATCAATCTCTACTAATCGGTTTCGTTCCCATAGTCCTTGAGCAAGTTCGAGCTTATCAATGCTCAATTGATCCACTCATGAAGAAAATCATGTATGCACGGTTGAGGCTTAAATGCTCACAGGCTTATGCATTGGACCTAAAGGAACTTATTACACCACATTCATCTCAAAATTGAACAAGTTAAATAGAATATGTCACAATTCGAAAGTGTAGATATTCTTAATCATAACTTGTCATCACTTATCACAACAATGTGTCATCACTCACATTCAAAACGACTCACAACCTTCCAAAAATAAACCACCAAAGCAACTCCTAAAAAAGAATAAGAAAACACTCACAACATAAAATAAAAGGCACAAGAAACAAGAAATAAAACAAAAACACATAACATGCAAGATCAAAAAAAATCACCACATAAAGAAATGAAACACAAAATCCACCCATCCATGATCAAAGTAAGTCACATCTCATCTCATCCTTAAGAAATCCTAAATTACGAAATTAAAACATTCCAAAACAAAACAAATGAAGTATCAAATCCATCACAATCCAAATTAGCTAGAAATGAGCTAAAGAAGTGTTGAGCACTAAAACTACTCCCTTCAATTCTCCGGGGGAGGAGGTGGTGTCCTTTGGTAAGCTACCCAAGGGTTGTAGGCTCGAGGTGAACCCGGGAACTAGAAGTTAAACATCATAGTGAGCATCTCCTCCATGTTGTTTGAGTGGGCACGAGCTTGCTCATCATTATAGTCCCTCCTACGCTGCCCGTCATGGATCTCCCTCATCATCACACCCTATCTCTATTGCTCCTCTCGGAACTCTCTCATCTGATCTCCGTGTGACTGTTGAGTCTGCCTAATCTCCCTGACTTCATCTTCTAAAAAATTCCACCTCGCATTCCCCACTTCCGGTCCCATAAACTGTTGTTGTTACTGAAACTCCTCCTCTTGTACTTCATCTTCTTCTTGCTCAAATACTGGAGGCTCTGGTGCTTGCTCTTCGAATTCCACATGATGAGGTTGCTCTTCTTCATCTCCTACCTCCATGTCCACTGGCTCAGCTCTCAAATTTCTTAGCTCCGGATTCTCTTCTACTCTCATCTATTGGAGCACTGCCTCCACTCCTTCTCTATTCTGTCTGTAGAAGGCTCTCACAACTGCGGAGTGGTTGGGACTCGCCATTGCTAGATTTTACTGCCTTCCTTGTCCACGCACCGTGGTGAGCTCAGGAGCAGGTAGACGAAATGGATCTCCCTTATCTTGCCTCAAGCAATACATGTTTCCTATAAACGATAGGAACTCCATCCTTATGAGCTTTGTGTAAGTGAGTCCCTCACTAACCATCATGTGTGGCATACCTCTAAGGTCGATGCCTAACCCTTGAGCAATCATGGTCACCATTCCTCCCATCATAATCCTTCGAGTATTTTCTCTTTTTGTCATCCTCTCAACATGCTAAATGAAATGAGCTGCAATGTTCACTCTAAACTCCTGATATAAACTGTACATGATGTACAACTGTTTCTCACCAATAGCTCCACTCTCAAATCTCCCCAGAATGGTATTTGATACAATCTTTTCAAGATACCTCATGACTGGGTTTCTTATAGTTGTCCCCTTTGAAGATCTTGAAATGTACTCACCAGGTTCTGTCCCATTGTCAACCAACTTTCTCCTCCAGTTTTGTTGATTGAAACCCCCTCCTGGTAGAAAGTTCTGATGACCTCTCATAATCGGACACCTAAAGAACATATTTATCTCATTCACATGAATCTTCTCCCACAATTCATTATTCAGCTGAAATGTGATCGAGATAGGAAACTTGTTCCTATCCTTCTCAACCTCTAAGGTGCTTATAAACTCAGCTGTAAGATGGAGGTAAGTGGAAGGTCTCTTGTCGAAGAACTCTTTTCCACCCAACGGAACAAGGTCCTCAGATCACCCTCTATCCCAAGACCAACCATAGTGGCTTGATCCTGGAATCGAGTTGGCCTAATCTTGGGGATTATGTATTCCCATCTTAATGCATACTTCTCCCATTCTGTGAACTCAACTCCGAAATTCACAGGGTGTATTTCCTTCATCATCCATTGTGCATCAATGTTGGATAGTTCCATATATGTCTCAATAATAATGAAGTCTTCATTACGTTTCCTCACTCTTCTTTCAGCCATCTGCAATATTCAACATATATTATATTACATTCAACTTCAATTCGAGGCAAAATATCTCATATTGCTTAGAATCATCACTAGTTATTAAACTAAGTGTTAATTTTAGCATGCATTTAAACACAACCAATAACATTCCTCAAGGATTTTCAATTTTTAATCCAAGCAACTTCACAATAATTTATTCAACTTTTGCTATCAATCTAGCAAATTTAACATCTCAATCCTTCCATTCTTTCATGAATTTCATCATACTCTCTTCACATGTGCACAACTTATCCAACAATGTATTAACAATACTCATTATTCATATAAATCCTTCAATTTAACTCTAAAATTCACTTAGGTATTTCATCGAACACTTTACATTCAACATATTTCAAAATGATTTCAACAAGAATTTACAATTCCCTCATGCCCAAATCCTCAACACCTAAGCTATTTCATGATAATAAAATCATCATAGAAGAATTATTAATCAATTTGTAACATCACATGCACCTAATTCAATCACCATCAAAAATTCCCAAATTCAATTTCCTCATGAACCCTAATTCTTGCACAATTTCAATCAATCCAACAATTAAACTTGCAAATTCATGTTTCACAATCCTAAATATGCTTCAAACATACCATCATTCAAAACCCAAGCATGAATTTTGAATTTTACTCCTTCAAATGAAAACTAGGGCACAAGAGATCATACCTTGAATGTTCTTGAATCAAATGGAAAGAAATTGATGTTTAAGCCTTGAGATTCACACTTATATCGCACAATCTTACCACTCTTTTGATGTTGGTTGATAATTTGTGGAGTTTGGAAGTGAAATCGCATGACGGGAAAGGGTTATGCACAATAGAAGTGACTGGTCGTGTTCCAGCAGTCGGCTTTTAAAATTTGATTCCAGACATGACACGAGTCGTGTCACGTAACACAGCCAAAAGATGGCCGTGTTGTATGAATTAATGTCTCCGCACGGCTGTCTCTTATAGGGCTGTGTTGGTGACACGGCTCGAGTCTCGGCAGCGGACACAACTCGTGCGATGCTACATGGCCAAAGGGTGGCCGTGTTGGACGAATTGATGTCGCCACACTACCACATGTTAAGGGCCATATTGGCGACACGTGTCGTGTACCTGCAGTTCTGATTTCTCCAAGTTTCAACTTCAAGTCTTGTCTTTCCCTGTTTTAATGCTTCCAATACACCCTATTCATGCTCACAACTCATAAACATCATTAGCTCAACATTAGTTATCAAAACACGGATTATCATCTACTTCAACACTACCAACCGGAACAAAATCACACCGAACTCATGAGAAAATTTTCAAATTTGACTAAAAAACACAAGAAATACATGCCAACATAGATTATAACATATCATACCACGCCATATCCCCCCAAACTTAAATTGAAACAAGAGTTTCGAGGTAAGTTTGCAAAAAGTGGTACGATATACCATTAAACTTCAATGAAGCACTCCTTGTATCTTCAATACATCTTTTCCTCATAAGCACAATCCACCTACAAGACCATAATGCAAAACAAGAAAAATAAATATTTACAAACCTAAACTACTAAAAGGATATGAGCTTTCAAGAAGTGAAAGTGTCAACATATACCAACTCCCTTTGAGAGGGAGAATGGTAATATTTCACCCTATGACCATTAACCACAAAAGCATTTCCATCCGATCCTTCAAGTTTTATTGAGCCATCATCTCTCACCTCGATCACCAAGTATGGACCGGTCCATTTCGAACGAAGTTTTCCAAGGAATAATTTAAGTCTTGAATCAAACAATAGAACCTTATTCCCCAGAGTAAACTCCATCATTTTGATCCTTTCATCGTGCCATCCTTTGAGCTTTTCCTTCAAAATCCTTGAGCTTGAATAAGCTTCTTCTCTAAATTCTTCTAATTCAACCAATTGGAGACACCTTTTCTTTCCGAATTCTTTCTTGTCAAAGTTCAACTTTCGAAGGGCCCATAGTGCTTTAAGCTCTAATTCCAAGGGTAAATGGCATGCCTTCCCATAAACAAGCATGTATGGGGAAAATCCAAGAGCGGTCTTGTAAGTCGTTCGATAAGCCCATAAAGCATCGTCTAGCTTAGAAGACCAATCTTACCATTGACTGTCTTCTCAAGAACAAGCTTCACTTGCCTATTTGACACCTCCGCCAA
Source organism: Pogostemon cablin (assembly GCA_023678885.1). Lineage (NCBI taxonomy): Eukaryota > Viridiplantae > Streptophyta > Magnoliopsida > Lamiales > Lamiaceae > Pogostemon > Pogostemon cablin. The sequence goes on from CM042954.1 coordinate 6,859,524, forward strand.
GCCATTTGTTTGAGGATGGTAAGGTGTAGAAACCTTATGCTTCACTCCATAGCCCTTCAAGAGCTTCTCAATAAGCTTGTTGATGAAGTGAGATCCCCCATATCTAATTATGGCCTTTGGCACCCCAAATCTAGCAAAGATGTTCTTCTTTAAGAAAGCCTTGACCACTAGAGCATCATTTGTCCTTGTCGGGATTGCTTCCACCCATTTAGATACATACTCTACCGCAAGCAATATGTAAAGGTAACCATTGGAAGGCGGAAATGGGCCCATGAAGTCCATCCCCCATACATCAAACACTTCAACTTCAAAATATTCCTCATAGGCATCTCATCATGTTGCCCTATACTTCCAATCCTTTGGCACCGATCACATTCCTTGATATACTCCTTGCAATCTTTGAACAAAGTTGACCAACACAACCCCGATTGTAGGATCTTAGCTCCCATCTTTTGAAATCCAAAGTGTCCTCCACAAGGTGAACTATGACACATCTCCATGACACTTAACTTCTCCTCTTCCGGGATACACCTCCTTATGATCCCATCCGGACAATTCTTAAACAAAAGGGGATCTTCCCATAAGTACTTCTTGACATCATGATAGAACTTCTTCCTTTGAGATTCGGTGAGATGATCCGGCTTGAGGCCACAAGCTAAATAATTAACGAAATCCGCATACCACGGCCTTTCGATCTCACACAAAGTGTTCATCCTTTGAAAATCAACTAGAAGAATCTCTTCATCCGGAAATACATCATTAATGAACTCCATGGTTCCCTCTTCATCAACATTTTCCAAGCGTGACAAGTGGTCGGCTATGACATTTTCGACTCTCTTCTTGTCACATATCTCCACATCGAATTCCTGCAATAAAAGAACCCAACGAATTAGTCTTGGTTTAGCATCTTTCATACTCATTAAATACCTAATGGTGGCATGATCCGTATAAACAATCGTTTTTGTGCCAACTAGGTATGGACAAAATTTTTCAAAAGCATAAACCACAGATAAAAACTCTTTTCCATTGTGGTGTACTTCTTTTAATTTGCATTGAACGTCTTGGATGCATAGTAGATGGCCCGAAACTTCTTCTCTCTCACTTGTCCTAGCACTACTCCCAAAGCATTGTCGCTTGCATCACAATAGAGCTCAAAAGGCTAACTCCAATCGGGAGAGACGAGGATTAGAGACGAAATTAAGGCTTCCTTGAGCACCCTAAAAGCATCAAGACATTAATCATTAAATTCAAATGAAGCATCTTTTTCAAATAATTTGCACAAAGGTTTGTCTATGTTAGAAAAATCATTTATGAAACGTCGATAGAACCCGGCGTGGCCAAGGGACGATCTAATCCCTTTTTCATTTTTTGGTGGGGAAAGATGTTCAATGGCTACAACCTTCGCCCTATCAACTCTCAAACCTTTCTCCGAGATATGATGACCAAGTACGATACCCTCTTGAATCATAAAAAGACATTTTTCCCAATTCAAGACTAGGTTTGTATCTTGACATCACTGCGACACCATAGAAAGATTAGCCAAGCATTTATCAAATGAAGACACAAATACGGAAAAATCATCCATAAACACTTCCATCACATTTTCAATCAATCCTCCAAAAATTACCATCGTGCAACGTTGAAAGGTGGCGGGGGGCATTGCACAACCCAAAAGGCAATTTATAGAAAGCAAATGTGTCATACGGACAAGTAAAAGTTGTTTTCTCTTGATCCTTGGGGGCTATCATGATTTGGTTATACCCCGAGTAACCATCTAGAAAACAATAATACTTGTATCTTGCCAACCTATCAAGCATTTGATCAATAAAAGGCAAAGGAAAATGATCTTTATGAGTGTTTTCATTAAGCTTTCTATAATCACAATACACTCTCCAACCCATTTTCACCCTTGTAGCAAGCTCTTCATAAAATTCCGTTTTAACAATGGTTAGACCCCCTTTCTTTGCCACAACATGCAATGGACTTACATGAGGACTATCACTTATGGCATAAACAATTCTAGCATCTAACCATTTCAAAACTTCTTTCCTAACAACCTCTTGCATAATGGGGTTTAAACGACGTTGAGGTTGTCTGCATGATTTATTCTCATCAATCAACCTAATGTGATGCATACAAAGAGTGGGACTTATGCCTTTCAAATCATCAAGACTCCACCCTGTAGCACTTTTATGATCTCTAAGCACCCTTAACAATTTATCAAGCTCTAGAGGTGAAAGGGATGATACAATTACCAAAAAGATTTTGTCGTTCCCCAAGTACGCATACATAAGGTGATCGGGTAGTGGCTTTAATTCCTCTTTTCCCTTATCAACCTTGGGCTCTTCATTTTCCAACTCTAATGGAAGGTATTCCCACTTTCCATAATACATCATTTTGGCTTCAACCTCTTGCATTTCCCAACAAACATTCAAGTCATGTTAGCAATTATTTATACCATCATCTTCTAAACAATAAAAAGAAGAGTTAGAGTTAAGAGATAAATTAAGAGAACGTCTTATGCTTGTTTCAAGAGGATCTTTAGATAAAAAGAATGACAAGTTCTTTTGAACAATCTCATCAATCAATTCAATCCTTCTACACACCTCTTTCTCATCCGGATGCCTCATCATATTTCTTAATGAAAACCCACCTCTTCTTCATTTACTCTCAAAGTCAACTCTCCTTTGTGCACATCAATTAAAGCTCTTCCCGTGGTAAAAAATGGACGTCCCAAAATTAATGGAACATTTGCATCCTCGTCCGTGTCAAGCACTATAAAATCCACCGGGAATATGAATTTTCCAACTTTAACTAACACATCCTCAACTACTCCCTTAGGATAAGTCAAAGACCTATCCACAAGTTGCAATGTAACGGACATAGGCTTTACTTCCACTATACCAAGTTTCTTAAAGATGGACATCGGCATCAAATTGATACTAGCCCCAAGATCACAAAGAGCTTTGTACACTTTACTCTTGCCCATTTCGCATGGTATGACAAAACTCCCCGGATCCTTTAGCTTTGGAGGCAACTTCTTTTGAATTATGGCACAACACTCCTCCGTCAAGTTGACGATTTCTTTCTCCACTAAGCTCCTTTTCTTGCCATTATGTCTTTTAAAAACTTAGCATAGTGAGGCATTTGTCTCAAAGCATCCGCAAAAGGGTATATTTATGTGAATTTTCTTGAAGATCTCCAAAAACTTTGCAAATTTTTCATCAAGGCCATTCTTCAAAAATCTATGAGGAAAAGGGATGGTCACTTGAGTTTTTGGTATCACCCAACTATCCCTTTCTACTTCAACTTCTTCCTCTTTCTTTTTCAACGCTTTTGTTCTTTGCCATTTCTTTTCAACAACTTCCGACTCAACCACATCCGTTTCATCATTTGCTTTTACTTCAACTTCACTTTCTTCCACAAACTCTTCTTCAACCAAGTTTTCCTCAACCTCCTTCTCTTCTACCTTCTCATTTTCTACAGGCATAGAAGGTCCTTCATAGTTGGTTCCACTTCTCAAAGTGATTGCCTTGTATTGCTCTTTCGCATTTACAATGGTGGTAGAAGGAAATTTTCCTTTCTTATTCGCACTCAACGAACTAGCGATTTGACCAACCGAGTGCTCCAAGGCTTTGAACCTTCTATCATTAGCTTCATCAATCTTTCTTCTTGTTTCATCTTGAGCTTTGTTCGATGCAATTAACTTTTCAATGAGTTCTTCGGTGGTTGTCTTCCATTCATTATTTGTCACTTTAGCTCCCGGATGATACCCGGGAGATAAGTAACCGCATTGCTCGGGTTTGAATAAGAGAAGTTATCTTGTCTCCTTTGTTGTTGTGGGTATGAGCTTCCACTTCCTTGACTATTGAAACCTCCTTACCTTGGTGGATAGTTTCCTTGGTTGTGATTGAAATTACCTTGGTAATTATTTTGATAGTTACCTTGGTAATTCCGTCCTTGCATGTATTGCACATCCTCCACACGTGGCATTGTCATAGGCTATTTTTCCCCACCAACACTATTCGGAAGAAGCACACTTTGATCAATTTGGCCTTCAACCATATTAACTCCTTGATTATTCACACCTTGATTCAAGCTCATTTGCCTCATTACCTCCGCCCCTATCATCTCAACACTTGGCATACTTGGCTCCACACTAGCACTCTTCACACTAAAGTGTTGCCCTTGATCGAAACTCTCAAATCCATAGCATCCCGATGGCTATTGGTAGACATTAGTATTAATCTCATCAAAAATCTTTATAGCCCTTTCCAGAGTCACACCAAGTACGGATCCACCCACCGAAGTATCAACAAGCACTCTTTGACCATTTACCAAACCTTGGTTTTTCCAAAAAATCATGTTGTGAACACTTGCGTAGTATATCCTTAAATCTTTCCCACGCTTCATAAAAACTCTCTTGAGGCATTTGCTTGAATTGAGTAATCAAGCTCTTCATTTGAAGTGTCTTAGAAGGCGGAAAGTATTTGTTCAAGAACATTTGTGCAAGCTCCTCCCAAGTGTTACACGTACCCAGAGTGATGGTAGATAACTATGTTCGAGCATGATCTCTCAACGAAAATGGAAACAACCTCATCTAGATGCAATCCTCGCTCACCCCATTCATCTTCATGGTGTTGGCAATCTCAATAAATTGAGCTAGATGAACGTTAGGATCTTCATTCGCAGTTCCACTAAATTGTTGTTCTCACCATGGAAATCAAGCCCGCTTTAAATTCAATGTTGTTGGCATTGATCTGTGGACCCATCATTTTTGGCATTGCCCATGGCATAAAGAAATCCCGAATCACTCTTGGATCAACTTGAGGCCCTTGATGCACCGGAGGTGGTGGTGGAAGTGCATAAGCATGTTGAAAACCTTGTTAAAGCATAGCTTGTTGCACCATTTGTTGAAGTAAAGCTTGATTGTTAAGCTCTCCAAAATTTTGATGAACTTGTTGAGGAGGATTAGCATTGACTTGGGGTGCTTGTGCGTTGTCTTGCACATTTTGCACTCTTTCTCCATCATTCCTAACATCAGCACATTCATCTTGATTGTTCTCCATTAGGTTACTATTTTTCGTTTTGTTCTCCTTTCTCCTTCTTCGGCAAGTGTGTTCAATCTCTAGATCAATAGGTTCAACTTGTTTCCCTTTTAATCTTGTTTGCATACACCTTCAAAAGTTAAAGAAGTTAGAACAAAGTTTTTAAAAGCAATTATAAATAACAAAAATAAAAATATCTCTGTTAAGATCACTTAAAAAGATCCTTCTTCAATCTACTAGCAACCGTTGCCTCCCTGGCAACGGCGCCATTTGATTAGCCATAACTTGTAGTCGGGTTGACCAATTTAAGAATTTATCGAACCACAGGGAGGTAGACACTAGTGCTTAAGCGATCTCACATTTCTTGTGATTTTATAAAGACGAATCATCAAAGTTTTGTTTGTCAAACAAGTAATTAAAATCAATCAATGTAAGTGAGCAAGTAATGATCAAGTAGACGAAATTAAAATGAATGTGATTGGTTTTCCAAGTAAAACAAAAGTGAAATTAACAATAATTAAGAAGTGGTAACTCAAGGAATTATGTATCAAATTCATGTGCATCATGGATAAATGATTAAGAGCCAACACTAACCTCTTCTAAACTTTCTCTCGAAATGAATAGAATGTGAATCCAAAGAAGAATCCCAAAATAGCTCAATGGATTGGTTCTCACTCAAACAATTCCAACTAGGTACTAAGCTTAAATGAGAATCCCCTCACACAATCAATCAACCTCTCGATCAAACCAATCGGATGTCCTATCAAAGGGTTCTAAATCCTAAAGGATATCTCTATCTCTTTAAGACTTATAATGCACATGAGGTGTATGATGAATTGATTCAATGTACTATCATAAATATATAATTGATTTCTCAATCTAACCACATGTCTATGACAATAAATCACACAATTCAACAATACAAATCAAGCAATTAACAATCAATGATAGAAAATCATAAATCCAATCAACACATGAATTAAAATATATAGATCCCAAAAATTAACCAACAACTCTCATGTTGCTAATCTCACAAGGGAGATTAGCCTACCATAATCATAAGATAATTAACATAGACATTAAAAACCTTACAAGTCATGATAAACAATTAGGTTTACTACAAAAATTGGAGGAAAACTCCCTTTGATTGGCTCCAATGGTTATCTCCTTCCTTTCCTTGTAATTTTCCTTTCTTACTTGCTTCTTCTCTTCACTTGGATGAAGGATTTATGGTGAGATGATGATGGAGTGAATAGATGGATGAAAGTGATGAAGGATGTGGTGTAAAATGAAAGAATTGGTGTGTGAGGTGTGTGGGCAGCTGAATTTCGGATCCAATATGATCAAAATGTTGAATGAATTGATATTTATACTCCTTGGAGACCTTCTAGAAAATATTGAAAAATTTTCTATTCTTGCATCGACACAACTCGTGTACTGCAACACGAGTCGAGTCGTGTCAGGGTTTCTCAGTCAAACTTTACTCAAGACGGCACACGAGTCGTGTGCTGCAACACGACCAAAGGGTGGCCGTGTTGGATGAATTGTTGACTCCGCACGGCCAAATGTTACAGGCCCATGTTCGGTACACGGGCCGTGTGCTGCAACACGACTCGTGTACCCTACACGGTCGGCCATGTTGATGTTGCCCTATTTTTTCTTCCTTGTTTCATCTCCAGTCTTCGTTTTTGCTCTATTTTCACCTGTTTTACATATGATTTAATTCATTCACACACAATTCCATAAAAACACATAACACCCCCAAGTAACATACAAATACGGATAAAATAACATAAAAACGGACCTAAAAAGATACTAAAATCTAGGTGAAAATATCACTCATCATTGACCTATCCCACTTGCCCACACTCCATGATAAATCAGGTTTTTCTTTTTAATTATTTTAATTTTTCTTAACAATTTTATTGTTATAGTTAGGTTGCAATTTATATCTACAGAATAAATTGCAACGAATTTAAAATTCGATTGATAAATACATAATAAAACTGTTGGTATTTTATTACTTAAAAAATATAATTTTTGTAAAATTGTAATAATATATACCAGAGTAATATTTTACTCCAAAATAAATTTATTATTATATTTTGTGTTTTAAAATTTTCTAATTTTAGGGGGCGCTTGGTTAGAGGTATTAAAGGAGGGTAATGGAATGAAAATGTATTAACTCCCATTCCTAATGCTTGGTTAGGGGTAATGGGAATTCAAATCCCTCAATCATTCTCCTGTATTCAATGTATACCCCCACTCCTTCAATCACTTTCATTCACATTACCATTACTCTCATCAATGATTCTCATTACCATTGAGATTTAGGAATTTGAACCAAGCGGCTCTTAGTTGATACTTAGTACTCCCTCCGTCCCGGGCAAAGATTTCTATTTACTTTTTGCATGTGAATTAAGAAGTATTATTATTTTATGTGTAGTGTGTAGTTGTATTAGTAGTGAGTGGTGGACCATATAGGGGTCCTTTTACTAAAAGTGGAAAATTGAGACCATTGAATGGGACGCCAACATAATAAAATGGAATCTTTCGGTGGACAAAAGGAGTAATATATATTTGGAGAAATGGAAAAAGTTAGCATTATTATTTTTTATGGAAATATGCGCGAAATATAGTACTGTTAATTGATTGATGAATTGGGTATAATAATAATAATAATAATAATAATAAAATTTTTGATCTCTGTACCGTATAAATGGGTATAACTACATGGAATGGAGAGTAATAATAATATAGTATTAATTATAATATTCCCTCCGTCCCGGAGAAATTGGTATAATTTTTTTAGGCACGGAGATTAAGGAGTACAATAATTTAATGTAAAGTAAAGTAAAGTGAAGTGAGAGAAATAATATTTAATGTGTAGTGGGTAGTTGTATTAGAGGTGATATGTGGGGTCCATAAGAATAGATTAATTGTTTTTGTGTGGGTCTCATGTATTAAAAAGCAAATGTGTCAACTTTAGTGGGACAAACCAAAAAGGAAAGTGTGTCAAATTCTATGGGACGGAGGGAATAATAATTTATTATCATTATTTTAATTTTATTCTTAATCATAATATATTAAAAGACACAAGTGTTTTGAGAAACCTTTTTTCCTTTTGTGTCCTCACCTAATTTTTCTTTTTATATGCTTAACCTACATTTATCACATTAAGTACTATTGAACGGCCTTTTCAATTTCTTAGCCTATTAAGTACATTTGAATGGCCTTTTCAATTTCTTAGCCAGAAACGTCTAATTATCATTGAATTGGTACTTTGATGTTGTTCATGTTTAAGAGGGGAGAATACGACCAACAAGGAACTGTGGCCTAATGTTGATACTGAGGTTTAAATGAACGGACTGCAAGGATGAAATCAACACATGCACACCTGCCAGTTAATTTGCACAAAATGTTCCATGTTATTTGGGCTAATCCCCCTATGTACTCTTATCTCCCATATGTGTTGTTTTTCCAAAATTTTCTGTGTATGATCTTTTTTTTTCATTTACAACAGGTTAATTTGTTGGAGTCACTGTTTCATTTTCAATTTCTTAGCCAGAAACGTCTAATTATCATTTTTATGGACGTTACCATCAGACCCGTGTAAATAGTTGGGGATGGTTCAGGTAGAGTAGAAGCGACCAAAGAGGGATAAAGGTTGTGGAAGAGTAAGAAAACAAGATCCTCCCAACTTTTTTCCTCGTGCGCACTCCTCTTTACGGGTAAATAGAAAATTTGAGATGGCCTTATCAAATTTTTAGGAATGAGATTTTTATATTTTTCCTGTAAGAATGTAATTCTTAAGGGGATTAATTGTTCAAGATTGAAGTTTCCTTTGTTGTTTCATGAGATTTGATTTTGCAATAATATCAAGAGGAGATCAAGAGGAAGTAATAGGAGAAGAAAGACAGGTATGTGACAATGGCTCTTGAACTTTCCTCTTTTTTTTTTTTTTTTTTCCTTTCTTTCTTATTTAACCCTACCTTGGTTCCGAAGAGTTTTTCGAATATTAAAGCATTTCTCAAAATATCATGAAGAATCTAGGATTCACCAAATTATCTCACGGGATTTTATCATGCATTGGTTGGAAAATCCCATAGAATCATAAGGATGATCTTCGAGTGGATTAATGATTGCAGGTTTTATAATGATCATCCCTATCTTCGAATGAATTGATGATTTTACCTGTTATGAAGTATTTGAGCTACTAATTTGTACGGACGAACGTAAAGCGCTGTGAGTAGGTTCATTTTAATATTCACCCATCTATAAACTATTCAATTTTGTACTTTTGTTGCATGTTGAAAATGATCTCCGATGGGTATGTCCATATACTGTTATGATACACAAAGTGATTATCAATTTTTCTTAACATTGCATATACTCTATAATATATTTTTACTAGTAAAATTAACTTTGATTTTTCAGATTTTATTTTTGGGTTAGGGTTTAGTTAAGATTATATTTTTTCAGCAGCTTGCATAGATAGCTGATACATCATGGGAAAATATGTGGTGGTAGTTGAATGTGTGAGGTCAACTGAAACTTTTATTCCCACTATCCTAATGAAGTTTATTATCTATGTAGTGGGATTGCAGTTTCCAAATTTCCAATATGGTAACTTAGTTGAAGAAGTGGATGGACATACTGCCATACTTTACCACATACTTCAACTTGATTGGTTCCCTCATTAATGTGTACTTTTTTTCCCTTTTTAAAAAAGAAAAAATTGTTTTAGTATTAGCATCATATTCTGTTTCATAAGCAATATTGAGTTAGAAGCGTTTGCATGTTTATATTGATCCTTCCTGAATATTTCTTTGATTTTGTTAGTTCTTTTATGTCTGAATGCTCGCTTCATTAGCCATAACTTTGATAAGTATGCGTCTGGTGGGTTATAATTAGTTATTCATTTGATCAAGGTTCAAGATTTTATCAATTGAATCTTTTGGTGTCACGGTAAGAGTACAGATGAAAGATCACCACTTCAATATTTATTAATTGCTTATAAGAAAAGTTAAATCCATTGCAAAGAAAGACTAGATTTTCAATACAAGGTTCTTGATAGATTCATGACAACGCTGAAGGTTAATATTTCTTGCATGGACTTAGTATAGAATTAATTTGATTTTTGGCACTTTATATACTTTTCTTTCTTGCATTTGATTGTGTGATTTATGTATGTCAAATGTACCTTGCCTACTTTATGTTGTTTTGTATTTCTTTTTTATTATATTTTTTGCTAATCCTACACGACATCAACCTAATTGCTTCAAATTTGATAACGTTAGTCTTTTGATCATGTGTAATTGCTAGCTACAAATGACTCTTGCCAATCTCTTAAGTTTCTTGCGATAATTAATACAGTACAAAATTGTGGCATTTACATTTTCATAAGTTTAATTAGTGGTTTTTAAAGTGAAATAATCAATCCAATGTCTAGGAGGTAAACATGTTTGCTATACATTTGTGATATATATACACAATGCACAAAAAGGTCTGCACCCAATCTCTCTACCAACTTAAAAGAGGCAAGACTAATGAGAAACATTTCTTTCCATAATATCCCTACTTATTTTTGTCAATTACCTCTATAACCTTATAATTAGTCAAATACTTATATTTATTATTTATTTTAATGATGTAATTAAGTTTTAATTAATAACATGTTTCCTTCATCATCATATTTGAAACGTCTATTCCCTCTAAAACGTCAATATGCTTAATTATAATTTATAATCATAATCATCCTTTTTTCCTCTGTATCCAATTAGTAAATACTCTTATTTATGAGTAGTTATTACTTTATATTCTTAATCCTCATTGTATGTTTTGAAGTGAAATCTTTTAAAGAGTTTTCCATCTGGCTATCACCCCAACGTTGGAATATATCTTATCAATGAGGATGATACGGTAAGAGAATGAAAGGGATCTGTTACTCTAATTTTGGATAGAAATTTATTATATTTAATTTAATTAGTTCTTCCAAAATGCTTTGTTTGTTTATCTTTGGCTACTAATTAATGAATTCTTCGTATTACTTAAGAGTGCTCTCCGTCATTTGATGAACGCAAGCATATTCCAATTATTTTAGATTTTTGATTCAGACGTTTTGGTTGGGAAGTTATTCAATTTATAATATATAGGCTAGAATTATCAGTACAAAAATTTCCACGAAAATCATAGGTGTTTTATGTGTTAATTTAATTAGTGTAATCACATAATAATACTGCTATGTGGGTGTTGGTAAGTTTTTTGGGTGAAGAGCGGCTTATGGTGTCCAGTTTGCTATTATGGATCCTCCTAAAATTACAACTGAGTGGAGCTGACTATTATTTCCAATACAATCAATCATATACCTTATTCACAACAATGTGAAATTTTCCATACATTGACATATGTTGATACCTCCACTTATCAAATAATGGGCAACTTAAAGATTTTTATGACCTGAATCCTATTCAGGTGCTGCATTCATATCTTTTTATTTCTATTGATTAAATGCCTTTAGTTGGAAAACATTAAATTTGTGAAGTTTCTAGCTATTAGTTGTCTTTTCAAATTTTTATCATTTCAGTTATGAGATTTATTACCCTTCTTCCATGATAGCTTACTCCATTGGACTTCAAATTGATGAGTATGAAGGAAATGTTGAGGTACTTATTCATCTTTAATCCTCTTTATATAACATGTGTGTTCATGTACAAATTTGATTCTAGAGGAAACAATATCCGTTTCAAAATTTAGAGATTTCATGGAGGTAGAGCGGTGAAGATCAATCAGGTCATCGAAAATCTATGACTTAGAGAAATAAATAAATAAATAGGAAAAGATCTTTTGAGTTGGGTGTTCTCAGATAATGGCGACCTAATGGGTGGTGACCTTGCCATGAACCCTGCTCCAACCACTTCATTTAACCACAAAAGGTATAGTAATTTCGCAATTTAATCAGTGCTAACTCGCTATTTATTTCTCCATATGATGCTCATATTCGTTACTTGAAATGGATTGGAGTAGCTTTTTTCTTGGGTTCTTGCATAGCTTGCCTTTTGATATGATACTTTATCATTGATCGCTTGCTTACATTTTTGAAAGCTAGAGCAGTGTGTTTTACAAAAATGAGAATTTACAGCCCAAACACACTACATAGGCATAACAATTCAACTCTACTGTTTTCTTATTTATATTTGCTTCATTATTGTATTCTCAAATCATCTGTTATGTCTAAAATGTCGTGTATTTGAAACTAATCTGATTAACGTGTAACAATAAATTTTGTATTTATAAAATAATAAATACAAAAAGGTGTACAAAGATAATTTCAGATGGATTTAATTAAAAAGATAATGTAAACAAGTTACAATCTCAATCAATCCTCTGATTCTTCTCTCGAACCAATTTGACTTGACTTGTGTGTTGATTGTGCTAACTTTGACTTGAGTATGTTGAGTTGGATCTTCAGATGAAGCTTGTCCAAACTCGGCTTCATGGATTTATAACGTTAATCCGGAGGCTGTGCCTTTATTTGAATTAAACGTTGATCCTTGAAGATTTCCAGTGAAGAAAGTTGTTCAATATATCAAAACGTCGTTAACTTCACAAAGAATGCTGAAGAACTTAACTTAAGAACACTTAAATTTGGGCAGTATAGCACCTGAATCCCCAAAGTATAGGCCGTTTGACTTAAGCAGGCTTAAATCCGGGCGGTTTAGCACCTGAGTCCCAGATTATAGGCCGTTCTTTGAAGAACCTGAACTTGAGATGGCTTAAATTCGGGCGGTTTAACACCTGAATCCCAAATTATAGGACGTTTACTGAAGAACTTGACTTAAGCAGGCTTAAATTCGGGCGTTTTAGCACCGGAGTCTCAGATTATAGGTCGTTCTTGGAAGAACTTGGCTTAAGAACGCTTAAATTCGGGCGGCTTAGCACCTGAATCTCAGACGTATTCCGTTCTTGAATTAACTCTTGTTGAAGGAATCGAAGAACTATTCAGACAACTCTAAAGTCTTTGACCTTCGTAGAGAATCGCTCTCGATGTCTTTGAATGAATGAAGGAGGGCTCCTTATATAGGTGAAGATAGGGGATGCCCTATAAATAACTCGCAATCTGATTGGTCAATGACAGATTTGACCTGATTCTGCGGGCTTGAGTCTTTCTATATATAACACAGTTTGATTGGTCATTGCTTGATTTGACTTGATTCTGGAACTTTCCAGGCTTTATTTGACTTGAGCTTGTTTGACTTGAATCAGGCTTTACTTAATTTAAACCCCTTTTAATTTGCTGGGTAATAAATTAACTATCAATTATTTATTAATCTATTTTAGGAATTAATTTATTAAATCCCCAAATAAAATATAATAAAATAAAATTGATATTCTAATCAAGGAAATCCACGTGTCGCCATTTGATTGGACCATGAATTTTATTTTCTTACAAATGCCCCCTTGCAATTTATTCACGGATATTGTGTCTTGTTGTGAAGGAATTGCAAAAAGTCTTCAATCTCCAACTTTTGCTTCAACATTTTTTTTCAAGTGATGCATGAATATTGTGAAGTATAATTGAGAAGTTATTTTATCCAATAAGCAAAGAAACTTCTCTTTGGCCCAATCTTTTTTCACTGGCCCAATAAATTTACTTAGCCCAATCAACTTTTTTTTTTACTGCCTAATTTCCAGATTGTGAAGAAAAAGGAAACATAGAAGGGATTTATTTCTTGCTGACCAAGACTCATGAAATCTCAAATCCAAATTTATCAAGTAATTCTTATGGCAATGAATCTTCTTAAAATTTTAGCAAGATTATACCTTCATAACCAATTTCCATATACACTTCAAGCTCATCATTATAACCACGGTTCATGACCTCACTTTTTTCATCAAAATTCATAGATTATCAACTAATAACCTTTCCTTCTTCTTTTCAAGTTATTCTCTTCAGTTTCTTGCGTGGCTTGGCCTTTGGATTCACTTGTAGACGGCAGTGTTACAGACCCGCGCTCACGGTGTTTCAGACCCGTGCCATGAAACGGGCAGTCAAGACCAACGTCGCGCATTCCTGGCGACTAGGGATTTTATCCCAGTCGGAGGTCGCGGCTAGTCTGACGTTAGTCCAATGTTTTGGACCGAGTATTAACCAAGTCGAGACTATGTTTCCGATCGTGGCGGCGGGTGCTGAAAACAAGAGGTGCTGCTATGCATCAAACCTTTGAGTTTTCTGGCAGCGGCATCCTGCAATGACGACGGACTGGTGGTGATGGTCGGGTGTTGGGATCGAGAGGCGACGCCGTGCGTTGGTCTTCTGAATTTTCCAACAGCGGCATCCCGTAGTGGCTTGATTTAGCTCTTCGATGCTGGACGTCGGTGATCACGGGTAACAAGTGAACGACACGGTGCTTCCAGCGGCGGATCTGACCAGGCTAGGCTTAGCAGCAGATCTGATTGGGCGGGCACACGCAAGTTTAGTGGCACCGACGTTGGAGAAACGACGGTTGAACGATGAGCTCTTGTCTTTAATGGCCTCGAGATGGCGACTGGTCACGATTTTTCGGAAGTGAACGGCCTGTTAGTGGAGCGTGGAGCAGGTGGGGGTTCGCAATTTTCCGGCAGCGAGGTGGTGACACATGTGGCCTCACGTTCGTACCTCCGGTGAACGAGCCATGAACTCTCCGATCGGAAGGCAGCGGCATGAGGAGGAACTGGCGGCTGGGTGCATGACCGGCCGCAGCCGTGTCGATAGAAGTGGGAAAGCAGTTCTCGTATTTCATTGTTGGAGAAGAACTTCACGCAATTTTCCTTTCTGGAAAATCCCCAATTTTGACTTTTCAAAGCATTCCTAAATTAGTTGGCTAACAGCATCCACGTGACTTTACCTTCATGTGATTCCAAAATCAAATTGGGCCACTTGCTACTTAATTCAACTCTTAGCCCATTCAATCTTATTTCATATTTTTGGATTCACACATGAATTAATTTGGGCTCAAACTCTTGGGCCATTTAATTTTAATTCAAAATTAACCAATATGAATTATTTCAATGGCTCACTTTGATATCTTGGACCTCTCCCTTCATGAGTTTAATTTTTAATGTTGGATTTTACTAATTAATTGATCCCATAATTTACTTTGGGTCTTTTAATTAATTAAATCCACAAATTTAAGTTCATATGAACCCTTCCACTTACTTATATCAATCCATTTGCAACATATGATGTGACAAAATTAATCACCTCCATTTCTCCATGGCAAGAATGTGGGATTATTTCAATGCTCCAAGAATTTGAACCCTCTTTGCAACTTCAATAATTTGAAATTTTTCTATTCAATGTTGTATTCAACCACCCTCTTCTCCTTGTCAACCATCTTCTTCGCGACTCATTCATACTTCAATTTATTGCTCGCCTCATAGACTTGATGCGAAAGGCCCAACTTATGACTGAACTTAGTAGAGTGCTAAGCTGCCTACGTATCTCCTTGCAGAGGATCAAGTCATAACGTAGTTCAAAGGGACATGATTTGGTTTGAATGGGGGGTGCCGTACATAGTTTATACTCATGCGGGTCAGGATTGACTATTCTTTAACTACTTTAGACAAAGTAGGATATTTAATACTTTAACCACTTAGAATACCTGAGTGAGGTGAATTAATAGTTTAACCACATATAATTACCTTTGGTGGGTGTCGTACACAGTTTAAACTCGTGTGGACCAGGAGTTCATCATACACAGTTTATACTCATGTGGACCAAGAGTTCGTCGTACACAGTTTATACTCATGCGGACTAGGAGTAACATGCAGTTTAGGCTCGTGCGTCATGGAGCATTGTACTTGTATTTGCTTTACGTGTAGTAGCATTTTAAGAATTTCCACTTATGGGGTCAATGTTCACGTCATCTTCAGAGATCAATTTATAGGCACCATTTGTATAGGCTTCTTTCACAACATGAGGGCCATCCCATTTGGATTGAAATTTATTTCCAACACGATGAGTGACTACTATAGACCTTCTCACAGCAAGCACCAAATCACCAACTTGAAAAGAACGTATCTGCACTTTCTTATTGAACGTTCTCGAAAGGCGAGATTGATAACACTCAAGTCTTTGTTGTGCTTCCAACCTCTTTTCATCTAATGTTTCCAATTCTTGAATGTGCAACTTTGCATTTTCTTCTTCAGTTAGGCCTTCTTGTATGGCCATCCTCAAAGAGGGAATTTGTTTTTCGAGAGGTACTACAGCTTCAACACCATACACCAAAGAATACGTAATGGCTTGAATAGGTGTTCTATAAGTGGTGCGATACGCCCATAAAGCTTCATTTATTCTTTCATGCCAATCTCTTTTTGACTTGGAGACAACTTTCTATAGTAAACAGCACAAGATTTTATTGAAGGCTTCGGCAAGACCATTGACAACTGCATTATACATTGACAACTTCCTTTGTTTGAAGTCAAACTTCTCATATAGCTTATCAATCCAACTATTGCTGAACTGTTTTCCATTATCAGTGATGATGTAGTGAGGAACACCGTATCTATAAATGATGTTGATCCGAAAGAAATCAGCAATAATTTCTTTCTTAACTTCCCTCAGAGGCACAACTTCGGCACATTTTGAAAAGTAATCAGTTGCAGCAAGAATATAGAGATGACCACCAGATGACTTTGTAAGCGGCCCCACCACATCTAAATCCCAAATATCAAAAGGCCATGAAGCGACTGTCGGATGCAAAGGCTCTGGAAGTTGATGAATCAAATTTCCATGGAACTGGCAATCTTGACATCTTTGTGCATAATCCATGCAATCTTTCACCATTATGGTCCAATAGTAACCCATTCTTTTAATTCTGAAATGTAGCTTCAGCCCAAATTGATGAGCACCGCAAATTCCTGAGTGAGCCTCCTCGATCGCTTGAATATCTTCTTCCTTACCCAAGCATCTCAAGAAAATTCCCTCAAATGATCTCTTATAAAGTGTAACCTTGAAATAGATGAATCGAGGAGCTCGACACTGAATATCAACCCTTTGGCGTAGATCGTTAGACAACTTAACATATTTCAAATAATCCACGAGTTGTTCGCGCCAATCTTCTTTTTCAATTTCGAAAACCCCACCACATGATTTTCTACTTCTTCATAATCATCATCTTCAAAGATTGGTAGTACAACCCAACTTCTACACACCAATATTTGAATCTGCACATCTGGTATAGCTATAGTTGATGGTAGCTTTGCGAGGGCATCAGCTTGCTTATTCTCTCTTTTAGAAAGATGCTTGATATCAACATCACCAAGCCAACCCATCAACTTTTGAGCATACTTATGGTATGGGAGTAACTCAGGCTTCTTCACTTCATACACTTCAAGGAGTTGATTTATCACCAATAGCAAATCACCATAAACCCTAAGGTGTAATTGTTTTATGTCAACAGCCATTTCTAAACCATGAATGAGCGTTTGATATTAAGCCACATTATTTGAGCAATTTTCTGTTAAGGAAAATGAGAAGGGTAGAACTTCACCACTGGATGTTACAAACACGACTCCCGTACCAGCTCCTTCTCTATGAGATACTCCATCGAAATACATCTTCTAAGGAGAAGCTATCTCCACAGCGAAAGCATCTTCATCAGGGAGTTCATCGGACAGTTCCCATTCAGTGAGCATTGGATGATCAGCCAGAAAATCTGCCAACACTTGTCCTTTTATGGCCTTTTGAGGAACGTACACGATCTCAAACTATTGAAGTTGGAGATACCATCTTGCAAGCCGATCAGAGAGTACTGGCTTTGACATGACAAACTTTAGTGGGTTGGCTTTCGAAACCAAACGGATTGTATGAACTTGAAAGTAATGCTTCAACTTTTGAATCACGAAGATAAGAGATAAGCATATCTTCTCAATGGGTGAATATTTCAACTCATTTGGAGTCATATGGTTCTACTTAGATAGTATAGAGCTTTTTCTTTACCATCGTCATTTTCTTGTGCGAGTAAAGCTCCAACAGAACACTCTTGAGCAGCTAAATAAAGGATTAATGAGCGCCTAGGTATCGGAGCACCCAACACTGGTGTATTCATCAAGTATTCATTAATGCTATTGAAAGCATTATCACAAGCTTTATCCCATTCGAACATGCTACCCTTCTTCATGAGATGACTAAATGGTTGGCATCGACCAGCTAAATTTGATATGAATCTTCTTAAGTATGCCAACTTTCCTTGCAAACTTTTGAGTTCATGTATGTTCCAAGGCACATGCATCTTCATGATCGCGTCAATCTTTGCTTTTTCAATCTCGATTCCTCGACGGCGAATAATAAATTCAAGAAATTTCCCGGATGAAACTCCAAATGCACACTTGAGTGGATTCATCTTGGGTTGATGCTCTCTTAACTGCTCAAACACTCGCCTTAGATCATGGAAATGATCTTTCCTTTCCTTTAATTTTACACAATATCATCAACATAGCATTCGACAATCTTATGAAGCATGTCATTAAATATCTTTTGCATGGCTTGTTGATAAGTGGCACCAGCATTCTTCAAGCCAAATGGCATAACATTGTAGCAATATATTCCTTTCGGAGTACGAAAGGCAGTCTTCTCTTGATCCTCAGGAGCTAGACCAATTTGATTATAGCCAGATGACCCATCCATAAATGAAAGGACCTCATGCCCCGTTGTTGCATCAATCACGAGTTCAGAAATTGGCAGTGGAAAGTCATCTTTTGGACATGCCAAGTTCAAATCTCAGAAATCAACACATACTCTGAGTTGCCCATTTTTCTTTCACACCGGCACGATGTTGGAAATCCATGTAAGATATTGGACTTCTCGGATCTTGCCTGTTTCAAGAAGCTTATTCACCTCATCCTTAATCAAAGGAATCAACTCTGGTCGAAATCAACGTTGCATTTGTTTTACTGGTTGAGTTTTCTTTTTAATGGTCAAGTGGTGCACTGCGATTTTCAGATCCAAACCTGGTATTTCTTTATGTGACCATGCAAAAACATCTCTAAATTCTCGCAAAATGCTAATATACTTTTCTTCTTCCTCAATATTTAGCAGAGCACTTATGTAGGTAGGACGTGGATTATTTTCATCACCTAAGTTGATTTCTTTCAACTCATCAACAGTGGATTTCAGACCTTCTTCAAATTGTGGAGGGGCATCTTCAGCATCTACCTCCTCTATTTGAGAATCATCAAGAGCAGTTATATGATTTGTGGAAGCTACAATTTCTTTATCATCATCACTATCGTCTTTAGTAAAGATAATTGTCTGCATCTTGGCTTTCAACATTCTTCCACATGATACTGTCAAAATGTTTCGCCTATTTAATTATACGAGAGGGAATTCGACTCTGGAGTTTTTGGAAGCTAGAAGACGTGAAATTACTTTTCCTCCTACATTTGTTCATCTCAAAGGGTCCAAGCCTTTCAAAGACAGTCCCAAGTCTTTCGAAGACAGATATTCTCTTGATTGTCCTACTACATTCATCAAATATATCTTCCGTGGATGAAGCTTCTCCCTCGGTGATATAATTTGTACTTTCTCTTCTAATTGCAATGCGGACTGGCTTTTGAGGGACATATCCCAAACCTGGCTTAACATTATTGACAGTGCGGCCACCATTCTTCAAAAATTTTTGAGTAGCATTGAACCCATATTTTGGTGGATTGATGGTCTCTTGATGCAACTTGCTCGCCATAGGCTATTCCTTTGGTTCATAACCGGCCTTCATGAGAAGTTTGTAAGCTTGTGGACTATAGGACTTAGCTATTACTGCTTCAAACACTTCACCATGTTCTGTCTTTGCTCCTTCAATAGGACGCGTGAATCTTTCGAGTAGTGGAGGAAAAGATTTATTTGCATCAATTTTTGTTAGAGTCAATGTCAACTCTTCCAAGGTCTCAAGCTTCTCTTTGTTATTCTTGAGAGTGGTAAATGATGTGCTACCTTCTTCATTTTATATTTGCTCACTGCCCCCATCATCTTATGCTGGAGCTTCTTCATGTTTCACTTCCTTTGTATTCTTGAAGAAATATTTAGCATCGGCAAAGTAGGACTCAGCTTCAGTAAACAGCTTGTCGTCGCTAAATACCCTTTTCACATTGTTGCCTACGCTATACTTGAAGCATTAATGTAATGTAGAAGGGATCACACTATTCTCATGCAGCCATGGACACCCTAAAAGCATGTTCTATGAGGTTCTTGCATCAATGACATGGAAGAGCATTGTTGATTTCATCTCATCAATTAACTAATCAAGAATTATTGTGCCGAGAGTCCTTTACCCTTCATGGTTGAACCCCTGAATCATCAATCAGCTATGATTGAGTTCATCCACCAATATTTCTAGCTTTTTCAAGATTCTCAAGGATAGAATGTTCACTGCTGAGCCTCCATCAACAAGTATACGATTAACTCACAACTCTTTAGTATAGCCAATCACAAATTGAGGTCGATTATGAGATTGCGAACCCAACAACATATCTTCGTCCATGAAGGTCACCTTCATTGAGTAAGCTTTACCTTTAGTTTCAGACTGTTCTCTTTCATTGTCCTCCTTGTTCATAACATGACATGAGCCTTCATCATGACTTTCTTTTACAGAAGTGAAGTTTGTGGCTGCCTCATCTTTTGACACGATTTTCCCTTCCTTAGCCAGCTGCATGATCTTTTCCTTGAGGACGAAATAATCATGAATAGGATGACCCACCAACCTATGATACTTGCAGTATTTTAGGTCATTAGATCAGCCGGCTTCTTCTGGATGTTTCATCTCAGGAAGGTCAAGGAGTTTATTCTTTATCAGATCATCAAATATGCCAGAAATATCAGAATTCAGAAATGGATACTCTTTTTCTTGCATGTCTTTTAGAGTTAATCTTCTTTGTCCCCATTCTTGGACAACTTGTTTCTCTTTATCTTTCTTGTCATCTACGTTCTTTCGAACCTTGACTGACATAATATTTATGGCCATTGATTCTTTGTTGGAATTTTTAGCAAAGTGCTTGCCCCCTTTCTTGACATCTTGTTTATCTTTGGACTTGTAGGAGTCCGACATTGGTGAATGTTTAATTACACTGGCAACAATGCTTAATTCCATATCATGGGCCCTAGTAGCCAACTCTTCGAAAGTCTTGGGCCGAATTTCTTGGAGTATATATAGAAGATTCCATTCCATAACTTGGATACACATTTCAATAGCTGACCCTTTCGGAGAGTCTATCCTTACAATTCAGACTCAGGTTTTTCTATCAATTAATATAATCGATCACATGCACTTCTTTCAATTGATGAGTGTTAGTTAGCTCAATTATGCTAACGGTTCTCCTTATGCTGTAAAAACGATTGAGAAATTCATGCTCCATTTGGGCCCAACTGTCAATGGATTCAGCTTGCAAGTCGATTTACCAATCAAAGGCATTTCCTTTGAGTGAACGAACGAATTACCTCACCATGTGGTCTCCATAAGTACCAGCATCATGGCAAGTCTCAATGAAGTGTGCTATGTGTTGCCTTGGCTTTCCCTTGTCATCAAATTGTTAGAATTTGGGAGGCTGGTAGCCAGCTGGCAACTTCATGTTGTCCACTCTTTTCGTGAATGGCTTGACATAAGTGAAGGTGGGCTTGGAAGTCTCTTCAAACCTTTTCTTTATTGTTCCAAGTATAATGTCCTTCAATTGATCAACTTGCAGCATTCCATCGGTCGAAAGTTGCAATGCTCCTTGAGTTTGCGCCTTTTCAATAGTTTGGTGTCTTGTGAACTCTTCCACCTCACTATCGTCGAAAACTCCTTTTTCATTTGCACGGCTAGTCTCCGCAATGTCCCTTCCTTCCATCAGTTTGGAAATCTTTGAATCTTGAGCTTCTATGTGTTTTGAGAGCCCTTCGATAGCTTTCATCATACTTGCTAATTGTTCCTCAATAGTTGAAGTGTCTGCCATCATTACTGGAGCTGCAATTGAGTCAGATGAAGAACTTGAAGATGAATGAGGGTGTGAGCATGCAGAATTTTCATCACTATCTTCTTGAAGAGGTAGTTGTTTTTTCAAAGCTTCCTCAACAAAGGGTTGGATCCAGATGAGCTTTCCGACTGAGCATTTTGTGACATGCTCCTCGTAACAACAACAACATATTTATTCAATGACTCTGAGAGCTTAGAAACAGCAGTCCTTCCCACAGTAATCTTGACAGGAGTCATTTTGTACTTGTAGAGAGAAGAGATGAGAGGTAGAGATTGTCCCACTGGGCATGCCAAAATTTGTAACAACAAATTTTGTATTTATAAAATAATAAACACAAAAAGGTGTACAAAGATAATTTCAGATGGATTTAATTAAAAAGATAATGTAAACGAGTTACAATCTCAATCAATCCTCTGATTCTTCTCTCGAACCAATTTGACTTGACTTTGACTTTGACTTTGACTTGACTTGTGTGTTGATTGCGCTGACTTTGACTTGAGTATATTGAGTTAGATCTTCAGATGAAGTCTGTCCAAACTTGGCTTCGTGAATTTATAACGTTAATCCGGAGGCTGTGCCTTTATTCGAATTAAACGTTGATCCTTGAAGATTTTCGGTGAAGAAAGTTGTTCAATATATTAGAACGTCATTAACTTCACGAAGAATGTAGAAGAACTTAACTTAAGAACTCTTAAATTCACGCGGTTTAGCACCTGAATTCCCAAATTATAGGCCGTTTGACTTAAGCAGGTTTAAATCCGGGCGGTTTAGCACCTGAGTCCCAGATTATAGGCCGTTCTTTGAAGAACCTGAATTTGAGATGGCTTAAATCCGGGCAGTTTAGCATTTGAATCCCAGATTATAAGCCGTTTACCGAAGAACTTGACTTGAGCAGGCTTAAATCCGGGTGGTTTAACACCTGAGTCCCAGATTATAGGCCGTTCTTGGAGGAACTTGGCTTAAGAATGCTTAAATCTAGGCGGCTTAGCACCTGAATCCCATATTATACATCGTTCACCGAAGAACTTGACTTAAGAACGCTTGATCCGGGCGGCTTAAAACCTAAATCCCAGACGCATTCCGCTCTTGAGTTGACTCTCATTAAAGGAATCGAAGAACTATTCAGACAATTCTGAAGTCTTTAACCTTCGTAGAGAATCTCTCTCAGTGTCTTTGAATGAATGAAGGAGAGCTCCTTATATAGGTGAAGGTAGGGGTTGCCCCATAAATAACTCACAATATGATTGGTCAATGACAGATTTAACCTAATTCTGCGGGTTTGGGTCTTTCTATATATAACACAGCTTGATTGGTCATTGCTTGATTTGATTTGATTCTGGAACTTTCCAAACTTTATTTGACTTGAGCTTGTTTAACTTGAGTTATGCTTTACTTAATTTAAACCTCTTTTAATTTGCTGGGTATAAAATTATCTATCAATTATTTATTAATCTATTTTAGGAATTAATTTATTAAATCCCCAAAAAAAATATAATAAACTAAAATTGATATTCTAATCATGAAAATCTACATGTCACCATTTAATTAGACCGTGAATTTTCTTTACTTACACGCTGGTTTCTTAATGTCGTTGAATTCTTTCGATGTAAGTGTGAAGAGCACAAGAAAAAGCAAGATGACATGATTCAAATGGTACACAATCTCTTATTTTTTTCAAGCTATATTAGTTAAAACTAACAACCCTACCACTTTTAAACTAACAACCCTACCACTCACCCACCCACTTAGGTTAAAAGTGTGTATCTATTAGTGATAATCACATAAATAAAAAGTGATAATATTTTTAATAAGGATGTGCATTCGAACTTGTAAAATGATTTCTTTTTTTAATAACTAATTTTATTCTTCCTTTAAAATAATATTTATAATAATTGAAAATTTCCTTTAAAATGAATTATTTTAATTATTTTTTATTCATTTTTATGTTTCTTTTTAAATTAAAATAATTTATTCTTTATTTTCTATTTTACAATTTGTATAAATTTAATTTATTTTTATAATTTAATATTATAAATTTATTAAAGTCCTAATATTCTTTAAAAAGTAACAACATTTTAAGTAAAAAATGACATTTGATTAAAGAAAAGTGATAAATGCCAAATTAAACTATTCCATTTTATTAAGACAAATTATCTTATGAGACATTATATATGTAAGATAGTTTGTGAGACGTGTTAAAGTATGTCTATTATATAGATAAAATATGCTTAATATTTGTTAAAGTATGTCTTCTAAAATATGATAAATGTTCTATTAAAGTATGAGTTTAGTGTGTTATAATATGATTCATTATTAGCACACTTTAACTATAAATAAGCATATTTTACCTATATAATAAGCATACTTTAGTAATGGGTCAACCCGTCTTACAACCGTCTCAGAAAAAACTCGTCTCACATGAGAGTTTCTCATTTATTAATAATAGTTCAATAAATGAAAAGTGATAATATTTTTAATAAGGATGCGTGTTCGAACTTAAAAAATGATTTTTTTTAATTACTAATTTTATTCTTCCTTTAAAATAATATTTATATTAATTTAAATTTTCTTTTAAAATGAATTATTTTAATTATTTTTTATTCATTTTTATGTTTCTTTTTAAATTAAAATAATTTATTCTTTATTTTCTATTTTACAATTTGTATAAATTTAATTTGTTTTTATAATTTAATATTATAAATTTATTAAAGTCCTAATATTCTTTAAAAAGTAACAACATTTTAAGTAAAAAGTGACATTTGATTAAAAAAAAGTGATAAATGCCAAATTAAACTATTCCATTTTATTAATAATAGTATAATAAATAAAAAGTGATAATATTTTTAATAAAAAGTAATATTTGATCAAAGAAAAGTAATAGCTATCCAATTAAAATATTACATAATAATTAATAAGATGAATAAAAAGTGATAACATTTTTAATAAAAAGTGATACATAATTAATGAATAGTGATAGTCGATCAATGAAACTATTCATGAATAATTAAAAGATCGTATAAATAGTGATAATATTTTTTAATTAAACTAATATATAATCAAAGAAATGTGATAACTATTCAATTGAACAATTTTATAGATTATTCGTGAGATAAATAAAAAGTGATAATATTTTTAATAAAAAATTATATCTGATCAATAAAACGTAATAATTGTTTAATTAACTATTTTAACAATTCATGAGATGAACAAAAGTGATAAAAAATTTTATTAGAATGTGATATTTGATAAATAAAAAGTGACAATTGTTCACTTTTGTTTTATGAACAATTCATATGATCAATGAATAAATGTGATAATATTTATAATAAAATGTGATACTTTATAATAAAAAAGTAATAGAATATTTTTTATATAAAAGTAAAAAAAACAAGTAATACTTTTAATAATTAATATAATAATTATTAAGAAAAATAAAAAAAAAATTAATATTTTCTTAATTATCCAAATTATTTCATGGTTCATGCACATGCAACGAACCTATTTTTCATGCTTACTTTTAAGAGGCCGGCTTTAATTAATAAATGGACGGATCCTGATAGTCCGTTTCACATAATAGGATCTGACTATTCCACGAATGTCATTTCGTAAGAAAAATCTAATTCTGTCCATATTTAAAAAGAAAAAAGCGGCCCCACCCACAAAATTGGGTGATAATGCTCCCACCCCAAATCCCAAATAGCGCTCATTTGGAATCACTTTTTGTTTAAAATATTATCATTTTACATTATTCTAATAAATTTTTCGTAAAATATATTTTTTTAATTAATTATTATTTTTGTAGAAAAGATGTTTTTACTTTTCTTTTAAAATATTATAACTTTTCATTTATATTATTAATGGTGCATGAAATATAGTAGTTCACAACAAACTTATCACTTTCATCACTTGAGTATCACATTATATAAATTTATAATTTTGAATCAAAATTTTTTTTAATGAATAACAAATTTTAAATTAATAAAATTTTAAATAAAAAAATAAATTAAAAGAATAAACTTAATATATAAAATATATATAATATAAAAGACCTAATTAAATTAATTTTGTAATTAATTTTTCAATTTTCTAATTTGATTACAACCAAACATGACCCTTGAAAATATACTTATTAAGCTAAAGAATGATTCATCTCACATAAGGGGATTCATAAGACGTTCTTACCCAAATCTTTGCCAAATCTTAACTAAAGGCTAATGATCCTATAATTCCCTCTCTGCCGTCCATTTTCTTTCCTTTTTTTCTTTTTTTTGGTTATTATTATAATTTTATTTTATTTAATTAAAATGTAAATATAAATATTAAATATGAAATTTAATTTAATATTATTTTAATGAACGAATTAAATTAAACAAATATTATTTTTCTTTAATAAAATATCACTTTTTATTAAAATATTATTATTATTTATTCTTTCTATAACTTATTCATACAATAAAAAAATCAATACAGAGTTATCACATTAAGTTTATTGAGTATAACATTTTATTAAAAATATTATCACTTTTTATTTTTCATATGAATTAGTCGAAATAATTTATTTGATCATATATCACTTATATTTGAACATGTATCACTTTTCTTTGTAAATGTTATCACGTTTTATTCTTCATATAAATCTTGAAATAATCCAAATAAACAGTTATCAACTATACTGATATTACTTTTTATTAAAAATATTATCATTTTTTATTTGCCATGTGAATTGTTGATGAAATAATTTAATTGAACTATTATCACTTTTTTTATGATTATTTATTTATCACTTTTTATTTGTCAAGCAAAATATATATGAAATAATTTAATTAGATAAATATGATTTTTTTTCTTATCAATTTTTTATTAAAAAATTATCACTTTTACTCATTTGACAAATTTTGAAAAATTTCAAATAGACAAATATCACTTTTATTTGATTATGTATAATTTTTATTAGAAATTTTATCACTTTTAATTTAATTACATGAACATCACTTTTTTTCTATTCAAAATGATGAATATCACTTTTAAGGCTCTTTTGTTAGTGGGTATGGTATTTTAAGGGATTGTGTATAATGAGATTTGTTTGACTAGTCATTAATTGTACTATTGTTTAGTATTATGGAAAAATGAGATTGTTGATAACTAAATATTTGTAATTTTATGTTTGTATTAAGTATTAACAAATGAGAAAATATATAAAATGACATATTTACTCATTATTAATATTGTTATTATTAATATAATTAATTATTATTATAAATATTATTTAATAAATATTAATTATTATTATTATTAATTATTATTATTCATATTATTATTATTATTGAGAAATTCTTTTGTGAGATGAATTTTTTGTGAAACGGTTGTGGGACGGGTCGACCCAGTATTAAAGTTTGCTTATTATATAAGTAAAGTATGTTTATTTGTAGTTAAAGTATGTCAATAATGAATCATATTATAACATCCTAAAATTATACTTTAATTCATCATTATCATACTTTAGAAAACATACTTTAACAACCATTAAACATACTTTATCAATATAATAAACATACTTTAACACGTCTCACAAACCATCTCACATATATAATGTCTCATAAGAGAATTTGTCATTATTATTATTTATTAAAAATATTATTATTATTTTTAATATTACTATTAATTCTTATTATTATTTATTAATTATTATTAATATTATTAATTATTAATATTATTAATATTTTTATTAATTATTAATTAATTATTATTATTCATATTATTATTATTATTCATTATTATTATTATTGGATAAAGGTATAATGGTAAAATTATATTTAATACCTAAGTACTAAATTGTATCGGGTCATAGGTATTATAAATATATCGAGACAAACGTTCTATTACGAAGAATACTGCATCAATACCATCCTAATACCTGATATCAAATGACCCCTTACTTGATTAAGCATCACTTTTATTTAAAAAATATATTTTTTTCATTAATAATAAGTTTTAATACTATTTAATTAATAAAGAAACTATTTAAAAAAAAAAACCATCAAATAACAAGCTTGATCCCCATAGATATTCACAGGAGCGTGAGTACGTGGTAGTGTCAAACCAGCTAGTGATCATTTGTATACTAATTAGCGTTAATTATATAATAGTACGGATCATTACATGGGTCAAAAAGATCCGTCTCATAAAGTAATTTTAAATTTCAGAATATAATTGACGTTATTGTAAATCTTAAATTGGATCTTCTCATGCGATAGAACAAATGTTTGGGCCTTACTCTTAGTGAAATGTTCAACGTTCATCAAGACATCTGCCTGTACATATTGTGATTTATATTGCAAAATTTGTAATGTACTAGTTATAAGAACGTGCGTTGCACGTTACATATTTCTTCTTCCGTTGTGGTTAATCTTTAGACTCATTCTTTCATATTGTCACAAAAAGTTGCAAGTTCACGTAACTTGATAGCATATTATAAATTTTCAGGGACTACTTGCCTCTGATAAAACCAGACAATATATGGTTGCTTTGATTTTTTACACTCACTCTTTCATATTGTCACAAAACATTGCAAGTTTGCGTAACTTGACAATAATATAAATTTTCAGGGGCTGCTTGCCTCTGATAAAATTAGATAATATATGGAGTAAATAATTGGCATCTGCTGATGCAGTCATTGGAGTGTCAATCTTGAAAAAGTTACATGATTTTAAAAATTCCATATACTCCATTTGTTTTCCTCCAAAGCCCTTGCTCGTTCCTCATCAATACAATAGGAAGACACAAAGTTAAAAAGAGCTCTAATTTAGGAGATGTTTATAATCATTGCTACACATTAACAACATTTTATATAAATTGCAGGACATAGAAAAAAAATCGATAACGATTCGCCAAACTCATAAATTGCCTCTAGATGACTTGATTTTTGTTTGAGCACATAACCTACCAATCATTCATTTCCCAGTTAATAATAACAAACTTACTCAAAGACATGCATAATAATTTAGGATATAAAGATAAATTCCCAGAGGTAATGAATGGTGCTTATTAGTATAAAATGGTGCCCCTTAATAGGTCAAATGATTATTCAGTACAAAATAAAGAAAACACTGAGAGAATTATCCAAAAATTAAAGAAATATTGGTAAAGATAAAAAACATATCATAAGTAACTTTAATATGAATATAAGTCCAATAATAATAATAATAAACATCTAAATCAGGAGTTATATGCCGACCTTCCATATCTTTGATTCCTTGAAGAAATTCCCCATCAGCGTATCTACCTTCGCGAAATAATCATGAATCATGGGATTATAAGAAGATATAAAAAAACTAAACATAGAAACCCACATATAATTTGGCAGTTGATAAAGTAATTGACTTTGAGCGTAGATCCCAAATCCTTTGGGATCTAAGACATCCTCCTCAATCTTCTTTCTAGCAAAAGTTGATATTTTCTAGCTAATGTAGAAGTAAGGGAATAACCCGTTCTTAGCTCCTCTAAATGCTCTTCAATATTAAACATACAACCCATTAGCCAAACATGAAAAAAAAAAATCATCAACATTTCAATCATTTCTGAGTAAAACATAGGAATAGTAATCATTTAAACAACTTCATTTAAGAGAAAACCTCATTGAAAGTTTCCTTACTCTCCGAGAGATCCTAGTGCACCATATCTCTGGCCATTTATTATTACTCTCATGAATTGATTAAATTCATTATATATATAGATTTCCTGACTATTTTTCAAAAATGGTAAAGGAGCAGCAAATCTGGTCTCAGGTTTGGGCTCCAATAAGACCCACATTTGCAGTTCCAGGAGAGCTTTAAAAGTATTTTTCGTCTCCTAAAACAAAAATTCATAAAAAGAGAGAGCAAAGAGAAAACACACACAGAGCACTGCAATGAATTTGAAAAAAATGATAATGAAGCAAACTTTCTTAATGTGTATTTAGTTTTAAACTTTTAGTACATAAATTAGGTCAATATGCAATAACTCTTTACACTCGTAGACCAAGGCTCATGCTCTATCTTTTTCCCTTCTGGATCATTATTGCCTCCATCTCTAGAACTTTCAGCACTTTTATTAAAACCTACAGTTGCGTGAACAGTTCATTTTGAGCCAAATGGTCATCACGAATTGGAACTTTTAACTTAAAAGAAAAATGAAGATATGACGGGTTGAGAACCCAAGCCACCATAACTACCTTTGTGTCACAGTAACTATTTTAACGGAAGACAAATTGCGCAAAATGAAATTATGCCGAATCAATTGTCCAAAATGAAATTGTGCAGAATCAAATTGCGCAAAATCAATTTGTGCAGACAAATTTTGCAAACATATAGGAGTATTTATGATATTAAAGTCATAATTGTGTAGTTAGGAGTAATAGTGTTTTGAGTCATGTAGTTTAAATCAATAATGCATTTTTTTGTGTACCCCTTAGTAAGTGACCCATTATTTATTGTACTATAATTAATAAAATGGAATAGTTTAATTTGGCATTTATCATTTTTCTTTAATTAAATGTCATTTTTTACTTAAAATGTTGTTACTTTTTAAAGAATATTAGGACTTTAATAAATTTATAATATTATATTATAAATACAAATTAAATTTATACAAATTGTAAAAATAAAAATGAATAAAAAATAATTAAAATAAATCATTTTAAAAGTAATTTTAAATTAATATAGATATTATTTTGAAGGAAGAATAAAATTAGTAATTAAAAAAAATCATTTTAAAAAGTTCGAACACGCATCGTTGTTAATCCTAGAGCAATGCTGCGCCACTTTGCCAATTGAGATGGTCTTGCACTATTCATTGCCTTAAACAAAATTTTAATAATTTGTAAACTGATCTACTTTTTATGAGAAACTAGAAGCTGAAATTGTTGATCAGAACTCACTACTCAGAAGCCTAATTTTTATAAGATAGACACGATGCCATTAAATAAGATGCAAGGCATAAATAACCAAGCTATTAATGTTTATTATAATAAACATACATCGATTTATATGTTATATTAATACTAATAACCAAGCTGCATGTAGGTATAAATAAGAAGGTATATACACAGATTATAAATAGTATACAACATTTTTTTTCTTCTCCATTATTAGAATGTGAAGTACATATAAAAGGTTAAATATATATATATATATATATATATATATATATATAATATAATATAATATAATATAATATAATTAATAGGCATGATACATAGCATGGTGGGGTACAGTACACCAAGTAAGTCAGTATATATAGTATTACTATGATATGATATGAGGAGAAGAATTAGTAATGGTGACAATGTTTTGAAGTAAATTTTAAGATGTTTTGAACCACTCCACCGATTACACCCACCAGACCGGCACTGACAATTTAAAGGTGACAAGATTAAAAAAGATGAGGCCCCTAATTTTTTTTATATTAATAAATTTTATAACAAAAATATAATTTATAAAATATAAAAAGGCAAAAAAAAAAACTTCATAAGAAAAAATTATGAAATGAGAAATAATTTACCTCTATATCTTAGATATATTGATCATATAAAGCGGATAATATTAAAATGAATTAGTAAAATGAATTTTGTCTACACATAAGTGTTTTTTACCACACATGATATTGATTTTTACCCACATATAATATTAATTTTGCCACACATAATTGTTGTCACGTGTCAATTTATCATGGAGCCACGTCATCGGCCACATCATAGGTAGAGTCCACGTCACAAGCCATGTCATTGTCCATGTCATTGTCCACATCATAATC
Organism: Pogostemon cablin; assembly: GCA_023678885.1. Taxonomy (NCBI): domain Eukaryota; kingdom Viridiplantae; phylum Streptophyta; class Magnoliopsida; order Lamiales; family Lamiaceae; genus Pogostemon; species Pogostemon cablin. The sequence goes on from CM042954.1 coordinate 6,891,347, forward strand.
TCTGTCCACATCACTGTCCACATAGCGCCCACATCGGCATTAATGTCACTGTCGTCGTCCACATCACCATTCACGTCATAATTGTGATTTGATCAAAGGAATTCGTGCCACATAAAATTCATGTTTATTGACATATATAAGTGTAGGTAAAGGTCTAAGATTCACTCTCATAGATAATCTGTAGATAAAAATATTTATCAACACAATTATAGTGACACATGTGAACACTTACAATATGTGTAAGTAAAAGATATTGTTCACACATACTTATCTATTAATTAAGGATATGTAGTTTATGGGGTATGTTAAGAAAAATCCGGGGTGTGAATAGCCAGCCCCTAAATATATATAAAGAGTAATTATTGGGCCTAAAACTTAATCCAACACAATAAATATTTATAAAGAGGTATTAAAATATTGGGGCCCATAGCGAGAGCCCCATACCGCCCGCCCACCCACCACTGTTCCAACCGAGATAAGAACACCGTTGAGAGTACCATTGATGAGGTTTAAAGCTGCACACGCTGCCTGATTGAGAGGGAGCGGGAGCGCGACGCCGAGTTTGCATGGAAGCGTTGGAGCTAGACTGGGGACGACTGCTAGTAATCTAGAGATGGTAATACTATTCAGTCTGTTCATACTCGTGATGCTCTGCCCGACCACTGTAGAAGCACCCAAAATGTTGGGACAACTAATGTTCAAGAGGTGGTCCAGGACATTTTCCGATCATCGTGAAACAAAGGGCGCCCAACACATTCAAAGAATTAATCCCGAGGATGAATCCCCTCGTCAGTGATGGGATGCCAATAGGCGGTAATGGGAGGCCTATTTGGGCATGGGCAACTGGACTTTACATCATCACACCAATAAAGAAAAATATTATTGCACCATTCATGGAACCCATTTTCACACTGCACTTTAATCACTACAACAAACTCATTGATTAACATTGCCGAATAGACACTGGTTATTCTTAAAATATGAATTCTTTTCGTTTAAAACCGATGTCTTTTCCTAAATAGATGTCTATCAGTAAAAAAGTAAGCTGATAGACATCGATTTTATATGAAAATGCAGTTTTCATTAACCGATGTCATTCAAGCGATATCTATTCGCATTTCTAAAAAAATACGCTGATAGACATCGATTTTAACTAACTGATGTATTTTAAGTGATGTTATTTCTCTGATAGACATCATCTTTCTATGAAAGATGCGCTGATAGACATTGGTTAGTAAAACCAATGTCTTTTCGAGCGATGTCTATTTGCCATATCTAAAAAACGCGCTGATAAACATCGATTTCTTTAGCACCATGTCTATTGCATGATGTTTTTTAAAATTTTAATTTAAAAATATTTTTGCCAATCCTAGGATTCGAATCTTTGTATCACACTTTATTGGTGGAGTACTTGGAGTTTCTCAATCCTTGAAGCGACGCAGCCGGCGGAGAGGGTGGCGAAGGACAATTAGGTGGGGTTGAAGTCAGGAGAGAGAAAGACGGACAATGATTGGGTCAGTGGAGAAGGTTTCTAAGGGGGTAGAAGTGGGGGAGAGAGGGGTGGGGGGGGGGGGAGTGGCAGCGACGACGGGGTATTCGAAGGTGGCGGTTCATTGGAAAGGGGATTTGAATATGGCCGGCGAAGCTATGATGGAGAGATCTACTACTTACTCACCTCCAACAAAAAATCTGTATAGTTTTTTCCAATGGGTTGACCCCTACTTACTCACAGAAATACCTCCCTGGTTCGTCCACAAACACCTCCATCGGTATTGATCATTTACTGTACAAGTCAAACTATTCATAAAACCTTTATTTACTTGATGAATGCCCTATTGTATGTAGCTGAAACGTCAATTTTACATCCAACATCATTATATTATTTGGGAATTTTTTAAGTTTAGCATGATAAATTGCTCTGGATTTTCTTAAACTTTTGGAAGACTTGAATTGGTTTTTTTACTGTGTTTTCCTCTATTTGAAGAAGTCTTATATGGTTGTGGTTATATTTAATACTAGTTGGGTAGTTTTTAAAGTTTCTACATACCCAGGCTTATGTTCCGAAAGCTTATCTTTAGCATTCATGTGAGGCAGTTGATCTTTTTAGTTCCAGAAAAAAAATGAATCTAGTTGACGCTCAACTCATACTCTTTAGTTCACCTAGTGAGGTCGTAAGTCATTTTGTGAACTCAGTCGTCGGATTTGGTGTACATTAGTTTGCGTAGAACATTAAACCTTCTATGAGTGGGATACAAATGGAGAGGATGGGAAATTTTGTGGTTGAAGAAGAATGTGCAATTGTAATTTGCTAGTAATGTGCTTCTCCATCTTTATATATGTAGTTGAATAGCTAGCATGGAACATCTTATTCAAATCTTGACGCCGCTCATTGCTACTAAAAGTCCAATATAAAAGGTGAACTTATTTATGATGTTTCCCCTTTTTCCTATATTTTTACTGGACAATATATTTGGCGCTGTCACTAAAAATTTCTAACAATATCTAACATATATATAGTAACATTTGTGCTCATTAATAAAGCAGCAATTGTTATCCACAATCAAACGTTATTTGGCTTCCCTGCATATTGCCCTGCAACCGTTTTTTGATATTCTACTATATCTTGTCCACTTTCATTTATTATATATCTATGGAGTTATCTACATTCATTTTAAAATAACCTGGATTTTGCAGAGTCAATATCAAGCTTAGAACAATCTGTAAATTTATTTCTTGAAATTGGAAGGCTTAATAAATCTGCCAGATATTGTAAGGTAAAAATCCTTAAAATATCTCCATATGTGTTGTGAGTAATTACTCTTTTCTTTACAAGTCAAGTTCTAATTCTTATGAGTTGTTTACAATAAATAATAATTTTTTGCCTTATGTTTTTTCATGTTGATCTTGCATTCTAGAAGCTGATGAACTTGAGTCAATAATTTGAAGATAGTAACTGGTTTTTTTCACTTTGCAAGAAATAATTGAGCATATTTGCTAGAGTAGAACTTGGATCAAGTAATTGTTTACTATGAAAGAGCTGCTGATCTCTTCCAAAATAAAAAAGTAACAACATCAGTCAATCAATCAAGAGGAGAAAGTTGCACAATTTGCAGCTCAATTAGAATAGTTAAGTTTCACTGTGTTCTCTTGTCACACCCCAAATTTTAAATAAAGAAATTTTCATATTATTTTCTTAAAGAAGGTATTTAACAGGGCATGACCACACAATTTAATTTAATAACTAAATAATAATGCAAAGAAGAAGGAAATTAATTAAGGATAAGTCCTATAAGTTTCTGCAAACTTCATTTTTAAAAGGGATAATTGCAAAAAAACCCCAACCTTTACTTTTATTGCAAATAAATCTCAATCTTTGAGAAATTGCAAAAAAAAACCTCGACCTTTAGGTTTCGTGCAAAATGCACCTAAAGGGCAGGAAAGGGTTGCCCAACGTCTGGCGTGGTGTTGATCTTTGCCACGTCAGCTTTAAGTTTATTGCAAAAAAAACCTCAACATTTACTTAAATTGAGATTTAATCCCAACCTTTGAGATTTTGGCAAAAAAGACCATCAGATTTTTATTTTTTATTTTAAATTGTACCCATTATATTTTATATTTAAAATTTAAATTCTAAAAAATTATTAAATAAAATAATAATCTTATTTTAGTTTTTAAAATATTTTATGCATTATAAAATTTTTATAATTTATAAAATCAAAATATTCTTGAACATGTCTTTGGATTTTTTTGTAAATTTATGTTATATTTAATATATATATATATATATATATATATATATATATATATATATATATATATATATATATATATATATATATATATTTGATGGTTATTTTGCCAAAATAAAAAATTTTATGGTTATTTTTTCGCAATTTAATGATGTTGGATGTATAATGATATTTGGTGGTTATTTTTCCAAAGATTTTTTCGCAATTAAAAAAAAATTCGATTGTTATTTTTGCCAAAATTTCAAAGGTTGGGATTTATTTGCAATAAAAGTAAAGGTTAGAGTTTTTTTTTTTTTTTTGCAATTAACCCTTTTTAAAAGATATCCATTAAATTTCCTTAAACTGCAATATAAAAAAAATAAGAGTCCTCAAGAAACTTCTGAATGCGTAGAGATTAATAGTTGCTTTGCAGTAGCATTTAGGAATGGCAAACATATATGTATTTGTCCTTCTTTTATTTTTTAAAAGCAATCCACGAAGGTACCTCAACTAAATAGGACATATATTTGATTAATTAAATCCTATAATATTTTACTAATTGATAAATTCTCATGTGAGACATCTATTTAGGTGAGACGGGTCTAAGACAAGTATCCAAGTGTAATTTGATCCATTTTAATTAATTAATAAATTAATTAATATAATCCCTTAAAATATATAATTCCTTAAAAATTTTTTGATTAGTTTAGATTTAGAAGAGAGAAGAGTCTTCTCAAGTTCAACCCGTCCTCGCATTAATCGAGGAGAGAGAAAAGAATTCCAAATTCATGACATCCCCAATCTATAGGAAAAAGAGAAAGATTATACAAGGTATTCTTCCCAAATTCTTAAATCCTATTGATGAATGAATGAAGAAACGTAGAAATTCATGTTGAAAAAGAGAAATTTCTAACATCCCTTTGAAGAATGAACGAAGAAGAGAAAGATTATACAAGGTAATTTTGAATAATGAAAGAAGCTGTGTGGATCTGTCGCAGGAAATACCCCACACATCTGGATCTATCGCACCCCGCCGCTGAGTCGAGAGCCCACTAAAGTTCGACTAGTCGCCCATGCCCTGCCGATTAGTCCCTTGCAGGAGTTCCACACAGTATATCTAAAGCCCGGTCGTGCACAAGCTGCCGCCCACCGCCTATTGGAAGTTTTACCGCGATGAGTTAATGCTTTCATTCTTATTATATATTGTGAATTAGTGTAAAGTTGTTATTTGCTTGTTATTGTATGTGAAATATCATTATATGAGTTGAATTCAGTAGTATGTTAGTTTTATATTATAATATATCATTTGATCGCTGTAGTATGTCATAGTTTGTTAGAGAGACATGAGTGTGATTTTTCCATGTGAATGATATAGTATGTTATTTTTGTGTTAAAGTATGTCATTTATCCGCTCTAGTATGTTAGAGTTTATTAGATAGAAATAAATGTGATTTTACCATGTGAATGCTATAATATGTTATTTTTATGTTATAGTATGTCATTTCACATGAAAAGGACATACTATGAGACATATGTAATACACTTTAAGATTAGAACATACTATAACACGAAAACAACGTACTATGAGACATATGAATTATACTTTTTAGATAAGATATTACAACACAAATATAAAATATTATTTCAGGTAACATATAATAACACAATAATTACATACTCTAATGCGTATTTGATATACTATAAAAAACATAATATACTTTTAGTGAAATACTATAGCACTTACACTGCACACAATAATACGGAAACGACATACTATAACACTATCGAAATATTCTTCCGGGTAAGATAAAATAACACAAAAATTACATACTATATCGTATCCACGACATACTATAACACATGTAATGTACACGAGCGTTTATTAGGATAGTTTATGATTTGCAACGACGATTCATCGGAGTGAAAAAATGGCCACGCAAAAATATTTAATGATTTGAATTTATCCCATAAATTAGGAACTACTAAAAATAAATATGAATTAATTAGTCATTATTCATCCCATAAATTTAAGAACTACTAAAGATAAGAGGTTGACTAACCATAATTATATTATATTATATTAATTAATTATGGATAATATGCTGAACTGACCTGTCTCACGACCCATTTTTTTTATGACCCGTCTCACCAGACAATAGCTCATACTAAGTATGCATGAAAAAGAGGCATATAAATTCGCACCAATTGCAATGATAAATAAAACTCCCATTAATCAAATATTAGAAAAAGAATTTAGCTCCCACTATTTATTTTGCAAAGCTAATTACTCAAACTTTAACATTTTGGAAATGTGGCACAATTCTACAGAATATGTCCACTCATAAAATTTCCAAACATGTATTAAAGTAATCCACCGAGATTCCCATTTATATTACTCATAATAAAGTTCACTAATTTGCAAAAGCAAAACAATCAATTTTTATAATACTGAAAATACTACTTGCACAAATTTCATTTCTATTTATTTATAAAAACTCAACCAGGAGACCTAACAGCAGAACTAGTACAAACATAAATCCATGACATTTCGACCACTTAATATAACAAATAAAGCAAGGAAGGTTTGAATTCATATCACATCACACTTGAATAACCAATAGTAAGCATTGGTTTTGAAACGTCAGCCATCATAATACCACACACCCAATGTATCTAAATATTTGGGTCAGTTTGCGGATAAAACTATATAATCATGAAATTGAAATGAAAAGTGACATGATAACACTTTATTCTTATTGAGATTTTTTTATTAAGTCCTTCTTGCCACCACGTCCCCGCTCGTACGCTACCTCCACACTAACCTGAAAGGGGTAAAAATAGGGATGAGCAACCACAGCTCAGTGGAAACAACTCATGCCCATACAAGTCAAATAATTCATATGAAAAATTTTAAATCACTTACAATACAATTCCTGACATATTAATAAGACACATCTCGATCCATTATTCATGACATAAGTGATACGAAATCGCGATTCGTTACCCGTGACATTGGTAGGACACCATTACGGTCCAATACCATTATTGCATATATTTCAAGTAACATTGGTAGGGCACCATTACAGTTCAATACATGTATTACATATATCAATTCACATACTTCAAATAAAAAGCATAATAGGAAAATAATTCACTCATAACATAAATAATCACATATGAAAAAATTAACGTATATAAGATGAGAAATCCCCACCTTAACCGCGTGAAGATTTAAATTTGAGTACTACATGTCACGCCCCAACTTTTCTTCAAAGCCTATATTAACAACGGCTACATGTTACTAATAATATACGATATTATGATCGTAAAACATAATCTACAAATATATGAGGTGTAGACAAAAGAAATGGTGTTAGGGTTCCAACTTATGAAAGCAGAAAATAAAAGAGGAGATGAGAGAAACTGTTACCCTCTCTCCTAGTCTGTAGCCACGTGAGAAGCGATGTTTAGGTGAGAAAAAAAATAGAATGAAGCATCATATATATATGTGTGACTTTTCAAAACCCTAGCAAATACTCTTTTACAGGATTTGATAAACTTCCCTTAGTTAGGAGAGTGAATTTAGGGATTGATTTGCAGGGGAAAGATCTTTCTTGGTGAACAAAAAAATGACGATTTGGTTTTGGGAAGGATGGATCTCAACTCTATTTTTCCATCCCTTTTTTTCTTACAGCCGATAGATAAGATGGGCTAGACTTAAAGAATAAACTTGTTTTTGGGCTTTTAAGAAAATTGGGCCGAAATATTCACGTAAATAAATTCATAAAAGTTACATTCTACCCTACTAATTAAAAATTTACCTCGAAATTCTAAACAACTTACCACTTTTGCTGAAACGTAGATACTTCGCTTGTCGTCCATCTCTCTCTTCAAATTCACGAGCAATTCACTTTGAACATTGTCGAGCTTTATGGCCTGGTTCACAACACTTATAGCGTATCCCTTGCCCGTACAAATACTATCCCCCATGATTTCTTCCACACTTCGCACATGAGGGTTTAGAAGCTTGTTGGGTATTTGGATTTAGGTTCCCATCATACATGTCAGTGTCAATAATTGTGGGGCTGACCAACTAAGCTGAATAAATTTTCTCTCGTCGTCGATCACCGACATATCTCCTTGCTTTAGCTTGAAGAACTCGTTCTACATCATCTCGCGATGCGACTGCGGGTAATACTTTTCAAGCACTATCCTTTGGAATTCTTCCCACGTGATAGCTTTTTGTTGCTTGTTTGGCTTCATTTGCCAATAACCTTCCCACCAAGGATCTGCATCCTCGATAGTTGGTAAGATGCAAATAGTACTCGATGTTCAATCGTAGACTTCATTATTTGGAATATTCGCTCCAATGCCCTCAACAATTCTTCTATATATTCCGGCCCCTCACGCCCCCTGAATAGGGGTGGAGAATGAGCGTGGAACTCTTGAACTACATGAGCGTGATCATTCGAATTGGCTGTTGAGTTGCGGAGTGCTTGCACCAGTTGATAGAGAGCATTTTTAGTATCCATTAATGCATCCTCAACGTTCGTCCATGAATCTAATTAATCATACTATCTTCTTGAAATATCTTATCATTTGCTAACATATTGAGGTATATAAATAATTATACTTTTATGACATACATGAGCATATAATCAAATTTAAGTTTCATGGCATATATGAGTCAAATCTTGCATCATGAGAATTATAAATTTTGAATATTAAAACTGATCTTGTAAATCATACATACTTTCATACCTCATTTTAAGCGGACGTCGTACTCGGTAGATGCATAACAAGTGGCTTTACTTTCTTTTAAAATTTTTATTCGATTATGAAATCATATCATGTAAATCATATAATTCATGTATATGTGGAATTTAATAAAAATTTTGAACAAGTATACAGAACAATATACCTGCTCTGATACCATTATGTCACACCCCAAATTTTAAATAAAGAAATTTTCATATTATTTTCTTAAAGAAGGTATTTAATAGGGCATGATCACACAATTTAATAACTAAATAATAATGCAAAGAAGAAGGAAATTAAATAAGGATAAGTCCTATAAGTTTCTACAAACTTCATTTTTAAAAAGATACCCATTAAATTTCCTTCGAATATAAACTGCAATATAAATAAAATTAAAAAAAAGAAATAAAAGTCCACAAGAAACTTCTGAATGCGTAGAGATTAATAGTTGCTTTGCAGTAGCATTTAGGAATGGCAAACACGTTTGAATTTGTCCTTCTTATTTTTTAAAAGCAATCCACGAAGGTACCTCAACTTAATAGAATATATATTTGATTAATTAAATCCTATGATATTTTACTAATTATGCACGAAAAAGGGGCACATAAATTCGCACTAATTGCAACAATAAATAAAACTCTCACTAATCAAATATTAGATAAAGAATTTAGCTTTCCCTTATTTATTTTGAAAAGCTAATTACTCAAACTTAACATTTTGGAAATGTGGCACGATTCAACAGTATATATTAAACTTAACTAATTAGATACTCCATCTGTCCTATACTTATTTCGAAACTAAATAAGGCTATGCCATCCTAAGGTGCTGCTAAATGGATGGATCTTATCAAAGTCCATGAATGAGAAATCATAGATCGAACCGCCGAATTGGAAAAATTGGGTGCGCACAATTTCTTTGTAATTTACAAAGAAATTGTGCAGATAAGTATGGGATGGAAGGAGTACAATATATTAAGGTGAAATTCTCATTATAACTTTCTTCACTAATCTTACACATAGTATATTCCATTTACCGCAATATAATCATCTACCACACAAAATAAGATTGAACATCACGTAAAAAAATTCATATTTTCTCTGCTCTCTCTTTCTCTTAGAACCCTCATCTTTCCCTGCAATATCAATTCCATCTTCAAAATCAACAATCAGCCATGGAATTGGATCGCCAAAACGCCACTGCAAATGTAAGCATCTTCGCAGAACCCACACCCCGAGGCCCATCAAAGCGACGGCTTCCAACGGAAGCAGTTGGGTTATAAACCTTGGAGCGACGTAGAGGGAAGTGGTAGCGAAAGAGGGGCGGGGTATGGGGGAAGAGAAGGGGCGGTGATGGAGGTATATGGAGAAGGAGAGGGGTAAAAAAGCCATCTATAGCAGCGGCATTTGGGCTGACAGAGAATGAATCTTGTGTGTGTGAAACTAAAAATTTTGGAAAATTGGAGATGGTAGGGATTGCAGAAGGGTATATGGAGCGAAGGGCAATTGATTGGACGTTAATAGTCAGGATGACCAATTAAAGAATTTATCGAACCACAGGGAGAAAGGTACTAGAGTTTAAGCGATCTCAAGTTTATCGTGATTTTATAAGGACGACAGAATGAGAGGATAGATAAGCATGCAAATAAATGCAATGCAAGAAATAAAAGATAAAAGGAATGCAAGATAGAGGGGTTCCAAATGATGCAAGGATGAGATTAACAACAATCATGATATAGATAATAATGTAATTATGCAATTAATTCTAATTTCTCATGGACATGGCATAGGAGCGATCACTAATTCCACCTAAACTCTCTCTCGAGATGCATAGGATGTAGGCCCTAAACAAGGCTCCCAAAAGCACATATGATCGAGACCAAAATGAACACCTCCCAATAGGTACTAATTACTCTACGAGTTCCATAATTAGGTACTAAATCATAGGCAATATTCCCTTTTAAGGTACTATGAATTCACTAATGGTTTGGGTCCCCTCATCTAATCTACCAATCTCTCGATCAAGCTAATCAAATGTTCTATCTGTTAGATTGTATACTAAAGTCTAGCTTTTATATGAACAATACGTTAACAATTAATTTGAAATGAGAATCATATGATCAAATGATTGCGTCTTATAATTTATTTATATATACGATGCAATAGTCCATTTACTTTATACTGTAGATAATATGTTGTGGGACAATACGCGAAAGATCATATTATCGATTTTCTTATAAAGTATAAACAGATGCGCACAACCGAGATAGACGGGGCCTCTCTATCGGGATGGTTGAAGTGTGGTTTGGTATTAGCTTGTCTTGGATATAGAATCACATTAGTGCACTTATGTGTATTGAGTAAGACCGCATGAGATCGTTCGACTTATACTGACTATATAGGAGAACTTGATCTCAGTTATTATGGATGTTTGTGCTCTTAATCCCTATACAATAACCTCAACACGTAGGGCAGTATGTATTTTTTGATTCATCAATGGGTGAGATTTACATGTAATTAAATCAACAAACTCTGTGAGTTGGGAAGTAGTGCTGTCTCTATGGAGTGCTATTGATTGTAGAAGGAATCCGTGTCCGTCATAGGTTGATGATGTCCCCTTGAGGAGCTCATAAGGATTATCATGTAAATCCTGCAGGTGGATTTATTCTGGCATGTTAATGAGGCTGAGTGGTATTACTCTTGGATGAGATATTAATTAATGGAGTTGTCAGTAACTTAATTAATTAATGGACATTGTATATCTTAAACATGGGGAGACTAACGGGCTCATAATAAGAAGGAGCCCAAAATATAATTTTGGGATTAGAACGGTAGTGCAGTAATAACATTTTAGTGGTATATATTATTATTATTGGACTTAAGTATAAGGTTTGGGCTAAGCTTGGATACTTAAGCCCAATGGAGGCCCAACTCTAATTTCTCCTCCTGGTCCCTGCTCTAGCCCATATATAAGTCATCTCAGATATTCTAAACCTAATTCTCTGGGCCTAACATGCGTGAGATAGAGAGTGAACAGCAGATTGAGAAAATCTCGAGGATCGTCGCCCACACGACGTAGAGATTGGACTTGGAATACAGCAGAAGACCGGAAGGTTATTTGCTGCTGCTGTCTGCCACCTTGAAAAATTCATATAAAATTGTATAGTGCTTCGAATTCAATATTTAATATAATGACGGAAAGCCGCTGAAGAGAGGATCATTTGAGCGCGTAGATCATTTGAATCGGAGTTCAGATGAAGAAGTTATGGCCATTCTTGTGACGCTGTGCAAGCTACCAGCGAGAATCCATCTTCATCAACATACCCTGGTGAAAGGTAATACGTTTCTTGTTTTCGTGCTTCCGCTGCATGTTAGAATCGTATGGATCCCTAACATTTCACGTTAACCAAACGATCGAATGCCAACAATATCAAAGGGTTCTAAATCTAGAAGGATATCTCTATCTCATTCTAAATTAATGCACATGAAAGTATATGATGAAATGATTCAATGAACTATCCTAAACACATAATTGATTTCTCAATCTAATCACATGCCCATGACAATTAATCAGACATATCATCATATACATCAAGCAATCAACATTCAATGATAGAAATAACACAAAGCCCATTCAAGATTAAAATCAAATTGCATAAAAACTAAATTATCCAACACCAATCATGGAGCTAATCTCACAAAGGAGATTAGCCTCTCATAGTCACAAGAAATTCAACATAGACATTAAAATCCTTACAAATCATGATCAATCTATAAAGAAATGCACAAAAATTAGAATTAGATTCCCCCTTTGAAGTTCTTCAAATGAGATCTCCTACTTCTTCTTGTGATCTCACTCTCTCTTGCTTCCTTGATCACTTGGATGGTGGATTTGATGGAGGAGATCAAGTGTGGATGGATGGATGAAGAATGGATGAAGATGATGGTGTAAAATGAGAGAAATGGTGTGTGAGGTGTGTGAAACAGTAAAACCCTCGCCCAATCTGATCTAAAATTGAAGTATTGGGTATTTATACCCCTTGGGAAGCTTCTAGAATGTTTCTGATTTTTTACCAGAATTTTACATAACCGACTCGTGTGCATGCACATGGCTCGAGTCGTGTCATGTCTTTTCAGTATTTCTCGGCAGCAGACGGAGCTCGAGTTGAGTCGGTAACTCGACTCGTGTCTTGATTCCAGGCACGACTCGTGTTGCGGCACACGGGCGCAGGGTGCCCGTGTAGGGTTTTCTGATGTCGTCACACGACCTTTTCTTACAGGCCCATGCGCAGTGCACGACTCGTGTTGCTGTAGCTCGAATCGAGCTACAGCACTCGAGTCGTGCTTGGTCGTGCTCTATTTTCCTTCTTCGTTTCATCTTCCTTCTCAATTTTTGTTCCGTTTTCACCTGTTTTACATACGTTTAAGCTCATTCTCACACATTTCTATAAAAACACAAAACACAACCAAATAACACAAAAATACGGATAAAAATATACGAAAATACACATAAAAAGTCACTAAAATCTAGGTGAAAATATCACTCATCACACCCCCAAACTTAAAGTGTTGTGCGTCCCCGTACAACGAAAATGATAAACCAAGAGGAGTGATTTACACCTAGAAAAAGACTAAATGAACACAAGTAATAACACATCAATAGTCATAAGAATTACAATTTATGCTAAGTCATCCTACAACATTAAAATCATAACATGGAAAAAATATTAACAAGTTCAATCACAAGAGAATAATAGTGTAATATAGTCCCTTTTGGTCCAAGCCTCACATAGGTTATCAATTTAACTCAACACTCTTTCAAGTAAGGTAACAATACTCATTAATCAATTGGCTCAACTCGCTATAAGCTTGCTCGTGGATTACATTCACCAACCACCAAAGTTTCAATTAATGATCAAAAAGGTCTTTAATTAGGATGTAATGATAGGCTCATTGGTAGGGTAGGAAGAATATGGATAATAGTGACTAATCATGTGTAAGTAATCGAAGAGGTAGCTACTTTCTTCCATTCCTTAACATTTTCTTTCGTCCTTTCTTTTCTTAATTGATTGCAAGCACTATCATCAAATTTCCTTGAATTGAGCTTCTTTCGATGCATGCCTCCTTTCTTTGATTTTCATGATTTCCTTGAGCATTTTGTTACTTTGCTCATTTTCTTGTTATGAGGTTGCATATTCATTTGCTTAAGCTCTTTTCATCAATTTTCTTTCTTGCTTGTTTACCTTTCCTTTTTTCTTTTGCACAATAACTCATCAAACCTTTCTAACTACTATCTCCTCAATCACCCACACAAAAGGTATGTATATAAGGCTTAAGTGGGTAATCATGGCTTGTAATGTGCTAATATCACAATAAATAGGCTTTAAGGCTCAAAGTAGTTGACTAGGGATGATGTTCATGGTAGGAAAAATTATGGCAATGACTTCAAATAACAAGGATGGTCTTAGATCATGTCACCAATCTCCACAAATTGGGCTCATTCCTATAGTCCTTGAGCAAGTTCTAGCTTATCAAACACAACTGATCCACTCATGAAGAAATACCATGTATGCACGATTGAGGATCAAATTCTCACAAGCTTATGCATTGGACATTAAGGAACTTATTACACCACATTCATCTAAAAATTGAACAAGTTAAATAAAACATGTCATAATTCGAAAGTGTAGAGATTCTTAATCATAACTTGTCATCACTTATTATCACAATATGTCGTCACTCACATTCAAAAAATGACTCACGACATCTCTAAAACAAACCACCAAAAATCCCTAAACAAGAATAAAAATACACAAAACATAAAATAATGACACAACAAATAACAAACATAATAAAAACACATAACATGCAAAACAACAAAACCATCCATCATAGACAATGAAGCACACATTCATAACATCCATAATTAATTTAGCTCACAAGCATCCCACCTTGATTGAAAAGGAAACGTCCCAAAAATATAACACATGAAGTAGCATGTTAATCACAATCAATCCAAATCAAATCAAATTATGCTAAGCACATAAAAGTGTAGGGTGTAGAATGAACTCCCTCAATAGGCATTTGGTAGTAGAAGTTGTTAGCTCCGAGCTCAATTCATGCTTTCAATACCCTTCATACATGCTCAACAATACCATTAGCTCAATAATTTTATTAAAAATATGGACTATCATGCACTTCAACACCACTAAACGGACCAAAATCAAACCAAACTCATGAGAAAAATTTTAAAATTAGCTCAAAAACACGAAAAGTATATGCTTTCAAGACAAAGTATTTCTCACCACGCCATATCCCCCCAAACTTAAATTGAAACAAGAGATTCGAGTTAAGTTTGCAAAAATTGGTGTGACATACTTACACATTTCAAATCAAACACTTCTCGTATCTTTAATACGCATTCTCCTCACGAGCACAATCAACCTACATACCAAACTTGCAAAACAAAATCAAATCCACAATCCTTATTGAAAACAAGAAATAAAGCAATAAAGATAATGATGGGTTGTCTCCCATCTAGCGCTAAGTTTAATGTCTCCAAGCCGGACGATAGTCTTTAGCTCATGGTGGTCTTGAATAGTCCTTAGGCACTATCATAGGTTTCTTCTTGAAGTAGTGCCTTGTGCTCTCCCGTTCAACCACAAGAACATTTCCCTTCTTGTTAAATAGCTCAAGCAATTGTTCTCCCAAGGCGTTCTTCACAAGGAATGAACCTTTCCACTTTTTCCATGGGGCTCTACATGAATTTTGAACTTCAACCACATCTCCCTGTAAGAATTCGGGCATTGACAAGTGTTGGTGCCCTCTTGTAACCTTTTTCCTACAATCACCAAACAAATTTTTATCAATAAAATCATGAAAGTTCTTAAGAGAATTTGAAATTTCAATAGAATGAGAAGATTTTGGCTTGTGTGGGGCATCGTCAATGATCTTAGTTTCCGGAGGCTTCTTTTCTTCCATAAGGGCATGGATCTCTTCTTGGTTTTGAATCTTGACTTTCTCTACCATCTCTTCAAGAGACTCCACAAATCTATCGAATTCTCCCTTCAAGTTGGGCGGAATAAGAGGTGTTGGAGTCTTGAAAATCTCCTCATAATTGTGGTTGATTTTCTTCTTGATATCTAGAAAAATTTCCTAGAAAAACATCTTACACACGTTGAGGGTATACTTGTTGATGCATTTGATGAGGGACTCCGAAATTCTCATAACTTTGTTGTTGGAATTGCATATCTTGTACTCTAAAATCCGGTTGCAAATTAGGCTCACAATTTGGCATTTGAAATCCTTGAAAATTTTCTTGTGTGTTCATAGCAGAATGAGCTCTTCTATTCACCAAATTACGAAGAATATCCATGGAGCTCATATTTTTGGGCTTGTTCTCCTTCTTCTTCCATCTCAAGGTATGCACCTACAAGAGAAAGAAAAATTTGAACAAAATTTTCTAAAACAAATATATGATGCAAAAATAAAAATAAATGTCCTTATTAAGACCACTCTAAACAATCCTTCGTCAAACCACTAGCAACCATTACCTCCCCAACAATGGCGCCATTTGATTGGTCGTTAATAGTCGAGATGACCAATTAAAGAATTTATCGGACCACAGGGAGGAAGGTACTAGAGTTTAAGCGATCTCAAGTTTATCGTGATTTTATAAGGATGACGGAATGAGAGGATAGATAAGCATGCAAATAAATGCAATGCAAGAAATAAAAGATAAAAGGAATGCAAGATAAAGGGGTTCCAAATGATGCAAGGATGAGATTAACAACAATCATGGCATAGATAATAAAGTAATTATGCAATTAATTTTAATTTCTCATTGACATGGCATAGGAGCGATCACTAATTCCACCTAAACTTTCTCTCAAGATGGATAGGATGTAGGCCCTAAACAAGGCTCCCAAAAGCGCATATGATCGAGACCAAAATGAACACCTCTCAATAGGTACTAATTACTCTACGAGTTCCCTAATTAGTTACTAAATCATAGGCAATATTTCCTTTTAAGGTATTATGAATTCACTAATGGTTTGGGTCTCCTCATCTAATCAACCAACCTCTCGATCAAGCTAATCAAATGTTCTATCAAAGGGTTCTAAATCTAGAAGAATATCTCAATCTCATTCTAAATTAATGCACATGAAGTTTATGATAAAATGATTCAATGAACTATCCTAAACACATAATTGATTTCTCAATCTAATCACATGCCCATGACAATTAATCACACATATCATCATATACATCAAGCAATCAACATTCACTGATAGAAATAACCCAAAGTCCATTCAAGATTAAAATCAAATTGCATAAAAACTAAATTATCCAATACCAATCATGAAGCTAATCTCACAAAGGAGATTAGCCTCTCATAGTCACAAGAAATTCAACATAGACATTAAAATCCTAACAAACCATGATCAATCTATAAAGAAATGCAGAAAAATTAGAATTAGATTCCCCTTTGAAGTGCTTCAAATGAGATCTCCTTCTTCTTCTTGTGATCTCACTCTCCCTTGCTTCCTTGATCACTTGGATGGTGGATTTGATGGAGGAGATCAAGTGTGGATGGATGGATGAAGAATGGATGAAGATGATGGTGTAAAATATGAGAAATAGTGTGTGAGGTGTGCGAAACAGGAAAACCCTCACCCAATCTGATCTAAAACTGAAGTATTGGGTATTTATACTCCTTGGAAAGCTTCTAGAATATTTCTGATTTTTTACCAGAATTTTACACAACACGACTCGTGTGCATGCACATGGCTCGAGTCGTGTCATGTCTTCTTGGCAATTCTCGGCAGCAGACGAAGCTCGAGTCGAGTCGGTAACTCGACTCGTGTCTTGATTCCAGGCACGATTCGTGTTGCGGCACACGGGCGCAGGGTGCCCGTGTAGTGTTTTCTGATGTCGTCGCACGAACTTCTCTTATAGGCCCGTGCATGGCGCGCGACTCGTGTTGCGCCAGCTCAACTTGAGCTACAGCACTCGAGTCGTGCTTGGTCGTGCTCTGTTTTCCTTCTTCGTTTCATCTCCCTTCCCCATATTTGCTCCGTTTTCACCTGTTTTACATACGTTTAAGCTCATTATCACACATTTTCATAAAAACACAAAACACAACCAAATAACACAAATGCACATAAAAATATATGAAAACACATATACAAAGATACTAAATCAAGGTGAAAATATCATTCATCAGAAATCAGATTTGATTCTGAGGGTGATCGTTGGAGTAGATTTAATGGGAAGTTGTATCAATCACTAGACCACCGCATAATGCTGCACCTAGATTATTCATTTAATTTTTGATTAATTTGGGAGAATTTTAATTTAGACATACATGGACTTGTAGATATGAAGCTCATTTGTGGGATACCAGTTGCAGAAAGAAAACTCAAACAAGAAAAGAAAGGCAAGGTGATACATATATATGCATTCAAACATGAATCGTATATATTCATGTATCTTGCAATTCTTATGACATTGAAAATATCTGAATATTTTAGTTTCGTGCAAATTCATGGGTATCAAAATTAGTGTATCTTGGTAAGTTTTTGGTACAACTTGTAACTATTTTCTTCAAACATTTTAATGAATTGATGTTATAACCAATGATTAGAAAACCGGACCGGACTGGTCAGTCCAACCGATTAAACCGGAAACCGGTCCGAACACACCTAAAAAACCATTTTTGAATTGAATCGGGAAAAGCTGATTCAAACTGGAATAACCGACTGAACCTGACAAATCGAAAACCGCTGCTTTTTTTTTCTTTTTTTTGGAAATTTTCGTATTGAGATCCAAGTCGTTGACTAATTTGAGAGCCAACATCTCAAAATAGGATGGATGCAAAGAATAGGTAGTAGTGATCATCACATATATAGAAGTACAATACCTCTCATCTTTACTAAGTTTTTAATGTGGGCTATTGAAGTTGATAGAAAAGAAGGGAGAAAAGATGGTCTTTATATATAGAGGTCTAATACCTCTTTATTTCTTATAATTAACTAATGTGAGATCTTTTCCCTTCTTACAAGTATATACATTTGTAATTCATCACTCATTATTTTTTAAATCTTGAAATAAATAAATTTATTTACTTAATTGCATCTAAATAATTGAAAAAAATATTTTGAATGAATATTGATTAAAATTAGAGTAAAAAAATAAAAAGAATTAACAATTTTCTTTTCATTTTTATTTCAATTCTAATATTCTTAATTAATTTTCTTTCAATTTCAAAGTAAATTTGAATTAAATTAACTATTAATATAAATTAAAATAAAAAATCATCTTATTTTTACATTTAACTTTACTCTTTCAATCTATTATTTTTCATGTGCACTAAGTTTGTTAATATAAAATTATATATAAAATAATAAAACATTATTAAAATTGAAAAATATATAGTTTTTATTTTTTTTGGTTGAACCGCGGTTCGACCGATCCAAACTTGAACCGTTAGGGTCACCGGTTCGGCCTCCGGTCTGATTTCAAATCACTAGCTGTAACAACAAATTTTGTATTTATGATAAAATAAACACAAAAGGGAGTATAAAGATAATTTAGATGTATTTAATTTGAAAGATATGTAAAAGAGTTATAATCTCTAATTAATCCTCTTATTCTTCTCTCGTACCAATTTGGCTTGACTTTGACTTCGACTTTGACTTGACTTGGTGTATGTTGAGCTGGAGTGTGTGTTGAGACAGATCTTCAAATGAAGCTTGACCGTGCTCGGATATATGGATTTATAATGTTAATTTGGAGGCGTCGAGCCTTTGCTCAGATTAAACATTATCCTAAGAGCTTTCCATGAAGAATGCCGAAGAACTCGATGCGAAGAACTCTTAATCCGGGGGGCTTAGCACCTTGATCTCAGATCATAGGTTGTTCTTGACTTGAAGATCTTGAAGGAGTCTGGCTTGTGTTTTCAATTTCTTCAGAAGTGTCGACGTCTTCAGGTGTTTATGTGTGTGTGTGTTGAGCTAGATCATCAGTTGAAGCATGTCCAAGCTCGGATTCGAGGATATAGAATATTAATCCGGAGGCATCGAGCCTTTGTACGGATTAAACGTTATCCTTGAAGCTTTCTATGAAGAACACTGTTGAATGTGTAGAACGTCATTGACTCTACAAAGAATGTTGAAGAACTTGATGTGAAGAATGCTTGATTTGGGGGGCTTAGCACCTTGATCCTGGATCGTAGGCTGTTCTTGGCTTGAAGATGACTTGAAGATCTTGAAGGGAGGCTGGAATTTCGTCTTTGCTCATGTTCTTCAGAACCCTTAAGGTGTCAGAATGTCTTCAGGTGTTTGTGTGCATCTAGAATGAATGGAGGAGAGTTCCTTATATAGGTGAAGGATGAGGTATTGGATTGTATACTAAATGTCTAGCTTTTAATATGAACAATGTTTTAACAATTATTTTGAAATGAGAATCATATGATCAAATATTTTATATATTATAATTTATTTATATGACATTGCAAAAGTCCTTTTACTTTATACTGTATATAATATGGTGTGTGGCGTCTCACTGAAGATCATATTATCGGCTCCTTATAAAGTATAAACAGATGCTGACAACAGAGATAGACGGGGGCAATCTATCAAGATGGTTGTAGTGTGATTTTGTATTAGTTTGTCTTGACTATAAAATCACATTAGTGCACTTTTTGTGTATTGAGCAGGACTGCTTGAGATCATTCGATTTATACTGACTATATAGGAGAACAAGATCTCAGTCATTATGGATGTTCGTGCTCTTAATCCCTATACAATAATCTCGACACGTAAGTCAGTACTTATTTCTTTGATTCATTAAAGGGTGAGATTTATTCATTAAATCAATAGTCTTGGTGAGTTGGGAAATATTGCTGCCTCTATGGTGTGCTGTTGATTGTAAAATGAATCCATGTTCTATTAAATAGGCTAATGATGTCCCCTTGAGGAGCTCATAAGGATTATCATGTAAACCCTGTAGGTAGATTTATTTCGACATGATAACAAGGTTGAGTGGTACTACTCTCGGATGAGATATTAATTAATGGAGTTATCAGCAATAAGGTTGGACGAAAATACCAAAATATCGGTATACCACAGTTATCGTATCGTAAAATAACAAATTTACCAAAAATTTCAGCATACCGTACTGATTTTTTCGGTATGGTACGATAAGCTAGTTTTAAGAAATAAATTAATTCGGTATATAATGAAATACCGATATTTTTATCGGTATACCGAAATATAAATTAAAATAATATTAATTATAATTATAAAAAATTATATATTATATAAATCAATTAAACTTTTTAGTTGGAGCCTTCTGAGTTCTGACTAAGAAAAGAAAAAAATTGAAAGCGTAATACTTACGCTGATGTGGTTACCCTATTAAAATAAGAATCCAAATCCAAATGGGAATTTCATTTCGAACCCTACTCCCTCTACCGCCGACCCCAAGCCTCTCTTTCTCTAATTTGATACTCCAACTGTGTACCCTTCCGGCGTCTCTTTACCGCCAACCATTGCGGCACTCACGATTTACGGTCTCTCAAATCTCAATCTTTATTCACTCCGTGCCTCCCATATTGCCAGTTGAAATGTTTTGATTTTTCTTTATATTATTTTATTGATGATATTGTGTTCTAAATTAAGTATTCTTTGATAGTATGATGAGTTATTGAAAATTTAGATTTGTTGTTTGTTGGATAAATGGGCAAA
This sequence comes from Pogostemon cablin, assembly GCA_023678885.1. Lineage (NCBI taxonomy): Eukaryota > Viridiplantae > Streptophyta > Magnoliopsida > Lamiales > Lamiaceae > Pogostemon > Pogostemon cablin. The sequence goes on from CM042954.1 coordinate 6,912,578, forward strand.
TGATAATTTATTTTCAGCTTTTTTCGTTTAGTATGAGCCGCTATGTATCGGTATATCGATATGAAATAGTGTTTTGGTATACGGTAAAAGACGGTGTTGATTATTAGCGTACCGAAATTTCAGTATACCGGAAATTGGTATTCTAAAATTTCGGTACGTTATCGGTATGCATTTTTTAATACCAAAAATTTTGGTATGGTATATGGTATGCTTAAATATTTTTGGTATACCATACCGACCAGCCCTAGTCAGTAACTTAATTAATTAATGGGCATTGTATATCTTAAACACGGGGAGATTTACGAGCTCATAATAAGAAGGAGCTCATAACATAATATGGAATTAGAGTGGCAGTGCAGTAATAATATTTTAGTGGACAATATTATTATTATTGGACTTAAGTATAAGTTTTGGGCTAAACTTGGTTACTTAAGCCCAATAGGAGGCCGAACTCTAATTTCTCCTCCTGGTCCCTGTTGTAGCCATATTTAAGCCACCTCATTAATCCTGAAATCCTAATCACACGTTAATATCGTGAGAAAGAGAAAGGAGGATTACCGATTGAGATGGTCTTGAAGATCGTCGCCCACACAACTTCAAGACTAGGCTTGGGAATACAGCAAAAGATCAGAAGGTTGTTAGTTGCTGCTGATCGATCTCTTACCAACATACCATGGTAAAAGGTAATTATTCTATTCGTTTCCGCTTCAATAGAATTACATGGAACCCGAACGTATCATTTGGACCATAAGATCCGAAAGCCAATATGAGGAACCTTCCATCTATAACTCGCAGTCTGATTGGTTGATCTTTATTTAACCTGATTTTGTGGGCTTGGGCTTTAATCTTATTGGTTGATTCAGATTTGATTTGATATTAAATCTGATAAAGATTTGATTTCATATCTTATTATGATTTGATTTGATCACATCCAAGGATTTGGGCCTTGACATATTTGATTTCCAAGCCTGCTTAATTTGCACTTGTCCAACTGGATCTGACCCAATCATCAATTATTTACTCAATTATTTTAGAAATTAATTAATTTAAATTCCTTAATAAATAAATAATTAATAGATTTTTAATGTGTGATTTGCCACATATTTTCATTTAATAGGCAATAAAATCCAAGTGCCTACAAATGCCTCCTCGCATTTTATTCACAGACGCCTTTGTGTTGAAGTGAACAAATTGTGACATTACTTTCCTGTTTATCATGACTTAATTTTATTGTTTGCCTCACCAACTTGATACGAATAGCCTGAATTATGACTGAACTTAACAGAGTGTTAAGCTGCCTACGTACCTCTTTGAAGATGATCAATTCATAAAGTAGTTCAAAGAAACATGATTTGATTTTGATGGGGGGTGCCATACACAGTTTTTACTAATGCAGGCCAGGAGCGACATGCAATTTGCTCGTTCATCATGGAGCATTGAACATTGAATTTGCTAACAGTGTATACTTGTGTCAATGAGTTTTGAATTTGAACTTGCAGTTAGTTTATAATCATGTCAGGGAGCTTTGTGTGGATATTTTTTACTCGTGCTGAGGAGCATTGTGTGGATAGTTATCTCTCGTGTCGAGGAGTAATGTGTGTAGATAGTTTTAGCTCATATCAAGGAGCATAAAATTTGGGGATTTTGGACAGTTTTAGCTCATATCAAGGAGCATAATGTTGAGGGATTTTAGATAGTTTTAGCTCGTATCAAGGAGCATCATGTGGACAGTTTTTTCTCGTATCGAGAAGCTAAACTTAAGAGAATTTAGATAGTTTAAACTCTTGTCAAGGAGCCTTGTGAAGATAGTTTTTTGCTCGTGTCGAGGAGCTTTGTGAGGATTTTAGATAGTTTAAGCTCATATCAAGGAACGTGACTTGTAGAGAGTTTTAGCTTATATCAATGAGCAGTGTAGACAGTTTTGCTCGTGCCAAGGAGCTAAGCATTTGAGTTTGTCAACAGTTCATTGCCCCTCATCTTGGGATGTGCTATTTTCTCTTACTTCAACTTTATTTCTATGAATCTTTATAGACATTGCAATTTCTAGTTGTGGTTCCTCCTAAAAGTTCTCATCTAATGACATGTCTTCAAACTCACAAAAGTCTTACATAGAAGGCCATTCAATGTCATTTGATGTCAGGCTCAACTCCATGTCGTGAGGTCTTGTACCCAACTCTTCAAAAGTTTTAGGCCGAATTCTTGAAGTATGTAGCAAAGATTCCATTGCATCCCTTAAATACACATTTCAATAGCTAAAATTTCTTACAACTTTTCTTTGCTATTGAGGCGTGGGCTCCTCTATCTGTTGATGTATTTAATTACATATACTTCATCACTTTGATGAGTATTTGTTAGCTCCATCATGCTAATAGTTCTTCGAGTGCTATACAAACATTTGAGGAATTCTTGTTACATTTGCCCCCCACTGTCAATGGAGTTAGCTTCCAATTTGATGTACCAATCAAAGGTATTTCCTTTTAGAGATCGGACGAATTGACTCACCATGTGATTTCCGTAGGTACCAGCATCATTGCATGTCTCAACGAAGTGTGCAACATATTGCTTTGGGATGCCTTTGCCATCAAATTATTGAAACTTAGGGGGCTGGTAGCCAACTGTCATCTTCAAGTTATCAACACTCTTTGTATATGGCTTTTTGTAGGTAGAAGGAGATTTGGAGTTTCTTTCAAACTTGTCTTTTATCGTCTCTATCATGATGTTCTTCAATTGGTTGATGGGAAGCATTCCGTCAGTTGAAACTTATATTTTTTCTTCAGTTGAATTTTCTTCAGATACATGATGTTTTGCGGAGTCCTACTCCTCCTCATGCTCATCCTCAACTTGTTTTCCATTTGCAAGACTTGACTCCTCATTTTCTATTTTCTTCATAAGTTTGGAGATCTTTAAGTCTTGATCTTCCATATGCTTGACAAGTCCTTCAATGTCTCTCATCATACTTGCGAGTTGTTCCTCAGTGGTTGTAGCATTTGTCATCATCACTACAGCTACAGCTGAGGCAGCTTGTGAGCTTGGCATTGAGTGAAGAGTTGAGCAGGCAAAACCATTATCACCAACGTCTTCATCGTGCAAATTGTGATTAAATTCCACCAAGAATTTGTCTTTAAATGGGCTTCATGATGCATTTTCATTGACATGCTCCTCGTAAAGACTTCAACATCTTCAGTTTGCAACTCTGTAGGCTTTGAAGTAGTAGGCCTTTGTATTACAATCTTTAGTGGAGTCATCACTTTAGTCTTCACAGTTTGCAGCTCTAAGGGTTTTGAGTTAGATGGCCTTTTTATCGTGATCCTAAGAGAAGTCATACTTTGTATCTTCGAGCTTGTAGGGAGAAGAGATGAGTGGTAGAGACGGTCCCATTGGGCGTGCCAAAATTTGTAACAACAAACTTTGTATTTATGCTGAAGTAAAAATAAAAGGGAGTGCACAGATAATCCAGATGGATTTAATTTCAAAGATATGTAAACGGATTATAATCTCTAATTAATGCTCTGATTGTACTCTCGAACCAATTTGACTTGACTTTGACTTAGACTTGACTTGGTGTATGTTGAGCTGGAGTATGTGATGAGCCAGATCTTCAGATGAAACTTGTCCGAGCTTAGATTTGTGAATTTATAACGTTAATCAGGAGGCGTTGAGCCTTTGTTCGGATTAAACATTATCGTAAGAGCTTTTCGCGAAGAACGCCGAAGAACTCGATGTGAAAAATGCTTGATCTGGAGGGCTTAGCATCTTGATCCCGGATCATAGGTTGTTCTTGACTTGAAGATACCTTGAAGATCTTGAAGGAGCTGGCTCGTGTTTTTAATTTCTTCAGAAGTGTTGACGTCTTCAGGTGTTTGTGTATGTGTGGAGCTGGATCTTCATTTGAAGCTTATCCGAGCTCGTATTCGAGGATATATAACGTTAATTCAGAGGCGTTGAGCCTTTGTTCAGATTAAACGTTATTCTTGAAGCTTTTTACGAAGAATGCTATTGAATGTGTAGAACGACATTGACTCCGCGAAGAACGTTGAAGAACTTGATGTGAAGAACGCTTGATCTGGGGGGCTTAGCACCATGATCCCGGATCTCGGATCGCAGGTCGCTCTTGGCTTGAAGATGACTTGAAGGTCTTGAAGGGAGGATGGACTTTCGTCTTTGCTATTGTTCTTCAGATTCCTTCAGGTGTTTGAGTGTCTTCATGTGTTTGTATGTGTTTAGAATGAATGGAAGAAGGCTCCTTGTGTAGGTGAAGGATGAGGAACCCTCCATCTATAAATCGCAGTCTGATTGGTTGATCTTGATTTGACCTGATTTTGTAGGCTTGGACTTTGATCTGATTGGTTGATTCAGATTTAATTTAATATCAAATGTGATCTTGATTTGATTTCAAATCTGATCTTGATTTGATTTCAAATCTTATTCTGATTTGATTTGATCGTATCCAAGGATTTGGGCCTTGACATCTTTGATTTCTAAACCTGCTTGATTTGGACTTGTCCAACTGGATCTGACCCAATCATCAATTATTTAATCATTTATTTTAAGAATTAATTTATTTAAATTCCTTTATAAATATATAATTAATTAAATTTTAATGTGTGAATTGCCACATATTTTCATTTAATAGGCAATAAAATCCATGTGCTTATAGATGCATGATGTTGTTTTTTTTTTTGTACAGAGGTTATGATAAAGAATATAAAGCAGCTCTAGTTTATGACATAGCTACTCTAAAATATCAAGACGTAGCTTGCTGATTATTCTGCTTGCAATTCTTAGTGTTGTGATAATGACTTTCACTATACCTTTTGGTTGTTACTCGTTTGGTTCAAGATATGAAATCATGATACCCTGAACAAATCGAGTGAAAATTTTGAACACAAGTGATTGGTTGTGCTCATATTACTATAGTTCTATTGATTTTTTAAACTTTGAACATAAATATCTAAATACATATAGATTTTTTAATACAAATGAGAATTTTACTAAGAAATTGAGAATACAAGTGAGAATTTAACTGTTAATAGAGGATGTTTATTGCGATGTTTAAGGGAATAAATAATGGAAGATAATTATTTTTGAATAAAAATATATTGAAAATTAATATTTCTGAATACATAAGTTTTGAATAATATATCGGAAAATAAGTCTTTCTGAATAAAATATATTAAACGTTAATATTTCTTAATACATAAGTTTTGAATAATATATAAAATTATAACGTAGCAGATTTAAATATATTGAGCATAAATATTTCTGAATACATATATTTTGAACAATAATAAATATCATAGATTTTAATATATTTAACATAAATATGTTTAACATAAAATTTTTTGAATACATAAATTTTGAAGAAAAATAAACATCAAATTTTTTTTGAACTGTGAATAGGGGAGGTATGTTGCGATGTTTAAGGGAGTAAATCACAGAAGATAATTCTTTTTTAATATAAATATATTATATATTAATATTTCTGAATACATAAGTTTTGAATAATATATTAGAAGATAATTCTTTCTGAATACAAATATATAAAATATTAATAATTTTTCATACATAAGTTTTGAATAATACATAACATTATAACGTAACAGATTTTAATATATTGAATATACATATTTCTAAATATATATTTTGCACAATAATAAATGTCATAGACTGTAATATATTGAACACAAATATGTTGAGCAAAAATCTTTTTGAATATATAAATTATGAATAAAAATAAACATCATAACATAACAGATTTTAAGGATTTGATATTGGAGTCTACTTCCAGTGGATTTTATGAGAGTAAATCATGAAATATAATTCTTTCTAATATTATATTAATTATTCTACCCTTTTAATTTTTTTAATACAATTAAAATAAGGTTAAAAAGGACATTTTATTCATCATTAATGTAGTGATTTGTAATTTTTTTTAAGATAATGAATTTACTAGTAATAGTAATGTATAAATATATATATATATATATATATATATATATATATATATATATATATATATATATATATAATAACAGAAAAGTTGCCCAACATATAATGTAAAAAATTTTCCCACCAAAACCACCTTCTAGAAATAGAATTAAGAATCTATTAAGAAAAAAAAAGGTAAAAAACGTGTGTATGGCCGATATTGGCTGCTGGACGCAGACAGAAAAGTCATGCACAAATATTGATGTTGCCTTGATTACTCTACCAATTATATGCCTTTTCATTTATTTATTTATTTATTTACAATATTCAATTATATCTTTTACTATTTTCATTAATAAATAAATATTATAAATTATTTATTACAGTTAATTAATGCAACATCCACATATTTTTTATATTGTAATAATAAAAATCATGTTAATTTTATTAAAAATACATGAATATATTTATATAAGTCTTCTTAAATTTCGTTAAACAAATAAAATGTGATAATTCAATAAAAACTGTTATTTCAGTAAAATAATTATACAAAATAATTTTGTTTAAAGAACGAAGCAATACTATATTATATGAGTATTAAAAAGATGGTGTCAAATAAATAATAAGTTATATCAAAATATAATTGTGTTACTCGAAAAATATTATTTATGTATTATTTATTTAATCTTCTTAAAGTATTACACAAATGAATTATTTATATTATGAAAACCATGGTAATCATAAATAATTTTATAATTTTGTATACATATAATTAAAAAAAAACAACCTTTGAATAACTATTTTTTTTACTTAGAATAAGTGTTAGAATTTTTTTTCACATTATGAATCATTTAAAATGTCTTACAATAAAAAAAATCAAATTAAGAAAATTTAAAATAAATAAATAAAATATATTAAGTTGATGAAGAGGTTAATTTATAATTTAATATTTGTTTTTAGTAATGTTTTATAAAATAAAATTAAATAGAAATTAAAAAAATATATAACACATGAAAGATTTAAACTAAAAAAAGAAAATATCTTAAGAAAGTATTAAATTAATCTATATATCTATATATTAGAATATATACTATTATTTAATCTCTAATATTATTCATTATTTTGGAATTTAAGAAATGTAAAAGGACATGTTTACTGTATATAAATATGCGTGAGTCCATTTTTTATTACATTAAAATTAAAGAAATAGAAGAAAATCAGAGATGCATGAATATATGTGCATCATCGCCACTTCCTTTTAACCAATGGAGTATGCCGCCCAAGTCCAACTCTTATTAAAAAAAAAGTATGTATATAATTTTTACATAAATAAATATATATGAGCTGCAACCCTTGACAAAAAAATATATGTATATAATTCAAAGTGAGAAAAATTCATATCTTTAATGTAGTAATGGGCCTTAGTAAGGAGTGGAGATGGACTTTGGGCTTCACCTAATATTCTGGCCCAACATTGGAAATGGTGGTGGCTGGTCGTGCCTTTTTAATTCAAATAAAGAAAATGGAAATTAAATAATGGGCTGAAAATTCTTCAATTACAAAAAAAATGTTAGAAATAAAACAATAATTACAAAATATACGAGTGGGCCCCTTTTTACCTGGAACCTGTAAAAACTTCAAACTTGGGTCCATCTATTAAGAAAGCAGGCGACCATGTTAATTTATTCAATCAGTCAGCAACCATTTCTAATTTTGGGCCAGAATATTAGATGCAGCCCATGTACATCAACTTCAAATTTCATCTACACTCCTTGCAAATGTCCATCACCCCTAATTAATAAAGTTAGGCCCCAAAATATTAGATCCAGCCCTATTTTAGGAATAATTTTATCTCACCTTAAATTAACTAGAGTTGGAGAAAGATCCATTAATAATTCCCTTCTCTGCCCTTCTTAACCCTTGGATTATTTTAGATGTAATGATCCAAGGGTAATAGTCACGATCCAAATCAATTGTACACGTCAGCTAATCCCGTAAATTCCTCCGTCTGAGCCCCTGAAGTCGAAAGCAAATCAATAGAAACCATGCCAAAGAGATCAAACCATTCTTAACCCTTGGATCATTTTGGATGTAATGATCCAAGGGTAATAGTCATGATCCAGATCGATTGTACAGTCAGCTTCGTAATCCCGAAAAATTCCTCTGACTCATAAATGAGCCTTGGAATCGAAAGCAAATCAAAAACAGAAACCATGCTGAGATCAAGTAAATCAAAACTCGACCTCATCTCCCTTCACCCTCCCCTGCATGTGAATTTGTTGAGAGAGCTAAACCACCTAATCATTCTGATTGATGGAGCAATTAGAGCATAGGCAGCTGCAAAAAAAGCATAGGAAGATGCTGCTGACGATACGGAGAAGGCGAAGAAAGGTGAGATGTACCAGGCAGCTAAGACAGATTATGTTCTGAAGAGATGTCGCCTTCTTTAGAAGGCAAGCGTATTCATGGCTAAGGGTTCCAACAGCCATTGAATTTCTATGAAGACTCAAGGCGATGTTAATATCGTCTGCTTCTTGAAGAAGAATTTTGACTTTGACATTGTAATTGGAGAGGCTGAGGCAATTGGCTCAAATAATGTTTCAGTGGCTAGTTGTACCTAATAGTAATGGACTCTATTTTAAATTATAAAATATCCAACATTCCCCCATATAATTTAAAATAAATAATATATATACATTTAATAAATAAGAAATTAAATTGATCATATAATAATGTGTAATAAGTGTAGGTACCTTCCGAGTTTGAACCTCCACTTAGTGTAAATAAACCACCACATTAAGTACATATTGACATGAGTGTCTTGAACTATGTTCTTGAAAAAATATGACAGTCCATCCCACAAACTGTATGAGTAAACATTGTGGTTCTATAGACAATGTGCTTTACAGTCATGCACGAAATCTTATATCATGAACATTTTTACGGAGTAGCCCGCACCCCTACAGTAGCAACCCCACCACTATGTTCACTTAAGTAAACCCTTCAAGGGTAACTTGTGATCAATCACCCCATAAAGAAATATGCCTTCGGATTCATTTAGAGTTCTCAACCTCAAACATCACATGAAGAGAACATATCACCATATGGGATTCGGAAATATTTCACAAAACTATTTTATTTACAAAGTGTGCTCTTTCAAGTCACCCCATTAAAGTTTCATTTTTACCCGTTGAACTTCATTCATGGGATCGTCATACCTCTAAAGACGGGTTTCCACTGTGGTGACTTAATTAATAGGCTCCAACCCCATTTCCCTCGATGATTATAAAATTTGTCAATGCGTCAGTCCCTTTGTGAACAAATTCGATATATTATTATTAGACCTAACAAAATCCAAAGAAATAACACTGTGAGAAATTAAGTGTCTAATTGATTATGCCTGACAATCAAATGTCTTCTTTTTTCATTATAGTGCTTGCTATTAGCTCTAGCAATTACCACTTGACTATCACAAAGTAGAGAGAAGGGAGTGATTGGCTTAGGCAGAGAAGAAAGATCATAGAGTAAACATTGTCACCATCTAGCCTCCATAGAAGCGGCATATAAAGATCACAGTTTATTTAGTAGAGTTTCACGATATTACTCCACCTGTTAGAGTAAGTACATAGCCACCCACTAGTGAACTTTGTTTCATCCAAATCGATGATTCTATTTGCATCAGTGATATCTTCTAAGACATTAGTGAAATCAATGAATTTTAAAACATAATTAGTAGTCCCCTTCAAATATTTAAATAGTCTTCAAGTGCATTCCAAAGGGAAATTTAAGACCCTGAGTATACCATACTAATCTACCAACAACATATGTGTGCTAACATCAAAATATATAATTGAACTTTTACATCAAAAATTTCAATATAATAATAAGATTGTAGCAAAGGAATAGAGCCACCATCATTTTAGTCCTAAAATTACATTATCAGTTGCAATATCTTTCATGCCAAGTGAAAGGACAAAGATATTTTAATATCATTAATTAATAATATATTAACAATACTATAAAATTAAAAATTTCATTGCATTGGAGCCTGTATCAACCCAATAGAACCATCAACTCTCAACTATTTCTAAAAAAAATACTTACATCCAATAGTTTTATAATCAAGTGGATCCGTTAAAACCAAGTTTTATTTAATACTAGGAATTCATCTCATTATTCATAACCTCTTTACAAAAATGAGCATAAATATATAACACAACACCATTATAATATTTAGGATCATCTTCAAGCATGAAAATATAATAATCATCACCAAAACTTTTAACATTTCTACTTCTTTTACTTCTCCAAGGTTCATTAGACCATTCTTTATTAATAAAAGTGGAAATAGTAAAACAAGGGTTAACACCAATATATTTTAAAGAAAACATCAATTCGAGACTCATAATTAATATTATTAAAAAGTTCACAAATTTCAAAATTAATCACTAAAAATTTATAAGTAGCACTATTCATGGAATAACGAATGAAAATTGATTTTTCTAGTCATCACCAAACTCTAAAAATAAATAAGACAATGTATATTTTTATTTTCCATAACTCATATAGGGTTTTATCAGAATTTTCTTATAAGTAATTCAAATTTTCAAAATTAGACTAGACATGAAAGTTAAATCACAATTCATAGAAAACAAACACGAGCAAATTGGACACTTAAATGAGGCAAACTCAAAATAAATCAATCATAACAATCCACCAATATTGTAGGCAGAAACCATTTCATTTTTCTCATAAAAATCAACAACAAAAAAATTTTAAAATAAAAAATCATCCCTAATTAAACCATAAATTGTTTTAAAATTGAGTTAACTATTCATCACCTTTTACAGTGAATGACAATCATTTTATCTTAATTTTATTTTATGTATTGCACAAACATGAATTATTGTTACTTCACATTTTAGAACCTTCTATTCTACGACTTCCACACCATTAGGACATGATTGGTATGATGGGATAGGGTGAGAATGAAATCGTCATTCATAATTTTATTCCTATTCCTGCAATTGGTTTATTTTAAGTAATAGGAATCCCGATTCCAAAGGAATGTGTATTTCCTTATTTGTGGGAATGGACATTCCTCTCACCCTCATGATATTACCCATTTCATTCCCTCCTCCCCCACCCCACCCCACCCCACCCCACCCCCACCCCCACCCTCACCCTCACCCTCACCCTCACTCTCTCTCTCTCACACACACATATATAGTTATATTTATAAATAATATTCTTTTAACATATATAACATTTATTTATATAATTATAAATATGCTACTATTTTTCTACTTAACATGTAATACTTATTAAAATCATTTGTATTAAATTTTTTAATAAAAAATAAAATAATAAATCATTTAAAATTTAAATAAAAAAATTAAATATTTTTATATACTCAAATCGATAATAAATTATATAATTAAATTAAATAATTAAATTAAATTCATAAAATTTTTGAATATTAATGTATATAATTATTTTAATATTTATTCAAAATAAAAATTAGTATATTATATATAAAAAATTAATATTATTAATTAAATTGAATATATACATGTAATATAAATATAAATATAAATTTTTATATATAGTTTAATATTTTTTAATATATATAAAATTAAATTGAATATATACATGTAATATAAATATAAATATAAATTTTTATATATAGTTTAATATTTTTTAATATATACATAAAATTTTTTATTTGTATTTAAATTTTATTTATATTTTAAAAATATTAATATTTTGTTTTATTTTTAATTTAATATTTTCTATAATTATTAAAATATATAAAATCTTCATTAAAATTTTAATTAATTTAATATTTTTTATATATTAAATTTAAATGTAATATTATAAAAAATACTATTAATGAAATTGAAATTAATTAAGAAATACAAATTTTATTACTTGAATTATTCCTGAACGATATCAATTATGATAAAAATAATTTTTAATCATTTTATTCCCATTACTATTCTATTCATAAGTTCATTACATTCCTCTGTTATTTCATTCAGTCATACAAATCTAGCCGTAAGAATTATTCTAAAGTCAACCTAGCCATTTTTATATCTACTTCATACTACTCCCTCCGTCCCAGTCAAAGTGTAACGTTTGACTGCAAAAAGCTCTCATAAAAGCTACAGTAAACGGTGCAATATGGGCGGGACAGAGGGAGTATATTTTTTCATTAATATTCACAAACCATGGACGACAAGGTATCATTGGATAATAATTGACAATTTCAAACAAGAATATTAACAACCATGCTTGAAATATAAATTCGATGGATTTTTACTTGTAACAAAGTAATAACAATTACTACTTCAATATTAAGTTGATCAGCGAAAAATTCACTCTAAAGGCTTAAGGGGTCATTTCCAAGTTCCAAAGCATTTATCACGTCTAGTAAAGTCATATTTTTCTTTTCGGCTCACGATTGAATATCTAAAATGACATTGAAAAAAGAATTCAAATGATTCAATATTAGAAAACAATCTGACTCATAAGATAACTTACTAAACAAGAGAACGACGAAGTAAAAGTTGAGAAAATAATCATCACTGGCCCAATAACATTGCATCAACTATTGGAAATTTTTATTTTTATTTATTTATTCATTTTAATTAATTTTTTATTTACTCATAATTCATAAGTTTCATGTTCAATTCCATTAAGATCAAGGCAATTATACTAATTTGTATGAGGGAAAACTTGCAGTAGCATCCATTCTACTATAATTGTAACAATTTAATTAATAATTTAAGTAGGAAAGAAAAATGTATAACTCCATGCACAATATCATGTGATTTACAATAGTCATCCATTTTATTTGAGGCATACCCACCACGTATCAGAGGAGAATTTTCATTTTCTTCTCACACATTAAACGCAATTTAGAATAAAATTTCTAAAACCCAAGAAATTCACAAGGAAAGAAAATAGTAAGAAACACTACAAAAATGTAACTTAGATCCAAAACAAGACAATTTCTAACTAGGAACTAATTTAATTATTCAAGAACTCAATACAAAACATTTACCAGCAAAATGGCCATATTTAAAAATACAATTTTATTGGACTAAATGTCAACTAAATAACTATTTCTCACTTTATTAGTAGAAAAACACTAATAAGATTTTCCTTTTTTTTTTCCAATTTTAGAAAATCACAAACATCTAAAGACAATATTTCATCATATGACAAAATTATTGATGTTCAACAAAAAAATTAATAAAACATTCTTCTCTAAAAATGTTTGAAATATTAAATAAATTCAAATAAATTAGCAAATAGTAGGGATATTAATTTATGATAAAACAAATTCAACAACAATTATTCAACTAAAGATAAAATGAGAGATTAAGAGCCTGGGTTGAAGCATGCCGTAGCGCTATCTTTAGAGAAGAAACACCACAATTGCATTGGTTTGTGATTGTTGATTAACAAGTTATTCTCCCAAGATTCGACAACCCAATAGTCCTCTCATGTGCAGTGATGAGAACTCTGAATCACACAATTATTCAATGCTCAAAGATAATATATTGTATATATAAAACGTAAATTTTTGTAGTATGTAGGTATAAAAACGTAATTATTTTATGAGAATTGTTTTAATGTATTCATCCATTTACAAGCATATATATCACTTTACAATGGGAATTATATAAGGATTACAAAATAATGCCTAGAGCTATTAAGTGATATAGTAAATAAATACACTGCACATTACAAGGAAGTAAATCAATATACAACATATTACAAGGCATATATAGCTCATGATACTCTTTCATACCCCCGCGAGATGGAGCTCTTAGTAGAAAGACCAATCTTGGACAGTATTGAGTGGAAACGAGATTGAATGAGAGGTTTTGTGAGAGCATCATCTAGTTGATCAACTTGGTGACATGGAGATCACCTATTTAGACTAGTTGACGGATGAAGTGATAATTAATGGCAACATGTTTCATGCGTGAGCAGAAAACAGGGTTTGAGCATAAGTGTGTAGCACCAACATTAGTAGATAGATGGTGATTGAGGGAGGGTTATTCTGAGTTCCTTTAGTACTGAACCTATACAACAAAGCTCAGCTGCAGTTGTGGCGTTTGAACGATACTCAGCCTTGGTGGAAGAACTTGAAACTATTGGTTGTTTTTTTTAACTCCATTAGATATGATTGCGACCAAGATACACAGTGTAAGCCCCAGTGGAGGTGTACCTAGTCATCTCTATTTCCTACCTAATCAGTGTAGGAATAGGCATGTAACACCAGCAGTGATTGGCTGTGAAGTAGAACCCTTGATGAATAGTTCTACACAGATAGCGTAATAAGCATTATACAATAGTCCAATTGTCAGAAGTGGGTTGGTGCATGAACTGTGATAACTTATTTGCTGTGTAGGCAATATCAGGTTGAGTAAGGGAGAGATATTGAAGGCTGCCAACAACCGCACAATATTCAGACGGATCTGTGAGAGCAATTCCGGGCAGCAAAGTGAGAGTATAAGAGGTAGCCATTGGTGTAGAGACAAGACTAGCATCAATCATTTTAGTGTGGGCAAGGAGGTCTGCAATACACTGTCTCTATGATAATAGAATGACCGTAGAGCATGGTATAACTTCAACGCCCAGAAAGTAGTAAAGAGGGTCAACGTCTTTGATCGAGAATTGACGAGCTAGTGTAGCTGTGAAATTTTAAATATGATTCTCATCACTTCTAGTTACATTATTATCATCTACATAAACCAGGACATAGATAGTTACATTACCCTCGCTAGAAGCATGTGGTAAGAAAATTTCGAAGCTCAATATACGAGGTGCTTGTTTAAGGACATAGATTGCTTGACGAAGTTTACAAACAAAATTGGGTTGATCACGAACAATAAAACCTGGCGGTTGAGCAATGTAAACATCTAGCTGTCAGAGAGGCCAACCCCGAAAAATAGCCGATGATAGAACAAGTTGAATGGTGACTGGTTTGGTAACATGACTAAAAATTTTATTGTAATCAACACCAAGACGTTCATAAAAGCCCTTTGGAACTAGCCTTGCCTTACACATGTCTACAAATTCATCAGAATTACGCTTAAACAAAAAATTCACTTGCCGCCAACCACATTCTGCTTATGTGAAGGAGGCACAAGCTCCCATGTTCCATTAGAAACTAATGTTTTAAATTCAGCAGACATTACCTGTCTCCATCATTCATCTTCTATTACTTGAGATACACATGTGGGTTCCAAAAGATGAGATAGTTGAGTGGATAGGCTAACCTTTGTTTTGCATTTAAAATTTTTATTTCTGGACCTAGTGATGATTGGTTAGTGGGAGCTAGGGTGGTTTCAGGTTCAGATGCATGGGATGATTCAACAGAGTTGGTGGAATGAGAGTCTAAAGAAGATTGGGATGATAGGGCGGCACTGGAGATGAGTTTGGCATCAGTTCATCTTCCGAGGTAGTCGTAGGAGGAGTATTGGAGTCAACATTTAAGAGAAGAAGGGAAAACCAATCAATAATGGAATTGATGGGTTGAGATTGATGAGATGTGCTATGTACCATGGGAAAGATAGAGTTGACTAAGCGAACATGCCTAGAAATGTAAGTAAGAAAGGAGGAGGGATCATAACACAAATAATCACTTTGAGATAGAAAATATCCTAAAAACATACATAAAGTGGAGCGGATGGCGAGTTTGTGAGGTTTATAAGGTCGGAGCTATGGGTAACAAAGATATCTAAGTAATTGAAATTTATGGTAATTGGGTTTTTATTGAAATAGTTTGGTGTATGGAGAACTCATCTAAAGGATAGGTGTTTGGAGGTGATTTATGAGATACGTTGCCGTAAGAAAGGCATACAACCAAAATGAAAAAGGGATGGAAGCTGTAGTCATGAGAGCAAGACCCGTCTCAACTATGTGTTGATGACGATGTTCAACGAATCCATTGTGCTCAGGTGTGTCTGGTGGTAATATTTTATGTGAAATTCTATTTTTGGATAAATAATTGGCTAATGTTGTGAACTCTCCACCATTGTCAAAATATAGGGTCCAAATTTACTATTGAAAAGAAGTTTTCTACAAGTGATTTGAAACAAGGAATACTTGTGCTACTTCAGATTTCTTCTTAAGGGGATACATCCAGGTGTAGTGGGTATGGTAATCAATAGAAATAACATAATATTTGAAGCCATCAATTGAGTAGATAAGAGATGTCCGCACATCAGAATATATGAATTGTAAAAGGAGTTTGTAGGTTAATGAAGACTTTGAAAATGGAAGTCTCTGACTTTTATTTCAATAACAAGAATTACATGGTGTTGGCATTCGATCGTTTGGTTAATGTGAACCGTTAGGGTTCCATACGATTCTATATCAGCGGAAGCAAGAATATAAAATCGAATTACCTTTCACCAGGATATGTTGAGGAAGAATAGCTGCAGAAAACTCTTGATCTTCTGTTGTATTCTCAAGTCCAATCTTGACGTCGTGTGGACGATGATCTTCAAGATACTCTCAATCAGCTTCCTCCCTTATTTCTCACGTGTATTAGGCATGTAACTAGGGTTTTCGAACATTTGAGATGAGTTATATATGGTCTACAACAGGGACCAGGAGGAGAAATTAGAGTTGGGCTTCCATTGAGCTTAAGTATCCAAGTTTAGCCCAAAACTTATACTTTAGACCAGTAATAATAATATAGTCCACTAAAATATTATTACTGAACTACCACTCTAATCCCATATTATGTTATGGGCCCCTTCTTATTATGAGTCCGTTAGTCTACCCGTGTTTAAGATATACAATGCCTATTAATTAAATAAGTTACTGACAACTCCATTAATTAATATATCATCCGAGAATAGTACCACTCAATCTTATTATCTTGCCGGATTAAATCCACCTGTAGGGTTTACATGATAATCCTTATGAGCTCCTCAAGGGGACATCATCAGCCTATTTAATAGGACACATATTCTTTCTACAATCAACAGCACACCATAGAGACAACATCATCTTCCAACTCACCGAGCTTGATGATTTAATATATAAATCTCACCCATTGATGAATCAAAGACATAAATACTGGCTTACGTGTCGAGGTTGTTGTATATGGATTAAGAGCACAAACATCCATAATAACTGAGATCAAATTCTTCTATATAGTCAGTATAAGTCAAACAATCTCAAGCGGTCCTGCTCAATACACACAAAATGCACCAATGTGATTTTATAGTCAAGACAAACTAATAACAAATCACACTACAACCATCCCGATAGATTGTCCCCATCTATCTCGGTTGTGAGCATCTATTTATACTTTATAATGACCCAACAATATGATCTTTCGTACGACGCCGCACACCATATTATCTGTAGTATAAAGTAAGTGGACTTTTATAATAATATATAAATAAATTATAATATGCAAAACGTTTGATCATACGATTCTTATTTCAAATAAATTGTCAAAATATTGTTCATACAAAAAGCTAGACTTTTAGTATACAATCCAACAATCTCCCACTTATACTAAAAGACTATGCTGCCATATCTGCTAACACGCATCTAATCCCCATTCCATCTACATGCCATCAAATGCTTTCGCTGTAAGCCTCTTAGTAAAAGGATCAGCTAGATTATCCTCCGATGCAATATTAGCGACAACAACCTTTCCTCTTTTAACGATGTCTCGTATTAGGTGGTACTTTC
Organism: Pogostemon cablin; assembly: GCA_023678885.1. Lineage (NCBI taxonomy): Eukaryota > Viridiplantae > Streptophyta > Magnoliopsida > Lamiales > Lamiaceae > Pogostemon > Pogostemon cablin. Next base: position 6,930,239 of record CM042954.1, read on the forward strand.
GCTCAATGTATTTACTCGCCTTATGAGTTCGTGGTTCCTTTGAGTTTGCTACTGCACCACTGTTATCACAATAAATTGTGATTGCTTTGGGCAAACTAGGAATCACATCCAAGTCCATTAAGAAATTCTTAAGCCATACTGCTTCCTTAGCTGCCTCAAAGGCTGCTACATATTCAGCTTCCATGGTAGAGTTTGCAACGCATTTCTGCTTTACACTTCTCCATATTATGGCTCCTCCTCCAAGAGTAAACACATAATCCGAGGTGGAATTACTTACATCCTTATCTGACTGAAAATTTGAATTAGTATAACTCAAAGGCAACAAAGTATCTGCCCGGTAAATTAACATATAATCACTAGTCCTTCACAGGTACTTCAAAATATATTTTACCACAGTCCAATGCCCTTTTCTTGGGTTACTTTGATACCTACTGACCATGCCCAACTCATAACGGATATCCAACCTCGTACATAGCATTGTATACTTGAGACTTCCTATCGCCGAAGCATGAGGAACCACCTTCGTATCCTCTATTTCATTTTGTGTCTTTGGTCACATTTCCATAAATAGAGGTATTCCATGTCTAAAAGGTAGAAAACCTTTCTTGGAGTCTTGCATGCTAAAACGAGCAAGGATTGTATCTATGTATGAAGCTTGCGACAAGCACAACATTCATTTCTTGCGATCCCTTATCAATTTGATCCCTAGAATGTGCCCGGCTTCTCCTAAGTCCTTCATCTCAAACTTCTTAGATAGCCATACCCTTACGCCCAACAATACCTTTACATTGTTTCCAATGAGCAGGATATCATCTACGTAAAGTACAAGAAATACCACTACATTTCCGTCACACTTCTTGTACACACAAGATTCATCCGAACATTGAATAAATCTATATGACTGGATTACTTCATCAAAATGGATGTTCCATGATCTTGAAGCTTGTTTCAATCCATAAATGGACATATTAAGCTTACACAAAAGATGCTATTCCCTTTCGCAATGAATCCCTTTGGTTGCTTCATATAGATGTTTTCCTCAAGACTTCCATTCAGGAAAGCTGTCTTGACATCCATTTGCCATACCTCATATTCCATATGAGCGACAATAGATAAAAGAATCCACATTGATTTAAGCATGGCGGTGGGTGAGAAGGTTTCCTCATAATCGATTCCCTCTTTCTGAGTATATCCTTTCGCAATGAGCCTTGCTTGCTTTAATGGTTTCCACCTTACCTTCAGATCCTCTTTTTCTTTTGTAGACCCACTTGCGTCAAATGGCTTTCACACCATTGGGTGTTTCTATAAGCTCCCAGACTTGGTTAGAATACATGGATTCTATTTCAGATTTTATTTCTTTTTGCCATGATTGAGCATCTTTATTGTGCAGTGCTTCATCGTAATTCCATGGGTCAACTTCATGTTCACCAGGGACCAAGTCTGACGACTCTCCCAAGCCCATGAATCTATCTGATTGTCTCACAATTCTCCCACTACGACGAGGCACCATAGGTAATTGTTTATCAGGTGTGACACGCGGTGCAGTGTCTTGTGGTATATCTTCTTTTACAGTTGGTATTATATTTAGTGTTTCACCTTTTACTTCCTCTAGAATATTTTTACTCATGGGTTTATGATCCATTATATAATCCTCTTCCAAAAATCTGACGTTCGTGCTAACAATCACCTTTTGATCTTTTGGACTATAAAACAAACCATCTTTCGTTCCTCTAGGATATCCTATAAACAGACAAACATCTGTACGCGATTCTAACTTATCAGTATTTGTCTTTAACACATGTGTCTGAGAACCCCAAACCTGAACATGATTCAGACTAGGCTTGCGCCCGGTCCACAGTTCGGTGGGTGTGGAGGTTATAGATTTAGAAGGTACTAAATTCAGAATGTAAGCCGCTGTTTCTAAGGCGTATCCCCAAAACGAATTTGGTAATTTCGAATAACTCATCATTAATCTTACCATTTCCATAAGAGTCATATTCCTTATTTCCGCTACACCATTCTACTGGGTGTGCCCGATGCAGACAATTGGGATTTAATCCCAGCCTCTGATAAATAATTCCTAAACTCTCCCATGAGGTATTTGCCACCACTATCAGATCGTAATGTCTTGATACATTTTCCAAGTTGCTTCTCCACATCAGCTTTGTACTCTTTGAATTTATCAAAGCACACAGACTTGCGGCGCATCAAATAAATATATTTGTATCTAGAATAATCGTCAATGAAGGTGATGAAATATTCATAACCACCTTTTGCCTGGACAAATGTAGAACTACATAAATCAGAATGAACCAATTCCAACAGATATTTTGCTCTATACCCCTTTGCCTTAAAAGGTCTTTTGGTCAATTTCCCTTCCAAGCAGAAGTTGCAAGTTGGATAATTTTCCACTACTAATGAACTAAAGGTCCATTAGCTATCAACCTTTGAATCCTACTCAAGTTAATATGCCCTAATCTTAGATGCTAAAGATATGTTTGATTCATTTTCGAAGGTTCTTTTCTCTTACTAGCAGATGTAATATTCAATTCAATTTGTTGCACTGTGGGAGAAATTGGAGTAAGAGTATACAAATTGTCTATCAACGTACCATCACAGATAACAATTCCATTTTTTCTTAAAACAACCTTGTCATTAAAAGAAATAGAATAACTATCCATAAATAATTTAGAAACCTAAATTTAATTTTTTCTAAAATAAGGTAAGTAAAGATAAATCTTCAAAACAAGAGTTTTATTCTTATTAAAAGATAAATAAACGTCTCCCACTACAACAGCTGCTACTTTTGTAGCATTCCCCATGAGTATGGAAATCTCCCCATTACTAAGCTGTCGGGTTTGGTGGAACCCCTGCAAAGAATTGTAGACATGGTCAGTGGCTCTCGTATCTACTCACCAAGTGTTAGCAGATACATCCGCTAAACATGATTCAACAACTAGTAAATAAGACTTACCATTCTTGTTCCCCTTCAGAAGAGGGCAGTCTGCCTTGTAATGTCCCGGCTGCTTGCATTTGAAGCACTTGCCTCTAGGCTTCATGACCACACCACCCTTTGCCTTCACTTGGTTTACCAGTGCTGAATTTCCTCGCTTCCTCTTATTCCTCTCACCTCTCGGCCTAGGATAAGCGGCATTTTCAGCAACATGAACCTGAGGAGTTCGATGAAATAATCCTTCCGCTGCCATAAGTTCTGTCAAAAGCTCCGCCGTCGTGTACAAACATTTGTTCATACTGTAGTTCAGGCAAAACTGCTCAAAAATCTTAGGCAAGATTTAGAGTATTATATCGACTTGGGTTTCTCCATCGATTTCAGCTCCAAGAACCTCCAACTCATTGAGTTGGCCCATCATTATAAGTACATGATCCCTCATGGGAGTGCCCTCAGCCATTTTAGTGTTCATCAGCACAGCCATGCCCTCCGAACCTAGCAGGTTGACTCTAGTGTCCGAAGAGTTCACTAAGATTCTGCATCATATCATAGCCAGTGTTCATGGCTTAATATTGATGCTGAAGGACATTTGACATAAAAGCCAAAATGTAGCACTTCGCCATCTTATCAACCTTAATCCACCTATTATAAGCAACCCTTTCCTTTTCACTAGATTCATCAGTAGGTTGTTGGATTGTATACTAAAAGTCTAGCTTTAGTATGAATAATGTTTTAACAATTTATTTCAAATGAGAATCAATGATCAAATGATTACGTCTTTTAATTTATTTATATGTCCGATGCAATATTCCACTTACTTTATACTATAGATAATATGTTGTGCGACAACAAGCGGAAGATCATATTATAAGTTTTCTTATAAAGTATAAACAGATGCTCACAATTGAGATAGACGGGGACTCTCTATCGGGATGGTTGTAGTGTGATTTAGTATTAGTTGGTCTTGACTATAGAATCACATTAGTGCACTTCGTGTGTACTAAGTAGGACCGCTTGAGATCATTCGATTTATACTGACTATATAGGAGAACTTGATCCCTGTTATTATGGATGTTCGTGCTCTTAATTCCTATACAATAACCTTGACACGTAAAGCAGTATGTATTTCTTTGATTCATCAATGGGTGAGATTTATATGTAATTAAATCAACAAACTCGGTGAGTTGGGAAATAGTGCTGTCTCTATGGTGTGTTGTTGATTATAAAAGGAAACCGTGTCCGATATAGGTTGATGATGTCCCATTGAGGAGCTCATAAGGATTATCATGTAAACCCTGCAGGTGGATTTTTTCCGGCATGATAATGAGGTTGAGTGATACTACTCTCGGATGAGATATTAATTAATGAAGTTGTCAATAACTTAATTAATTAATGGGCATTGTATATCTTAAAAATGGGGAGACTAACGGGCTAATAATAAGAAGGAGCCCTTAACGTAATTATGGGATTAGAACGGTAGTGTAGTGATAATATTTTAGTGGTATATATTGTTATTGGACTTAAGTATAAGTTTTGGGCTAAACTTTGATACTTAAACCCAATGGAGACTCAACTCTAATTTCTCCTCCTGGTCCCTGCTGTAGCCCATATATAAGTCATCTCACCTATCTGAAAATCCAAATTAATTGAATCACACCTAACACTATGAGAAGGGAGGGAACAGTAGATTGAGAAGATCTTGAGGATCGTCGCCCACACGATATCAAGATTGGGCTTGGGAATACAACAGAAGTTCAGAAGGTTATTTGCTGTTGCTGTTTGTCAACTTCCATGATTTTTCTAAAATCATATGGAACACTAAACTGTAATTTTGATACTCCATTGGAAAGACACTGAAGAGAGGATCGTTTTAACTCATAGATCACTCAATTCAGAGATCGGATGAGGAAGTTATGCCCAAAACGGTGAGACTGCGCAGGCTGCCTGCGAGAATTCATGTTCTTCTTCAACATACCCTGGTGAAATGTAATACGTTTCTATGTTTCTTTCTTCCGCTGATTTAGAGACGCATGGAACCCTAACGGTTCACATTAACCAAATGATCGAATGCCAACATAGGTATCACAGGACATTCCTCAGTGAGTACAAAGATATAATCTTCAGCAGTTAAAACAATGTCCATGTTTCATTTTCAGTCAACATAATTTGTGCCAGTAAGTTTGTGTTCTTTAAGTATAACAGAAAGTGGATTAAAAGCCATTTGAAAATCCTGAGAATCATAAATAAATAAACAGATCAAACACTTCAAATTTACCAATTTATATTGACTCCCTCAATGCAATATAAAATAAAATTCACCGACATCTCAAGCACCGTGAATTTGCATGCAACGATAGTGTGGACTTATACAAACCCAAATATTTATAAGAGAATATTTTACCCATTAATTTCATTTGTCAACCTAACTTTATGACAAAATAATTAATAGTCGATCCCCTTTAGCCATGCAAATAACAACATTGACTCCGATGGGGATGATACTTATTATTTGCACCTAAGTGTTCGCCATTATTTGATTTCAAGTCCATTTCCCAATCTTATATCTCTTCAGATGGAGAAGATCACACGCGCTCAGATAACTTTCTACAATCATCATAAAGAAGTTTGTACCAGCGATCCGTGAATAAACTCATCCGATTGGGAGGAAGACAATATAGCCAACGCGCAAGTTTATTCACATTACTTACAAACCCATAATGGGGGCCACGAGAATTATTAACCAAACCCCTCTCCCACTTAGTTATATAACACTGAGTGTTTTTACATGCATTTAATATTCAGTAATAAAATACGCAACCTAGCATGCTCCTATCACAACAATTTAAAGCACTAAATTACTTAGATCATGCATAGCATATATAACAATAATCAGATAATTAAATTAATTATAGCAGTTATATATCATGACAAAAAATGTAATAAAACACACGTCGAATGAAAAATGAAAATGCTGGCCCTCACTTCACGTCGGCACGACTCGTGCCAAGCCCTGCATGAAACGTGCCGCTGCCATGTAGTAGCCATCACGACATCCGCACCATGCAACCCCGGTCATGCCATCAGCCGGCACGAACCGTGCCTCCCACTGCTCGCTGATCATGTTGCCCATGCTTGCCACGCTGGAAATCACTCATAGTCGTGCCAATCATTGGTACGACTCATGCTGCTCAGGAGTACTGGTCGTGCTGGCATCGCTACCTACCCGTCGCGCTGCTCGTGCAGCCCTAGGCTTCCGTTGGCATGATTCGCACCGTCGGCCAGTGCCTCTCGTGCCATCCGTCCCATTCGCATGTCGCTAGTCGTCGGCCATGCTTTCCGCCACAGCAACCTGCTGTAACTCGCCGAGTTACCTTGGCAGGTCACTTCCAAATGTTGTTCACATGCCATCAGAGTGCCCCACAGGGGTCACCCAGGTGCAACCGCCTGTTTGACGACTCGCACCTCACAACCTTAGTCAAGTCAACACCATGCACGTACCTAGTCACACCATGATGCCATTCGTCGATGCTCGTGTTGCATCCGTGTCGATCACCTGCTTTGCTACCATGCATCGGTCGTGTCGCGTCAGAACAGCCAGTGCTTATGCGACGTCATTACGCACCACCCACATCACATCCAATATTATAGCACATACCAGTAACCATCGTCCCATCATGGTTGGGTGCTCGACATGCCACCGTGGGCCACAAGCCATGTCACCTCCGTTGCGCTTCCACCGGTTAATACGTCATTCGTCGTCGATAATGCAGCCATCAAACGTATAGAGTATTCAACAAGAAATATAATATTCTAAACTCTAATCACGTTTGACACATAAACCCTAGCCTAACGTGTCATGTTTAGCCATAAAACTGAAGCTCTGATACCAATTGTTGGCGTTTGATTATTTGATTAACGTGAACTGTTAGGGTTCCATGCGATTCTATATCAGCGGAAGCAAGAATATAAAATCAAATTACCTTTTACCAGGGTATGTTGAGGAAGTACAGCTGCAGAAAATAACCTCTTGATCTTCTATTGTATTCCCAAGTCCAGTCTTGACGTCGCATGAGCGATAATATTCAAGACACTCTCAATCTACTTCCTTCCTTATTTCTCACGTGTATTAGGCGTGTAATTAGGATTTCCGGACAGTTGAGCTGACTTATTGTTGGCATTCGATCGTTTGGTTAACGTGAACCGTTAGAGTTCCATATGTTTCTAACAAGCAGCGGAAGCAAGTAAACATGAAATGTATTACCTTTCACCAGGGTATGTTGAAGAAGATGGATTCTCGCCAGCGGCCTGCGCAGTCCGACCGTTTTGGCCATAACTCTCTCATCAGATGTCGGATTTGAGTGATCTATACGCCAAAACGATTCTCTCTTACATGGCTTACCGTCAGTATATCACATGTTGAATTCTAAGGTCTGTACGATTTTATAAAAATCATAGAAAGTTGCGGACAGCAGCAGCAAACAACCTTCCAGTCTTCTGCTGTATTCCCAAGTCCAATCTCGACATTGTATGGGCGACGATCTTCGAGATCTTCTCATTCTGCTGTTCTCTCACCCTCCTCACAGTGTTAGGTGTGATTAATCTCATAGATTAGGGTTTCTAGATAACTGAGATGACTTATATATGAGCTACAGCAGGGACCAGGAGGATAAATTAGAGTTGGACCTCCATTGAGCTTAAGTATCCAAGCTTAGCCCAAAGCTTATACTTAAGTCCAATGATAATAATATATACCACTAAAATATTATTATTGCACTACCGTTCTAATCTCATAATTATGTTATGGGCTCCTTCTTATTATGAGCCCGTTAGTCTCCCCATGTTTAAGATTACAATGCCCATTAATTAATTAAGTTACTAACAACTTCATTAATTAATATTTCATACAAAAGAGTAGTACCACTCAACCTCACTATCATGTCGGAATAAATCCACCTGCAGGGTTTACATGATAATCCTTATGAGCTCCTCAAGGGGACATCATTAACCTATGACGGACACGGATTCCTTCTACAATCTACAGCACACCATAGAGACAGCAATGCTTCCCAACTCACCGAGTTTATTGATTTAATTACATGTAAATCTCACTCATTGATAAATCAAAGAAATACATACTGCCCTACGTGTTGAGGTTATTGTATAGGGATTAAGAGCACAAACATCTATAATAACAGAGATCAAGTTCTTCTATAAGTCAGTATAAGTCGAACGATCTCAAGCGGTCCTTCTCAATACGCACAAAGTGCACTAATGTGATTTTATAGCCAAGACAAGCTAATACCAAACCACACTACAACCATCCTGATAGAGATTTCCCGTCTATCTCGGTTGTGAACATCTATTTATACTTTATAAGGAAACCGATAATATGATCTTCTGCGTATTGTCGCACAACATATTATCTACATTATAAAGTAAGTGGACTATTGCATCGAACATATAAATAAATTATAAGACATAATTATTTGATCATATGATTCTCATTTCAAATAGTTGTTATAACATTGTTCATACTAAAGCTAGACTTTTAGTATACAATCTAACACTTATATATGGGCTACTACAGGGACCAGGAGGAGAAATTAGAGTTGGGCCTCCATTGGGCTTAAATATCCAGGTTTAGCCCAAAACTTATACTTAAGACCAATAAAAATAATATAGTCCACTAAAATATTATTAGTGCACTACCACTCTAATCCCATATTACGTTATGAGATCCTTCTTATTATGAGCCTGTTAGTCTCCCCGTGTTTAAGATATACAATGCACATTAATTAATTAAGTTACTGACAACAACTCCATTAATTAATATCTCATCCGAGAGTAGTACCACTAAACCTTGTTATCATGCCAGATTAAATTCACCTGCAGGGTTTACATGATAATCCATATGAGCTCCTCAAGGGGACATCATCAGCATATTTAATGGGACACAGATTCCTTCTACAATCAACAACACACCATAGAGACAACACCATCTCCCAACTCACCGAGCTTGTTGATTTAATATATATATCTCACCTATTGATGAATCAAAGACATAAATACTGGCTTACATGTTGAGGTTATTGTATAGGGATTAAGAGCATGAACATCCATAAAAACTAAGATCAAGTTCTTCTATATAGTCAGTATAAGTCGAACGATCTCAAGCGGTCATGCTCAACACCTACAAAGTGTACTAATGTGATTTTATAGTCAAGACAAACTAGTACCAAATCACACTACAACCATCCCAATAGATTATCCCCGTCTATCTTGGTTGTGAGCATCTGTTTATACTTTATAAGGAACCAACAATATGATCTTTCGTGCGACACCGCACACCATATTATCTACAGTATAAAGTAAGCGGACTTTTGCAATAACATATAAATAAATTATAATATGAAAAACGTTTGATCATACGATTCTCATTTCAAATAAATTATCAAAATATTGTTCATACAAAAATCTAGACTTTTAGTATACTATCCAACACATGGAACATGGTTCAATCAGGTGGATGAAGACTTTAAACCAAATCGAGAAAACAAAGTATGATTCAAATGGATGACCAAGACAATGATGCCAATTAGGAAAGGACTCTTTTGTTGATGTGAAGTTTTGAGACCAATGTCGTCACATCTGGAATAACACCAATCCTCCACCAGTTATTATTTAACCACTAATATGTTTGTGCGGTGTTGTACTTGATGTTGCTTTCAGGGTTGTGGCAGTTGAATGAAGAACGTGCTGAATGGGACCCACAAGACTAAAGAGCAATTCGGAAAGTTCTAGAAGTCCAGAAGATTCTAGAAGTTGTAAATCACTACCCAAAGTAGTGGGTTGGTTATTTGCTGATCATGGGTGATTTCTATATCTCCTAGTGGACCACTTATTCGAAGAAGGCCTGCAACATACTTTATGACTATAAATAGAAGCTGTCAGACTTTATTCCAGTGGCACGGAAAAACTTGGAGAGTTCCTACAAAGAGAGTTACCGAACATAGAGTTTATTCAACTACATTTCTCTTGTAGTGTTTTCACTGGTGTTGTAACATCTCGTTCTGCATTATGTGTATAGTATTATTCGTACGTTTTGTGTGTACTGTTCACAGGCAGTGGAAGTGCATAATTGAAGTAGGATCTAAATCTAACAATCTAGGTTTTGCCATTTGGGAGTTTGTTTAGGATTTATCCGTGTGTGTACTAGAAGAGTGGAAAGAATGTTTCCATCTCTTTTAATCTGATTTTTTGTAAATCACTTTTTCCAAGTTAGTGATATTTTTTTCATGAGGCCGCTACAAACTTATTCATAAGTTTTTAGAAAGATTGAGTAATTCCGTGTGTTAAGTCTTCCGCTGTACAAACTTGCATATTCGTATTCAAGTTTCATTCTGATAAGAGTTGATATTGTACGAAGTGTTACCACACTAAGGACAACATCACTGACATAAACACAGTTACACACCCCGGGACCCCGACAAATGACATTAGAGTCAACACTTGACGGTACTAAGTGTTGATTCCTGGTGTTAAGTGTTGAAGTGTCATGGATTACTCCGCTGGATCGATCAACCGTCCTCCCATACTTGATGGAACTAAATATGTCTTATGGAAGAGCCGAATGAGGAGTCACATCAAGTTCATGGATGAACGTTCTTGGAAAGCCATTCTGGCAGGATGGACACCCCCACAGTTCAAGACATTGATGGAGATCAAATAATCAAGAATGAGCTTGAATAGACCACTGAGGAGAACAATTAGTTGATGCTGAATTACATAGCACTCAATGCAATCAACTCATCGGTTGATACAGTGATGTTCAACCTGATCTAAAACCGTACATCAGCAAAGGATGCTTGGGAAAGGCTTCAAGAGCACTGTGAAGGATCTGGAAGTGTCAAAAGGGCAAAGGCGAGGATGATGAACGCGCAATTCGAGAGCTTGGGGATGAAGGAAGAAGAGATCATCTCATTATACAATGTGCGACTCTACGAGATGGTGAATGAACTGCAGTGACTTGGAGACCCTATCTCCAACATCAGCTTAGTAAACAAAACTCTACGTACACTTCCTAGGAGATTTAATGGTAAAATTTGTGCTATAGAAGAGTCTAGGAACACTAATCTGTTGAGTCGAGCTGATAAGTATCTTGAAAACTTATGAAATGAATTTGTCTCAACAAGATTCTGCGTATGATAGAAAAGGTGTTGTTTTTAAAGGTGAAATTGGTGCTTGTTTTAGTTCTAGTTCTGGTAAGACGTCTATCATAATTGACAATAAACAAGTTGATGAAAATGTTGACAACATTCCTGATGACACTGATAGTGTTGCTTTACTAGCTAAGAAATTTGAGTCTTATCTTAGACAAAAGAAGAATAAGTCTAAAGCAAACATTCAGCCTAAGGTAGAACATTCCCCTCATACTCCTGTTCGTAAACCCACTCAAAGAAGAAAATTTAGGTATGATCCTGAGTTTAGGAAAAAAGATCATTTGTGATGAATGTACTGGTTTCGGTCATTATGCAACTAAATGTGAGCACCACTGCAACAAAAAAGCATAAGACAACATATATAATCTGTTGTCCATTAGCTTATTTTTGGAAAATGCTATGTAGTCAAAACCACTGTTGTCTTAGAGTCTATTTATGACAATACATTATATGTGTTGTCTTTGTGCATTTTTTTTTTAAAAGACGCACAAAGAAAACAAATTATATGTGTTGTCTTTGTGCGCCTTTTTTCCTAATTTTTAAAACAATGACAACAGATTATATGTGTTGTCTTTGTGAATCTTTATTCTTACAAATATTTAAAATAACAACATATTATATATGTTGTCTTATTTTGTTAAAACAACACATTTATTTATTTATATTTTTATTTATTATTTCTTTATTTATTTTTATTATGATTTACTACTATTTCGTAATATTTATTTTGCATGATATACATAAAAATAAATAATTAATTGATAAACGAGACAACAAATTTTAAAATATTAATATCGTACATTCTAAACGATTCAAGATACATTGATATATATCAGATATTCCTTTCTATAAGAAATGTAGCAAATTATAAAATACTTCACAAGAAAAAATAAAAAATAAATTAAGAAACCAACTACGAATAGAAACATATGGAAAAAAATGGTTCCAAGGCAAGTCACAACGTCTACCAGTGATGAATCCAGCCATATATATCTCCTATTTGCTCCCCTCTTTGTTGTCTCAACATTGTCTGCAATTAAACATGACAAGTTATACCACATTAGATCCTGTCTCCATAGATAATTCATGAGGGATATATACCACAAATATGAAAAGAAAATTAATGTCCAAAAAGTGGGAAGAAATTAACTTTGTTAGTGCACCATGATATATATATAGCAAGATCAGCTAGAATTAAATATTAATAATTCAACCACATTTGCATATTACCTTTGTTGGAGACATGGTAGATGGGTTTGCTAGGGTACAATCGTTGATTCTTCCAAGTTAATAGAGGCAGCATAAACGAGCTCACCTGCTTTGGATGAACATTAGAAATCAGTAACACTAACTAAAAAATAAAATAAAAAATTTGTATAAGATTAATGTCTTCAACTAACTTTGATAGTTCGTGTCACTCCATTTTTTCTTGCTGATGAGCCTATAAAGATTAGAAACCATAACTAGATTCATCATTAAATGGCAAGGAGGTAAAGAAAAGCAATGAAAAATGTAATTTTTCCGATGTTAAATTAATAATGTTTCTACTTCACTTGCATTTGCATGCTCAAAAAAAAAAAAAAAACAGTAAAAACCAATCTGATAAGATGCAATAACATCAGTTGATAAGTTAAAATTAATAGTAAATAATTTGACCATGTATGTAAAACTCATTAGAGAGTAATTTAGCACTAAAACATGCTACATCAATACCAAATACACTTATTTAGATTGATGCTCGAATACCTTTAGGCTTGGATTTCTAAATTTTCTCTTTAGAAATTCCACTTTTCTTCTTTGGAAGATAATTCTCATATTCTACAAACACCTCATTGCAACAACCAATCAGACACAAAAAATTATTTGTATATTTTACAAACCTACACGCTAGTGGCATTACACAAACGCACATATATACATGTACTAATTAAATATCAGATTATGGTTCTGTGTCATAAGTAGTCACACAATTTATAAGAAAAATAACTTCTTTTTTGAATGAGCTAGGTAGTAGTTAATTCATTAAGAAACAAGATTGTGTCACAAGAATTTGAACTTTACCTTTTTAAATGAACTCTACCTACAACACAAACTCTAAAACCTTAACTCATGCTTTGAAAAAACTCTACCTACAGCAATACTTACATTACTAGCAGCAAATCATATTTCACAAATTAGCTTTAGAAAAATTATCATCTCAATATAATTTATCCAGCAAGTACTAAACAAAAGACAGATCATGAATTAAGGCTTTATGGATATGGATTTGAATTTCAGGTACTATTCTTGAATATGGCACCTGTTTATGTCTTCTACATTCATTCCAAAACTTGAAATGACTGGCTCCTAGGATACTTCCTCTAAGAAGCTGATCATTTATAAGAAAACAAATGTAAGTTGTTTATCCTCAAGGTTCGATAATAAGAAAAGTAGAAAAAGAATGAGATCAATATCATAAACTAAATAAATTTAACACGATATAGTTAATTTTTTAGTCTGAAATTTTCATTTAATAAAGAGCAATAGGGCACAAGTTAAATTAGCAAACAGGACACAAACACTGCAGTGGAGCCAGCTGTCACACCCCAAATTTTAAAAAAATACTCATTTTTACATGAAATTCTTTAATAAAATCTGTTCAAATGGAGTATGACCAAAATACTTCAATAAATAAGTAAGTATGAATGCCATGTAGAAGTAAATAAATAATGGACATGTCCTATAAGTTTCGAACAACCTTTAACAATTAATGCAATGTAAAAGGAAAATAATTAAGGGTTTAAGTCCTATAAGTTTTAGCATCCCTTTAAGCAAACAATTCAAATAAAAGAAATTAAATAGAGGGATGGTCCTGTAAGTTTATTTTGAAAATTTATAACCTTCATACATACAGGACTTGACAAAAAATTGCAAAAGTAAATCAAGGTAGAATCTTATAAATAGAAACTATCACGTAAATATAATTAATTAAATACAGATCTTTTGCAAAACTATCAGTTTGACCTTTATGCCAAATGATACTACCACTTGTACTGTTTAAAACTCCCCCACACGCAGTCACACAACTCATGATGATTAAACACCAAATATGCCATAAATACATTGATTTGTAAATAAGAGGATTAGAGGTATGACTGAACACTCAAATAAATGAACAATAATAAAATAATAACTTGATAGATTTTTATTATATTTTCTGAACATAGGGTACACTCATACCTGTTTGAAAGATAGGTACTAAAAAAAACAAAATAAAGTTTTTTGTTCAATGCAGCATATACTATTTGACTAATTGAAAGGTTATGACAATTATGATAATAACTATCACACTAACCTCTAATGACAGACTCAGAATTCACAACCCAACAGTAACTAGTTTTGACCTCAATACTATTTTCGTTCCACTGTACAACGGAACAATCACATAATTCCATAGAAAGTCACATAAGAAAACCAAATTTAAGTCCCAATATACGTACCTACTCAAATACAAAAAGTTTTGATTTAAACCATAGCATCCACATATAAAATATTGTCAAAACATAAAATAGTTGAAATATCCCTCAAAACAAAGTAATTAGATTCATGACTGAATCTTGGAAACCAAATTTAGAATTTATGACGATGATATAAAATATCAGCTTTATTTTATCTAACCAAAATATTTATTAAGTCTCCTTGCCGATGCGCCCCCACTCGTACGCTACCGCCATGCTAACCTGAAAGGGGAAGATTGATTGGGAGTGAGCAAACCACCGCTCAGTGAAATAAATTACGCAATATTTATCATTCACACGTTACTACAAGTGAAATTGAAATTCTTACACTTGTAACTTGAAATCTAAAATCATGTTGGTAAGCACCTTTTGGTTTAATACCCATGTTGGCAAGCACCTTTCGGTTCAGTACCCATTTTGGCAAGCATCGCGATTCAATACCCTTGACTTGTGCTTAATAATTCATGGATAACATAGCATGTTCATGTATAATCACATCATATAGGGTTTTAAATAAATAAATAACACATAATTAAATCCCACCTATCAATCACGTAAAAACCTTGGATTCGAGAGTTGAATGTCGTGACCAGCCCTATCGAAACCCTTCTCTCTCCGTAAAAGAGCAGCCGTGAAGAAGAAAAAAATTAAAAGTTGTATGTGAAGGAACGAAGGAATGGTCAACCTTTTATGCTTGAATGGCTGGGCTAAATCTCGAAAATAATTAACGCGTAAGGGAGTCAAACTTTCCTTAGCAAGAGAATAAATTTGGAAGTGATAGCAGGAGAATATCTCTTTAAAGAATTAAAGAGATATGATGATATTTTCTTGGGCAGGAAGAGATTTGTTAAATAAGGGAAGTATATAAAATTCTGATTTCTCTTCCATTGACATGGTTTGGAAAGCAAACATGAGGGTTGGACTACGTTTGATTTGTATTGGGCCTCTATAAGTTGGGCCACAAAGAGCAAAAAAAAAATCACGTATAGAATTTTGAGGTGTTACATCCCTCCCTACTAACAAAAATTTCGTTCTCGAAATTCCTATTATAAAGACATATATCTTACCCGTGAAGAAAGAGGGGTATCTTGCTTGTATTTCATCCTCTCGTTCCCATGTAGCCTCATCTTGAGTGTGCCGGCTCCATTGCACTTTAATGAATGGCACGTTATGATTTCGAGCTCTTACGATCTTCCTTTCTAAGACTGTCTCAGGTTCTTCTTCGTATGTTAGGTCCTTTCTAATCTTGAGTGTTGAGAAGTTCACCACATGACTTGGATCATGAATATACTTCCTTAACATTGACACATGAAAGACATTATGAATCGTAGAAAATTCGGGCGGCAAAGCCAAGCGATAAGCTAGTACTCCTATTCTTTCAAGAATTTCAAATGGCCCGACAAAACGAGGCTTAAGCTTTCCCTTTCTTCCGAATCGTATAACACCCTTCGTGGGTGAAACCTTTAAGAAGACATGTTCTCCGATTTCATACTGTAGGTCTCTCCTTCTTTGATCAGCATAAGACTTTGTCTATCTTGAGCAGACTTAATTCTTTCTCGAATGACTCTAATCTTGTCCACTGCTTCTTCTATCATTTTGGGGCCTAGGACAGCCTTCTCACCAACATCGTCCCAATGTAATGGCGATCTAAACTTCCTTCCATAAAGCGCTTCATAAGGGGCCATCTTGATGGTCGCTTGATAACTATTGTTGTAGGCAAACTCGACTAGAGGTAGGAACTTTTCCCATGCACGTCAAAGTCGAGTGTGCATGCTCTTAACATATCCTCCAAAATTTGGATTGTTTTTTTGGATAGCCCATCGGTTTGCGGATGATAGGCGGTGCTGAAGTTTAATCTTGTTCCCATGGCCTTATGCAAACTTTCCCAAAATCTTGAAGTAAAACGCGCATCTCTATCGGACACTATTGAAATTGGGACACCATGAAGTTTTACTATTTCTTGAACATATAACTGAGCGAACTGCTCCATCTTGAATGTCATCTTCACTGGTAAGAAGTGCGCCGATTTAGTCAATCGATCGACAATGACCCAAATGGCGTGGTTTCCCTTTGATGATCTTGGTAGTCCCACAACGAAGTCCATAGCAATTTGTTCCCATTTCCACTCGGGAATCTCGAGTGGTTTAAGCTTTCCGGCTGGTCGCTGGGTTCAATCTTAACTTGTTGGCAAGTTAAACATCTTTCAACGAAATATCCAATATCTCGCTTCATACTTCTCCACCAAAATCTTTCTTTCAAATCTTGATACATCTTTGTTCCTCCCGGATGAGCGGTGTATGGAGCTCCATGTGCCTCTCCTAAAATCTTCTCTCTTAATTCTTCAACCATTGGAACACATATTCTTCCGTTTAGAGTCAACACTCCCTCGTCATCCTCTTTGAAGCCATTGTATTCGCCTCCTTGTGCCTTCTTCTTCATTCCTTGCAAAAAGTGATCTTGCTCTTGAGCTCCCTTTATCTCCATTTTTGAACTCGACAGCATCTCCAACGATGCAAAAGTCGCTCTTTTGCCGGGGGTGATGTCACTAACTCGATTTGCATCTTGGCGAATTCCTTGATCAACTCCTCACGCTCGGTGTATAGACTACTAAGCTCCATTTTTGTTTTTCGACTCAATGCATCAGCTACCACGTTAGCCTTGCCTGGATGGTACTCAATTGAGCAATCATAGTCCTTCACCAACTCTAACCATCTTCGCTGTCTCATGTTGAGCTCCTTTTGAGTGAAAAGATATTTCAGACTCTTATGGTCTGTGAAGATCACGCATCTTCCTCCATATAGGTAGTGTCGCCAAACCTTCAAGGCATGCACAACTGCTGCCAACTCCAAATCGTGTGTAGGGTAGTTCACCTCATGCGGCCTCAACTGTCTAGAAGCGTATGCTATAACCTTCCCATGTTGCATCAAAACACATCCAAGTCCTTGTTTTGATGCATCACTGTAGACAGTGAATTCTTCGTTTAGATTAGGTATCGTCAATACTTGCGCTGTGGTCAAGTCATGTTTCAATTTTTGGAAACTCTCTTCACACTTCTTAGACCAAACAAACTTTTCGCCCTTTCGAGTCAAGCGCGTCAAAGGACCGGCTATCTTTGAAAATCCTTCAATAAATCTCCGGTAATAGCCCGCTAGTCCTAAGAAACTCCGAATTTCTTGTACATTTGATGGCGTCCTCCATTGATTCACAGCTTCAATCTTCGATGGATCCACCTCGATTCCTTGCGATGTCACCACGTGTCTAAGAAAGGCGACTTGGTTCAACCAAAATTCACATTTCTTAAACTTTGCGTACAGCTTCTTCTAGCGAAGTGTTTCAAATACTAATCTCAAGTGTTCCTCATGTTGTGCTTCGTCCTTCGAGTAGACAAGAATGTCATCGATGAAGACTATGACAAACTGATCAAGATACTGGTGGAAAACTCGATTCATCAGGTCCATAAACACAGCAGGTGCATTACTTAAGCCAAATGGCATTACAACAAACTCATAATGTCTGTACCGAGTCCTAAAAGCCGTCTTAGAAATATCTGTCTCCTTCACCCTCAACTGGTGATATCCATATCTCAAGTCAATCTTGGAAAAGATACTAGCTCCTTCAAGTTGATCAAATAGGTCTTCGATTCTCGATAAGGGATATTTGTTCTTCACTATCAGTCTATTGAGCTCACGGTAATCAATACACATTCTTATCGAACCGTCCTTCTTCTTGACAAATAGAAATGGTACTTCCCATGGTGATACGCTTGGGCGAATAAATCCCAAGTTCAAAAGCTCTTGCAGTTGATCTTCAGCTCTTGTAGCTCCATGGGTGCCATTCTGTAAGGGGCCTTGGAAACTGGTGCTGATCCAGGAAGTAGGTCTATCGAAAATTCTACTTGGCGGTTCGGTGGTATCCCTGGCAATTCCTCCAGAAAGACATCTAGAAAGTCTCGCACTACTGGTATGTTGCTGGGTGACACCTCCGAGATCTTAGAGTCCATAATGTTCACTAAATATCCTTGACACGACTTCTTCTAAAGTTGATTCCTTCAATGTATACATCGAGGCTATCCACTAATAAATACGTGAGAATCTTCTCTCCCGAAGGCAGACTAATCTCAAGAGGCTCGTCACTCTTGATTAGCTCGCAATGAATCTTACGACAATACTTAGCAGATATGAAAGAATGTAATGCACCAGTATCAAACAATGTGAAAGCTCGAGAGTTACCCACTGATAAAGTACCTGTAGTGACTCCTTGTTTCTTATCCTCTTCATTCTGGTTCATGGCGAAGACTCTTCCTTGACCTCCGGTAGCTTGTCTCTGATTCCCTCTTGCAGGCAGTCCCCTTCGATCCGGCACATAGTTACGTGGTTTGGTGCAATCTTGAATTCTATGCCCGACCTCGTGGCATCTGAAACATCTTCCCTGACCTCTAAGGCATTCACCATCGTGTCTCTTCTCACATTTCGGGCAAAGCGGTTTTGTGTTCTGGGTATTTGGGGGCGGATTAGTGTTGGCCCTTGACTGTTTGTTGTTGTTGTTCCTTCCAGAGCTGGAGTCCTCCCACTTTCTTTTGCCCGAGTTCTCCATCGACCTACGATTAGTACGTCCCCTCTCAAAACAAGCTTCTATCTTTTGAGCCCTCTGAAACGTATCAGCATATCCCATCTCAGGCAGAGAAGCCATAGCATCCTGAATGTCTTGGCGCAGGCCGTCTACCAACTTCTGAGCTCGTTTCTCTTCAGTATCTACTAGCTGCAGTGATGCCCGACTCATTTGATTGAATTGGCGCTCGTATTCAACCACTGTCTGATTTCCTTACTTGAAATCGTAGAACTCGCGCTCTACTTTAGCTCTGTGGGTTCGCGGATAGTAGTTCTCTAGCACTATCCTCTTAAATGCCTCCCATGTGATAGCTTCAGGGTCCTCATCAGGCTTCATTCTCCAGCATGAATCCCACCAATGATCTGCATCTTCTGTGAATTGGTATTGCGCAAAGTAGACGCGGAAACATTCGTTGCACCTCATGGCTCGGATAGTCTTTTCGAGTGATCTCAACCACTCTTCCACATAATCGGGTCCCTCACGTCCCTTGAAGATAGGCGGCGTGTAGGACCGGAACTGCTGCATCACCCTGGCATAAGCTTCTTCATTCACTGGGGATGCGGATTGTTATTATCTTGGTTCTTGTTCGCTTGGTTTGCATTCGCTTGGTTCTCATTCACTTGGTTGTTGTTAACCTGAACGTTGTTAAACTGAGGCGCTCTTCTCGGAGGCATCCTTAAATCATCAATGCACAAGTAATTAATACTAGCTCAGGATGATGGTCAATAAACATAGTAAACATTGTCCAAAAATATTTTAAATGATGGAGGCACGTAATTTAGAAGGACAACTAAATAAATTCATAATAAAAATTTCCTTCGTGCCGTAAATAAAGAATTGTCTCAAAATGAATATCATAGATGTCAAATATTGAAAGCAAAAGTCAAATCTCCCATCATAAGGTTAATAATAAATAATACTAGAAGCTAAAATAATTTGTTGTCATGAGTTTATTCAACATTCTCCTTAGGATCCTCTTCAGGGTCTTCTTCGGGTTCTTCTTCATCAGGAATTCCATATAATCCCTCAGTGAGAGCATTCTCCTGAGCATCTACGATGTGTCCAGGAGGTGGTGGTTGGAAGCGAACCACTCTCTCAAACAACTGTGCGGTGAACCCAGGATAGCTAGTTCGTGGAACCTCTTGAGTCATATTGTGTCGCAGCACGACCGTGAAAATAGGATAAGCAACCTCCCACCATGCCAGGGGTAGAGTGTTAATCAGCTTCATACAAGCCCAATAGTTGGTAATTCCATCTCCATAACCTCGAACTTCTCTCCATTCTTGCAGCATTATAGCAATGTGTGTTGCCAAATCATGGCGCGGATCGCGCTGATAATTTCTGTAAGCTTGTTGTCTAGTTATATTGTCCATCTATCATAACACAGTTCTTTTTATCACGTAAGAACAAACTATCTTGCATAGTAATTCATAAATTTATACACATGGGATAATAAAACATAAGTTTCACATAATTTCACATGTAAACATAGTTGCAAATTTTAAATCTTTCATACCTTGTTTGGCATGGGCGTCGTACTCGGTGGATGCGTAGCAAGAGACTTAATTATTATTAAAATTATTCATGTATATTTTCATAGGAAATAAATCATTTACATATGCATATGCGGAAGATAGAGAAATTTTTTTTTTTGAACAAGTATGCAGAATCGCATACCTGCTTTGATACCAACCTGTCATACCCCAAATTTTAAAAAAATACTCATTTTTACATGAAATTCTTTAATAAAATCTGTTCAAATGGAGTATGACCAAAATACTTCAATAAATAAGTAAGTATAAATGCCATGTAGAAGTAAATAAATAATGGACATGTCTATAAGTTTCGAACAACCTTTAACAATTAATGCAATGTAAAAGGAAGATAATTAAGGGTTTAAGTCCTATAAGTTTTAGCATCCCTTTAAGCAAACAATTCAAATAAAAGAAATTAAATAGAGGGATGGTCCTGTAAGTTTATTTTGAAAATTTATAACCTTCAAACATACAGGACTTGACAAAAATTTGCAAAAGTAAACCAAGGTAGAATCTTATAAATAGAAACTACCACGTAAATATAACTAATTAAATACAGATCTTTTGCAAAACTATGAGTTTGACCTTTATGCCAAATGATACTACCACTTGTACTGTTTAAAACTCACCCACACGCAGTCACACAACTCATGATGATTATACACCAAATATGCCATAAATACATTGATTTGTAAATAATAGGATTAGAGGTATGACTGAACACTCAAATAAATGAACAATAATAAAATTATAACTTGATAGATTTTTATTATATTTTCAGAACATAGGGTACACTCATACCTGTTTGAAAGATAGGTACTAAATAAAACAAAATAAAGTTTTTTGTTCAATGCATCATACACTATTTGACTAATTGAAAGGTTATGACAATTATGATAATAACTATCACACTAACCTCTAATGACAGACTCAGAATTCACAACCCAACAGTAACTAGTTTTGACCTCAATACTATTTCCGTTCCACTGTACAACGGAACAATCAAATAATTCCATAGAAAGTCACATAAGAAAACCAAATTTAAGTACCAATATACGTACCTACTCAAATCCAAAAAGTTTTGATTTAAACCAAAGCATCCACATATAAAATATTATCAAAACATAAAATAGTTGCAATATCCCTCAAAACAAAGTAATTGGATTCATGACTGAATCTTGGAAACCAAATTTAGAATTTATGACGATGATATAAAATATCAACTTTATTTTATCTAACCAAAATATTTATTAAGTCTCCTTGCCGATGCGTCCCCACTCGTAAGCTACCGCCACGCTAACCTGAAAGGGGGAGATTGATTGGGAGTGAGCAAACCACCGCTCAGTGAAATAAATTACGCACTATTTATCATTCACACGCTACTACAAGTGAAATTGAAATTCTTACACTTGTAACTTGAAATTTAAAATCATGTTGGTAAGTACCTTTCGGTTCAATACCCATGTTGGCAAGCCCCTTTCGGTTCAATACCCATGTTGGCAAGCATCGCGATTCAATACCCTTGACTTGTGCTTAATAATTCATGGATAACATAGCATGTTCATGTATAATCACATCATATAGGGTTTTAAATAAATAAATAACACATAATTAAATCCCACCTATCGATCACGTAAAAGCCTTGGATTCGAGAGTTGATGTCGTGACCAGCCCTATCGAAACCCTTCTCTCTCCGTAAAAGAGCAGTCGTGAAGAAGAAAAAAAAATTAAAAGTTGTATGTGAAGGAACGAAGGAAAGGTCAACCTCTTATGCTTGAATGGCTGGACTAAATCTCGAAAATAATTAATGCGTAAGGGAGTCAAACTTTCCTTAGCAAGAGAATAAATTTGGAAGTGATAGCAGGAGAATATCTCTTTAAAGAATTAAAGAGATATGATAATATTTTCTTGGGCAGGAAGAGATTTGTTAAATAAGGGAAGTGTATAAAATTCTGATTTCTCTTCCATTGACATGGTTTGGAAAGCAAACATGCGGGTTGGACTACGTTTCGTTTGTATTGGGCCTCTATAAGTTGGGCCATAAAGAGCAAAAAAAAAATCACGTATAGAATTTTGAGGTGTTACACCAGCTTCCCTTAAAACTACACAAAGGAATATAATTCTAGTAAATAAGTCGTCAAAGATTCAGTATAAAGAGACAAAGTAGCAGCCCATAGATAGCAATAGCTAAGACCACCAAGTTACATCAGTTACTGAGTAAGAATATAATAACCCTAATTTGGAAATCATATTGATATACAAGAAGCCGATAATACATAGCAGTCAATTAGCAAACAAGCAATATAGCAGTACAAAAACTTAGGCAAGCTAATAATTCCATCACCAGTCAAAGAACAAGCAACTAACAGAAATTGAATTAACAAATTCGAAAGCCAATAAACAGCTTTGAGTCACGGATCAGAGAAACAAAACTTTAGTAATTACACAGGCATTACCTTTAGAGCTGGTTTTAGACAATGAAACAAATTACTAAATAAAGATTTCGATTGAATTGACAGTGCAGATATTGGGGCAAATGTAATGGTAACTATTACTTGCACCATTGGAATTAATGGTAATGGTTACTACACCTCTAATGCCAATTGTTGCAAGTTATCCCATTCAAAATAAGTTTTGCAATACACCAATTGAACCTTCAGTTTATCACATCTATCATTCATTCGCTGAGTAATACTACTTATTAATTTCAAGAGCCCAATTAAATTGAGAAGAAAATAGTGCTGACATCGAATATGCATAAGGCTGCGGATTACAAGCACATTTAATCAAGATACAAATAATTAATACTGGAAAAGTAGGTAATTAGTGATGGATAGAGATGACCTAGTGTTTTGAGGTTAGGAGATTCCCGCATCAAAGCGGCACAAACTTATCCCCATCATCTAGTGAGTGGGTTTCTAGAAATTGCATCAAATCTGCATACGCCTCTAGATTGTAGCTCTATTTTAACATCAATCTCAGCATAACTCATCATCATCATCTAGATTAATTCGATTATTAATGGGAGATGAGAGAGAGAGAGATACCTGAAGACGATTCTAACCAGCGATGGTGTTTTGCCGCTTTGGCTTCAGGTCAAACGGTCATAGGTGAATTCGCAGAGCAACAAGAGGGAAACAACTGCGAAAATGACCTCGGGAGTGAGGTCGAGATGGGTAGCCATGGCGGAAGAGCTGGTTTGTTGGTGTGCTGCACAAAGTTTGCATGAAATTGATTACTGAACTATTTAATTATGAATAATTTTACAATAAAAATCCTAACTCAAAATTAAAATATTCTACCATAAATAAATTCAACTTGGGTGGCTCCTAATTTCTGACCTGTGCTCTTCTACTTATTAAGAAGTTGAAAATCTTTTCAAGACCAAGAAAATTAATTGGTCTCCATTACACCTAGTCAACCTACACGGGTTTGCAGCGAATCTGTTTCACATGATACCCGAGTTTCTCACTATTCATGTGCCAATATAATTTAATTTGTGCTATTTGCATTTTATAATTATGTGATAATTATGTGACAATTATGTGATAATAATGTGACAATTATGTGACAATTGTTACTATATTTTATTTATCTATACATTTTATTTGAGACATCCGTGACAAAAATGATGACAATATGTGAATATATGTGTGCATAAATATTTACGTGCATTAATTTGGATATATAATTAAATTATTTTGTGTGCATTATTTTTTTAATTATTAAGTACCACACGTAGCCTCGTAATAATAATAGTGGTGAAGAAAATGTACACATATGTATATTAATTTGTAAATGTATTATATCTTAGCTATTAAGTATTGCACGTATATTTGTAATGGATAATAATAATAATAATTATTATTATATTTACTACAAATAGTAAATAGTATAATAATAATATACTATTATTAGTAAAAAAAGATTAGAAGGGGATTTTGAGGCGGTGGGTAAGTCATGCCGACTTCCACCCAACCTCAGTTATAAATTTGGTGGAGTACCCCATTTGTTCAACAGCGACCAGTTCGTTATTCAAAAAAAAGAGAGAAGAGTGGGAAGAAAAGAGAGGGAGGAAGAAAGAAAGAGCGTGTCGGGACGGGAGATAGGAGATTAGTTACAGTTCTTCGCGAGGTCTGTTGTATCGTTACTATCGGAGTTCAGGTAATTAGTAGTCCAACTAAAATGCATACACATGCTGTTTGTGAATTATTTGTAATTAATATGTGATAATTATGTTATGGATTATTTGTGATTAGTTTAATTACGATATGAATTATTTGAGATTAATTTGTGATACAAGCTGTGGATTTATGTGATTTGGGGAAAGTAGGGTTCATATTCAACCATATTATTTGTAAATTAATTGTGATAAGTTG
Organism: Pogostemon cablin; assembly: GCA_023678885.1. Taxonomy (NCBI): domain Eukaryota; kingdom Viridiplantae; phylum Streptophyta; class Magnoliopsida; order Lamiales; family Lamiaceae; genus Pogostemon; species Pogostemon cablin. Next base: position 6,955,427 of record CM042954.1, read on the forward strand.
GCGATACAAGTTATGAATCTATGTGATTTGAAATAATATTATTGTTCTATATAGATCTGTGTGTTCGGAAACTGTTGAATATAAATCTGTATTATCTGAGAAGATATTGTTTATAAGGATTTGGGTGATCCGAGATGAAGTTGTTATTCCAAAAAGGGATCCGTGTGATCCAAGGTGAAATGATTATACTATAAATGGATCTATGTGATTGAGGTAAAGTTGTTATTTCAGAAATGGATCTGTGTGAATTGAAGCTAAGATATTACTATATTGTGATTAAATGTTGATATTGATATCGTAAATGATTTATTATGCAAATTTAATTGTTCTGGTTTCATACCATGCATAAACAAGAAAAGTGTTTTCTCCAAAATTAATAAGATACAAATGGTGTGTGCGGTCACTATATATGCATCTCTGTCAGGGTTCGAAAAAATCATTCCCGACACTTTATTCTGAATTCAGAAAAATCATTACCACTACTTTATTCGGGGTTCAGAAAAATCATCTCCAATACCCTGCCAGAGTTCGGAAAAATCATTGTCGGCACTATATTCAGGATCGGAATCGATCCGATACTGTGTGTGTCTATTGAACTCATTTGGGGTGCATATCATAAGTGTGTCGTGGGGATCCCGCAACGTGAATAATTTTCAAAATAAAAGAGACCAACTAGAAAGACTAGGAAATAGTTGATAGAGAACTAAATGCATTTTCATGCACTGACATGCATGATTTTTACTTACTGAGATTTTTGTCTCACTAGTTTATGCATTGTAGGAGAACCTGATGATGACTGAGTTTTTTGTTTGTGATTGGGCAAGCTGTAGAGCTCCTACAGGGTTTTGAGCTGATGTACATAGATGACGACCTGTTGGGCTAGGCTGTGGTTATTTTGTTTCTGCTGATATTCTGTTATGTAATATAATAAGTTTTGTCATGAGTTTGTCTGGAATGATGTGGTGTTAGAAACCACTTGCGTATGTTGAACTGGCGTGATGGTTTTGGTTATAAATATATTATGAAAAAATATGCAGTTTTTATAATGATAATGTTTATGTTAATTAGTATTTGAATTATAAATTATATAAGGTGGGTCATGTCAGAGTGGTATCTGAGCATTGTTTGGGTCCTGCAGACTGTCCATGTACATAAGCTCATTCCTTGGGAGCGCAGCTTTGCATGTAAGTGTTATTTTCATTCTGTGATGTTATGTGTGTTATAAATTATATTGGCTATGTGGTGTAGGACTCCTAGTTAGTAAACAAAATGGTAAGGGCTACAGGTGAAAGTTCTGAGGGGGATAGGACTGCTGAGCAAGCAACACCTACTGAAGGAAATAATCATGATGAAGTGATTACTCGAATGATAAAATTGGTAGAGCGCCAGTCCCAACAGTTACAACAACTAATTCAGTAAAGAGATATGGGTGGACAACCAGAGGGTAATGCTAATCAAGATAGACGTCAAGTAGAACGTGTGGAAATGGTTTGTGAGAGGTTTTGAAAGCTGAGCCCTCCAATATTTGAGGATGCAGCAGACCCCACAGAGGCGAAGGATTGGTTACGCACGGTGCAAATTATGTTTCAATACAGTAGAATTTCAGATGGGGACAGAGTGTTGTGTGCTTCGTTCATGTTACGAGGAAGTGCTGGTCACTGGTGGGATACAAATAAAAGTATCAAGGATGTCACGACTATGACATGGGAAAGGTTTAAGGAGCTTTTCAGAAACAAGTACTTTACGGCACAGTGAGAGCAATGAAGATGAACGAGTTCATACAGTTGAAACAGGGTGGCATGTCAGTTACAGATTACCTTCGAAAATTTGAGCAGTTGTCGAGGTTTGCAGAACACATGGTGAGTACGGAGGCACTGAAAGTGGAGAGGTTAGTGGAAGGCTTAAGGCCTGAACTTTTCAGAGATGTGAGTATGCGGGACTGCATGGAGCAACATACTCACAAGTTGCAGAAAGGGCCCAAATTGCTGAACAAGCGGAGATAAGAGTCAGACAAGCGCAGGCTATCAGACTCCAATTTCAACAGAAACCCGTGCAGCAGTTTGGGAGAGATGATAAGAGGCCGATGCCATTTCAGAGGCCGAAACCTAATGTTCAAGTGGAGCAAGGACTGAGACAAGGTGAACCAAACAAGCTCCCCAAGTTCGATCAGGGTAAGGTGCCACCATCGCCGCCACTACCTATATGTCCTAATTGTGCTAAACCACATGGTGGGGAGTGTCGTATTCCTTTGAGAATTTGTTATACATGTGGAGAGAAAGGGCATGTGACTACTACATGTCCTAAGCAAGGGAGGCAATGACAGTAGGGAAGAGCTCCAGCAAGGGTGTACATTTTGACGAGAGATGAGGCTGATACGAATCCCTCAGTTGTCACGAGTAAGTTATCTATTTTTGGCACTTCTACATATGTGCTATTTGATTCTGGAGCAACACATTCATTTGTATCCATTGAGTATGTGAGGAAGTTGGGTGGAACATCTAACTTGATAAAAGCTAATTATGAAGTGATGATGCCTTTTGGTGAGTTAAAACAAACCAATCAACTTTTTCAAGGTTGTGGTATACCTATTGAAGGAAGACAACTTCTTGTTGACTTGATTGTGTTAAGTATGAATGATTATGATATCATATTGGTCATGGATTAGTTGTCAAAGTACGGTGCTACAATAGATTGTCAGAAGAAGTATATCACTTTTCAGCCAATAGAAGGAGAACCATTCACTTTTGTTGGGATCAAGAAGAACTTTAGATTTCCTGTTATATCAGCAGCAAAAGCACATCGGTTGTTGAAAAGTTGTTGTGAGGGGTATCTGGTGAGTGTGATGAATATTGAGGGACAGCAGTGTCCTGTTCTCAGAGATGTACCAGTAGCTCGGGAATACCCGGAGGTATTTTCAGAAGATCTTCCAGGGTTGCCACCAGACTGGGAAATAGAATTTGTTATTGAGTTGTAACCAGGAACTGCTCCTATATCTAAAGCGCCATGCAGAATGGCACCAGCTGAATTGAAGGAATTGAAGATACAATTGCAAGAGTTGCTTGACAAAGAATTCATCCAACCTAGTTTCTCACCTTGGGGAGCACCAGTTCTTTTCGTTCTTAAGAAGGATGGCACATTGAGGATGTGCATCGATTACCGAGAGCTCAACAAAGTTACAGTCAAGAATAAGTATCCATTGCCTCGCATTGATGATCTGTTCGATCAACTACAGGGTGCATCTATCTTTTTGAAGATTGATTTGCGATCGGGGTATCATCAGTTGAAGATTAAGGAGGAGGATATTCTGAAAACTTCATTCAGTACAAGGTATGGACATTATGAGTGTTTGGTGATGCCGTTCGGTTTGATGAATGCTCCTACAACATTTATGGATCTGATGAATAGAGTATTTCAAGAATTCCTCGATAAGTTCATGATTGTGTTTATCGATGACATTCTGATTTACTCTTAAGAATAATGAGGATCATGCTCTGCACTAAAGAAAGGTGTTAGAAATTTTAAAGGAGAAGCAATTATATGTGAAGTTCAAGAAGTGTGAGTTCTGGTTAGACCAAGTTGTTTTCTTGGGCCACGTGGTATCAGAAGAAGGAATTTCAGTAGATCCAAGTAAAGTAAAAGCAATCCATGATTGGCCACAACCCTCAAATCCCACTGAGGTTCGTAGCTTTTTTGGATTGGCGGGATATTATCGAAGATTTGTTGAAGGATTCTCTAAGATCGCTTCACCATTAACACAGTTGACTAGGAAGAATGTGAAGTTCACATGGACGGAGGCATGTGAACAGAGTTTTAAGGAATTGAAGAGACGGTTGACATTAGCACCTATCCCAACTATTCCTACAGAGACAGGAAACTTCAAGTTTTATAGTGATGCTTCGAAGAACGGTCTTGGATGTGTTTGATGCAGAATGGGAAAGTGATAGTGTATGCACCCAGACAGTTAAGGAAATACGAGAAAAACTACCCAACACATGATTTGGAGTTAGCTGCAATAGTTTTTACACTCAAAATTTGGAGGCATTATCTGTATAGGGAACGTTGTGAGATCTATACTGATCATAAGAGTTTGAAGTACTTTACTCAGAAAGAATTGAACATGAGGCAGAGAAGATGGTTGGAGCTGGTGAAGGACTACGACTGTGTTATCAATTATCATCCGGGTAAAGCCAATGTCGTTGCTGATGCATCGAGCCGAAAGACAATACAGAGTGTAGCTACCATGACACTAAATCAGAAATCAGAGTTGCTTGATTTGCAAAGGATGGGTGTGGAGATCATTAAGGAAGGATCATTGGAAGTAAAGATGATAGCTCTGATACTTCGACCAACTTTGATGGATAAGATTCGACAGGGGCAAGAGGCGGATAAGTGGTTTGATAAGATAAAGAATGATATCACCCCTGGAATGTCTTCTGATTTCCAATTAACAGATGATGGCGTAATTCGTTACAGAGGTCGGTTATGTCTACCTGAAGTTGACAACATTCGGAAAGAAGTGATGGCAGAAGCCATTCAACACCATACTCTGTACATCCAGGAGCTACTAAAATGTATAGAGATTTGAAGTCACATTATTGGTGGCCAGAGATGAAGAGAAATGTCGCTCAATATGTGGAGCAATGTTTGACTTGTCAACAAGTCCAAGCCGAGCATCAGAGGCCAGCAGGAACTTTACAGCCTTTATTTATTCCAGAGTGGAAATGGGAGAATATCACTATGGATTTTGTTACTGGACTACCTAAGACAGTGAAAGGTCATGATGCCATTTGGGTTAATGTGGATCGATTAACTAAGTCTGCTCATTTTCTTCCTATTTGCTCTACGTATTCTATGGATCGCTATGCATAGCTGTATATTCAAGAGATCGTCAGACTCCATGGAGTACCACTTACCATTGAATCAGATAAAGATACAAGATTCTTGTCTGATTTTTGAAAGAGTTTACATAAAACAGACGGTCAATCTGAGCGTACAATACAGATTTTGGAGGATATGCTCAGAGCATGTGTATTGGATTTTCAAGGTCAATGGAGTAAATTTTTACCTTTGATAAAATTCTCATACAACAATAGTTATCAGTCTACTATCGGGATGACACCATATGAAGCATTGTATGGGAGGAAGTTTAGATCTCCAGTACATTGGGATGAAGTTGGAGAGAGAAAACTTTTGGGTCCAGACTTGATTCGTGAAATGTCAGAAGCTGTTACCCGTATACGAGAGAAAATAAAAGTTGCTCTGGATCGGCAGAAGAATTATGCAGACAAAAGCAGAAGAGAGTTGGAATTTAAAGTGGGTGATCAGATATTCTTGAAAGTATCTCCAATGAAGGGGATAATGCGGTTTGGAAAGAAAGGGAAACTCAGTCCAAGATATGTTGGTCCATTCACTATCATTGAGAGAATTGAAAGTGTGACCTATAATTTGGAGTTACCAGCATCGATGTCTAGAGTACATGACATGTTTTATATGTCTGTGATAAGGAAGTATGTTCCGAATCCATCTCATGTTCTCAGGCAGGAACCAGTTGAGTTGAAAGAAGATTTGAGTTATGAGGAAATACCAGTTGAGATCTTGCTGCGAGAAATGAAGAAGCTCATAAATAAAGAGATATAGATAGTTAAGGTGTTATGTAGAAACCAATTAGTTGAAGAGGCCACTTGGGAAAGAGAGGATGAGATGATGGCTAAGTATCCAGATCTCTTCAGGTAAGTAAATTTCGAGGACAAAATTTTTATAAGGTGGGAAGGATGTGATACCCGAGCTTCTCACTACATATGCGCCAATATAATTTAATTTGTGCTATTTGCATTTTATAATTATGTGATAATTATGTGGCAATTATGTGATAATAATATGACAATTATGTGACAATTATTACTATATTTTATTTATCTTTACATTTTATTTGAGACATCCGTGACAAAAAAGATGACAATATGTGAATATATGTGTACATAAATATTTACGTGCATTAATTTGGATATATAATTAAATTTTTTGTGTGTATAAATATATTATTTTTTTAATTATTAAGTACCACACATGGCCTTGAAATAATAATAGTGGTGAAGAAAATGTACACATATGCATATTAATTTGTAAATGTATTATATCTTAACTATTAAGTATTGCACGTATATTTGTAATGGATAATAATAATAATTATTATTATTATATTTACTACAAATAGTAAATAGTATAATAATAATATACTATTATTAGTAAAAAAAAGATTAAAAGAGGATTTTGAGGCTGTGGGTAAGTCATGCCGACTTTCACCCCAACTTCACTTATAAATTTGGGGGATTACCCATTAGTTCAACAGCGACCAGATCATCATTCAAAAAATAAAATTAAAAAAAATAAAAAGAGAGAAGAGAGGAAGGAAGGAAGAGAGAGCGTGTCGGGACGGGAGATAGGAGATTAGTTATAGTTCTTTGCGAGGTCTGTGGTATCGTTACTATCGGAGTTCAGGTAAGTAGAAGTCCAACTACAATGCATAAACATGTTGTTTGTGAATTATTTGTGATTAATATGTGATAATTAAGTTATGGATTATTTGTGATTAGTTTAGTTACGATATGAATTATTTGAGATTAATTTGCAATGCTTGTCGTGGCTAATTGACAGCCAAAGAATTTATTTGGACTTGTATTGCATGAGGGGTTTAAAAAAAAATTTACTACATGGTTAAAATTTTATCATGAGCTGATTCGCACTCATCTCTAACTTCCCTCTATATATAGGGTTAGGCTTTACTTGAGATTAATTCTCAACAGAGGCATTAATGATAAAAAAAAAAGAGAAGAAAAGAGAGAGAGAAAAAAAAGAGAGGGAAGGGTTCGTGCCGGGACGGAAGATAGGAGATTAGTTACAGTTCTTCACGAGGGTGATATTACTGTCGGAGTCCAGGTAAGTAGAAGTCCAACTACAATGCATAAACATGTTGTTTGTGAATTTTTTGTAATTAATATGTGATAATTATGTTATGGATTATTTGTAATTAGTTTAATTATGATATGAATTATTTGAGATTAATTTGTTATACAAGTTGTGGATTTATGAGATTTGGAGAAAGTAGGGTTCATATTCAACACTATTATTTGTAAATTATTTGTGATAATTTTGCGATACAAGTTATGAATCTATGTGTTTTGAAATAATATCATTGTCCTATATAGATCTGTATGTTCGAAAACTATTGAATATAGATCTGTATGATCTGAGAAGATATTGTTTATAAGGATTTGGGTGATCCGATATAAAGTTGTTATTCCAAAAAGGGATCCGTGTGATCCAAGGTGAAGTGGTTATACTATAAATGGATCTATGTGATTGAGATAAAGTTGTTATTCCAGAAATGGATCTGAGTGAATTGAAGTTAAGATGTTGTTTTATTGTGATTAAATGTTGATATTGATATCGTAAATGGTTTATGATGCACATTTAATTGTTCTAGTTTCATACCATGCATAAACATGAAAAGTGTTTTCCCCAAAATTAATAAGATACTAATGGTGCGTGCGGCCACTATATATGCATCTCTGTCAGGGTTTGGAAAAATTATTCCCGACACTTTATTCTGGGTTCGAAAAAATCATTCCTAGTACTTTTTTCGGGGTTCGAAAAAATCATCCCCAATACTCTGCCAGGGTTCGGAAAAATCGTTCTCAGCACTATATTCAGGGATCGGAATCGATTCAACACTGTGTGTCTATTGAGCTCATTTGGGGTGCATATCATAAGTGTGTCGTGGGGATCCCGCAACGTGAATAGTTTTCAAAATAAAAGAGACCAACTAGAAAGACTAGGTAATAGGTGATATAGAACTAAATGCATTTTCATGTATTGACATGCATGATTTCTACTTACTAAGATTTTTGTCTCACTAGTTTATGCGTTGTATGTGAGCCTGATGATGACTGAGTTTTTGTTATGTGATTGGGCAAGCTGTGGAGCTCCTACAGGGTTTTGAGCGGATGTACATACGTGACGACTTGTTGGGCTAGGCCATGGGTTATTTTATTTCCGCTGATATTCTGTTATGTAATATAATAAGTATTGTCATGAGTTTGTCTGGATTGATGTGGTGTCAGAAATTAGTTACATATGTTGAACTGGTGTGATGGTTTTGGTTATAAATATATTATAAAAAAATATGCAGTTTTTATAATGATGATGTTTATGTTAATTAGTATTTGAATTATAAGTTATATATGGTGGGTCGTGTCACTCACAATTCGAGACGTGTTGGTCCGAATACCGGACGCCCAATACTCAAATCAAATAAGACCTAGATTGATCCAGAATATGACAACACATGATCATTATCAAGAATTGGGAAGAGGTAGTTTCGTTTGTAATGTTAAAAGGAAAAAAAAGAATACCTTTTATCAATACTTGGTGCGGTGTCGTGAGCACGAAGCAGGTGGATGAAAGTGGGAGAGCTCCGACGGACTTAACGCGGGGAGCTACGAGTTCAACGACGTATTCCGGGTAGAAATCTCTGCGAGGTATCTCATCGATTTGGATTTCGCTGCACAGTTCGAGATCGCAAGGGCTTGATATCGATTTTGGGAGCTAGGGTTATGCAATTTTAGCTTCACTCAGCGTATTTCTGTTTTGGTAGAGCTCCAACGTCTAAAATATTCTAAGTGTTAATATTTTGGGATACAACCGCGAGTTTTATGTTAAAAGGCAGAAAACGTGTTTCTATTTTTGTTTTTTATTTTCAATTAATTTATTTAATTAAAAAAAAATATATTAATATATTATATCATTAATATTAACTTCTGTAAAAACATCACTAAGGGGATTTATAAATCTTATGAGCACACTACATATAGTAATTAAAATTTTCTCATCAAATATTGTATAATTTTTTTTAAATAAAAATATTTGAAATTTTGAATCTTTAATTATATATTTTTGTAACATTTATTTCATATTTAATTAAAATAAAAAATTTATATATATTTAGTGTTTAATTAGTATTAAAAAAATTGCAAATATATTATTAAAAACATATTCAAATTATATATGTTACTTCAAAATAAATTAATTAGAAGATATATTATATTATACACAACATATATTATCATATAGTGTGTGTGTGTGTATATATATATATAATATTTATTGAAAAAAATTAGAACAAATTAAGACAACATATATTATCATATATGTTGTCTTTGTGCGTAAAAAAAATTACGACAACGTATGTTGTCATATATGTTGTCTTATAATAAATTACCTTAAAAAATAACATGTTTGACACCACATTAAGACACCACTAATAATATGTGTAGTCTTAGTGTTGGATTGTATACTAAAAGTCTAGTTTTTATATGAACAATACATTAACAATTAATTTGAAATGAGAATCATATGATCAAATGATTGCGTCTTATAATTTATTTATATGTACGATGCAATAGTCCACTTACTTTATACTGTAGATAATATGTTGTGCGACAACACGCGGAAGATCATATTATTGGTTTTCTTATAAAGTATAAACAGATGCTCACAACCGAGATAGATAGGGACTCTCTATCGGGATGGTTGTAATATGGTTTGATATTAGCTTGTCTTGGCTATAGAATCGCATTAGTGCTCTTTGTGTGTATTGAGCAGGGCCGATTGAGATCGTTCGACTTATACTGACTTATAGGAGAACTTGATCTCAGTTATTATGGATGTTCGTGATCTTAATCCCTATACAATAACCTCGATACGTAGGATAATATGTATTTCTTTGATTCATCAATGGGTGAGATTTACATGTATTAAATCAACAAACTCAGTGAGTTGGGAAGTAGTGTTATCTCTATGGTATGCTGTTGATTGTAGAAGGAATCCGTGTCCGTCATAGGTTGATGATGTTCCCTTGAGGAGCTCATAAGGATTATCATGTAAACCCTGCAGGTGGATTTATTCCGGCATAATAATGAGGTTGTGGTACTATTCTTGGATGAGATATTAATTAATGGAGTTGTCAGTAACTTAATTAATTAATGTGCATTGTATATCTTAAACATGGGTAAACTAATGAGCTCATAATAAGAAGGAGCCCAAAATGTAATTTTGGAATTAGAGCGGCAGTGCAGTAATAATATTTTAGTGGACTATATTATTATTATTGGACTTAAGTATAAGCTTTGGGATAAGCTTGGATACTTAAGCCCAATGGAGGCTCGACTTTAATTTTCTCCTCCTGGTCCCTGTTGTAGCCCATATATAAGTCATCTCAGCTGTTTTAACCCAAAAATAACACACCTAACACGTGAAGAGGGTAGACGGAATAGCAGATTGAGAAGAACTCGAAGATCGTCTCCCACACGAGTCGAGATTGGACTTGGGAATACAGCAGAAGACCAGAAGGTTGTTTGCTGCTGCTGTCCGCCAACTTACACAATTTTTATAAAGTCGTACAGGCCTTGGAATTCAACGTGTCCTATAATGATGGAAAGCCACGGAAGAGAGGATCGTTTTAGCGCATAGATCACTCAAATCCGAGATCGGATGAGAGAGTTATGCCCAAAACAGTGAGGCTGCGCAGGCTACCGGCGAGAATCAATCTTCTTCAACATACCCTGGTGAAAGGTAATACATGTCTTATTTTCTTGCTTCCATTGCATGTTAGAAATGTATGGAACCCTAACGGGTCACGTTAACTAAACAATCGAACGCTAACACAGTGCGTGAAAAATTTTTAAGACAATATATATATTTAAGACAACATATATAAAGCATACGATAACACATATTTCTTATCTATGTAGTCTATTTACTGGTGTCTTAATGCTTTTTTTGTTATAGTGCACTCTTCTGAAGAAAATGATGTGCCTAAATACTTGTTTGAGTGATGATGATTCTGAAGGAGATCCAGATGCAAATGAAGAAGAACTTGCGTTCTTAACACAATGTGTGAAGGAGGATTTCTCTGAGAGTGACTCAGATGTAGAGTCTGGTGTCCCAACATCGGAAACAACATCGTGAAGGTTTGTGTCTACTTCTGATCTTGATATGAACTGTACTAATGCTTTCTCTTCTAGAGCAAGTACTACACAAGAATATTTAGAGATGAAGATTTCTGAACTTCTAAAAGAACTGAAAGCTGTCAACCAAGAGAATGATGGTTTAATTGAGACCATAACAAGACTTGAGGTAAATCTTACTAAGATGGATGCTGAGATTGCTAAACTCCAAGGTCAGTTAGCTGCTTCCACGTTAAGTTTCAAAAAGTACAGCAAAGGTACATCTGTTGAATGAAGCTTTATCTGTTGGAAAAACTGATAAATTTGATCTTGGATACACTGAAGATTGCATGCCTTTTAGTTTTGAAAATCCTGTTATGTTTGTGAAACCTAATTCAAAGTTTGTGAAACCTGATTCAAATGATTTTTCCAACAAGTTTCCTGATAGAAAAGGCAGTAGGACCCTTGTTTGTCAATATTGTTCAAACCCTAGTCATATTCGTCCTTATTGTTTCAAACTAAAAGATGATATACTGTCTGGAAAAATGTTGCCTGGAGTGTTGCCACACAAGTATTCACACACACCTAAATCTGCTTGGGTTAGAAAACCAAAAGTGTTTTGTAATGTTGTTTGTACTTCTTTACACGCATGTGTACCTGTTCTATGGTATTTTGATAGTAGTTGTTCTAGACATATGACTGGTAATGTTGAATACTTGAAGGATTATGAAATTTTTAATGGTGGTAAAGTTACTTATGGTGGTGGCTCTAAGGGTAATTTTATTGGTAAAGGAACTTTAAATGTTAAAGGTTTTCCAAATCTGAAGAATGTGCTTCATGTTGAAGGTTTGCGTGCTAATTTGACAAGAATTCATGTTTTGTGCTTAATGAAACTAATGACTGTGTGATGATTGGTAGTCGATCTGCTGATAATTGTTATCTGATTGGTAACAACATTTACTGCAACATCTCACAACATAATGAAAGTATACTTTGGCATAAAAAACTTGGGCATGTAAATTACAAAAATTTACAGAAATTTGTTCAGTTGGAGGCTGTTAAAGGATTGCCAGAGATCCACCTATGTGGTTCATGCAAAAAAGGTAAGCGGGTAAGGTTTTCGCATAAAATCACATCAATCTGCACATCTTCAAGGTGTTTTGAATTGCTTCACATGGATCTCATGGGTCCTATGGAGACTGAAAGTCTTGGTGGTAAGAGGTACTTTTTGGTTATTGTTGATGATTTTTCTAGGTTTTCATGGGTAGAATTCATTAGAGAAAAATCTGATACATTTAATGTGTTCAAAGTTCTTTTTGAAAGGTTAAAAATTCTTTCAATCTTAGAGTATGTAGGATTAGAACTGATCATGGTAGAGAATTTGAAAATAACATGTTTGCTGATTTTTGTGAAAAGAAATGTATTATGAAAGAGTTTTCATCTATTAAAACCCCACAGCAGAATGTGATTGCTGAAAGAAAGAATAGAACACTGCAAGAAATGGCTAGAGTCATGCTTACTTCAATGAATGTGTCTAAAAGATTTTGGGCCGAAGCGTTGAACACTACATGTCATGTGTCTAATAGGATTCATTTTAGACTAGGCAGTTCTATTACTATTGTATAGGAGAAACCAAACCTGAAATACATTCTAAATGATAGAGAGTATCTTTCAAAGTTTGATTCTAAGAGTGATAAAGGTCTTTTCTTAGGATATTCTAAGAATAGCAAAGCTTACAGAGTCTTTAATCTTAACCAGAACTGTTCAAGAATCTGTCAATGTTGTGTTTGAAGATTCATCAAATATTCCAGGTAAAAAGATGAAAGATGATATCTCTGACTTGGTTGAAATTGCAGAACCAGTGAACAATGTTGAGCCGAGTGTGATCACTCACCTACAACATCGAGTATTGATAATACTTTTGCTCACAGATATAAGAAAGATCACTGAAGCGCATTTTTTTCACGCAAAATTAATCCCTAAGTATTAAGGATATCAATTGCAGCTTAAGCAACCGACTAAGTTAAATATCGAATCCAAAGGACGACGTATTATCAATTTAATTATTTACTAAATTAATTAAGACGAAAAGCAATTAAGTTTGAGGTTTGATTATCAACTACTAAACAATTAATTAGAATAACAAATATAATAAATAACACTGTAAGAATACGAAAGTGGCTCAAGAATGGAGAATATATAGCTCTAAGGTAATCTAGTTTTACTACTTAACTTCCCTCTCAAGTGCAGGCCGACTTTGCCTTGTGGACTATGGACGCATCACTAAACCATGTAAATCTACTCTATAGAAACAAGTAAATATGCGTGTACCACGTGTGAATAACCTCAGAGTAAGAGACATAATTTCACCCCCCCTTTCTAGGTACTGTCAGTATCAATTATTTTCCACGTCTGGAATTTAACTCGATATGATCTCCCTTTATAGGTACTATAAAATTACCCTCTTTATCCTGCTTACTGACCCAAATTCAATTTAATTAATAAACATTCATATATGACATTTCAAATGAAGCCTCGGAGTCCCCTCACTTAAAACCATTTCTGAGTCACTGAGGAACAAAATAGATCCCCGAGTGGTTAACCCTGTTGTTTACTTTCATTGACTCGTGGATGTCAATCATAATATGGAATCCTGTTCAGTAGTGAACGCGCTCAATCAACAACCAAGATATATATTCAGACTCTATATAATAGTTGAAGATGCACAAAATGACTGTGAATATGGATTAAAATGCATAATCATATATAAAATAATTCCACAAGTAGTGTTGTACGGAGTACACACAAGAGAGTTTAATTAATTCATAAAACCTTCAAAACCCTAGATCTACCAAACGGTTCTAGTCCATGATGTTGCGAAGAACAATTATGGGGGTTGAATAGATCTTAACAATATATCTGGGAAATACAAGATAAATTAGAAAATGAATAAAACCCTAGATACGGGAGTTGATGCGTCCTTCTCCGTCTTGAATCCTCCTCTTGGTTCCACAGACGAATTTTCAAAGTGATGGATGGATGGAGAAAAGGATGTGGATGATGGTTGGGGGGTGATGCCCCCTTGTGGGGTGTAGGATGATTGTGTTACGGTTCCTCCTTGGTGTGATCTACATCCCTTTTATACTTGTAAACTCTCCTTATGGACCTTGGATGAGCTTTTTTTTGGAAAATACGAAAATACACGCACTGGGGTGCAAAAATATGGATCTGGAGCTGTCCCGCATGGTGGTTCGACTTTTGGGCTTGGTCAAACTAGATCAAGGAGGTGAAACCACTCTGTAACAAACTTTCAGGTTCCTGGTTTGACCCGAATCAGTGGTTGAAGCAGATCAGTGAGGTTGAACTAGCTTGCGCAGTCTCACCGTTTCGCGTATAACTTCCACATCCAAACTCCAATTTGAGTGATTCTTATGCTCACACGATCCTCTCTTCCTTAGCTTTCTATCCATATAAAGAACTTACAAAAATCTAACATTTGAATCTTTAACAAGTCATGCAAAGTAGAACATCGTGCTGAGTAGAAACAGCTTGCGCGACGTCACCATTTTGATCATAACTTTCTCGTTTGGACTCCGATTGAGGTGTTTCTTAAGCCAAAACGACCCTCTCTTCTGTGGCTTTCCAACCATGTTTTACACTTCTAGTTTTGAGCTCGATATAAAAACAAAAAATTACACAAGTTGGACGTGCGTTTTCCTGCATTCTTGGACAAGTTACACATTTTCTCCAACTTTGCACTTTTGATCCTTTTTCCACCTAAAACACAATAAAACACCTCAAATGCATATTTTTCTCAAATATATGGGATATATGACACTTGTGCTAATGTATGACAATGATTCCCATTAAAAGGTGCTAAATTGACACTCAAACACGTTTATTTTCACTCTCATCAATTCCCCAAACTTACCTGTTGCTCGTCCCGAGGCAACAAAAATAAAAATAAAGAGAGAGAGAGTAAGAAAATTAGCGGGGAAACAAGGACTATGACAAATACCCCATTCAAAATACAATTGTCCTCAACTTAGGTCATGCAACTCTCATTACATGTAATAATCAATTCATAACATACAAGATAAGACAATCACCACCATTTCAAATGCTCCATTCACATGTTCTCACGGGAAGTATATATCATTCGCACTCAAGTGTAAAATATGTACACTCATGGGTTAAGGTGTTTACGCTCAAATTCAATTCAAAGGCATGCGTAACCATAAGTTTGTTTATTATCTCAAACTCTCCACCACTAAAAGTATGATTCGACAATAGGATCAAAAAGGGCTTTTCTTTTGGATTAGTGTTTTCTCTTTGGTTAAGGTAAGAAATATATGGATAAGTGACTCAAAACTTCAGATCAATCAAGTCACGATCCATCATGATCTTTCATTCTTCCTCTTCACTTCAATTAAACACAACATCCTCATCAACTCTTTCACTTTTTCATCAAACACAATATTTTTTCCTTCTCTTTTTCTCTCCTTATCCGTTTATTTTTTTCTTGAGGTACCAGTTTTGGCAATACCTCTCACATCATCCATAGGGTACTAGATTTAAGCACTACCCTAGAGTGTTTGTTTTCATGGAGTACTAGATTCAATCATTACTCCAAGATTCTCCTTAGATTCATTTTCAAGCTCAATCACTATTTCAATACCAATTTCATTCCTTGCCAAGCTGTGTTATCAAACTCTAACAACACACTTTGAAAAGCCATTAATTCTCATCATGATAGATAATCAAGGCTAAAAAAATTCAGATGCTCAAAGTGGTTATTTCTCGTAGGCTACCAAAGAATGAGGTTTTTAGGCTCAACGAGGCTAACTACGGATAAACATCATTTGGTAGGAAATTATTTAGCTAAGTGACTCATAAATTTAAGGATGGCCTAAAATCATCTCCCATCATCTAACACACATGTAATTTCAAGTAAGACGAGAGGTAAGTTTTAGAATACACACACAAGAACGATAATCACCAGAAAAGAAATATCATGTGATTATGTACATGATTTAAAGGCTCAAAATCTCACATGGTTTTAACAAGTAACAGAGCATTTTTCATGGTAAATAATATCTCACAAGTACACATAGATCTTCATACCACAATATAACTCAAGTACACTTCCTTCATCAATTTCAAAAGCATATAAATTTTAGGCACAATTTAAAAATATAAGCGTGGATCACTAAAACCAAGATCTGTATCCTTCCACTCTCATGAATTAAAAGCACACATAAAAATTAGAATAAGGAAACGAGAGCACCTGATTTTTCTCCTTCAAAATATTTACGAGCTCCTCGAGTTATTCAACCCGGTCAGGTCAAGCCTCAGTGTAGAACTCGTCTTCTCCCCTCTTTTACCTATTTCTATCATTAAAGCTCAAACACACTCATCATCTTAGAATTCATCAATAATAAAATAAGAGAACTATAAGAAAGACTTAATTGACTATCTAATCGACTCCACACACTAGACACACCAACACAACATACTAAACATTAGGTAAGTTGCAAAAAATCGACATATCAACACCGGTTAAAATATTAATATGCCACAAAAAATCAACCTCCTAACAAACAAACAACCAACAAAAGGAAAAATTATACCCTTAGTGCTCATAAGATGAGGTAAGTACATCACACCACATCACACTCCCCCAAACTTAGTAAAAACATAAGTCGAAACTAAGTTTGAAAAGAAATGTAATTGTCGAAGCGTGAGCACTTCAAATATAATGAATCCTCACGCACACGAAAGAAATAATAAAGCAATAAAATGGAAGGGACAAGCCCCCAATAAGCGCTCATGTTTAATGTCGGAGAGTCACGACGGATTATCGCTTTTTAGACTATTGGATCAGAGGGAGGTCTTCTCGCATCCTCACCTTCAAATACTTCCTTTCCCTCTTCTTGTCTACACTTAGCACCTCACCTTTCTTGGTCACAAGTATATGATCCTTAAAATTACCTTCCTCCCATGGCTGTCTAAACTCCTCCTTGTCAATCTTCCACTCAAATACAGAATCATCTGTCCTATTAAAACCAAGATTAAACAAGTTAGAAACCACATCTATGCTCTCGCATGATTGAATCTCCATGGGCATCTTCATTGCATTATCCAGAGAGAAAATCACATCTTCATTGTCTATCCGCAGTCTAAGCTTTCCTTCCTGAACATATATCATTGCTCCAGTAATAGCAAGGAATGGCCACCCTAAAATAAAGGGAATGTCATCCTTGTTATCTTACATCTCAACTACAAGAAAATCCAAGGGAAAGACCAACTTATCCACTTTCACCAAAACATCTTCAATTAAACCCTTCGGAAAAGTCATGGATCTATCTGCCAACTGAAGAGAAATTTTTGTGGGTGTCAACTCCCCTAAACCAAGTGATGAGAGTGTAAATTCACGTATTTTGGGCTCTGATTTGCGTGGGAATTGAGTACGATTGAGTCTTTTATTGAGACACATCGATACGTTTATGGAAAAGTCACTAATTAGAGGGTACAAGGGCTGTTTGAGCATATTTGTATAGAAAAATAGGTGTAAAAGGCTCAAAATTGGAAGACACGATTTTAGAGGCAAGATTCGAGTGTCGTTCGACCTCAAGAGCTTGTTCGACCAACATTACTTTGGTCGAACAAAGGAGGCCAAGTCGAGCATATTGTGCAGATCCGTCCAGAGAGCTAGCTCAACTTGGAGGTTTTGCTCGACCAACATCGGCTTGGTCGAGCAGATGAGCAGAGGTCGAGCAAAATATGAAAATTATACAGATAGTCCGTTCGACTTGGAATTGTTGCTCGACCAACATTGGGTTGGTCGAGCAGAGAAGGCTGGTCGAGCAACTTGTGCGAAGTTGTCCAGAGAGCTTGTTCGACCAGTTGTTAGAGTTGGAGGCCGTGCTCGACCAGTCCTGGCTTGGTCGAACAGAGTTTCACTACTGCTATTTATGGTAATTTCGGATGTCTTTTATCAAATTTGATGTGTGCTTCAAGCAAAGGCCCATCCTAAGCACATATGGAGGTTCTATGAGTATAAAAGAAGAGCTTTCGCAGGAATCATTGATTCATCATCCATCTACCACCGAAACCCTACCATCATCCGAAGAGGTCGTAAGAGAGGTTCGTCTGCCGTGTCAAGTAAGATCACACCAATCAATCATGATTGTTCCTAGATCAATCATGGGCTAGAACCACCTTGGTAGTTCTAGGGTTATGAAAGTTTTATGAGTTAATTGAATTTCCATGTGTAAACTGCATACAACACTACTTGTGGTTTATTTTATATAAGATTGTGCTTTTTTATTTCATACTCACGGTCGTTTTGTGCATCATTAACTGTTATGTAGAGTCTGAATACATCTCTTGGTTATTGATTGAGTGTGTTCACCGCTGAGCAGGATTATATGTTATAATTCTAAGTGAAGGGATTCCGAAGTCTTATAGAACTATCTTATATAGATACTTGTTAATTGAATCTTATTCGGGTTAATAAGTAGGATAAAGAGTATAACTTTATAGTACCTAAAAAGGGAGATCAAATCGGGTTAGAGTACTAACTGCACGGGAAATAATTGATTATGATAGTACCTAGAAAGGGGGGTGAATTATATCTCTTGCTCCGAGGATATTCACACGTGTCATACGATTGTGTACTTATGTCTATAGAGTACGCTTGCATGGTTTAGTGATGCGTCCATAAACCACAAGGCAGAGTCGGACATCAACACATGGAAAGGAAATTAATAAGTAAAACTGGATGACTTGAAGAACTACTTAATTACTTTCTTGATCACAACCAAATTTTCGCTATTAATTGCTTATTTACTTTGCTATTTCAATTATACGTTATTTAGTTTCGTAACCAAACCAAATCTAATTTGCCAACATAATCTTAGTTAATTAGAATATAATTAAATTGATAATCATCCGTCTCTTGGGTACGATAAACACTTGGTCACCTATCGAAACTACAATTGATATCCTTATACTTGAGTATTAATTTTATGTGTTGAGAAAACGCCCATCACCAAGCCTTTTAAATATGGACAAAGGCATCAAATTGATGCTTGCCCCCAAATCACACAAGGCTATATGTTCCGTCCCTTTTCCAATGTCACAAAGAATAGTGAAGCTTCCCGGATCCTTCAACTTTGCAGGCAGCTTCCTCTGAATGATTGAGCTGCAATTCTCTGACAGGTTCATCGTCTCCACTCCGTTCAAGCTTCTCTTCTTCGATATAATATCCTTGAGGAATCGGGAATAGTATGGCATCTCCATTATTGCTTCAGAGAAAGGAATGTTCAAGCTTATCTTGTTCATGATATCATTAAACCTCTTGAACTTTTCTTCCATTCCCTTATTTGCCAATCTTCAAGGTAACAGAGGAGGTATCGTAGTCTTTGGTCTCCCCCACTCATCATGTTCAACCTCCTTCGCTTTATCCTTCTCGACTCTCAATCTATTTGCTCTTTCCCACTTCTTCTCAACTATAATCTCAGTATTCTGCCCTTGGGATGGCACTGGAGTAGCATTAACATCAGGTAAAGCATTTTGCATGAAAAATGGTGCTGGACGAGGTGGTTTGGCCTCGGTTTGACCTTAGGTGATGGTCGAACCAGGTGTGTAGTGGTCGAACCAAACATCTAAAAATTTGGCATACCTCTGACAGGTCAGTTCGACCATTGTTCGACCTTCAAGATTGGTCGAACCAGGGCAGTATTGGTCGAACCCGACATCAGAAAATTTAGAGTCTCACGGATAGGCTAGTTCTATTGGCGTTCGATCATTTGATTAACGTCAACCGTTAGGGTTCCATACATTTCTATAATTAGCGGAAGAAAGAAACATAGAAATGTATTACCTTTCACCAGGGCATGTTGAAGAGGGAAGATTCTCGCCTGCAGCATGCGCAGTCTCATAGTTTTGGGCATAACATCCCATCTCCGATTCGAGTGATCTATGCGCCAAAAAGATCCTCTCTTCAGTGGCTTTCCAATGATGTATCACACCGTCCAGTTTAATGTTCCACACGATTTTAGAAAAATTGTGAAAGTTGACAAACAGCAGCAGCAAACAACCTTCCAATCTTCTGTTGTATTCCCAAATCCAATATCGACGTCGTGTGGGCGACGATCTTCGAGATTTTCTCAAATTGTTGTTTCCTCACCCTCCTCACAATATTAGGCGTGTATCAGTTAGGGTTTTTGAACAACTGAGATGACTTATATATGAGCTAAAGTAGGGACCAGGAGGAGAAATTAGAGTTTGGCGTCCATTGAGATTAAGTATCCAAGCTTAGCCCAAAGCTTATACTTAAGTCTAATAATAATAATATATACCATTAAAATATTATTACTGCACTACCGTTCTAATCTCATGATTACGTTATGGGCTCCTTCTTATTATGAGCCCATTAGTCTCCTTATGTTTAAGAAATATAATGCCCATTAATTAATTAAGTTACTGACAACTCCATTAATTAATATCTCATCTGAGAGTAGTACCACTCAACCTCATTATCATGCTGGAATAAATCCACCTGTAGGGTTTACATGGTAATCCTTATGAGCTCCTTAAGGGGACATCATTAACCTATTAAATAGGACATGTATTCCTTCTACAATCAACATCACACCATAGAGACAACACTATTTCCCAACTCATCGAGTTTATTGATTCATTGATGAATCAAAGAAATACATACTGTCTTATGTATCGAGGTTATTGTATAGGGATTAAGAGCACGAACATCCATAATAACAGAGATCAAGTTCTCCTATATAGTCAGTATAAATCGAACGATCTCAAGCGGTCCTGCTCAATACACACGAAGTTCACTAATGTGATTCTATAGTCAAGACAAACTAATACCAAATCACACTACAACCATCCCGATAGAGAGTCCTCGTCTATCTCGGTTGTGAGCATCTATTTATAGTTTATAAGGAAACTGATAATATGATCTTCCGCATGTTGTCGCACAACATATTATCTACAGTATAAAGTAAGTGGACTATTGTATCGTACATACAAATAAATTATAAGACGCAATCATTAGATCATATGATTCTCATTTCAAATAATCTCCCACTTATACTAAAAGATTATGCTGTCATATCTTCTGCCATACATCTGATTCCCACTCCCACTATACGACCATCAAAAGCTTTTGCTTTAAAGTCCTTGTAAAAGGATTTATTAGGTTATCATTCGATGCAATCTAGGCGACAACAACCTTCCCCTCATCATACGATTTCTCATAACAGGTGGTACTCACGCTCCATGTGTTTAATTGCCTTATGGCCTCGTGATTTCTTCAAGTTTGCAACTGCACTTTTATTATCATAATAAATTGTGATAATCTTGGGCAAACTTAGAAACACTTCGAAGTCCATCATGAAGTTTCTAGAGTCATATAAATACTTTGGATGCCTCAGAGGCTCCAATTTATCATCTTTCCATGGTGAAGTCCGAAATATATTTCTATATACATTCCTCCATCTTATGACTCTACTTCCTAAAATTAAACACATAACCTTTGAGGTGGATTTACCACCGTCCCTATCTGATTTGAAAAATCTAAATCTATGTAACCCTTAAGAATCAGTGAATCTGCTCAGTAAGTCCACATATAATTTCTGGTCCTTTTCAAGTGCATAAGTATATGTCTTACCCCAGTTCATCATTCTTGTTTCGGGTTACCTTGATACTCATTGACCATGCCTTCGGCAAAATAGATATCCGATCTCGTGCATAGCATTCCTTAGATTAAGCTTCCTTATTTGCCAAAGTATAAGGAACCAATTTCATCTCCTTTATCTTCTTTTGTGTCAAGACACATTTTCTTAGATAAAGTCATATGCTAAAACAAGTAAGTATTGTATCATTTCATGAAACTTGAGATAAACACAACATCCTATCTTGTGATCACCATAATCACAAGTATATATTTTGATTCTCTTAAGTCATTCATTTTATACTACTTTATCAACCATACCCATATGCCCGATAATACTCTTTCATTGTCTCCAATGAGTAATATATCATCTACGTACAGTACAAGAAATACCACCACGCTTCCATCACTCTTTTTAATACACAATACACATCCGCGCATTGAATAAATCCATATACCTGGATTTCCTCATCAAAATGGATGTTTCATGATCTTGAAGCTTGCTTTAGTCCATCGATGGACACCTTTAATCTTACAATCAAAATGCTCTTAACCTTTGTAATGAATTACTCTGGTTACTTCACATAGATGTTTTCTTCAAGACTTCCAATCAGGAAAGCCGTCTTGACATCTATTTGTTATACCTCATATTCAATATGGACAACAACAAATAAAAGCGTCTGGATCAACTTAGGCATAGCTACCGGCGAACAGGTTCCCTCTTAATCAAATCCTTTCTTTTTGAGTATACCTTTCCTTAACAAGCTTTGCTTCCAAGGTTTTCACCTTACCTTATGATTCTCTTTTATTTTGTTTGACCACTTCCAATGGCTTTTACACCATTTAGTGATCCTACAAGCTCCTAAATTTGATTTAAAATACATAGATTCTATTTCAAAATTCATTGCAACTTGCTAAGATATCACATTTTTATCTTGTAGTATTTCGTCGTATCCGTGGGTCAATCCATGTTTACTAGTGACCAAGTCTCACGACTCTCCCAAAATATAAATATTTTGGGTTGTAAAACAACCCTACCATTACGACAAGACACTATATGTAATTGTGTATCAGATATGACACGCGATGCAATTTACCATGTAGTATATATCCTCTTGTACAATTGGTAGTAATACTTTATGTTTTCCCTCTCACTTCCTTTAGAACAACTTATACATGGGCATGTGATTTATTACATAGTCCTTTTTCAAAATTCTAGTGTTTGTGTTAACAATCACCCTTCGATCTTTTGAACTAAATAAATAATCACCCTCAATTTTTCTAGGATATCCCACAAATAGAAAACGTTATACGACATGCTGTTTCTAGGGCATACCCATAAAATAAATTTAGTGATTCCAAATAATTCATCATCTATCTAATCATTTCCATAAGAGTCTTTCTCTTATTATGATTAGAAGATGCATTATGAATTACTATTTGTTGCATCCGTGGGATAAAGAAGATTTATGAGTGTATAAATTGTCATCAACGTACCATAACAGATTATAGCTCCATCCTTCATTATAATGACCATGACATTTAAATGAAATAGAGTATCCATCCGTAAATACATAGAAACAGAAATCAAATTCTTTCTATTAAATGTAGGTAAAAATAATTTCTTATAATCAAACGTTTATTCCTATCCCTAGATAAATAAACAACTCCCACTGCAACAGTCACTACTCTTGTAGATTTCCAATGTACTCAATAATCTCATCATTACATAGTTATATGCTTTTAGTGATACTGGTATCTATACACAACGTGTCAGTAGATACCATCACTAATCATGCTTCAACAACTAGTGAATAAGATACTAACGTTGTTCACATCTTGAAAAATTGTCTTTCCTTCGCCACATGTTTTGTCAGAAGTTCCCCACCATATATAACCTCTCGTATTTCAGGTAGAACTTGCTCAAAACATCTAGACAAATTATGGAGAATAAATTGATCTAGGTTTTCCCTTCAATTTCTACTCCAAGCATTCCCAATTCATTCATCAACTTATTCATGACCTCATACCTTTTTAACTTACTCAAGTATCTGAAGAGTCGAATGAGACCATCATATTTTTATGAACCTCTCACCTCTCCACTAGAGACTTAAATAGACATCAGAAGACATTCTTAGTGAGAACACATTTATATTTCTAAGCAGTAAGAATCGAAACCAAGATTCTTTTCTAATCATCTAATTTTGGACTAGTAAATATAATTTCCTTTAGTAAACAATAAGCGATATATAACATTTGAAAATACAGAGAATCATAAATAAATACACCGATCAAATATTTGAATTTATCCATTTATATTGATTCCCTCAAAATAATATAAAAATAAAATTCACCGACATCTCAAGCACCGTGAGTCTGCATGCCACGTTAGTGTGGACGTATACAAACATGAACATTTACAATAGAAGGTTTCACCCATTAATTTCATTCGTCAACCTAACCTCATGATAAAATAATTAATAGTCAGTTCCTCTTTAGCAATGCAAATAATAGCAGTGACTCCATTGGAGAGGATACTTATTATTTACATCTAAGTGCACCATTATCTGATCCCAAGTCCGCGGCCCAAGCTTGTGTGCCTTACAGTTGGAGAAGTACACACGCGCTTGGATAACTTCCTACAATCATCAATTATAAGTTTGTACCAGTGAACCGCATATATACTCATCCGTTAGGAAGGAAGGTCTATGTCATCAAGCAAGTTCATGTGCATCACATTACAAACAATAGTTATTTAATGAAGTCTGTACGAGTGATCCGTTAATATACTCATCCATTGTGGAGGAAGGCCTATTGCCAAAATGCAAGTTTTACTTACATCAGTTACAAACCAATAATGGAAGCTGCGGAAATTATTTACTAATCCCCTCTCCCACTTAGTAATTTAAAACCCAGGATTTTCACATGCATATAATATTCAAAAATAAAATACGCAACTTAGCATGCTTCTATTACGGCAAATAAGGCAGTAAATCACAGAGAACATGCATAGCATATATAATAATAATCCGATAATTAAATCAATATGAAAAGTTATATATCAGCAAATTTGATTTTCGCCACCAATCACGAATGCGGGCAACGCAGACGGGGATCGACCTCCCCGGTGAGATCGCGGGGTTCGAAACCTGAATGAAATTCCAAAAGAATTTTATGAATAAAATTCTTCCAATTCCTTGTCCGCCAACCTGCTCCACCACTCCGGCACCCTGCTTGACAACGTATACTAGTGCCTTACCATCCATGCGCCTAAGCCCGCCAAACATGCACGCCACCATGTGAGTAATCTCAGCCCCATGCACACTTTCGTTCACTCTCGTGTGTGCCAGCGAGCACGTCACCATGCTCATCCAGCAATGCTCCATGCGCATAACACCCGACAGTCCACACGTTCATGTGCTCAGCTATGCTGCTCTCCACAAAGCCCGATAAGCCAACCTGCCTACCACTTGCGTGATCTGCCAGGATAGACTGTGTGCCATGCTGCATGCCAGCATGCTAGCCGTCGAATGCCTGAAACAGCCAAGTTCGAGCGTGTTCCTCTAAAAACCAGAACACACGCCCTGAGCCACGCTTCGTGCCCTGCAACACGCCTTGCTTTGTGTGACAGTCCTGGCAATTTTGAGCGCCCACGCTAAGCTTCACATATGCTTATGTTAGATCACTCGTGTTCAGCCGAATGCTTTCCACCGACCTGACCAAAAAACCCCTGCAGACCCGACCAGAAAAGGTGAAGGACCCCACTCCAGACTCGCTTGTGACCTGCTCTAAACTCGGCCGTGACTCGCATGGACACTGCTGTGGATTGCCTGGCTTCCAATCGCGCCACAAACGCTTCTACTGTGCTGCAGCCTTCTGCCGCTTGTATATCCCCCCAGCGCTCCACGGCTGGCCATGGGTCGAAAATAAGCACCACCAATCATCACCAGAAATAAGAGCCCGCACGCTGCCCAGCAACCCGACACCACCAGCTTCTAGCTTCGTCGCACCGGTCGCCATTCCAAGCTATCGTGTCATCCGCCAGCCTCTCAATGTGCTGTCGTCTCCAAGATGACTCTTCGTGCATTTGGCTTGCAGCATACGCAAGTGATCTGCCTTCTATCGACAAATCCCGCCAAGTCTGTCCGTCGATCAACAGCGTGTCTTCCAGCCAATTCACTGTGCCATTGTATTCAATATTCCGTTGGCCATGAACACATTGCCGTGTGTCGCACCCAATCCAGACACCATTCGTTGACGTTCTCACATGGGTGGAATCATCACTGGTGCAATCGTGTGCCGTGATCAACAGGGTAGGATTTTCCAAAATATCAAATTATTCTAAAATCCCGATTTTATGTAAGGCACATAAACCCTTGCCTAACGTGTCACATCTTCCACGAAACCGAAGCTCTGATACCAATTGTTGGTGTTCGATCATTTGGTTAACGAGAACCATAAGAGTTCCATATGTTTCTATAATCAGCAGAAGCAAGAAAATATAGAAACGTATTACCTTTCACCAGGGTATGTTGAAGAAGAAAGATTATCGCTAGCAGCATGGTAGCCTCACTATTTTGTGCATAACTTCCTCATCCGATCTCTGATTCAAGTGATCTATGCGCCAAAACGATCCGTTCTTCAGTGGATTTCCAACAGAATATGACTCGTTTAGTTGGAGTTCCACACAATTTTAGAAAAATTGGGGAAGTTGACAAACAACAGCAGCAAACAACCTTCCGATCTTCTGCTGTATTCCCAAGTCCAATCTCGACGTCGTGTGGGCGACAATCTTCGAGATCTTCTCAATCTATTGTTTCCTCACCCTACTCACAATGTTAGGCATGTATCAGTTAGGGTTTCTAGACAGTTGAGATGACTTATATATGGGCTAAGTAGGGACCAGGAGGAGAAATCAGAGTTGGGCCTCCATTCGGCTTAACTATCCAAGCTTAGCCCAAAGCTTATACTTAAATTCAATAATAATAATATATACCACTAAAATATTATTACTGCACTACCGTTCTAATCCCATAATTATGAGCCCATTAGTCTCCCCATGTTTAAGATATACATTGCCCATTAATTAATTAAGTTGCTGACAACTCCATTAATTAATATCTCATCCGAGAGTAGTACCACTCAAGCTCATTATCATGCTGAAATAAATCCACCTGTAGGGTTTACATGATAATCCTTATGAGCTCCTCAAGGGGACATCATCAACCTATTTAATAGGACACGGATTCCTTCTACAATCAACAACACACCATAGAAACACCACTATTTCCCAACTCACTGAGTTTATTGATTTAATTACATGTAAATCTCACCCATTGATGAATCAAAGAAATACATACTGTCTTACGTGTCGAGATTATTATATAAGGATTAAGAGCACAAATATCCATAATAACAGAGATCAAGTTCTTCTATATAGTCAGTATAAATCGAACGATCTCAAGCGGTCCTGCTCAATACACACGAAGTGTACTAATGTGATTCTATAGTAAAGACAAACTAATACCAAATCACACTATGACCATCTCGATAGAGAGTCCCCATCTATTTCGGTTGAGAGTATCTGTTTGTACTTTATAAGGAAACTATCGTACAACATATTATCTACAATATAAAATAAGTGGACTATTGCATCATACATATAAATAAATTATAAGACGCAATCATTTGATCATATGATTCTCATTTCAAATAAATTGTTATAACATTGTTCATACAAAAAGCTTGAGTTTTAGTATACAATCCAATAGGTTCGATGTGGTTTGACCTTCAGGGTTGGTCGTACCAGGTCGGTGTTAGTGCCCAGGTGTTTGGTTCGACTTAGGTAATGTGGTTCGACATGATGTTTTGGTCGAACCATGGTCGAATCGAGCTCCTAGAGCTCCAGAATCCATTTCTGGTATTATCGGTCCCTCATACTGTGTTCCAGACCTTAACGTGATGGCTTTACACTCTTTTGGGATTATTATGCCTTGAGAGGGGAACATTCCTTTCTCTAACATTTGCGTTAGTTGGTTCACATTCCCGGCCATTTGCCCTATCATCAAAGTAAGGTCCTTCAACTGCTTAGACAAATCTGCATGGGTAGAATTCATAGTAGCCTCAAGTCTATCCACTCTTGCATCATTCTTAGCCATGTATCGATTGAAGGTATCTTCAACATTCCTCACTTCGTGCTGCTTCATTCTAGGCCCCCTTTGTGTCAACTCTGTAATCTGCCTCTGCTGGGATTCTAGTAGCTTGTTTATGTTAGCTAAACTAGAGAGGATCTCATCATCCCTATTCGGTTTCACCACTTGATGTTCAACCTACGCCACCTTGCCAAGTACATAAGATCCTCTTACCCTTTCCATAGGCCAGTCACGTGAATTCATGGAGATGTCTTAAAATAACTTTTCTGTTTCAAGTGATGTCTTAGATAACAGGGCTCCTCCTGATGATGCATCAATAAGAACACTCAACTCAAAATCCAATCCATAGTAGAAGATACTTATGTACTGAGCCTTAGACATCCCATACTGTGGGCACCTCCTGAGCATGTCTTTAAACCTGTCCCACGCCTCATGAAATTTCTCACCCTGATTCATAACAAATTGGGTGATCTCTTGCTTCATTCTTAAGATCCTTGAGGGCGGCATGTATCTCTCCAAGAGCTTCTGCTGCAGTTGGTCCCATGTAGTGCAGTCTGTGGCATCAAGAGTTTCATACCAATTTTCTGCCCTATCAATCAAAGAGAACTTGAATAGGGTGATCCACCTAGCATGATCATTAGCTCCAGCACCCTTATGAGTGTTTGCATAACCAAGAAATCTTTTGAGATGCTGATATGGATCTTCAAAGTAACCTCCAGATAAGAGATTCTTCTCCACCATGCTGATAAGAGCGGGATGTATCATAAAATCATCATCTTCCCCCTTGCTCCTATCAACCCCATGTTGCCAATCCCATTATTCATGAAAATTTCACGTATGGCAAAATTATCTGGATTCTGTCTTGCTCCGGCCATGTTTAGCTCAGTGTGTTATTCCTTTCTTTCCTTCCTCTCATTTTCCTAGTGCACAAGTACCTCAAAAAAATTTAAGGTTAGAAATAAATAATCACAAATAGAAGTCTTAATCAAACTAGAAATAATAAACTAATAATAACAGCCATCCCCGGAAACGACGCCAAAAACTTGATGTGCATTTTCTTTGCATGCAAAATTAATTCCCAAGTATTAAGGATATCAATTGCAGCTTAAGCAAGCGACCAAGTTAAATATCGAACCCAAAGGACGGCGTATTATCAATTTAATTAAAAGCAATTAAGTTTGAGGTTTGATTATCAAATACTAAACAATTAATTAGAATAACAAATAAAATATGTTGAACGGAGTAAACACAAGAGAGTTTAATTAATTTATAAAACTTTCAAAACTCTAGATCTAGCTACCAAAATGGTTCTAGCCCATGATGTTGCGAAGAACAATCATGGGGGTTGGATAGATCTTACCCATATGTCTGGAAAATACAAGATAAATTAGGAAATAAATAAAACCCTAGATACGGAGTCATTGCGTCCTTCTCCGTCTTGAATCCTCCTCTTGGTTCCACAAACGAATCTTCAAAGTAATGGATGGATGGAGGAAAGGATGTGGATGATGGTTGGGGGTGATCCCCCATTGTGGGGTATAGGATGATTGTGTTGTGGTTCCTCCTTGGTGTGATCTACATCCCTTTTATGCTTGTAAGCTTTCCTTATGGACCTTGGATGAGCTTTTTCTTGGAAAATACGAAACTACACGCATTGGGGTGTAAAAATATGGATCTGGAGCTGTTCTGCATGGTGGTTCGACTTTTGGCTTTGTCGAACCAGATCAAGGAGGTCGAACCACTCTGTAACAAACTTTCAGGTCCTAGTTCGACCCGAACCAGTGGTCAAACCAGATCAGTGAGGTCGAACCAGCTTGCGCAGTCTAACCGTTTCGTGTATAACTTCCACGTCCAAACTCCGATTTGAGTGATTCTTACGCTCACGCGATCCTCTTTTCATTAGATTTCTATCTATATAAAGAACTTACAAAAAATCTATCATTGGAATCTGTAACAAGGAATGCAATGTGGAACAGTCGTGCTGAGTAGAAACAGCTTGCGCAACGTCACCATTTTGATCATAACTTTCTCATTCGGACTTCGATTGAGGTGTTTCTTCCGCCAAAAAGACCCTCTATTCTGTGGATTTCCAACATGTTTCACACTTCAAGTTTTGAGGTCCACAAGAATACCAAAGAATTATACAAGTTGGACATGCGTTTTCCAGCATTCTTGCACAATTTACACCTTTTCTCTGACTTTGCACTTTTGACCCTTTTCCTACCTAAAATACAATAAAACACCTCAAATACATCCTTTTCTCAAATATATTGACTATAAGACACTTGTGCTAATATATGATAACAATTCCCATTAAAAGATGTTAAATTAGACACTCAAACACGCTTATTTTCACTCTCATCAATAACCCTTCATCACAGATCATTGGAGAATCCTCTGTCGGTGTTCAAACCAGAAGAAAAGGTAAATTTAGAGATATAGTACGATCTATTTGCATGTCTAACATATGAAATCAGGATGTACTGAATGTTATTTATCTTTTGTTGAACCCAAGAATGCTTCAGAAGCTTTAAAAGATGAATGTTGGATTGAGGCTATGCATGAAGAACTTGAACAATTCACCAGGAATGATGTTTGGGATCTAGTACCTAGGCCTACAAACGCTAATGTGATTGGAACGAAGTGGATTTTCAAGAACAAAACTGATGAATCTGGTAATATTGAAGTGGATTTTCAAGAACAGGTTGAAGGAATAGATTTAGATGAAACATTTGAACCCGTAGCTAGAATAGAGTCTATTAGGCTTCTCTTAGCTATTGCATGCTTTGTTGGAATCAAACTATTTCAAATGGGTGTTAAAGATGCGTTCTTAAATGGTATTTTACTTGAAGAAGATTTTGTTGAACAACCGAAAGGTTTTGTTGATCCATTTTATCCTGATCATGTGTATAAATTGAAGAAAGCTTTGTATGGTTAAAAACAAGCTCCTAAAGCATGGTATGGTAGACTAACTGACTTCTTGCTTCAGTTTGGAATCATTAGAGGTGAGGCTGATAGGACTCTTTTCATTAATCATGAATCTGATGGCTTTTTGATTGCTCAAATTTATGATAATGACATCGTATTTGGAGCAACATCACAGGTCATGATGGACAGACTTGTGAAGGCGATGAATACCACATTTGAGATGAGTATGGTTGGTGACCTAAATTATTTTTTAGGGCTCCAAATGAAGCAAAGTGATAGTAGTATCTTCATCTCACAGAGTAAGTATGCAAGGAATTTGGTGAAAAGATTTGGCCTTGAAAACACTAAGCTTATGAAGACACCTATGGAACATCACAGAAACTGTACAGAGATGATGTTGGCTCAGATGTTAACTACACTCTATGTAGATCAATGATTGGTAGCCTTCTATACTTAACTTCAAGCAAACCTGACATTATGTATATTGTCTGTTTATGTGCTAGGTACCAAGCAAATCCCAAGGAATTACATATGAAAGCTGTGAAGAGGATCATCCGATATATTGCTGGAACAAGCGAGATGGGACTATGGTTTTCGAAGGATACAAACAACTTATTTTTTAGCTACAGCGATGTTGATTGGGCAGGTGATTGTGATGACAGGAAGAGCACGAGTGGTGGATGCTTCTATATGGGTAACAATCTTGTTTCTTGTCATAGTAAAAAATAAAAATGCATATCCCAATCTACTGCTGAATCTGAATATATAGCTGCTGGAAGTTATTGCACACAACTGCTTTGGTTGAAAAAGATGTTAGATGATTATGTGCTTGAGACAGATGCCTTAGTATTTTTTGTGATAACACGAGTGCTATAAACATTTCCAAAATCCTATGCAACACTCACTCACTAAACATATCATGATAAGACATCATTTCAAGATTTAGTTGAGAAAGAAATAGTTAAGTTGGACTATATTTCCACTGAGAAATAACTTGCTGACATTTTCACAAAAGCACTTGATTTTGAGAGGTTTTCTTCACTTAGGAAATCTCTTGGACTACGCATTCCATGAGTCATGCATAATGTTGCTTAGAGTGTGACAACACTCGAAGCGACACTACTGTAAGTTTTGTCATTGAGTAACCAGACACACGGGGCTGACAACCACGATGTGATCTTTTCAAAAGGTGGTAAGTTCCTTGAGATTGAAAAGTGCATAAAAATCCATAAAAGAATATAAATGTATGTGTGCCTGCATAAAAAATCAACCTTGATAGATTTTTCCAGAATCATTTTAGCTCATGAAATTGTGTTACTAAATTAATTATTTTCACTACATTAAGTGATGATATTTATAGTATATTTATTTATTAATTATTCATATTGTTTCTCTTTTATTTATTAAGGCAGATTCTATTTTCATATAAGTTAGTGGGCCTTAGTAACTGCTGCATTTTCACACGTTCAACAGTTACACTTAGTGGACATACACCCTTCTCAAAACTTCTCTTCTTCTCTTTAAATTCTCGATGTGTGGTGTGTGAGTTGATATGGTGTGAAGTC
The DNA here is from genome assembly GCA_023678885.1 of Pogostemon cablin. Lineage (NCBI taxonomy): Eukaryota > Viridiplantae > Streptophyta > Magnoliopsida > Lamiales > Lamiaceae > Pogostemon > Pogostemon cablin. Next base: position 6,987,777 of record CM042954.1, read on the forward strand.
TGCCTAGTTAATCATTACACAGCACTCTCTCACATACTTTTGATTTTTCAAAATTCAAATTGTCGTCTCACTCACGTATCTCAATGTCTCCTCCAAAGACAAACCTTCCCACTTCCAGAGCAAAACATCCCTCATCATCCAAACTCTCTGCTTCCTCTCGAAAATCCACTCCACTCTAAACTCTAGCTACGATGGCCGAGAATGTCGCGACCGGTGCTGATAAGAATGTGAAACATGATGCTGCTACACCGCCACTTGGACCCATTGTAGAGTCAGCCATACCCAGACATATTGTCCTTTCTCAAGGTACTCCTGACTCTGTGTTCCTCTCGCTTCAGGCTCAGGTCCCCGATTCAGGCATTCTTGTGTCTCAAATCAAAATCCCGATGGTTGAACCTCCTCTGATTTTTTTCAAATATGATATTCCTGCTCCATCATCTGAAATTCTCGGTCAAACTACTGTTCCTCCGTCTGAAAATCCATCTGATACTCAGCCCTCTTAAACTTTTGAACCATATACCCTGTTCAAGTACCAATTACAACATCACCCCTACTATCCAAACTGAGCAGAATCCGACCGTGTCTTCTCCTTCTTCATCACCACCTGTGCCAATTAGGTCAAAGGTGAGCAAACCTAATTCTACAAAAGGAAGTACCCGCCTATGCATTGGTCAATCTGTATTCAAAAGAAGGGCACCACTGTTGCCTCACTAGATAATGATACTGCACCTATGGATGTAGATATACCAGGTGAGAACCCCACAATGGCTGAATTCTGCAAAGCCCTGAAGAAAAGGAGACAAGGCAACAAAGCTATCTCTAATGTTGCCACCTCTGTTACAACACCTGAAGAAGAAGCTGAAGCTGATATGGACCAACTGATTGATGATATTGCCGCTGATGTTGCCACTAATAAAGCAACACCTGCTGATATGGATGCAGAACCCTTTGATCATGTTCCTGATCCTGATTCATCATCTGATGATGAAGAGATGCACCCGAAGAATCTGATAAAGGTGCTACCTCTGATGAATTTGATGAGGACAAAGCTACTGCAGATGATGCTGATGTTGATGTTGATGAACAAGATGATGATGATGAACCGACTGATGATACTCATCCTTAGCGGATGAAGAAGATGATGATTCTGATTATGATCTTGAGAACTTTGGAACTGACCGTTTCTACCTTGATGATGGTAAGGTTAGATACAAAAAATTTGCAAAGAAAGATGTCATTCATGAAAGGTCAAAAATGAAAGATGCAGACCTTGTCACACACAATCTCACTCAATTCTTTGAGAAACGAAGTTTGCTCAAATCTCTTAGGTACCCTAGTACTTTCTGTAACAATTGGATTTGTGAGTTTTATGTAAATATTAGTTCAAGCATGATTAAGAGTACTAGTCCTAAGTTTAGAAAGATTTACTTTAGGAAACATATTTATGATTTTTCTCCTGAAAAGATAAATGCGTTGTTGGGGACTATACATGCTGATAGTGATGATGATATTGATGATATGGATGAGATTGTTTATGTGATTCCTAAGAAGTTGTTCACTTCAAGTTTAACAAGTCTACATGCTGTCTTGCATAAGTTGTGTGTCTATAATTGGTTTTCTACCTCTAACATCACTAGAGTTAATACTGAGCATGCATGTCGTTTTGATTTATAAGATAGGAAAAAACCTGCCTTTTAACCTTAGTGAAGTTATTTATTAGAACTTGATCAGTTATGGTGGAAACATTTCCAAGGTTGGCAAGTTACCATACCCTGCATTGATCCATCTCTTGCTGTCGGATCAACGTGTTAAGAAGGGTAAGGGTGATTTTCTGACTCTGAATGCTCTGGCATTAGGTATTGCTAAACCTCTGCTTGTAGGTAATCGCATTGTTGATCTACCTTATGTGAACCCCGCTTCTATTCATGAACCTGAACCTGGAACTCAGAATGTTGCCGCTGATGTTGTAAACACTACTGTCCGCACTGATGCTCCTGCTCAATCTGGAGAGGTAGTTTCTGTTATTGTGCATCGCAGGTACATCGAAGAGCAAGCTAATGCACTAGCACGCCAAGTGTCTCATCTCAGACTCTAAGCCTCTGCATTGAATAGACAAGCTAACTGGCTAGAATAAAGAGCTCAGTTCTGGACTGGTTTGCTATCCACACCCACAGGGGGAGAGGTACCTAATGCTGCTCAAAATGTTGCTACTTAAAGCTTAAGCTCAAGGGGAGTAGTGATCGAAGACATCAGTGGAGTACCAGAAGGGGATAATGCTGATCGTGCAGGAGGTGCTGATACTAATGTTGCTATGATGCTGCAACTTAGGGGGAGTTCATATAGTAAGGGAAATATTGAGTTTGGGAGAGTAGCTGATCATGATGTTGATACTCTGTACCAGGAGTTTGCAGATCATGATCTTGACGCTTTGAAGAATGAAAGATTGTTCCTGCTCTAACTCTCTAACTTTCTAACCCTCTAACTATTTGATAGTGATAATTTTAAACTGATATTTGTTTTCCACTGTATTTGTTTGGATACTTATTTCAGTTTGTTTACTATTCTGAACTTATTGAAACTAGGTTGCTGGATTCTTAGTAAATTTAGTTTTCACTTTTATTTTAGCTCTAAACTAAGCTCTGACCTTATTGGTTAATTATCACTTTGGTAATTATGCTCTGAAGTGCTTAGTTATTTTGCACAACTGACGAACTAGCATCAGATGTATAATTTGGATATCTTGTTTTGCCTTCTTTCTTTGTATTAGGTTGTGTGGTTGTGGATAGATGCGATTGGTGAGATTGTTGATGTGAAGTGTTGAGACCAGTGTCGTTACATCTAGAATCACTCTAATCCTCCACCAATTATTATTTAACCACTAACATATTTTTGTGATGTTGTGATTGATGTTGTTTTCAGGGTTGTGGCAGTTGAATGAAGAACGTGCTGAATGGGACCCACAAGACTGAAAAGCAATCCGAAAGTTCTAGAGGTCCAGAATATTCTAGAAGTTGAAGATAACTACCCAAAGTAGTGGGTTGGTTATTTGCTGATCATGGGTGGTTTCGATATCTCCTAGTGGACCACTTATTTGAAGAAGGCCTGCATCATACTTTACGACTATAAGTATAAGCTGTCAGACCTCATTCCAGTGGCGTGGAATAACTTGGAGAGTTCCTACAAAGAGAGTCGTCAGACTTAGAGTTTATTCAACTGCGTTCCTCTTGTAGTGTTTTCACCGGTGTGTTGTAATATCTCGTTCTACATCACATGTATAATGTTATCCCGTACGTTTTGTGGGTACTGTTCACAAGGAGTGGAAGTGCATACTTGAAGTAGGATCTAGATCTAACAATCTAGGTTTTGCCATTTGGGAGTTTGTTTATGAATTATATTCGTATGTGTGAGTGGAAAGAATGTTTCTATCACTTTGAATCTGATTTTTTGTAAATCACTTTTTCCAAGTTAGTTATATTTTTGTCATGAGGCCGCTACAAACTTATTCATAAGTTTATAGAAAGATTGAGTAATTATGTGTGTTAAGTCTTCTGCTATACAAACTTGCATATTCGTATTCAAGTTTCATTCTGATAAGAGTTGATGTTGTACGGACCACGGGACCCCGACATCATCACTAACGTAAACAAACTTACACACCCGGGACCCCGACATCTTTCATGGAGGATAAGGCGGATGGACGAGAATCAGGATGAGGCTACTCATATACTCTATCTTTAGATTTGCCATCCGAAAGATGCATTCCTGTTAGATTTTCCTTTACAGTAAAAGAAGAAGGGGAAATTTCAATAAAACATTATTAGTCTTGCAGAATTGAGAAATAGATATCAAATTTCTTTTCATGGTGTGGACAAACAAAACATTGTGTAAATTAAATTTTCTAGAAGTGGTGGATAGAGAAGTGGAACCCATTTTGGAGATGGAGGGGCCAGTGTCGTCGCCAATTATGATGTCATCAGATCCTGTGTAGTTTGAGTGCATGGATAGATTTTCAAGATCACTAATAACATGATGTGAGGTTCCACTATCAAGAAGCTATGCAGCTGATGAAGTTCTTGTCCTGCAGTGGTAATGTAAGCAAAGGATCGAGGTTGAAGGGGATAATGTTGATCTTTTCTGTGAACAAGTGGATGCTCAAATTTCCCTGGATGCTATGCTTGATATGAAGCACACTTTTTATGCTCAAAAGAACAAATGTACTTGGCTAAGGGATAGGGATCGCCACACTTCCTTCTTTCAAAAGGCCAAAAGAGTACGTAAGACACGTATACATATTACTTCTCTTATGATTGGTGATGAGGTTAGTCATGATCTTACTGTAATCTCTCAGGATATAATTGATTGTTATATGCAGCTTTTCAGTACTCCTTCTGATATGCCAGATTTTGGCCATCTAAATTTTATTAATCATATATTTCAGCTGTTGATAATGATGTTTTAATTCTCGGCCCTGATGATATTGAAATTAAAAAGGCTGTGTTTGATCTTTCCCCGGATAATTCTCTGGGCCCTGATGGGTTTGGGGGCTCATTTTACCAGGGGGTTTGGCATATTATATGTGCTAATCTTTGTGCAGCTGTTAGGTATATTTTTACCACATGTTTTCTGCCTGATGAGGTTAATGCAAATTTTGTCACCTTATTGCCGAAGCATGATGGGGCTAATCGGATTAAGGGTTACCGCCTGATCAACATGTGTAATTTTTTCTTTAAAGTTCTTACCAAAATCATTGCCTCTCATTTGGGTCCTATATTACACAAGTATTTGGGGTAGTATCAATACGGGTTTATCCCTGGAAGGGTGATTCATCATTGCATTGCTAATGCCTCTGAATGTTTTAACAACTTAGGTGTTTCTTCTGCAGGTAGTGTTGCTTTTAAAATTGATATTCAGAAGGCTTTTGATACACTTAGATGGGACTTCTTGATTGATTGCATGATGCGCATGTGTTTTTCTGATCATTTACTTGTTCTTCTTAGAGGTATTTTTGCTTTTGCAAAGATTTCTATTCTAATCAATGGTATTCCTCATGGTTATTTTGGATATGGGAGAGGGGTTAGACAAGAGGATCCTTTGTCTCCACTTCTGTTTTGTATTGCTGAGGAGGTGCTGGGTCTATGGATTTACAAATTTGTTGATAAAAGACGTATTCACAGGGCGGTTGTTATGCTTAATTGTTTTTCCCCTATCTTTTTATGCAGATGACATTGTCATATTTTGTAGGGGAAATGTTGGTTCTATCTTAGCTATCAAAATTGTGTTGGAGGGTTATGGTGATTTATCTGACTAGGTTTTCAACCCAAATAAATTCAGGGCTTATTACGGTAAGTACACTAAGCACTTTGTCAAACGTCAGGTGAGGGTGGAGTTGGGTATTTTGGATGGTTCTTACCCTTTCCGCTATCTTGGTATCCCTATTTTCATTGGCACCTACGATTTCTTATTTCCAAGGTATTACGGATGGTATTATCAACAAATTTGGTAGGTGAAAGGTGAATCTCTTCCGGCGGCTGGTAGAATTTGTCTCATTAATTATATTATTATTTCTTCTGATGTACATGTTATGATGGTTTACAGATGGCCTCTTGCTCAGCTTAATAGCATGGAAATGGAAATTTGTAATTTTCTCTGGACAGGTAACACCTCGAAGAGGAATTACATTTGTGTTAATTGGAAAAAGGTGTGTACTTCTACTGACGAGAGTGGTCTGGGGGTTCGTTCACTTTGTAATGTGAATGAAGCTTACCTCATGAAATTATGTTGGGATATTCTTGATAGTGGTACTTCATTGTATATCTTTAGACACAGATGGTTTCGTAATAATTTACCCCATCACCTTCAGCTTTCTTCATCTCTTCAGAAAGGATGTATGCTTCATATCAACCGTTTGCTTAATGACAGTACTTGGGTGTAGGACATAATTCGTCTGTTAAATTTTGTCTTGATAACTGGATTGAAATCAATATTGCTGATCAGGTTAATATCCTTATGGAGTACATACATTACTTTGATGATACTATTTCTTATTACTGTTATGATGGAAAGTGGCATTTTACGGAAGATTTTGCTAATACTTATCCCCTTATCTTTCATGCTATTTTTCTTGTTCGCATCTCTCTGAATCATGCTGACAGGAAATGATGGAATCATTCCATTAAGGGCAAAGTTACTTCCAAGTTGGCATACAATCTTTTTCGCTTCAGTTACCCTTCGGTTAGTTGGGGGCCTTGGATTTTGGCAAATTTCATACCATCTAGGCGATCCATTGTGGCTTGGAAAGCTATTCGTGGTATTCTTTTAACTTGGGATACTTCTTTTGAAAGAGGTTTTAAGGGACCTTCAAGATGTTACCTTTGCAAAGGTGCATCGGAATCAACTGATCATATTTTGTTTTAATGTCCTATTTCGAACGAAGTGATTTATCATATTTTACAGGGTTTCTATTTTGGTAATAGGTTGAATCTTGTAGGTGGTTTTATCACATTTCTTCTCCAGGCTATCACGATGCAGGAAAGTAGCCAGGTTATTTCTATTTGGAGATTTGTACTTGTCACTTATGTTTGGCTTATATGGAGTGTTCGTAATACTCACATGGCTGAAGCTTGTACTTTTGATGATGATGGAAATTGTTTTGAGAAACAAGTTCGCCCGATGCATATTAAGGAATCTATTATGGCCATGGATAAAGAGATGGATAAGTTTGATGTTGGTATTATGAACAATAACATGGAGGATTTTCATGCCTTGCACTGTTTTGGGATTCGTGGTCATCCGAGGAAGGCTCCTTATGTTATCCATGTTCGTTGGTTTCCTCCTAGTATTGGTTAGGATAAGGTTAACACTGATGGACATGCGGATTCTGCACCAGGTAACATCGCAGGAGGTGGAATTTTTCGAGGTCATCTTGGGAAGTATCTTGGGAGCTTTAGTTGTGGGTTTGGGCAAGGATTTGCTTATGAAGATGAACTTCATATGGCTATTTTGGCGATTGAGATTACTTATGACAGGGACTAGTTTTCTCTTTGGTTAGAAATGGATTCTACGTATGTTGTGCATGCCTTATCTTCGGACAGCCCAGATGTTCCTTGGAAATTCTTGCAGAATTGGAGAATTGTTAGAGATATTATATCCGTGATGCAATTCAGGATCAACCACATTTACAGGGAGGGGAATAGTGCAGTTGATGCTCTTTCAGCAACTGGTGGTCCCTTTACATGGCATCAAAATGCCACTTATTGCATTCATGATCTTGTTTTTCAGGACATGAACTCAACCTAATATCGTTTTCGATGATTCCTCTCCAGGCGATGATAAATGATAGTTTTTATCCAGTTGCGACATCGCCTGGATTGTCAGGTGGATCCTTTCCATACCTTCTCTTACCTTTGGTCAATAATTTCTTTGGCATTGATTACTTCAGCAACTTGCAGGGATTCCTTTCCATGACTGCTCGTTGGATGTGTCTGCCCAATCGAGATATGACAGATTTTTTGGAATCCTTTTTCGAAAGCTACTATTTTCTTCCATATGGTTTTTTCCCATTGGGTTTTACCATATAGAGGTTTTTAATGAGGCCTTTTGGGGATACCTATGGCAGCTTGGTCAATCTGCTTTTTTGATAGGTTTCTTTTACAGCCGAGTATATTGGCTTACTTGCCTCTAGTGGCGCCCGTGTCGAAGCTGTCCATTACACAAGGCTTTGTCAGTCCTGTTTTTAATCATCTTTTTTTGGTTCCTGTAAACTTTTTATTTTTATTTTTATTTTATGGCTTATTGAGGGTGACATCGTGAGGTGATTGATCGTGCGGTGGCGGTTGAGATGAATTATTATGTCCGAAGAAGATATTAATTGAAAATTTGGACACCGGAAGTGTCACACCCCAATTTTAACAAAGAGGGTTTGTAAGTAAATTCTTTAATGAAAGCCCTTTTTAGATAGAAGTATGACCAAACAGTACATAAGTAAATAAACATTAATAAGGAAAAAAAGAATTCCATTATTTAAATAAAATAAAATAATAATTTATTCCAACATCATCCAAATTAGACAAATGGCACTGGGGGAGCTTAAGTATTTACGTGAAAAATTGATCAAATTATTAACTATATTCACCAATAGTACCTTACCTCCATTAATTCATATTAGATAGTGGCCTTTTAGCAAAAAATAAGCAAATTACATGAGCAAAAAGGATTGCTGATTAAGATGTATATATGAGTTGTACCTTGATATACGTGACCATCTACTAACTAACCAATTTTTAAATGGATAAAGCAAGTTAAAATGTTCTAAAGATCCAGAACTTAATATAAGGCCACAAAAGTGAGGTTGGGATGTTAATTATCTGGTACGTGGCTAAGATTTAAGAGTCTGAACATGACTTGAAAAATATTACCAATTTAAAAAAAATAAATAAGTATAAGACATGTCAAAGACAATACATAACCCAAGTAATATCATGTACATCAAGTCACAATATCCAATGGAAGGAGAAACCAACATAAATAGCATAAAAATTCCAATAATCTAATACTTATTCTTTATTAAAATTTAAAGCAAGAAAACAAAATCAGATTTATTAAATTTATTCGACTCTCTCGCCACCACTTCCTCCACTCGTACGCAGCCACGTTAGTCTGAAAGGGATAAAAATAGGGAGTGAGCAACCATAGCTCAGTGGAAAAATCACATTACAATCATATTTTAAAAATTCTCATACGTGAATCACTTGAATGCTTACGTGATAATTCACGTATTTTGAGCTCTGATTTGTGTGGAAATCGAATATGATTTGGTCTTTTATCAAGACAAATTGAGTTGTTTATGAAAAATCCATGAATCAGGTGCAACTGAGGCTATTTGTGCATATTTATACAGGAAAACAGGTCAGAAGTGCTCAGAATTGGAAAACATGTTTTTCGAGGTGTAGCTCGACCACGGAGGCATAGATCGACCAAGCTCAGTCTGGTCGAGCTACACGAGAGAAGTCGAGCTAGAGCATTTCAGTGGACAGAGAGGTGGTTCAACCAAGGTCGTGCAGCTCGTCCAAGAGCAATTTGGTCAAGCTTCAGAAGTCTGGTCGAGCTGGGCGTGAAAATAAAGTTTCAGTTTACAGACACACAGCTCGACCGTAGCTTGACCAAGGGGGTCCAGATCAACCAAGCTCAGTCAGGTCGAGTTGGGATACGTCAGCACCGAAACGCCAGGATTTCACCTCCAGTGCGTGCATGTGTGTGTTTTCTACGAAAAAGGCAAGTAAAGGTCCCTGAGGAAAACTTACAAATATAAAAAGGGATGCAGATCACATTATAAAGAGAGTTAGATTACACATGCATCCTACACCACATCAAAACCCTAACTCCATCCTATGGAGTTATAGAGAGAGAGTTTGCAGCAAATCAAGTGAGAATCAAGTGAAGATTCAAGACGGAGCGAAAAGCGATGGCGTACACGTCTATGGTTTATTTCGCATCTTAATTTTTCTTGTAATTTTCAAGACTATGAGTAAGATCTGTCCAATCACCATGAACATTTTCCGAAATATCATGGGCTAGAACCACTTTGGTAGTTCAGGGTTTATGAAAGTTTTATCTAGTTAATTGAACATCATTGTGTATACTCCGTATAACACTACTTGTGGATTTATTTTATATTAGACTATGCATTTTTAATTCATACTCAGAGTTGTTTTGTGCATCATTAACTGTTATGTAGAGTCTGAATACATATCTTGATTATTGATTGAATGCATTCACTGCTTAGCAGGATTCCATGTTATGATTCTAAGTGAGGGGACTCCGAAGTTTTATTAGAATTATCTTATATAAATACTTAATTATTGAATTGAATTCGGGTTAGTAAGTAGGATAAAGAGGATAATTATATGTACCTATTGTTGTCGTTCAATTGTTTGGTTAACATGAACCATTAGGGTTCCATTCATTTCTAAATCAGCGGAAGCAAGAAGATAGAAATGTATTATCTTTCACTAGGGTAGGTTGAAGAAGAAAAATTCTCAACGGCAGCATGCGCAGCCTCACCACTTTGGTCATAACTTTCTCATCCAATCTCCGATTTGAGTGATCTATTCCGTGTCTTTCCAACAGTAGTATATCACACGAAAAGTTTGGAGTTCCACATGATTTTAGAAAAATCATGAAAGTTGACAAACAGCAGTAGGAAACAACCTCTTGATCTTCTGTTGTATTCCCAAGTCCAATCTTGACATCTTGTGGGCGGCAATCTTCAAGATCTTCTCAATCTGTTGTTCCCTTTTTCTTTCTCATTGTTAGGCATAATTTTTTTAAGGTTATCGGACAGCTGAGATGACTTATTTATAGGCTATAGTAGGGACCAGGAGGAGAAATTAGAGTCGGGACTCCATTGGGTTTAAGTATCCAAGTTTAGCCCAAAGCTTATACTTAAGTCCAATAATAATATATTCCACTAAAATATTATTACTGCACTGCCACTCCAATCCCACAATTACGTTATGAGCTCCTTCTTATTATGAGCCCGACAGTCTTCCCATATTTAAGATATACAATGTCCATTAATTAATTAAGTTATAGACAACTCCATTAATTAATATATCATCCGAGAATAGTACCACTCAACCTTATTATCATGCCGGAAAAATCCACCTGTAGGGTTTACATGATAAACCTTATGTGCTCCTCAAGAGGACATCATCGACCTATTTAATAGGACACGGATTCCTTCTACAATCAACAGCACACCATAGAGACAACATTATTTCGCAACTCACCAAGTTTGTTGATTTAATATATATATCTCACCCATTAATGAATCAAAGAGATATATACTGGCTTACGTGTCGAGATTACTGTATAGGGATTAAGAGCACGAACATCCATAATAACTGAGATCAATTTCTCCTATATGGTCAGTATAAATCGAACGATCTCATGCGGTCCTGCTTAATACACATAAAACATACTAAAGTGATTTTATAGTTAAGACAAACTAATACCAAATCACACTACAACCATCCCGATAGATTGTCCCCGTCTATCTTGGTTGTGAGCATCTATTTATACTTTGTAAGGAAATCGATAATATGATCTTCCACGTGTTGTCGCACAACATATTATATACAGTATAAAGTAAGTGGACTATTGCATTGACATATAAATAAATTATAAGATGCAATCATTTGATCATGTGATTATCATTTCAAATTCATTGTTTAAACATTGGTCATACAAAAAACTAGATTTTTAGTATATAATCCAACACCTATAAAGGGAGATCATATCGGGTTAGAGTACTTATTGCACGGGAAATAATTGATACTGATAGTACCTAGATAGGGGTAACTATGTTCTTGCTTCGAGGTAATTCACACGTTGCCGGGGACGGTTATCCTTATCAATTTTATTATTTCTAGTTTAATTGAAGCTATTCCATACATTACTTTATTTTCTCACGTTGAAGGTATCGAAGGGAACAACACTAGCACCTTTTGATCCAGAGATCAGAGCGTCATCGAGGAAAAAGAAGGTAAAGAAAAAGAAGAATAAGAACGTGAAAACATCTGAAACTCTTGATTTAGGAGTTGACGTTGAAGTACCGAACTCGGAAACGATTGAAGCTGCAAAGACAAGTCGGAAGCAGAAGCAGTCAACATGGCCCAAGATAGGGTAAATCCAGATAATGTTGCCATCTCTGAAGTCTTCAAGAACAACGGATGGGGCAACGTGGGGCTGTTAGGAGCGCATGGAGCTGATGCCGATTTTGATCTTCATCCCGCTCTTATCAGCATGATAGAAAGGAACTCCTTCTCTGGGGACATTCGAGAATCCTCAACAACATCTTAATAAATTCCTTGGTTATGCAATTACACAAAAGGTTACAGGAACTCATGAAGATGCAAGGAGGATCATCTTATTTAAATTTTTGCTTACTGAAAGAGCGAGAGATTGGTACGACACTCTTAGTGCTGCTGATTGTACTACATGGGAGCAATTGAAAGTGAAGTTCTTGGAGCGATACATGCCACCTTCAAAGATGTTTAAAATAAAATAAAACATCAATCAATTTGCTATCGGTAGTAATGAGAAATTCCATGAAGCATGGGATAGATTCAAAGAAATGTTAAGGAAGTTCCCTGAGCATGGATTATCTAAAGCTCAATACATCAGTATTTTCTGCAGCAGGTTGGATTGTGATTCTCGTGTTCTACTCGATGCTTCATCGAATGGAGCATTGCTTGGGAAGACACCCATTCATGCCGAAAAGCTCTTTGAGGATATTTCAATGAATTCAAGAGATTAGACTACTGATAGAGTTAGAGGAACCTATGTACTTGGAAAGGTAGTGCAGGTTGAACACACGATGGTAAAGTCAAGTAGAGAAGGTGAGATCATCTCGAGCTTGGTAAATATCAACAAGCTACTTGAATCCCAGCATAAGCAAATAACGGAGTTGTCTCAAAGAGTACCAATGATGATGCAGTAGGATGTTGGTTAAGAAAGACCGATCCAAGAGTAGTTAGAAGAGGTAAACTATGCCATGGGACAAAGTATTCAAGGAACGAGGTATCTGAACTATTAAGGAAAAGGATTTACCAAGGGAACTAAAACAATCATGGTCACCTGGGTAATTATCAACAACCAAGGACGTCGGAATTTTCATGGAGTAATCCAAACGCAGCAATGCAACCTCCTATTGGTATTAATCCTGGTGCTAAGATGGAAGAACGAAAACCTTGTATGGAGGATACGGTGAACCGTTATGTGGCTAAGAACGATGCAAGGGTGGATCGTCTTGAGGCAAAAATTTGTCAAAGCAGATGAATGACCTAACCTTGTTGATGAGGTAGATGGCCAGAAACGTGAACCATTTGACTCAGACAATAGAAAAGGGAAAGTTTCCATCTCGGAGTATAACGAACCCAAAAGAGTCCCATGCCATCATATTGTGGTTCGGGATGCAGTACGAAGGTCCGATGAAGCCGGTGGGTGAAAACAAAAAAAGTAGTAGCCAACTCGACCGCAGCTCGATCAACCCTCTTGGTCAAGCCATAGTCGAACAACATGGGGAAAAATAGAGAAACAATACTCTGTTTTCTAGCTCGCAGCTCGACCAGACCACTATGGTCGAGATATGGTCGAGCCACTACCTGTAGAGCCAAAGAAACGTGTTCAGTTTACAGAGCCCCAGCTCGACCAGAACTCTGCAGCTCAACCAGACCACTATGGTCGAGCCAGCACCTTCAGAACTGAACAGACAGATTTTGCTTTCAGACACCCAGCTCGACCTATACCACTTAGCTCGACCAGACCATTCTGGTCAAGCTGTGGTCGAGCAGCAGTAATCGAGCCCCATCTATGTACCGAATGCTACGCTTGTATTCAGAACACTCCAGTACCATCACAAGAGCATAATACTGAGCAAAGAGTAAAGAAGAAATGGGAAAGAGCAAAGAGATTAAGAGCCGAGAAGAACAAGGCGAAAGAGGTTGAACGTGACGAATGGGGAATTCCTAAGATAGAGATACCTCCTATGTTTCATTTGAGGTTAGTGAAGAAGGGAATATTGGAAGATAATTTCAAGAGATTTCAGGATATAATGGACAAGATAATCTTGAACATTCCTTTCTCCGAAGCAATCATGGAGTTGCCATACTATGCCCGATTTCTTAAGGATATCATATTGAAGAAGAGGAGCTTAAATGGAGTAGAGACAGTGAATCTATCAGAAAAATATAGCTCGATCATTCAAAGGAAGCTGCCAGCTAATTTCAAGGATCTGGGAAGCTTTACTATTCTATGTGAAATTGGAAAAGGGCCGGCACGAAAAGCTTTGTGTGATTTTGGTGCAAGCATCAACTTGATGCCCCTGTCTATATTCAGAAACTAAGTTTGGGAGAGCTTGATCCCACAATAGTGGCTCTAAAGTTGGTGGATAGGTCCATGACTTTTCCAAAGGGTGTGATTGAAGATATACTTGTGAAAGTGGAGAAGCTTATATTTCCTGTGGATTTTATTGTTCTAGAGATGGAAGATGACAAGGATAATGTCCCTCTTATCTTAGGGAGGCAATTCCTTGCCAAAGCTGGAGCTATGATTGATTTCCAAAAGGGAGAGCTTAGATTGAGAATGGATAAAGAAGAGATTTTGTTCAACCTTGATAAAGCAATGAAGATGCTGATGGAAACACAATGTCATAGCATTGATGTGGTGGAGGAGATCGTGAAGGAAGATATGTCCTTAATCCTTTCAAAGGATCCTTTGGAGATATGCTTGGCGGAGTCTCTTACTTTCCTACCACGGAGCTAAATGAGCTCTCTAATGAGGTATGTATTGAATTTATTGAAAATTTACTTGCTTTGAGTGATGATAGGTATGAGCCAAAAAAATTAAGCTTGACGAAGTTAAGTGGACTAAGCAATACCTCCCATTGGATAGAGAAAGCACACCGAAGAAAGAAAAGAAGTAGGAGTTGAAACCGCTACTGGAACACTTGAAGTAAGCCTATCTAGGCGATAATGAAACTTATCCGGTAATTATATCTTCTTCTCTTACTGATGATCAACTTGAAGAGTTGTTAGATGTGCTTAGAAAGTATAATTCTGTTATTGGTTGGTCTCTTGATGATTTGAAGGGTATTAGTCCATCGTATTGCATGCATAAGATAAGGTTGCTAGATGAAGATAAGGGGTGTATTTAGAATCAGCGGAGGGTTAATCCCTCATTCAAGAAGTGATTAGGAAGCAAATCCTAACGTGGTTAGATGCAGAAATTATTTATCCAATTAGTAATAGTCCCCATGTGAGTTCATTATATGTAGTAGCTAAAAAGGGGGGCATGACTATTGTGAAAGCCGATGATGGAGAGACATTAGCCACTAGGATTCCTACAGGATGGCGTGTGTGTACGGATTACAGGAGACTGAATGAAAATACATGCAAAGACCACTTCCCTCTTCCTTTCACGGATCAAATGTTAGATCGTCTAGCAAGGTATAAGTTTTATTATTTTTTGGACGGGTACTCGGGTTATAATCAAATTATGATTGCGCCCGAGGACCAAGAAAATACTACTTTTACTTGCCCTTATGGAACCTTTGATTTTAGCAAGATGCCTTTTGGGCTATGTAATGCACCTGCTACATTTCAGCGTTGCATGATATCCATATTTGATGGTTTGATAGAGAAGATCATGGAGTATTTTATGGATGATTTTTCTATTTTTGGTTCCTCCTTTGATATTTATTTGTCTAACCTATCTACTATTTTGAAGAGATGTCAAGAAACTAATCTTATCTTGAATTGAGAGAAGTGCCACTTCATGGTGAGAGATGGAATTGTTCTGGGGCATCATGTTTCGACCAGGGGATTACAGGTTGATCGAGCAAAGGTGGTGGATATTGAGAAGCTCACATGAAGCTCATTCAGATTACTGAGTGCCAGCTCAACCAAATCACTGCAACTTGACCAAAAGTCCTTGGTTGAGCTATGGTCGAGCTAGACAGGGTGGAGAATTTCAGATTACAGAGGTGTAGCTCGACCAACACCATACAGCTCGACCAAGGCTAAAATGGTCAATATGTGGTTGAGCTACGGATGGTTCAGCGTACAGAGGCCTAGCTCGACTAGGTCAAGCGTTGCTCGACCATCTAGCTTGAGTCGAGCTAGGCTGAAAAATCGCGATTTAAGTTAGTTTTCTACGCTGCTCGACCATTTTTCCGCCACCCTTCTCCGAGCTCTCATCCCGAACTGTAAGAATTTCACTCTAAACTCATACCACTCCTTATTTTTCCTCTCACACACTTCCGCATCAATCTTTGGGTAAATTGAAGTTCAATTTTGGGATCTTTCAACTCAAATTTGAGATTTCCTTCGTTCGTCACGTATACACCGTGTCTAGTGAAAAAGGTATGTCTTCTTGACTCTTTACCTTTGAATTTGAATTTTCTATTCTTATTTCAGATGGGGGAGTCGATTAAACATGTTCTTAGTTGGAATTGAAGTTTGAATTTTTTGTGTTTTTATTGAAATTTTACATGAATTTTCATGAGTTCAATTTACGTTGTATTGATGGAATTTTAAGAAATTGATGGTGCATATCTTACGAGTTGTGGTTTAATTGTAGAATGTATATTTGGGCTCGTTGATTGGAAGTGACGATAATGATCATTTAAATTGTGGAAGCTATGCATGCTTTGAATTATTTCGAATTGTTGAATTTTGGTGAATAGTGAAGCATGTTGGACATAAAATATGTATAAGTTATGACTATCTTCGGTCAAAAGGTTTTGGCCAAACATCGAATACGTTCAGATCTGAGAAGTATTCTGATCTCGCTCATGTTTAGATTTGTCAATGTGCTCGTGTTTAGATCTATCAGGAATTTAAATATTGTACTCTCTCGGTCCCAACTTCAACTTCACACTTTCCGTTTTAGTCCATCCCAAATTCAACTTCATACTTCCATAAAAAGAAAAAGCAACAAACTAATATCCCTCTAACATACTTTAATTACAAATTTGTCATCACCTTTTTAACACACATAACATACTTTATCATTTATTTATTACCCAAAAATACCATACTACCCTCAAAAGTAAGTCAAAAAGTGACTTTTCTTAAACTCCGTATCTACAGTAAATGTGAACTAGAATTTGGGATGGAGGGAGTATTATTCAACTCTATAAATTTTTATACTGTATTAGATTAAATTCAATAATGTATAGGTTTTTCTATATAAATGTATCAGATCTGTCAATGTTCAAGTTTCAGGAATTTAATTATTGATGGAATTTGATATTATTCAATTCTGTAAATTTTTATACTGTATTAGATGTAATTCAATAATGTATAGATTTTTCTTAATAAATGTATTATGTATGATGTTCAAGAATTATTGCTGGAATTTGGCTATTCAAATTTTCAAACTGTTATAATGTATTAGATGTGATTCAATAATGTATAGGTACAAACGTGATATTGATAATCTATATCAAATTGTAATAACATTGAATTAATTTTTATACATATTTTAATGAGCAAATATATTAGTTGTAATTGAATAGTGTATACATTTTTTTTTATAAATGTATTATTTTCATTGATATATATTTATTAATTTTAGTTTTACATTTAATATAAAACATTATACAGTTATTAAGAAATGTATATACATTATTACATTAAAAAGTATACATTTATCCATGAAACTTATTACACTGAAATTTTAAAAATTGTTCAATCATTAATAAAAAGTAATACACATGTTCATTTAAACTTATACACTTTCTCAATAAAAGTTATACATTTAACTTTTTAATAAGTTTTCTTCGAGCTAGTCTTCAATGGTATCTAGGGTATCATAGATGCTTCACTACCAAACCCAACACATCAATTCCTTTCAAGCCTCTACAACAATTCTAAACCCAATATAAAACAAATTAGTTAACAAAAATTATAAGAAGAAGAAAGACAAACATAAATTAAATCTCACATCCATTATTATATCAATCAATTATATTATAATTCTAAATAAATATCATCCATTTAGAAAAAAAATATCAAAAGATCAAATTTCAATTTGCTTCAATCTTAAAAGGCATTAGCAAATCTAAATTCTAAAAATATAATCACAAATTAGATATTGAAATTCAAATTTATTTTTAGGTTAATTTCTACAAAATCAACTCTCTTTGTAATCTCCTGCAGGATTCCACTATCATGATTCTCTCTCTTCACTTCAGATCTCCCTCTTTTTGTCGCTTCAGATATCTCTCTGAGATTCTCCTTCTCAATAGACGGGTAGAAACGGTGGGTGAAGGTGAGAGGATAGAGAGAGAAAGTGGTGTTGTCGCGGCGCCACCAGAGGGCTTCTCCTTCACAATTGTTGAGGGTAGAAATGTGAGTGAAGGGGAGAGGATAGAGAGAGAAAGTGGAGGGGAGAGGATAGAGAGATAGCATGAATTGTACAAAGAGAGAGCGAGATTGAGGGAGAGAGTTTAATGACCCATAAAAGTTGATTTTGAGAATATATATCCGGGTCATGGGTTAATTTTGACCCAATTGCACCTTAAAAACTATTGCACAGTAGTATTTGCTAAAAATTAGTTAGGCAACAACGACCTATATATATCTCAACATTTAATTTCTATGATTTTTTATGAAAAAGACTTGTGTAAGATCATCTCACGTAAAATGTTACGTGAGATAGACAGAAAGTGATAACTTTAATAAAGAAAAGTGATAATAAATTAATAAAAAGTGATAATGGTATTTCATTAAAAATTTATAGTATAAATAAAAGTGATAATATTTTATAGCGAAAGCGATAACTATTTTAAAAAATAAAAAATTATCTCACGAGACGGTCTCACGCAAGACCTGTTCGCGTGAACCTACACTCGAATACCAATTGTTGGCGTTTGGATCTTTTGGTTAACGTGAACCATTAGGGTTCCATGCAATTCTACAGCAGGGAAGCATAAGTGTAGAATCGAATTACCTTTCACCAGAGGTTGAATTCTTGTCAGACAGCCTGCGCTGCCTCACAGTTTTGGCCATAACTTCCTCATCCGATATCTGATTAGAGAGATCTATATGCCAAAACGATCCTCTCTCCCGTGGCTTTCCGTCAATATAAGACACGTCCTGTTTTGATATTCACAGGATTTTATAAAAATTGTGGAAATTGACTGACAGAAACAACAAACGACCTTCCGGTCTTCTGTTGTATTCCAAAGCCACGTCTTGACATTGGTGTGGGCAGCGATCTGCAAGACGAACTCAGTCTACAACCCTAATCTGCCTTTCACGTGTTATGCATGTGATTCAGATTCCGGATTGATGAGATCGGCCATTATATAGTCTACAACAGGGACCAGGAGGAGAAATTAGGGATTGAGCCTCCATTGGGCTTAAACATCCAAGTTTAGCCAAGAACTTATACTTAAGTCCAATAATAATAAATCATTCCACTAAAGAAATATTATTGGGCTCCTTTTTATTAGTTAATCTCCCCGTGGTTAAGATTCAATGTCCATTAATTAATTAAGTTGCTGACTACTCCATTAATTAATATAATTACCGAGAGTAGTACCACTCAACCTTATTATCTTATCGGAATAAATCCACCTGAAGGGTTTACATGATAATCGTTATGAGCTCCTCAAGGGGGCATCACCAACCAATTCCGTTAGGGCACAGTTTCCTTCTAAAATCAACAGCACACCATAGAGACATCACCATCTCCCAACTCACCGAGCATATTGATTTAACTTTTAAATCTCACCCATTAAGGAATTAAAGAAATAAATACTGGCTTACATGTCGAGGTTATTATATATGGATTAAGAGTACGAACATCCATAATAATAGAGATCAAGTTCTATTATATAGTCAGTATAGACCGAACGATCTCAATGCGGTCCTGTTCAATACACAAAGTGCACTTGTGCAATTTTATAGTCAAGATAAACTAATGCCAAATCACACTACAACCATACCGATAGATAGTCCCTGTCTTTCTCGGTTGTGAATATCTGTTTATACTTTATAAAGAGCCGATAATATGATCTTCCGTGCGACGCCACACACCACATTATCTACAGTATAAAGTAAATGGACTTTTGCAACAATATCATTGCAAACGTTTGATCACATGATTCTCATTTCAAATATTGTTTAAGCATTTTTCATACAAAAAGCTAGACTTTTAATATTCAATCTAACAAGACCTACCCATTTTTTATTATTAGAAAAAATGTGACAATAAATATTATATCATTCTTTAAATTTAATTTTTATTTAAAACTTATTAATTTATAAAGAGTGATAATATTTTTTTAAATAATATAATAATTTTAATAAAAGTGATACTCGATTAAAGAAAAGTGATAATTGTCTACTTGAATTATTCCATAAATAATTCGTAGAACGGATGAAAACTGATAATATTTTTTATAAAGAGTGACAATTAAATAAGAAGAGGTCATTCGGAGCATGATAAAAAAAAGTGGTAACATTCTTAATAAAATGTGATTCGATTAAATAAAAGTGATAATTGTCTACTTGAATTATTCCGTAAATAATTCATAAACAGATAAAAATGAGATATTCGTCCAATTGAACTATTTAATTAACAATTTCTTTGATAGATGAAAAGTGATAATATTTTTAATATAAAGTTATATGATAAAAAAAAGTGATAATCCTTCAATAATATTGTTTTATAAATAAATTGTATGACGATTAAAAGGCGATAAAATTTTAAATAAAAAGTGATATTAAGTAAAAAAAATTATAATCGAGAAACTGAATCATGAATAATTAACGATAAGAATAACATTTGATAATATTTTTAATTAAAAGTGATAATGGTCAATAAAAAGTGATAACCATATAATCAAACTATATTGTAAGTAATTCATAAATAAATAAAAAGTTATAACAATTTAAATAAAAATAATATTAAGAATAAGTGATATAAAAAAAATATATGTTACATTTAATAATTAAAAATAATTAGTACTAAATAATCTATTTAGAAATTTAAAAACAAAAATGAAAAAATAAAAAATTAATAAGTTAAGATTGATAACTGCTTAACAGCGTTACAACGATGACCATGGATTTGGCATATGAACGCGCCGCCTTATGCATAGTCCATTTCACGGAATGAGATCCGTGAGACGGTCTCGCACAAGACCCACCCATTTATTAGTGATGTCTAACTGATATCTTTTCACTGATATGAATATATATTTATATATTTTTAAATAAATTTATATGAAAAAAAACACACAAAAATAAAAAAACATATATATATTACCGTATATATAAAGAGAATTCAGTCAGGTTTTGGCCAGTTAAAGTACGGCCTGTTACCATATACACATGCGTCAACGTTATACTAATCTAACGTGTACGTTGCATATACGTAGCATAAAATTGAAGTGTGATACCAATTTCTACATCCCACCACCTCTCGCCGTAAGAATATCAGCTACTCTGTTTCACACTCCATCATCTACATTCATAAATGGGTTCTCACCGGGTCTCCTCCTATGATTTCATTGGTCGATGTTGCTGCACTTATTTTGTTCAGCCCAATGACTTCGTCATCACCGCCCCATATGTTGGACATTTTTTACCTTACCACATTTCATTTCTAAGCAAATTACATCTGGGTCACAAGATGTTCGGTGAAATGTCTCATGGAAACTTTATTATTTTTCTATTACACAGCCTTCGATGCCAACTTCAATTATTCTACTACGTATAACAGAAATGTGAAATATGAAATATAGACAAAGCAATCAAACTACCCTATTCAATTGTTACAGATGATTGTTGTGAAATTGACATTCATATAGAAAACGTTGGGTCTTTAATTTTCCTTAAAAAAATCTCAACCACTCACTCAAGATTGATTATGACTTTGTAAGTCAATATATTTGTTAGGATTAGTTACATTAGAGTTATTACATTAAGATTGAAAAGTAAAGGTGCATACAGAAATGTTGGATCAAAAAGTTATAGCAATAATTTACTGAAGACCGATTGTGACTTTATCTCTAAATATGGATGTTAATTTCTTTCACTCTTTATTCATACTGATATTTTTTTAGTGTTATTATTAGAGTTTTTTGCCTTGCTTTTATATTCTTTGTACTTATTTTCAATCTCTCTTACAATGGTTTCTTTCACTTTTGATGACAAAGTTATCATTCACTCCCACGTAGGCTACAGAATGCTTGGCTCGTCATCCATTGCTCATAAAAAATATATACCTTCCTTATAATTTATTCATATTCATCTTCATAGCAGCTTCATAGAACTTTACAGATTCACAACTTTCTTTGGTCACACATACGTTCATCATTCTCATTTTAGATCGATAGAAGAGTTGAGCACTACTTTCAAGAACTTAACTCCATAAAGTAAGACGTGTTATGCTAGAGCTGTTGTAGCTGAAAAAACACTTTCTAGAGATACTCCATGGGGAAGAAAGCAAAGATTTGTTCTTGTTGATAAAGAGGTACATTCAATCAATTTTACCTTTCGCGCTATTCACTCTCACAAAATTACTGCATTTACCATTACTTTGGTGCTTACCTCAATTGAACCAAAGCATGCCATGCATAGTTTACAGAGACGACATCGATCAGCTCAACAACACACTTTAACTACACCAAACATATCACATTGGTAATGCCAAGATAAAGGAAATCTCTTTAAAAGGAGCATATTCTCTGCCGTCAACATACCAGGTTATACTCAAGAGAATCAGCTGCATAAACCCTCTAGACAAAGAAGAGCTCGCTTTAACCACTGACCACTTGTATGAATTGGCGCCCTTTACAATGTGCCCTCACTTCGTTGACACTCTGGGCAAACATATCAGCTAAGTTTCCCCTTATGCTTAATGTTTGTTACATTTTTACTTAGACAACATGAAAATTCAAATTCGCCACGCGTTTTTAACGTTACGAACCTTTTTACAGATTTGCTTTGTGAAGTAATTCACGCATTTCCCCCAAGGCTCATCTCAAAAATTCAGAGACACATTCAGGATTTTGTCATTGTGAATGATGAGTGAATGTACTTAAAAGAAAAATCACAACTTTACACTTTGTTTTACCTGTTTACATTACGATCTCCTTGCACAGGCGCCCCGACCACTCTACTGACACTATTGGAAGAATTTATTCAGCATGAAGGATTATGCTTAAAAAAAATATCGACAACATGCCTATCATCTTGGGCATCCGCCTTGCTATGACCACCTTCGATGGTAATGCATAATAAAATGCATATATTTTCTGATTTCAAACTTCTAATATACTTAAAAATGTAAACACAACGACATATACAAAGCAAAGGTGCTTGTCTAACATTATGACATGTTTTACATGTACAGGTATATCTATTGGTACGTTACCACACATCAGCATCCTCTTTGACCCACCGCTTCCACAAGCTAACGTTATAAAATCATGGTGCACACAACCTACTGACGTGCTACTACAGTTTCAAACACAAAAAATATTGTTTTACTTTTTTGCTTTCTGATTTTAGATTTCAATGTTGCATATATTGGCGTTCGATCGTTTGGTTAATGTGAACCGTTAGGGTTCCATGCGATTTTATATCAGCAAAAAGTATGAATATAAAATCGTATTACCTTTCACCAGGGTATGTTGAAGAAGAAAAACTACAGAAAACAACCGCGTGATCTTCTACTGTATTCTCAAGTCCAATCTTGACGTCGTATGGGCGACGATCTTCAAGATCCTCTCAACCTGATCTCCTCCCTCTATCTCACGTGTGTTAGGCGTGATCAATTAGGATTTTCGAACAGTTGAGATGACTTATATATAGGCTACAACAGGGACCAGGAGGAGAAATTAGAGTTGGGCCTCCATTAGGCTTAAGTATCCAAGTTTAGCCCAAAACTTATACTTAAGTCCAATAATAATAATATAGTCCACTAAAATATTATTATTGCACTGCCGCTCTAATCTCATATTACGTTATGGGCTCCTTCTTACTATGAGCCTGTTAGTCTCTCCGCGTTTAAGATGTACAATGCCCAATAATTAATTAAGTTACTGACAACTCTATTAATTAATATCTCATCCGAGAGTAGTACCACTCAACTTTGTTATCATGCCGGAATAAATCCACCTGCAGAGTTTACATGATAATCCTTATGAGCTCCTCAAGGGGACATCATCAGCCTATTTAATAGGACACGGATTCTTTCTACAATCAACAGCACACCATAAAGACAGCACTATTCCCCAACTCACCGAGTTTGTTGATTTAATAATTAAATCTAACCCATTGATGAATCAAAGAGATACATGCTGGCTTACATATCGAGGTTATTGTTTAGAGATTAAGAACACGAACATCCATAATAACTGAGATCAAGTTCTTCTATATAGTCAGTATAAGACGAACGATCTCAAGCGGTCCTGCTCATTACACACAAAGTGCAGTAATGTGATTTTATAGTCAAGACAAACTAATACCAAATCACACTACGACCATCTCAATAGATTGTCCTCGTCTATCTCGATTGTGAGCATCTATTTATACTTTATAAGGAGCCGACAATATGATCTTCGTGCGACACTGCACACCATATTATCTACAGTATAAAGAAAATGGACTATTGCATCGACATATAAATAAATTATACTCCCTCCGTCCATTCTCAATGTATCCATTTGCTTTTTGCATGTGGATTAAGGAGTATTATTATTTTATGTGTAGTAGGGGTTTGTATTAGTGGAGGGTGTGGCTCACATATTTTATTTGTATTAGTGGAGGGTGTGAGTCCCTTAGTCCAAAAAGAGAATTGGATATATTAAGGATGGACGACCCAAAATGGTAAAATAGATAGATTGACAGTGGACGGAGGGAGTAAAATGCAATTATTTAATCAATAATTCTCATTTCAAATATTGTTAAAATATTGTTAATACTGAAGCTAGGCTTTTAATATACAATCCAAAAGCATAACACCATAGATACATGTGTGCCGTTTTCTTTTGTCAGGTTAGCTGCGCATAGAGAGTACATAGAGCAAGTTGTCGTGCAGCAATTGTACAAGAAAGAACACCAGCAGACTGTACCACCAAGTCTATCTAAAATATGCACAATTTATGACATTTTAAAAACAGCGGAACTGATATTGACCAATGTTTCCTTAATTTGATGTAGGAGTTATAGTTTCATCCATTGACGCATTTATTTGAATTTCTATGACATTTTTCATGCTTAGCATGTCTGCTATATAGTTCACTGAATCTTCACAAACTTAAAAACTTCTATTTAATATTTTTTAGCGCTACTTCATATTTAAAAATGGGATTACCTTGGACTTTGCATTTCAAATAATATATTAGATTTATTCACTCTTTGGTTTATCCAAAGCTGATGTGAGCAAACACTTTCTATGATTATATGGAACAAAAAAATTCCTTGAAAACTCCTTCTTCTTGTGTTGTTCACTATGTTATTTCTATTTAAAAAGAATATTTAACCAATTACTATATATAAAAATATAACCATCGGATTAGTGATATTGAATTACAACAAGATAATAAGGACTCTTACTATTGTCCATGTTAACACAAGAGATCTTGTGTTGAATAAAAATGATAAGAGAAATGAGCTTGCTTACTTTTGATAGTTGAAATTTATGAGTTTAGAATAAATCTGGGATTGCAAAACTGTATCTCTTTTTTAATTTTTGGTTTGGCTATGATAGCGCACCATTGCTTAAGGTGTATCAATGTCGAAAGAGGACAACACAGAATTCGTGATTGATGAGGACAGATCCCATGCCGTGATTGCCATGATTAATTTAGTCTGTTTATTATTTAAAATTTCCTTTTGTAATTTTGGTACATTCCTTATTTGGTTTGGGGTTGAACTATTTGTCTTGGAGAATTATCAAAGAAACTTTCAAAGTGCAGCCTTTGGCTTGTGGCAAGGTTCTTCCTTATGAATCCTTATTTATTTCTTGGTGATTTGAGTGAGATCTATCAATTAGTCTGACCTGCCAGCCTTCTCCACCATGATGAACACACATTCGGGGTACGAGAAGGAGCGTTTGGAATCAGTGGAGAAATCAATAAGCGAGTTTCAGTCAATCGTAACCGATCAGATCGCGTCACAGCAAGCATCCATCACGAATTGTCTAAACAAATCGCGCAACTTATGGCACCTATGGTATGCCGTCAGGATGTTGAATCCTCATCACGTGTTCCTCCATCCGACACTGTGGCAATCGGATTAATACTTGGCATTGGCGCTGCACCAGGGGACCAACCTTTCCCAGGGTTTTTTACGGTGAAGAGTTGGGAATTACCCATGTTCGATAGGTCTGATCTGATGGCGTGGCTAGCCGAAGCGGAATAATATTTCCTGGTGCACAGAACGATGACAAATGAGAGAGTATCGTTATCCCTAATCACGGTGTCAAGCCATGCTATGTATTTGGCCCAATAAACAATACGTCGTGCCCCAACAATTGACTGAGAGCAGTTTATTCAGGAGTTAATTGAAAATTTTGGTGACTCATCTGCCAGAAACGCGTATGAGGCAATGCACGTGACACGGCAGACAGGTTCGTTAGATAACTACTTGGCCTTGTTCGAGGAATGGGTGGTGCAACTTCAGAGTTTGCCACCTCAACAATGTTTGGGAATGTTTCTCGAGGGCCTAAAACCCTCTATTTGGGACAAGATTTCAGATGCAGAAACCAGTGACGTGCACTCCATAATACTGGCAGCAAGGCGAATATCCCGCTCGACCTCCTTGCCAGGATAATTTCCACGACCGACGATCCAGTAGAGCAATTTCAGCCGAGGACCTTCTATAGTCCGCAACGGGATATCTAGTGGAACATCTCCACTTACTTCTAATTCTCAGAGTTCTCACACTTTTATGACAGGGTCATTTGCCCCTCGCTAAAATCAGAATACTCGACACCTATCAGCGGAGGAAGCCCGCAATTATCGTGCCAAAAGGAAGTGCTATTGGTGCAGCCAGCTATATATCCCTTTGTATAAATGCGAGGCCAAATTCTTTAATGTATTCATTGAGGCGTCGGATGAAGATTCTGAGGTACAATTGTGGAAAAATGAGTTGTCAAACATAAATCCACCCACTGAATCACCATCACCTGATTCAGAATGCACAACCGTCTGCCTCTTTAATTTGTCATCCAACAAGTTCGATGGTGCGACAACAATGAAATTGTTTAGTCGGGTTAGTGACACGTGAATCCTAACTATGATTGGCAGGGGGCAAGCCACTATTTTCTGTCCGAAGCAGTAGCTTTTAAACTTGGGTTACCCATTACGAGCACTCTAAAGGTTATATTGGGAGATGGCTCTCGGGTCGCTATGCAAGGGTATGTAAAGCAGTTCCACTCACTCTTGATTTCCACATATTTTTAATTGATTATTATGTGCTTCCTCTTCGAGAAATCGACTTGGTGTTGGGGGTCTCATGGTTATCAATGTTGGGCGACATAACAACTAATTGGCTAAAATTGACGATGACTTTAACTGCGAGAGGAGTCAAAGTTCAGCTATTTGGGGATCCTCACTCACCTGACGGGCCTGCATGTGGAACGACCTTAATACTTTAGAGGCTGAAGATGAGATTTGGGTTTTGTGGGCTATTGATGTTTCTGCTTCTCCTTCAGAATATGCTTCGGTTGAGTACCTATCGGATAATAAACGCCACAAATTAGAGGCTCTAATGTCAGAATATTCAACCATCACTCAGCCATTGCCTAGATTTCCCCCAAGTCGTGTGCATGATCATCAGATCATCCTCCAAGAAAACTCTTATCCGATATCGGTTAGACCTTATAGGAACAATGACTTCCAGAAAGACGTATGAGATGGAGAAATTCATCGATGAGAAGCTCACGGCAGGCATTATTCGATCTAGTTTGAGTCCTTATTCAAGCCCGGTGTTGTTCTGGAAGAATGATGGGTCTTGGTGTTTTTGTGTAGATTATAGGGCCCCCTAAAAATTGACCATTCTAGATAAGTACCGTATTCCGGTGAACAGGAATTACTTGATGAATTACATGGTGCACGATTTTTTAGCAAGATAGACTTGTGTGCCGGCTATCACCAAATCAGAGTCTCCCCAAATGATATTACAAAGACAGCCTTCTGCACTCATTCGGGTCACTACGAGTTTCTCGTCATGCCCTTCAATTTAACGAATTCCCCCGCTACATTCTAGGGACTAATGAATGATATTTTTTGCCCTTGCCTTCGCCGTTTTGTCTTTGTATTTTTCAATGACATCTAAATATACAGCTCCTCTTGGACAGCCCATATCCAACATCTCCAGCGTGTTTTTGGTACGTTGTTAACTAACTCTCTGGTTATTAATCTAAAAAAATGCACATTGGGAAGTCAGTCAGTTGAGTACTTGGGCCTTGTTGTATCATTTGAAGGGGTATAAATGGACTCTGGGAAGGTGGTAGCAGTGGCGGGGTAGCTGCGACCATAGTCCTTCAAAGGCTTACGGAAGTTTCTAGGGCTGATGGGTTATTATCGTCGATTCATTCAGTACTATGGGAAAATAGCCAGCCCATTAACATCTTTGCTGAAGAAAGATAGTGGACTAAAATTTCAGTAGACAAAGGAAGCTGAGGCAGCCTTTCAGCAGTTGAAAATGACTTTATCTTCAAGCCCTGTTCTTTGCATGCCGAATTTCTCGAAATATTTTATCATTGAATGTGATGCTACGGGATGGGGATTGGGTGCCATACTAATGCAAGACAAGAAACTCATTGATTATTTTAGAAAATAACTATCTAGTCAGAATCTATCCTGCTCTGCCTATGAGCGGGAGTTAATGGCCATAATTCTAGCCATGCAACATTGAAGGCCGTATTTGCTGGATCGTCGCTTTACAGTTCGTACGGACCAAAGGAGTTTGAAACACCTCTTGACACAACTGTTGACCATGCCAGCGCAATAGAATTGGGCTGCTAAATTACTTGGGTATGACTTTGAGGTGATATATAAAGAGGGGGTCACTAATAAGGCAGCAGACGCCTTGTCACGCTGAGACAAGAACGGTGAATTATTGGCTTTGTCTATACCACAATGGGTTGATTGGGCTAAATTACAGGAAGCGGTACAAGCAGATGTGATGTTGGCTAAAATTATCTCCAACCTCAAGATGGGATAACCCGCGCTGAAACTTTACTCGTGGGTTCGTAACGCTCTTTTCTACAGAGGGCGTTTGGTCATTCCAAAGTCATCTCGGTGGGTTCAGTTGTTACTGCAAGAATTTCATACGACCCCTGGCTGGGGTCATACAAGAGCATTTTGAGCATATAGGTGGCTAGCAGGATTTGTTTATTGGAAGGGAATGGTTTGAATGGTGATGAAATTTGTAGCCGGGTGCGATGTTTTCCAAAAAACAAGTATGAGACGAAGTCTCCAGCGGGACTTCTCAGCCCACTACCATTCCAACTGAGATTTGGGAAGATATTAGAATGGATTTCATCACTGGATTACCACTTTTTGGGGTGTAGACTATATACTGGTGGTCGTGGATCGCCTCTTTAGATATGGTCACTTTATAGACCTCCATCACCCATTTACAGCCAGGTCAGTGGCTGATGTATTTATGAGGGAGGTCGTGAAGTTGCATGGAGTACCAAATTCTATTGTTTCAAATCGAGATCCTCTCTTTCTCAGTTCCTTCAGGCGGGAGTTGTTCAAATCTTTAGGGACTAAATCATTGTGTCAAGACATACTTATAATGCTTCGCTTTCGAATGTCCCGAATAGTGGGGAAAATGGTTAGCATGGGCTGAGTTTTGCTACAACATGAGGTTTTAATCATCTGCAGGCACTACTCCATTCGAGGTAGTATATGGTCGTACTTCACCACCAATTACACCCTTCTTGCCGGGTTATATTAGGGTCCGTATGTTGGCTGATACATTGAGGAAAATGGCTATCATTTTGTGTGATTTACAGATACACTTGGAGAGGGCACAAGAGCGTATGATTGGGGAGGCGAACAAGCACCATTGGGACTTGGAATTTACAATTGGTGATCGTGTTTATTTGAAGTTCTGCCCATATCGACAACGGAGTTTGTTCGTCAGGAATTCAGAAAAATTAGCCCATCGTTACTTTGGGCCCTTCGTGGTGTAGGCTTATGTGGACATATCACTTTAGCGCTGCCTGAGGGATCCCGCATTCACCTGGTCTTTCATGTCTCTTTGCTTAAACCAACAATTCGGTCAGTGACTGCATCCCATTCATTACCGGAGGACTTACTAGTGGTCGATCCTCCTTATCTACCAAATTACGCGGTCGATAAGCGGCAGATTCTGCAGAATGTACTGACCGTGAACAATGTTTTGATCCACTCGAAAAACATGAAAGGCGAAGAAGATACTTGGTTGGACACCGTTGATATTGCAGTGCAATTTTCGGACTTTAACCTTGAGGTCAAGGTTTATTCAAGAGGGGGAGCAATTGATAGCACACCACTACTTAAGGTGTATCAACGCCGAAAGAGGACAACACAAAATTCATGATTGATTAGGACAGATCGCGTGCCGTGATTGTCGTGATTAATTCAATCTATTTATTATTTAAATTTTCCTTTTGTAATTCTGGTACTTTCCTTATTTTGCTTGGGGTTGATCTATTTGTATTGCTGGCATTTGTCCCGGAGGATTATCAAAGAAACTTTCAAAGTGCAGCATTTGGCTTGTGGCGAGGTTCTTCCTTGTGAATCCTTATTTATTGCTTGGTGATTTAAGTGAGATCTATCAAGCTATCACTTATCCTTTCATTTGTGCCAATTTTCGACCACTCTGGTTTTTCCCCTGCTCCTTCTGTTGAGGGATAGACATTGTCCATATTGTGGATAGCTTCATTCTGCTTCAATTCGTAACGTCTGATGTGAGAATGCCATGTAGAAAGCCCCCTTTTGCAACTGGAAATGTTAAAATGCATACTTTAAGCTTGCTATTTACAGTTCTTTTTAAAGAATATGATGGGTAATACACAGTCAAATACCTCTAACCCTAACTCTATGCCTCTAAATATCAAAATTAGAATTTCATATGTACGCTAGCATACAGAAATGGCTCGTAATTTCAATGAAGAATTTTTTATTTATTTTCATTCATTGATTACTTGTTCATCAGGCAGTTGTGGCACCATATTAAATAGTAAAAGAAAATAACTCCCTTTAGTTGCTTTTTTTTTTTTTAAATTAATCAGATTTTGTTGCTATTGATTTTTTTATGAAATTGATTTCCTCTTCATCCTGTTGGCGTTCGATCATTTGGATAACATGAACCTTTAGGGTTCCATGCAAACTATATCAGTGGAAGTAAGAATAAAAGTTCGCATTACCTTTCACCAAGGTATGTTGAAGAAGAGAAAATTCTCGCCGGCAGCATGCGCAGCCTCACGATATTTGGCATAACTTCCTTATCCAATATTCGATTTGACTGATTTTTGCGCCAAAATGATCCTCTCTTCTGTGGATTTTCAACGGTGTAAAACACCACCAGTTTTGAGTTCTACATCAATTTTGAAAAATTGTGAAAGTTGACTAACAGCAGCAGTAGCAAACGACCTTCCAATCTTCTATTATATTCCTAAGCCATGTTTTGACGTTGTGTGGGAAACGATCTACAAGACGATCTCAATATGCAGTGACTACTGTTACCTCACAGTTTTGGCATGAATTGTTATATTCTAAACTGCTGAGATTGGCAATTATATAGGCTACAATAGGGACCAGGAGGAAAAATTATGGTTGGGCCTCCCATTGGGCTTAAGCATCCAAATTTAGGCCAAAACTTATACTTGAGTCCAAGAATAATAAATGAGTCCACTAAAGAAATATTATTGCACTGCCACCCTAATCTCAAATTACGTTATGTGCTCCTTCTAATTATGAACCCGTCAATCTCCCCGAGTTTAAGATTCAATGCCCATTAATTAATTAAGTTACTAACAACTTCATTAATTAATATCTTTATCAAGAGTAGTATCACTCAACCTTATTATCATGCCGAAATAAATCCACCTGGAGGGTTTACTTGATAATCATTATGAGCTCCTCAAGGGGACATCACCAACCAATTCTGTTAGGACACAGAATCCTTTTACAATCAACATCACTCCATAGAGACATCACCATCTCCCAACTCACCAAACTTATTGATTTAAGAATTAAATCTCATCCATTGATGAATCAAAGAAATAAATACTGCCTTAAGAGTACGAACATCCATAATAACAGAGATCTAGTTCTATTATATAGTTAGTATAAACAAAACGATCTCACCGCGGTCCTGTTCAATACGCACAATGCGTACTAGTGTAATTCTATAGTCAAGATAGACTAACGCCAAATGACACTACAATCATACCAATAGAAAGTCCATGTCTATTTCGCTTGCGAACATCTGTTTATACTTTATAAGGAGCCGATATTATGATCTTTCGTATGACGCCGCACACCCATTATCTACAATATAAAGTAAATGGACTTTTGCAATAACATAATTGCAAAATGTTTGATCGCATATTTCTCATTTCAAATATTATCAAAACATTGTTCATACAAAAAGCTAGACTTTTAGTATACAATTCAACAATCTCCCACTTATACTAAAAGACTATGCTGCCATACATCTATTCCCACTCCCACTACATGACCAACAAAAGCTTTTGCCTTAAGGTCCTTGTAAAAGGATTTACTAGGTTATCAATCGATGCAATCTAGGTGACAAAAACCTTTCCCTCATCATATGATTTCTCGTATCCGGTAGTACTCGCTCTCAATGTGTTCAATTGTCTTATGGGCTCGTGATTCCTCCAAGTTTTCAACGACACCATTATTATCTCAATAAATTGTGATAACCTTGGGCAAACTCGGAATTACATCTAAGTCCAGTACGAAGTTTCTAGAGCCATACAGATACTTTGGCTGCCGCAAGGTTCCTATTTATCATCTTTCCATGGTGGAGTCCAAAATATATTTCTATATAATCACTCCTCCATATTATGGCTCAATTTCCAAAATAAACACATAACCTTGAGGTGGATTTACTATCGTCCCCATGATTTGAAAATTCAAATCTATGTAACCGTCAAGAAGCAATGAATTTGTCCAGTAAGCCTACATATAATTTCCAGTCCTTTTCAGGAACTTCAAATATGTCTTACCACAATTCAATGTTCTTGTTCCGGTTAACCTTGGTACCCACTGTCCATGCATTCAGCAAAACATATATCCATTCTTGTGAATAGCATTGCATAGATTAAGCTTCCTTATTTGCCAAAGCAAAAGGAACCAGCTTCAACATCTTTATCTTCTTTTTGTATCATAGGACATATTTCATTAGATAAGTCACATGCTAAAACGAGTAAGATTGTATAAATTCAAGAAGCTTGAGATAAGCGCAACATCCTTTCTCGTGATCCTTATCACCAAGATCGCAAGAATATATTTTGCTTCTCTTAAGTCCTTCATTTCATACT
Organism: Pogostemon cablin; assembly: GCA_023678885.1. Taxonomy (NCBI): domain Eukaryota; kingdom Viridiplantae; phylum Streptophyta; class Magnoliopsida; order Lamiales; family Lamiaceae; genus Pogostemon; species Pogostemon cablin. The sequence continues at coordinate 7,020,867 of CM042954.1, forward strand.
GCTTTATTAACCATACCCATACGTCTGATAATACTCTTTCATTGTCTTCAATGAGCAAGATACCATCTACGTACATACAAGAAACACCACTACGTTTTCGTCACTCTTTTCAATACACAAGACCCATCCGATCATTGATTAATTATATATGACTGAATTTCCTTGTCAAAACGGATGCCACATGATCTTGAAGCTTGCTTTTTCCATCGATGGACACTTTTAAGCTTATACTGAAAATGCTCTTAGCCCTTTGCAATGAATCACCCTGGTTGATTCACATAGATGCTTTTCTCAAGACTTCCAATCAGGAAAACTATCTTAACATCTATCTGCTATACCTCATATTTAATATAAATAGCAATAAATAAAAGAATCTGAATTGACATAAACATAGCTACCGGTGAACAGGTTTCCTCACAATCAACCCCCTCGCAACAAGCTTTTCTTCAAAGGCTTCTACCTTACTATGTGATCCTCTTTTAAATTTTGTAGAGCCACACATCCAATGGCTTTCACCCCATTTGATGGTTCTACAAGCTCCCAGATTTTATTTAGAATTCATAGATTCTATTTCAGAAATCGTTGCAACTTGCTAAGATTCCGCATTTCCATCTTGTGCTTCATCGTACCCAGGGGCCGATTTCATGTTTACTAGAGACCAAGTCTCATGACTCTCCCAAAATATATATCTATCAGGTTGTAAAACAACCCTCCCACTATGATAAGGCACTACATGCGATTGTGTATCAGATGTGACACGCAATGCAATTTACTTGTGGTATATACTCTTTTAGTCTTGGTACTAAAATTTGTGTTTCCCTTCTCACACCTTTTAGAACATTTTATTCTTGGGTTTGTGATTTATTACATATTCATTTTCTAAAATCTAGTGTTCGTGTTAACAAACACTCTCTTGATCTTTTGGACTATTAATAAATCACCCTTCATTTTTCTAGGATATCCCACAAACAGACAAACATCATTCGACATGATAATTCTAGGGCTTACCCATAAAATGAATTTAGTAATTCCAAATAATTTATCATCTATCTAACCATTTCCATAAGAGTCCTATTCCTTCTTTCCGCCACACCATACAACTGGGGTATATGTTGAGAGTGGAATTTCATGCATTTTATGTGTGCACATTATACCGTTTTGCTTAGTAAAGTTATCATTTTTGTATGGAATTATGTAAGTTTAAGTATTTACACAATTTTGAGGCTACTAAGGTATTTTGTGAGTTTTGAAGGCTGAAAACAGGGGAAAATAGAGTAGAATCAGAAGCAGCACGGAACAAAGCTAGAACGGTCCAGCTCGGGAGCCGCTCGGGCCGAGATGGACCCCTCGCCACCCTGATCCAGCCGAGCTGGGTCTAGGAGGGACCTAGCTAATGTGGCAAGTCAGCCTAGTGCCGCTTGGATGCCGCTCGGCCAGGTCCATACCAGTCGAGCCGAGCTGGGTGTCGAGCGGCCTGTTCGATTTTTGAAGTGTATTTAAAGCTTCCAAATCGTGATTTGAAGCATAATCGACGTGAAAATGCCCCAAAAACTATCTAAGATATAAAAGGGGAATCAACACACAATTTAGAGAACCCATCCACCATCCACCGCTACTTTCATGCCACCAACACTCCCACATCTGATTTCATCATTCATCCATCTTCAAGTGGGTTCCAAGTGATAATTGATGGAGATCGAACAATTGGAGGGACGGAGAAGGAACGCCCAACTATGCTTATGCTAGGGTTTCGTGTTTTTTATCTTTTCCTTTCTTTTGTCTTGATTTGAGATATGAATTGTATAACCATGAGTGTTGATTGTAACCTCACGGGCTAATTTTCTTATTTAGTTCTAGGGTTTGATGGATAAATTGAATTGATTTGGAAACCTAGACCAAAATTGGGGTTTTATGTAGTTGATATTTTGATTTTACTTATTTTATTAAGACTTGCTTTTCTGCTTCGTAACGTCTTCACAATAATTTCATGACATCCGCTATAACGCTTGATTTATTATGTTAGCTTGTGTGCGTTCATGATTGGTATTGTCTACTTGTTAGGTATTGAAGTAGTTCCGCTATAAACACTTTAATTCCATGAACTGGTAAATCAAATACTTGAATTGTTTAGTAGAACAATGTAATTAGATATTCAAGTAGGAAGTGAATAAACCTTATAGTAATTCCAGAGAATATCTTGTTAGTAGAACTTACCATCTGGAGGTATTGTTGTTTGCTTTGATTAATATCTAGGAATAAGGCTTGGTAATATTCGCGCACCTTAGGGAATAAATCAGAATATATTGTTAGCTTAAAATCGGATCATATCTGGTGGGTTAACAGGGTTAAGTGGTGTATTTTCATTGATACTGCATGAATGAGCAATTGGAAGTCTAGGAACCCAAATTAATTGGAATATATCTGATACCTTAGAACTGTTGTTTATCTCTTGATTAAAACTTGTTTATCTTCATTGCTTTTAATTAATTCAGTTATTTAATATTTCATTATTTAGATAATTAATTCATAAACTCTTGGAAACTGGTCACATAATTCTTCATAAATAGTAATCTAGAGTAAATAAATAATTAATTGTTGATGAGAGTCGAAATTATCGTGTTTTAGTGTCCAGTTGAACACCTATTTGATTGATATTGTTGTAATATATTAGCACAAGTGTCTTATATTCGATATATGTGAGAAAAAGGTGCCCTTGAGGTATTTTGTTGTGTTTTAGGTAGAAAAAAGGACCAAAAGTGTAAAGTTAGAGAAAATGTTCAATTTGTGCAAGAATGCTGAAAATGTACGTCCAAATTTTGTAATTTTTCTGTGTTCTTTTGGAGCTCTGAACAGAAAGTGTGATAGATGGTTGGAAAGACACTGAAAAGGGGATCATTTTGGTGTAAAGAACACCTCATTCAGAGTCCAAACGAGGAAGCTATGAGCAAAGAAGTGACGTCGCGCGAGCTGTGCCGAACAGAACAGATGTTCTACTTTCCATGGCTTGTTACACATTCAAATGGTAGATTTCTTTGAGTTCTTTATATGGATAGGATGCCAAGGAAGAAAGGATCGCGTGAGCACAAAAATACTCAATTCTGAGGTCGGATGTGAAAGTTATACGCGAAATGGTGAGACTGCGAAAGGTGCAAAAAGCTAATTCGACCACGACACATTGATTCGACCAAACCCTTTGGTCGAATCAAGGACGAATCGGAAGCCTGGAGTGCGAAAAATTGCCGATTTCGATTCGACCAAGCCCCTAGGTCGAATTCCATACCTGGGACGCGTCCGGATCTAATTTTTACACGCCAAGTGCGTATTTTTGCATATTTTTCAAGAAAAAGCCCATCCAAGGTCCATAAGGAGTGCTTACAAGTATAAAAGGGGATGTAGATCACATCATTATTCATCATTGAGACAATACAATAGATTAGAGGAAGAGAGACCACAACCATACTACACCCCACAAGGGGGGATCACCCCCCAACCATTATCCACATCTTTGCCTCCATCCATCCATCACTTTGAAGATTCGTCTTTGGAATCAAGAGGAGAACCAAGTGGAGAATTCAAGACGGAGAAGGACGTGACGACACCCACATCTAGAGTTTTATTCATTTCCTAATTTATCTTGTATTTTCCGGACATCCGGGTAAGATCTATCCAACCCCCATGATTGTTCTTCTTAACATCATGGGCTAGAGCCTTTTTGGTAGAACTAGGGTTATGAAGGTTTTATCTAGTTAATTGAACTTCCATGTGTACACTCCGTACAACACTACTTATGAATTTATTTTATATATGATCGTGCTTTCTTAATTCATACTCACAGTCGTTTTGTGCATCATTAACTGTTATGTAGAGTCTGAATACATATCTTTGTTATTGATTAAGTGCGTTCACTGCTGAGCAGGATTCCATGTTATGATTCTAAGTGAGGGGACTCCGAAGCTTCATTAGAACTATCATATATGAATACTTATTAATTGAAATGAATTCGGGTTATTAAGTAGGATAAAGAGGATAATTTTATAGTACCTATAAAGGGAGATCATATCGGGTTAGAGTACCAATTGGCCAGGAAAATAATTGATACTGATAGTACCTAGAAAGAGGGGTGGAATTATATCTCTTGCTCCGAGGTCATTCACACGTGTTACACGCATGTTTACTTGTGTCTATAGAGTAGATATGCATGGTTTAGTGATGCGTCCATATTCCACAAGGCAGAGTCGGACATCAACACACGAAAGGGAGATTAATGAGTGAAACTGGATTATCCTAGAACTACCTATTCTCCTACTTGATCCACTTTCGTATTCTTCGAGTTATATTTTATTTTATCTGTTATTTTAATTAATTATTTATTATTTATTAGATTAAAATCCCAACTTTTATTTCCATTCGTCTTGATTAATTTAGTAAATAATTAAATTGATAATACGTTGTCCTTTGGGTTCGATATTCGCTTGGTCACTTGCTAAGCTGCAATTGATATCCTTAATACTTGGGGATTAATTTTGTGTGCAAAGAAAATTTGAACCTTAAATTCCTATATTTAGTGGAGAATTAAATGCTGTCAAAGTGTGCGAATTGATTTTCATGGAGTTTGGAAGGAATAGAATATTTGGAGCCGTACAAGTGATTATGAGTTAAAAAATATGAGCTGAAAAGTAAGTTGCTTAGGGGTAGTGCCCGAAACTGGCACCCGAGATGTTAGAGGTAGTGCCCGAAACTAGTACCTCAAGAGAGGAAAAAAAAGAAAAGAAGAAAAAATAGTTGCGCTTGAAGGTGAAGAAGGAATGAAAATCGTCTGCATTGAAAAGGAAGAGAGGATGAAAGTTGAAGTGATCAATCATCTTTAGTTCTCAACTATTTGAGTCACATTATCCATATATTTCCTACCCTTACCAAAGGACCAACATTACATCCAAAAAGAAAAGTTCTTTTTGATCCCATTGTCGAATCATACTTTTAGTGGTGGAGAGTTTGAGATATTTGGCAATCTTATGGTTACGTATGCACTTGAATTGAATATGAGCGTAAACACCTTAAACCATAAGTGTACATCTTTACACTTGAGTGCGAGTGATATATATACTTCCCCTGAGAACATGTTGATGGAGCATTTGAATTGGTGGTGATTGTCTTAACTTATATGCTATGAATTGATTATTACATATAATTAGAGTTGCATGACCTAAGTTGAGGACAATTGTATTGTGAATGGGTTATGTGTCATAGTCCTTGTTTCCCCGCTAATTTCCATACTCTCTATCTTTATTGTTATTTTGTTGCCTCGGGACGAGCAACGGGTAAGTTTGGGGGATTGATGAGAGTCGAAATTTGCGTATTTTAGTGTCCAATTGAACACCTATTAGATTGATATTATTGTAATATATTAGCACAAGTGTCTTATATTTGATATATGTGAGAAAAAGGTGTACTTGAGGTGTTTTGTTGTGTTTTAGCTGGAAAAAGGACCAATATTGTAAAGTTGGTGAAAAGGTGACTCTTGTGCAAGAATGCTGAAAACGCACGTCCAACTTCCATAATTTTTCTGTGTTCTTGTGGGTCTCTGAACAGAAAGTGTGATACATGGTTAGAAAGCCACTGAAAAGGGTATCATTTTGGCGTAAAGAACACCTCATTCGAAGTCCGAACGAGGAAGTTATGAGCAAAGTGGTGACGTCGCGCGAGCTGTACGGAACAGAACAGATGTGCTACATTCAATGGCTTTTTACACATACAAATGGTAGATTTTCTTTGAGTTCTTTATATGGATAGGAAGCCAAGGAAGAGAGCATCGCGTGAGCACAAAAATCACTCAATTCGGAGGTCGGATGTGAAAGTTATACGCGAAATGGTTAGACTACGTAAGCTGCAAAAAGCCAATTCGACCACGACACATTGATTCGACCAAACCCTTTAGTCGAATAAAGGTCGAATCGGAAGCCTGGAGTGCGGAAAATTGCCGATTTCGATTCGACCAAGCCCATAGGTCGAATCCTAGGTCTAATTCCATGCCTGGGACGCGCCCGGATCCGATTTTTACACCCCAAGTGCGTGTTTATCGTATTTTTCAAGAAAAAGCCCATCCAATGTCCATAAGGAGTGTTTACAAGTATAAAAGGGGTTGTAGATCACATCATTATTCATCATAGAGACAATAAAATAGATTAGAGGAAGAGAGGCCACAACCATACTACACCCCACAAGGGGGGATCACCCCCCAACCATCATCCACATCCTTTCCTCCATCCATCCATCACTTTGAAGATTCGTCTATGGAATCAAGAGGAGAACCAAGAGGAGAATTCAAGACGGAGAAGGACGCGATGACGCCCACATCTAGAGTTTTATTCATTTCCTAATTTATCTTGTATTTTCCGGACATCCGGGTAAGATCTATCCAACCCCCATGATTGTTCTTCTTAACATCATGGGCTAGAGCCTTTTTGGTAGAACTAGGGTTGTGAAGCTTTTATCTAGTTAATTGAACTTCCATGTGTACACTCCGTACAACACTACTTGTGGATTTATTTTATATATGATCGTGCTTTCTTAATTCATACTCACAGTTATTTTGTGCATCATTAACTGTTATGTAGAGTCTGAATACATATCTTGGTTATTGATTGAGTGCGTTCACTGCTGAGTAGGATTCCATGTTATGATTCTAAGTGAGGGGACTCCGAAGCTTCATTAGAACTATCATATATGAATACTTATTAATTGAATTGAATTCGAGTTATTAAGTAGGATAAAGAGGATAATTTTATAGTACCTATAAAGGGAGATCATATCGGGTTAGAGTACCAATTGGCCTGGGAAATAATTGATACTGATAATACCTAGAAAGGGGGGTGGAATTATATCTCTTGCTCCGGAGTTATACACACGTGTTACACACAAGTTTACTTTTGTCTATAGAGTAGATATGCATGGTTTAGTGATGCGTCCATATTCCACAAGGCAGAGTCGGACATCAACACACGAAAGTGAGATTAATGAGTGAAACTGGATTATCCTAGAACTACCTATTCTCCTACTTTATCCACTTTCGTACTCTTCGAGTGATATTTTATTTTATTTGTTATTTTAATTAATTATTTATTAGTTATTAGATTAAAATCCAAACTTTTATTTCCATTCGTCTTGATTAATTTAGTAAATAATTAAATTGATAATACGACGTCCTTTGGGTTCGATATTCACTTGGTTGCTTGCTAAGATGCAATTGATATCCTTAATACTTGAGGATTAATTTTGCGTGCAAAGAAAACGCGCATCAATTGTCTCAGTGGGATTGATAATTTAACTTGGGTACTTGCTGCTACAATTGACATCCTTATACTTGAGGATTAAATTGGAGTGCACAGACTTCGTGGTATGCTGATTTTGTTAACTACGTTGTCACGGGAGTGAAGCCTTATCAGCTGAGTAGACACCAGATGTTTAAGTTTATGCATGATGTTCAATCTATCTTATGGGAGGAGCCATGCGTCTACAAAATCTGCATGGATTCTATAATCCGTAGGTGTGTTCCTGAGGTTGAATGGGAGAGTGTTCTTGATTTCTGCCACTTGCAGCTGAATGGGGGTCATTTTAGCGCCTAAAAAACTGCTCAAAAGGTTCTTCAATCTGGTCTGTATTGGCCTACCCTATTCAAATGCTGTCAAGAGTATGTGGATACATGTGATAGATACCAGCGGATGGGGAATATTACGTAGAGAGATGAGATGCCTTTGTAGCCGAGCACGTAGTGGAGGTTTTTCGATGTATGGGGGATCAATTTTATGGAGTCATTTCCCTCATCTAATTGATTCATCTACATCATGCTCGTAGTGGACTATGTTTCGAAATGGGTGGATGCAATTCCAACCAGGACGAATAAGGCAAAAGTGGTACAATAATTCATCAGGAAGAACATTTTTAGCCGGTTTGTAGTACCAAAGGCGTTCATATGTAATGGAGGAACCCACTTTGTTAATAAGATGTTGGAGAAGGTTCTTTGAGATTATGGAGTAAAACATAGGGTTACAACACCCTATCATCCGCAAGCAAATGGGCAAGCCGAGGTTTCCAACCGTCAGATTAAACAAGTGTTGGAGAAGACAGTTGGAAGTACAAGGAAAGATTGGTCCATGAAGATTAATGATGCTTTGTAGGGATTCAGAACAGCTTTCAACACTGTTTTAGGGATGTCGCCTTACCAAATTGTTTATGGGAAATCTTGCCACCTTCCTGTGGAGATTGAACATAAAGCTTTATGGGCTGTCAGGCGTGTGAATCTAAGCATGGAGGATGCTAAGGACTTTTGAAAAACTCAAATCAATGAGTTAGATGAATTCTGAGAGAGAGCTTATGATAACTCGAGGATCTTCAAGGCACGGATGAAGAGATGGCATGATGTGAATATCCGATTCAAGGAGTTCAATGTTGGTGATGAGGTACTTCTTTTCAATTCTCATCTTAAAATTTTTACAGGTAAGCTAAAGTCCCGTTGGAGTGGACCGTTTGTCATACGTAGAGCCTGTGGAGGGGGGAGCTTTGAGTTGAAAAGCAAGAGTGGTGATATCATGGTTGCTAATGGCAAAAGGTTGAAGCATTACAAGCCACCGCAAGATATACAAGTACTCTCTCTTGAGTACTTGAGTTGAGGTTTGAATTCCATCGTGACTCTCCGACAATAAACATGAGCACCTATTGGAGGCTGTCCCTCCTGTTTTATTGCTTTTATATGTCTGTGTTGATGTAGGAATTTTATTAGGTGTTGCTTGACGTCGGTATATACTTCTTTGCAAACTTAGTGTCTCACTTTGTTTGATCTAAGTTTGGGGGATTACGTACATACCTTGTCTTGCAGTATCGAAGTAAATTTTTACAGGTGTTGTTACTTAGAGGATCAATTTTTTACAGATTTTTAATATTGTCAATTTATTCGTTGATGTGAGGGTTCGATTTTTTTGCAATTTTCCAGGTTTCGTGTTTTGTTTTGCTTGTCGTTTGTTGGTCTTAGTGTTAGTGTAGTTGATTTATGATTCTCTAAGATGATTTTCCAATTTTTCTATGCACTTGATGGTATTATATTATGTTATTTCACTTGGAATTAAGTTTTGAAGCATGGTAAAGCACAGAAAAATCAGAGGAACATCGTCGGATGTAGAACGGAGCAGCTTGGCACCCGCTCAGCTGCTAGCTCGAGCCGAGCTGCATTGCCACATGATCAGAAGCTACCGAGTTAGGTACTGGAGGATTCAAGACATGTGTCAGCCCCAGAATATGGCCCGCTCGGCAGAAATGCGGCCGCTCGGCAGCTGACTCGGGCTAACATGTGTCTCCAGGTAGGCGAGATGCGTTTAAAACGCGTTCAGCTATCCAGAAGGCATTTCAGCCTTTTCCAGCAAGCTGCCTCAGCGTTTCAGATATCCGACGCGATTCCGGCCACTTTCCACCATTTTCTTCTAGTAAAACACTACAAACACATCATACTCTCTTATTCTTTCATCAGTTCATTATAGAAGGGCATTTTAGTAGGTAAGATTGGGGATTTTGGGTGTTGAGTACAAAGTCGAAATTTCACCATGTACAACATGAGAGGTACGTTTTTCTTTACCCTTTCACTCCTAGAATACTATTGGTGATGTGAATTTGGCATTGGTAGGTGTGATTTGTGTGAATTTACATGTTCAAATATGGTTTTGGTTGAAGCATTTGAACAAGTAGTTGGGGTGCATTCGAATTTGGGCTTATTAGTTAAATATCTTGATTGTTTGTTGCTTATGGTCTTAATTATGTGGATTGTTTTTTAGTATTGAACATGTGAAGATGTTGTTTTGTGCTTAAATGTGAAAGTGAAGTGGAATTGGAGAGTTGGTTTGGAATTTTACATGAATATGCTATGTTTTTTATGTGAAAAGTTCATGGAGGCTTGAATTTGATTTTTATAAGTTGAATGTGACCAAGCACGATTGTTATTTGATTTTTGGAAGCATGTTTACGATGGTGTTGAGTTGAATGTGAAATAGGATGATTACTATTATGCATATTTAATTATGAGTTTAAAGCTTGATTTATGACTTCGGTTTGAATATGATAGCTTTGAACTTGGATTTAAATTGCATAGGTCCTATTTATTTGATTATTTGATTGAAGAGTGTGCTTTGCCATATGAATTGCAACACGAAAGAATAAGTAAAAGAGAACAAATGAAGGCCCTTCACATGAGCCTGATATTGACCCTGAGGAGACTGCAGAGCAGTTGTATGAGAGATTGAGAAGGCAAAGGAAACTGCTAGAAGATGTGGGGATTCAGTTCAATAATTGGGATGAAGTGTCCGTTCTCTATAGGCGGATCTCAGATAAGATCATAAATACCCGGTACCAAGATGATCAGAGGATGGACAGTTTACTGAGGATATCAGGTGGTTGTTTGATCAGGTAGGGATTAGGAGTTTTATGGAGATCAAAGCTCCAACCCATTTCAGACTGGTAGCGGAGTTCCTCTGCATGCTACGAGTTATGTACAAGAATGAGATCTCGTATGCATGTGAGTTTGTACTAGGAGGCGGTGCACCTAGAGAAAAGACTCCAGACTCAATTAATCGGATGATCGAATGTCCTGAGGGGATTCCAGCTTTTGAGGAGCATCAAGACATCAAGGCTAACGATTTTTGTATATTGATCACGGGGAGGAACGAGATATACCGCTCTAGTTATGCTCGAGCTACTTGCATTTGTAACCCGGTGTTGAGGTATAAGGATCAGATCCTTTCTTGCATCATTTTTTGCAGATCCGAGAGCGGTGTTATCCCTCGGGGGAGCTTTATGTGCTTTGGTGCATGTTAAACGATGTTAGGTTCAACGTAGGTGCGTACCTGATCCATCAGATGTATCAGTTCACTACCCATGTCCAATAGATAGTGAACATAGGAGGTTTGATTACTCATATTACTCATCACTCTGGGATTGATAAAAGTGAGATGGGTATTGTGAGGAACAAGACGGACATTGATCTACCTTCATTGGAGTCGGGAAAAGTGTTTAAGATTACTATTAGAGGTGTTCTGGAGTACATGTACGCCATAGCACCTAACGTCTTCACTTTCCCTATTGAGCTGACTCACTTCGTCACCATTCGGAATGAAGGGAACATTTGTATGAATACATTAGGCCATCAGGCGATCATTCAAGCGATACAGAAAGATCAAGATTGGAGAATGGTCACACAGGTAGCACGTGCACAGGCACAGCCGATGGCTATGGATGCACAGTAGATGAGGAAGATGATAGAGTTGATCAGGGATATGAGTTAGGAGAAGATAACGATGAGATGGCACACTAGGGCTATGATGGTGGGGCAGATGAGCAATATGGAGGAGCACAGTTTGGGAGTGCACCCTTGTTCCTCGGAGCAGCCCACTATCCCCTGTACGGAATGCCACCACCTGCATTGCCGCCTAGTTTTGAGGCATAGGAGCCGATGGTTTCATGGTACAGCCAACAGGCCCAAGGTATGCATGTTCACTTATCTCATTTAACTACTGAAAATAGGAGAAGGAGAGGAGAAAATAGAGCTATCCATCGCCAGTTGACGAAGGACCATGCGACTCAAGTGGCTACTAACATTCAGATTGGTGCGCTGAACAACACACTGAACCAGGTGTCGGAAAGAGTGAGGACACTGGAGGAGATCCGTGAGGACTTCAACGTCTGGCGCATTACTCCTGATGATCTACTGTGAGCAGTGGTAGCCGATAGTGCTTGTGTCTCTCTACTCCTACCTTTCTGATTTTTCCCTTTTTGAGTCATTTGATAGGTTATTTGCTAGGTTTCTGTTCTTCTGATTTGGGCTTGTATGATATGATTATTCTGTTGTTATTTGTACTGTTGATGTGATGGATGATATTGGATTATTGATTAGGAGTTCATGGTGTGATTCTTACAGTTATGTGTTATTGATTCATGTTGTATGATTGTACTTGAGAAACAATTTGAGTTTGTGTTTTGATATTGGGATGCTTGAAATTTGATTATATGCAAGGATGGTTAGCTATGTAACTGTATTAGGATTGCTCGTTCATTTCTACAGCCATGTGAGGTTTTTAAGCCTTTTGAAATCATGACAAGTTGCATGATTTAGTTTATTCTTATGAGTATCGTTCATACACACGTATTCTAGAACTTGGCCTTATATCTTGCTTGAAACTACGTGTTTGATTAGATGATAGGAAATGATCTTAGGCCATCTTTGTATTTATTAGTCACTAGCCAAATTATTATTCTACGTAATGAAGTTATCCGTAGTCATCCTTTTGAGCCTAAAAGTCTTATTTGTTGGAAGCCTACGTGATTAGCCAATTGATCCATTTGCTAGCCTTATAAATTTCTACCTAGTAGGGAGTTGAAGGAATGAAATTGGAATCTTGTGATGAAGAATAAAAGGAGAAATAAGTTGGAAGTGATGAAAATTGTTGGAGAAAATGGTTAAATTATTGTACAAAGGAGTAGTGCCCGAAACTGGTGCCCTATGAAAAAAGGTAGTGCCTGAAACTCGTACCCTTATTTGAAATGAAAAAAGAGAAAAAAAGAGAGATTCAAGTAAGGAATTTGTGTTCAAAAGTGAAGGAGGAATCAAGTTGCAAAAAGAATTGAAGAGCGTTGAAGGAGAAAGAAGAAGGTGATGTTGTTTGTTGAAAAGCTGTAAGTCTTGTTTGATTCTCTACTAGTGAATTAGTCACTAAATCCATATAATTCCTACCTTTACCAAAGAGCCAACATTACATCCTAATGCAAGACCTTTATGATCCTATTGTCGATATTATTCCTTTAGTCGAGAGTTGTGATGATTGTCAAGCTTATGGTTACGCGTGTGTTTGAATTGATTATGAGCGTAAATACTACCCGTGAGAATAGGTGGATGAGCATTCCGAAAAAGTGAAGTAGTTGATTTTAATTATATGTTCTTAGATGAATGGTTATCTTAATATTTGAAGTATGATTTTAAATTGTTATATTGTCTTGGATGTGTTATGCTGTGAAATTCCTCTCATTTACGCTATTAAATTTCTATGTCGTTGCCTCGGGACGAGCAACAGGTAAGTTTGGGGGTTTGTTGAGAGTGGAATTTCATGCATTTTATATGTGCACATTACACCGTTTTGCTTAGGAAGGTTATCGTTTTTGCATGGAATTATGTACGTTTAAGTATTTACACGATTTTGAGGCTACTAAGGTATTTTTTTAGTTTTAAAGGCTGAAAATAGGGAAAAATAGAGCAGAGTCAGAAGCAGCACGGAATAGAGCCAGAACGGGCTAGCTCAGGAGTCATTCGGGCTGAGCTGGACCCACTCGCCGCCTTGATCCAACTGAACTGGGTCCAAAAGGGACCCAGCTGACGTGGCAAGTCGGCCTAGTGTCGCTCGGCCAGGTCCATACCCAGCTCGAGCCGAGCTGGATGTCGAGCGGTCCAATTTTGAGCCCAGTCGCGGCCTATTCAATTTTAAAGTGTATTTACAGCTTCCAGATCATGATTTGAAGCAGAATCGACCCAAAAAAGCCCCAAAATTTGTCAAGATATAAAAGTAGAAATCAACACACAATTGAGAGAACCCATCCACCATCCATCGCTACTTTCACGCCACCAACACTCCCACATCATATTCACATCTGATTTCATCATTCATCCATCTTCAAGTGGGTTCCAAGTGATAATTAAGGGAGATCGAACAATCGGAGAGACGGAGAAGTAATGCCTAACTACGCTTATGCTAGGGTTTCGTGTTTGTTATCTTTCCCTTTCTTTTGTCTTGATTTGAGATATGAATTGCATAGCCATGAGTGTTGATTGTAACCTCATGGGCTAATTTTCTTATACAGTTCTAGGGTTTGATGGATAGATAGAATTGATTTGGAAACCTAGACCAAAATTTGGATTTTATGCAATTGATATTTTGATTTTACTTATTTTATTAAGACTTGTTTTTCTGCTTCGTAACGTCTTCATAAAAATTTCATGACATCCGCTATAATGCTTGATTTATTATGTTAGCTTGTGTGCATTCATGATTGATATTGTCTATCTGTCAAGGATTGAAATAGTTCTGCTATAAACACTTTAATTCCATGAACTGGAAAATCAAATACTTGAATTGTTTAGTGGAAAAATGCAATTAGACATACAAGTAGTAAGTGGATAAAACCTTGTAGTAACTCCAGATAATTTCTTGTTAGTTGAACTTACCATTCGGAGGTATTATTGTTTGCTTTGATTAGTATCTAGGAATAAGGCTTGGAAATATTAGCACACCTTAGGGAATAAATCAGGAAATACTGCTAGCTTAAAATCGGATCATCTCTTGTGGGTTAACAGGATTAAGTGGTGTATTTTATTGATACTGCTTGAATGAGCAATTGGAAGTCTAGGAACCTAAATTAATTGGTTTATACCTGATACCTTAGAACTGTTGTTTAACTCTTGATTAAAACTTGTTTATTTTCATTACTTTTAATTAATTCAATTATTTAATATTTCGTTATTTAGATAATTAATTCATAAACTCTTGGAAACTGGTTACATAATTCTTCTTAAATAGTAATCTAGAATAAATAATTAATTAACTGTCTAAGTGGGATCGATAATTTAACTTAGGTACATGCTGCTACAATTGACATCCTTATACTTGAGGATTAAATTAGAGTGCGCAGAAAATGCCTATCAGTATGCCCGGTGTTAACAACTTGGGATTCAATCCCAACCTCTGATTATTAGCTCCTAAATTATCCTAAGAGGTACTCGCCACTACGATCGGATTGCAGTGACTTGATATATTTTCCTTGACGATTCACCGCATCAGCCATGTACTACTTGAATTAATCAAAGTAACCAGACATGCGGTGCATCAAATATATATATTTATAATATATATATATATATATATATATATATATATATATATATATATATATATATATATATATATATATATATATATTGTTTCTAGAATAATTGTCAAACGAAGTGACGACGAATATTCACAAACACCTCTTGCCTGAACAGTCTTAGGACTGCTTAAATCAGAATGAACTATTTCCAATATATCTTTGGCTCCTCACCCATTTTCCTTAAAAGGCTATTAACACTACTACAAAACTGTGAATAGATATCGGTTATTAACCAATATCTATTAGAATTTTCAACTGTTATAAATGCAGGCGATATTATAGGTATATTAAATAGATATCGGTTATTTAACCGATATCTATTTCTGTTATAGATATCAATTTTTAACTGATATCTATGAAGAAAATATCGATAGTAATAAGTATGATATTAAATTTATTGATGAATAGATATCGATAAAAAAATGATATCTTTGTATAGTATATATATCGATTAATGACTGATATCTATTTTGAAATTCGCCATTATAAATAGAGATGATATTAAATATAAGGTTAAATAGATATCGGTTATTAACCGATATCTTTTCATGGTATAGATATCGGTCCATAACCGATATCTATTTTAAATTTTACCGATATAAATATGAGGTTGAATAGATATCGCTATTCATCAATATCTTTCTTTAAGAATGCTTCATCATAGATATCGATAACCTACTTTATTTATTTATTCAATATAATATTCTAATTTAAATATAATTTCAAAAATGTATCCATTTTGACAATATTTCATTCATCAATTAATAATATCCATATATTAGAAGTATCTAAATTCAATGTCAAACATTCCAATATTCAAAATACTTGATTAATAATGAAAGAAAATACAAAAAAAAAAAAAAAACACATAAATGCCGCATTCCCAATACCCAACTACATAATATGATGGAAACCTTTTTGATTGATAAAATCCTCTACATCGCAGCTTGCTCTACATATCTACAGCATTGAGAGAAATTCACAACTCAAAAACCAAATCATAAAAAAAGTAGTAAATTTAAAACAATAAAGCTGGTTTAAAACATTAAATTCTTATACCTTTTTCTACGCAGCTAGCTAAACATAATACTTATACATTTGAGAACACAGAATTTGGTAATAATCATCATGTGTTAAAAGTTACTCAGGCCAAAATGCTCAGGCTTCATTTCGCTCAATGACATCAAAATCTAACATTATGTGTGCATTCTTAATTAACATAAGCAAACTGAAGATACATGCCATAAATTCTTGAAAATAGCATGTTCATATACATTTAAGCACAAAATACCTGCACACTCCAAAACATCAACAAATCATACAAAATCAAAGAACCCTCTATCTCTAATCAGACATTACATGAACCCAAAAAGAAAGGAGACTCTAAATTTCACTGTACAGTATCAGCATGCTTTGAAATAAGTTGTGCTAACACACAAGGTGACAACATAGAATCATACAAGACCCTATCCTGTTTTTAAGATTAGTAGATATACATAGGGTTAGAACTAAGAAAGACGAGTTCATCCATCCTAAAAGTATCATGTCCTGCAAACCAACCTTAAGTCACAATAAAGAATGAAGAAAATTCTATTCCTGTTAAGATTTTTTTTTAAAAAATTGCACAAATTCAATTTCTTCTTCCGATTGGACTACGATCGACTCCACATCTCTACTTTCAGTTCAATAAACACCAAGCCAACGAACACAACAACATCGTAACAAATTAGGCATCATTTCCTAGCACCATTCAATGAGAATTTTAAATCAGATAAAAGATGAACAACGATTTACCATCAAATGTCTCTGAAGTCGTTCCCTTTGATGAGTTCTTGCCTTCCTTCGAGGCCGTTAAACTATGCCAATATAACTTGGATAGATGAGTTCTTACTGGAAGCAAAACAGGCATTAGGGTACCCTTTGGAGCCTTCTGAAAACTACGCAGATGATAATCCAGCTAAGCAATTCGACGTGTTGTATTTGGCATTTCAGAATCCCCATTGTGAGAGGACTAATGCACGCCATGTGAGATTAGGGCATTCGAGGTTAAGGTTCTTGGGAGAGTATGTGCTGGAGCGGCAATGTGTGAATTTCTCCTGCAATGGAATCCGAGGGAATTCCCTGGGTCGATGAGGGAGAGGGTTTATGCTATGATTGGGAAGAGGTTTTTACCTAAGTTGATCAAGAAAGCTGGTTTTCATAATTTGATGTACTGTCTTATCCGATATATTCTTTTATCTTTGAACTACTTCTTCTAATCGTGGACTAATAAAGAGCAAAAGATCTGATCGTGATGTTCAGAAACAAGGTATATTTTCTTCTAAAAAACAGGGTATAAGGGAGTTCAGAAATCTTTTGCTCTTTATCAGTCCACGATCAGATCTGCTTTGCCTACTAAATTCCCCTAATCGTATAATTTTCGATCTATCATTGTGCTAAAAGCTAACAAACTAGTGTCTCTAACTGAATAGGAGCCAATAAAGTCTCTGGCCTGGAACTGTAATGGAAGCTGCAACAAGTTTAATAAATTTTGGAGAAGCTGTTAAAGTGTACGAGGTTCATAAAATGGCATCTAATAAAATAAACTATTCTCTCAAATAGTTACTTGAGACAAAGTTTAAAAAGATTGTTTCAATAACAGTGCAAAGATAATATCAAATTTCAAACAATGCAAAGCATCTATAATTTCAATTTTAAAGACATTGAACGAACAGAATGATAACAAAGAAGGGAGAAACAACAAGCTGCTAAGCCAAGCCTCATAATCAATAACAAAACTGAATCACAAAATAGAATTTCATAGAATCACCAGTCGCTGCACCAAACTTGTATGCTGCATTCAAGTCATCTTGATTCTCAAATATAATGTTTACATAGAAGTGAATAAGATACAGAGGCTATGTGACATTCTTTTAACCTTATAATGAAGAAAGAAGCTTACCATGAGTTCCTCCAGTTCCAAAGAGACGAGAAAAGAAGGCCATTCTTGCTCACAACCACCAGCTCCTCCTTAAAATCTTCATGTGATAGAGGAGTAAATAATGGAATAAAAACTTCACTGAGGTCATTTGGAGGCTTCTCCTTTGCGTTTAGAACTTATTTAAAATACACATCAAGAAATATGTCCTGTAGAACCAACACAAAGTATTCAGCATGCCATGCCAAGGAAATTCAAGATTGTCTCCAGCATGCTCTTCTATTTCTTCCTCACAATAATACTGACAAACCTACAATTTTATTTGTGTGATAGGTGGAAAAAATTTCCAAAAAATAATATAAAAATATATTAGAAATACATAGGATGAGCTGATAGTAACCACAAGATGAACCAATTCCAAATAGTGATGCTAAGTACAAAAAACCATTCCTGCATAAACAATATACTAATATACACCATGCATATTTATAACTGAATGGATGCAACTGTTCACTGATTATATTTATATATATTTGAGTCACGTCATCCTCACCATTCACCCTGTCAAACAACCAATCACAAATATCTCTCCCCCAAATTCCAATTGTTTTCTCAAAATTATTTGATACACTCAACAAATTAATTAGCATTTTGAGCCTGCTATACACAACATATCTCGTTCTCTCACACACAGAGTGTGCAATGTGTATATACTAAAGTTTATACGGTAAAGTAGTACACAGGCACAAAGGAGAAACAAAGCACTAGTTCTAGAGAATATTCACTAAGAGCCTCAATGCGAGGTTATGGAAGATTCAGTGATTCCTCACCTCGTGAGTCAAATACAGGAGTATGCCGGTCATTAGCTAGTGAGTCACTGGAATTGAGGAGCAAAGGCCACGGCCGAGCAGGGGCAGCACGTTGAACCCTTACTGGGAAGTTACGATGGCGATTAAGTCCTGGTATGCGACGCTGAAGGCTTCAAAAGGCGAGCATGGAAACCGGCGAGAGGTGAGAACGATGGGCAAGAGGCGAGCACAGGCGCTAGCGGGAACAGTTGTGGGTTCGGCAGCCACACCCTCGACAGCTTAGGCAAATTCATGCCCTCCCCCGCCTCTAACCTCGCCAAGCCCACCTCGCTAAAATGAGCCAAAGGAGCTACCGCAGCCCCCCTCCCCGCCGAATGCCACCCCCGCTGTCGAGTACCAGCCGCACCACCGCCACCACCTTCTCACACCCCCTCCACGTGGCAACAGCGGGAGCAACCTGAATAACTTCCCCTCACCTCTGCCGATCTCCTCCTCGTGCTACCTGTCGGCGCCGCAGATCCTGCTGGCACTCAACCATGGGTTGTCAGCCCCACCTCCGGATAACAACACCCCAATTAATCCCACCGCCACTGCTATTAACGCCACCTCCACACCCACTCTGAACTCCAGCAGCAAGAAACGATTCCGCACGAAATTCACCCACCATCAGCGGGAGATGTTGATTCTAGGTTTTGGTTCAATATGTCGAATTTGGGGATCAATTCTGGGCTGCATATGTAGGGAATCAATTTTAATTGAATGATGGAAAATGTTAGATGCATGATTTAGACATTCTAAACACATTTTAAACTGTAAGGAAAAATGTGTTTATATTTTTAGTTTTTTATTTAAATTAAGTTATTAAAAATAAAAAATTATTATTTTAAAAATATATATATTAATATCAGTGGAAATTTATCGGTTATAGGAGCCGATATTTATATACTCTATAAATATCATCAAAAGATATCACTAGGCAATTACTGATATCTATTAAAGTAATCCTATCAACATAGATATCGGTTATAGAATAGATATCAATACTCAATGTATAGATATCAGTTTTACAAATAATCGATATCTATGCACTGATATCTTTTCACAGTTTTCTAGTAGTGTAATTATATTCACTTCCAATTAAGAGTCACAAGTTCGATAGTTTCTACTCCAATAAACCTAACGGTCTACTAGCTATCAACTTTAGAATCATACTAAAATAAAATGATCTAGTCTTAGATGCAAAAGGTATGTTTAGTTCATCTTCGAATGTTCCTTTCTCTTACTAAGATTAGAAGATGCGTTATTAATTACTATTTATTGCATCCGTGAAATTAACATGATTTAAGAGTGTGCAAATTGTCTACCAACGTACCACAACAGATTATAGCTCCATCCTTCAATATAATGACCATGTAATTCAAATGAAATAGAGTATCCATCAATAAATGCAAAGAAGCTGAAATAAATTCTTTCTATGAAAACGTACGTAAAGACAGTTTCTCATAATCAAATGTTTATTCCTATCACATGATAAATAAACAACTCCCACTGCAACAGCCACCACTCTCGTAGTTTTATCCATGTATACAGTAATCTCATCATCACTTAGTTATAAACATTTAGTGATTCTGGTATCTACACACAATGTGTCAGTACACGCCATCACTAATCATGCTTCAACAACTAGCGAATAAGATACTAACCTTCATGTATTGATGAAAATGGCTTTCCTTCGCCATATGTTTTGTCAGAAGTTTCCCATAGTATACAACCTTTTGTATTTCAGGTGGAACTTGCTCAGAACATCTAAGCAAACTATGGAGAATAAATTGACCTAGGATTCCCTTCAATTTCTACTCTAAGTATTTCCAATTCATTCATCAAGTTTTAACGATGACCTCTTGCGTTTCTAACTTACTAAATTATCTGAAGAGTCTCATGAGACCATCATATTTCTATGAACCTCTCACATCTTCACTAAAGACTTTAATAGGCACTAGAGGGCATCCTTAGTGAGAACACATTTTTATTTCCCTAAGTAGTAAGAATTAAAACCAAGATTCTTATCAATCATTTAATTATGGACGAGTAAATATGTTTTCTTTTAGTTAAAAATAAGTGGTATAATTCCACTTGAAAATACAAATAATCGAGTAAATAAATACAACAATCAAACACTTTGAATTTAAAATTTATATTGATTCCCTCAAAACAATATAAAATAAATTAACCAACATCTCAAGCACCGTGAATCTGCATGCCACGTTAGTGTGGGCGTATACAAACCCTAACATACGTAAGAGAAGGTTTTACGCCTTAATTCCAAAAGTCAATTTAACCTTATGACACCATAATTAATAGTCGATTGACCTTTAGCCATGCAATTTAATATGAGTGACTCCGTAGGGGAGGATACATATTAATTGCCCCTAAGTGTATACCATTATTTGATACTAAGTACGCTGTCCAAGCTTGTGTGCCTTATAGTTGGAGAAGTCCACAGGAGCTCAGATAACTTCCTACAATCATCAACTATAAGTTTGTACCAGTGATCCACAAATAAACTCATCCATTGGGGAGCAAGACACTATAGCCGACTCATAAGTGTATGTGCATCACTTTACAAATAATAATTATTTCAAGAAATTTGTTCGAGTGATCCACAAATAAAACTCATCCATTGGGGAGGAAGATGAATCACATAACAAACCAATAATGGAGGCCGCGGGATTTATTAACCAATCCCTCTCCCACTTAGTTATTTAACAAGATGGTTTTTACATGCATACAATATTCCAAATATATATGCAACCTAGCATGCTCCTATTACGGCAAATAAGGTAGTAAATCAAATAAACATGCATACATATATAACAATAATCGGATAATTAAATCAATTATAAACAGTTATATATCCATTGATCTTGATTATCAAATTTTCGAAAAACTTCAGATTATAAAATTTTTTAGAATTTCCAGATTATCAAATTTTCAAAAACTTCCATATTATCAAATTTTCAAAAAATTTCCAGATTATCAAAATTTTGAAACTTCAAGATTATCAAATTTTCGAAATCTCAAGATTATAAAATTTTCAAAATTTTCATATTATCAAATTTTAAAAAATATACAGATTATCAAATTTTTTAAACTTCCAGATTATCAAATTTTTGAAATTTCCAAATTATCATATTTTTTAAACTTCCAGATTATCAAATTTTCGAAAATATTTAGATTATCAAATTTTCAAAATTTCCAGATTATCAAATTTTCGAAAATTTCCAGATTATCAAAATTTTGAAATTTCCAATTTATCAAATTTTTAAAACTTCCAGATTATCAAAATTTTGAAAATATACAGATTATCAAATTTTCAAAAATCTCTAGATTATCAAATTTTTGAAATTTTCAGATTATCAAAATTTCAAAACTATTGATATCGACCGTCGATATCGTCTAAATTATCAAATCATTGATATCGACCAGATTATCAAAATTATCGATATCGACCATATTATCGAAATCATCGATATCGACATGCAACCATATATAACAATAATAGATAATTAAATCAATTATGACAGTTATATATCACGAATTAAATCACCACTTAAATTGGAAGTCATGTCTGACACTCCAGCTGTTGAGCTGATGCCTTACACAATAAGTAGGATTACTTGCGCCCTAAGTCGTTCAACATCATGGGTTGCCTTGATCCGGAACACGTCGTCGTCTAACATATTAGGGTATCCGTATAACAATTAATATTCTAAACCCTAATCCACGTATGCGGTATCCGAATAGGGTACACAAGCATAACACGAAATATACTTAAACCCTTTCACCTTTGGCACATAAACCCTAGCCTAACGTTTCACGCTTCACCACGAAACCAAAGCTCTGATACCAATTGTTGGCGTTCAATCATTTAGTTAACGTGAACCGTTAGGGTTCTATGCAAACTATATCAGCAGAAGCAAGAATAATAGTTCGCATTTTCTTTCACCAGGGTATGTTGACGAAGAGAAAATTCTCGCCGCATATGCAGCCTCACAATTTTTTGGGCATAACTTCCTCATCCGATCTCCGATTTGAGTAATTTTTATGTCAAAACGATCCTCTCTTCCGTGGTTTTCAAATGGTGTATCACACAACTAGTTTTGAGTTCTACAAAAATTCTGAAAAATCATGGAATTTGATAAATAGTAGCAGCATACGACCTTCCGATCTTCTGTTGTATTCCTAAAGCACGTCTTGACGTTGTATGGGCAACGATCTACAAGACAGTCTCAATCTGCAGTAACTATCGTTACCTCACAGTTTTGGCGTGAATTGTTATATTTGGGACTACTGAGATTGGCTATTATATATGATACAACTGGGACCAGGAGGTGAAATTAGGGTTGGGCCTCCCATTGGGATTAAGCATCCAAGTTTAGCCCGAAACTTATACTTAAGTCCAATAATAATAAATTTGTCCACTAAAGAAATATTGTTGCACTGCCACCCTAATCTCAAATTAGGTTATGGGCTCCTTCTTATTATGAGCCCGTCAATCTCCCCGTGTTTAAGATTCAATGCCCATTAATTAATTAAGTTACTGAAAACTCCATTAATTAATATCTTTACCGAGAGTAGTACCACTCAACCTTATTATCATGTCAGAATAAATCCACTTGCAGGGTTTACATGATAATCATTATGAGCTCCTAAAGGGGACATCATCAACCAATTCGTTAGGACAAAGATTCCTTCTACATCAACAGCACACCATTGAGATAGCACCATCTCCCAACTCACCGAGCTTATTGATTTAACAATTAAATCTCACCTATTGTTGAATCAAAGAAATAAATACTGCCTTACGTGTCGAGGTTATTGTATAGGGATTAAGAGTACGCACATCCATAATAACAGAGATCTAGTTTTATTATATAGTCAGTATAAACTGAACGATCTCACCGTGGTCCTGCTCAATACACACAAAGCATACTAGTGTAATTCTAAAGTCAAGACAAACTATCGCCAAATCACACTACAACCATACCGATAGAAAGTCCCCATCTATCTCGATTGCGAACATCTCTTTATACTTTATAAGGAGCCGATAATACGATCTTTCATGTGACGCCACACACCACATTATCTACAGTATAAAGAAAATGGACTTTTGCAATAACATAATTGTAAAACGTTTGATCACATGATTCTCATTTCAAATATTATCAAAACATTGTTCCTACTAAAAGCTAGACTTTTAGTATACAATCCAACACATTCAACCACTCAATTCGCAAGTGTGTTTTTTACTTTAAAACACCATAACGACAAGTGAAGTCTTTCCGGATAAAGGCAACTTCCATGATCTCAAGAGTCGACCAACGTTTTTACTTTTTAGGCTACCTAAATCCAACATGTTTGAAACCATGCGAAGCAACATACGTGAGTGATTTCAAGTGTCTATTTTGCAACAAACATTTCTCGAGCCCAAAATCAGTGTAAGTTACATGTCTAACAACATTCTGCTCTTTCTGCTTTTGCCGACTTAATTGTACAGACACATGTAACATCACTTCTTCCTTCAGCTCTGCTTGTTTATTTGACATTTTTATTCACTGCATGTTTGTTGGAATTCTATATCAATAGACACTCTAACTTTCCCCCTTACGCATGCTGTGTGGTATATATTGTGGTTTTACATGACTGAATTGATTACTTTCTCTTTGTGTTGCATGTTGTAGGTGTCGTCACATATTGAAGATTAGGTGTTTGTTTATTTTAATTTCTGCCGTTGAATGACCTTTCAACTAATGGGAGTTCCCTCTTCGACATACACTAGAAAAGGCTTAATCTTAGGTTCTGTGGATTGTTGCTGAAAATTGTATTGCATTTTTTTAAGGCACCGAGTTTTTCGAATATTATTAAACCTAAACTACATGTGCATCACATCTCAACTGTGGTAATCCTTATTTGTAATTATACCAACAGCACCTGCTCCTTAAGAACAACAAGTACGGGGACGTAAACATGCTCTTCCACATCAGAACTTCAAATAGCGATCCTAACCAAAGTGATAAGTCGTAATTGTATACTTCTCTTTAGATGAAATTCATGGCAATTTGAATGAGTTATGTATTCTTTACATACTAATTATGACTTATTTTACGTATTATGTGCATACACTTAATTAGCCAAATCTTTGTTAAAACTACATTACGATCCTTTAGCAAACTAGCATCAACAGAAACTGAAACAGTATCACCTGAACGTTCCGGCGGCTTCACCACCAGAGATGAAACTCCTTCACATAGAGCCACACGGAATGAATGGATAGGAGAGGATTCATGCCCTTGAGTGGGCTGTTCATCAACCGGTTGCTTCTCATCACTTCGGGAGGGAGAACCAGCAGTATTAGAAGCTGGAACTGCACCGCGAGATACATGTCTGATCGGCATTCTGGAAATATTATTGACAGCGGTATTTCTAGCAGATTGCGGAGGAACACCACGAATATCATCGCTGAAAGGAAACGAAGATGCTGAAGGAGCAGAATGCGAATCCTTGTCCGCATCAGCAGCCGTGAAATTTGGAACCCTAGTCGAAGGATGAGAATTCTTGTCTTGAGAAATCCTTTCCACATCTGATCTGGCGAGTTTTGTCAAAATGGCATAAGAATCCTTGTCCACATTAGCGGCGTTGAAGTTTGCAACCCTGGTCGAAGAATGAGAGTAATTGTCCTGAAAGTTTCTATCCACGTATGCAAAACCGGTAGAAGAATGATTCGTAGGATTATTCAACGTATGAATTTCTGACACGAAGGCAGGATTTCCGTGAATTACGAAATCATCGTGATCTGATTGGCAAAATAGCATTGTCGATTTTCCAGGGATTGAAGAATCGTGAACTGCCAAGTCCGCCAGCGTGGCAGCCAGCGATCCTGAAGAGGCAGAACGCGAGCGAAAATCCACATCACCAGCATGGTTCATCGGCGTAAAATCTCATCCCTGGTCGTGGCTTGCGATCTGTCCATGTCAGTGGAGGTTTCAGTCCGCTTTTCGAGGCTGGTGATCGAAAGAGAATTACGAGAAATCGAATCCACAACACTGGATAGCAGGGAGCGCGCAGTACAGCGATCCTCATCAGAAATATCGGTTGGGGTTTGATCGGATCGCGCAATCACACGATCCACATCATCATCCAATAACGATCCGTTCAAAACATCATCAGATTTAGGAACGAACATAGGATGTCAAGATCGGATGGAGCGCTTAAACGTGTTAAGATCAATACGCTTTGGAGAGCAATCCGATCGAAGAAGGGTCAAAAGCCAAGGAAACTGCGTAAAAGCACCGCTTAAACGCATCCGTTAGATTTTCTGTCAAGTCAGCGGGTTCCGGCAAACCGCCGACAGCTTGCACAGAAAGAAAATTTATAGAGAAGTCAGAAAGAATTTTCTAGAGAGAGAAAGCATATTTTTTTTAAAATGTTGATCGTAATGAAGTACATACGCATCAAAATGAAGTAAATATGCAACAAAATGAAGGAAATATTGACCGTAATGAAGTAAATATGCATCGAAACGTAGGAAATATTGATCGTGATGAAGTAAATATGCATAAAAATGAAGTAAATATGCATAAAAACGAAGGAAATGTAGATCGTAATGAAGTAAATACGCATCAAAATGTATTAAATATTTATCGAAACGAAAAAAATATGCATCAAAACGAAGGAAATGTTGATTATAATGAAGTAAATATGCATGAAAATGAAGTAAATATGCATCGAAACGAATGAAATATTGATCATATTGAAGTAAATATGCATAAAAATGATGTAAATATGAATCAAAACGAAGGAAATGTTGATCGCAATGAAGCAAATATGCATCAAAATGATTTATACGAAACAAAGGAAATATTGATCGTAATGAAGTAAATATGGATCAAAATATGCATCAAAATGAAGTAAATATGTATCAAAACGAAAGAAATATCGATCGTAATGACATAAATTTGCATCGAAACGAAGGAAATGTTGATCGTAATGAAGTAAATATGCATCAAAATAAAGTAAATATGCATCGAAACGAAGGAAATGCTGATAGTAATGAAGTAAATATGCACCAAAATAAAATAAATATGCATCAAAACGAAGGTAATGTTGATCGTAATGAAGTAATTATGTACCAAAATGAAGTATATATGCATCGAAATGAAGTAAATATTGATCGTAATGAAGTAAATATGCATCGAAATGAAGGAAATATTGATCATAATGAAGTAAATATGCTTAAAATTGAAGTAAATATACATCGAAATGAAGGAAATGTTGATCGTAATGAAGTAAATATCCATCAAAATAAATTAAATATGCATCAAAACGAAGGAAATATGCATCGAAACAAAGGAAATGTTGATCGTAATGAAGTAAATATGCATCAAAATTAAGTAAATACGAATCAAAACGAAGGAAATATTGATCGTATTGAAGTAAATATGCATCAAAATGAAGTAAATATGCATCCAAACAAAGGAAATATGCATTGAAAAGAAGTAAATATGCATCAAAATGAAGTAAATATACATAAAAATGGAGTATATATGCATCGAAATGAAGGAAATGTTGATCGTAATGAAGTAAATATGCATCGAAATTAAGTAAATTTGCATCGAAACGAAGGAAATGTTGATTGTAATGAAGTAAATATGCATCGAAACGTAGGAAATATTGATCATGATGAAGTGAATATGAATAAAAATGAAGTAAATATGCATCGAAACGAGAGAAATGTAGATCGTAATGAAGTAAATATGCATCAAAATGAAGTAAATATGCATCGAAACGAAGGAATATGCATCAAAATGAAGGAAATGTTGATTGTAATGAAGTAAATATGCATCAAAATGAAGTAAATATGCATCGAAACGAAGGAAATGTTGTTTGTAATGAAGTAAATATGCATACAAATGATGTAAGTATGCATCAAAATGAAGGAAATGTTGATCGTAACGAAGTAAATATGCATCAAAATGAAGTAAATATGCATCTAAACAAAGGAAATATGCATCGAAACAAAGGAAATATTGATCGTAATGAAGTAAATATGCATCAAAATATGCATCAAAATGAAGTAAATATGTATCAAAACGAAAGAAATGTTGAATATAATGATGTAAATTTGCATCGAAACGAAGGAAATATTGATCATAATGAAGAAAATATGCATCAATATAAAGTAAATATGCATCGAAATGAAGGAAATGTTGATTGTAATGAAGTAAATATGTATAAAAATAAAGTAAATATGCATCGAAACGAAGGAAATGTTGATCGTAATGAAGTAAATATGCATCAAAATAAAGTAAATATGCATCGAAATGAAGAAAATATACATCGAAACGAAGGAAATGTTTATCATAATGAAGTAAATATGCATTAAAATAAAGTAAATATGCATCGAAACGAAGTAAATGTTGATCTTAATAAAGTAATTATGCATCAAACTGAAGTAAATATACATCGAAACGAATGAAATGTTGATCGTAATGAAATAAATATGCATCGAAACGAAGGAAATATTGATCGTAATGAATTAAATATGCATCGAAACGAAAGAAATGTTGATCGTAATGAAGCAAATATGCATCAAAATGAAGTAAATATGCATCAAAACGAAGAAAATATGAATAGAAACATAGGAAAATGAAGTAAATATGCATCAAAATATGCATCAAAATGAAGTAAATACGTATTGAAACGAAGGAAATGTTGATCGTAATGAAGTAAATATGCATCAAAATGAAGTAAATATACATCGAAACGAAGGAAATATGCATTGAAACGAAGAAATATGCATCAAAATAAAGTGAATATACATCAAAATGAAGTAAATATGCATCGAAACGAAGGAAATGTTGATCGTAATGATGTAAATATGCATCAAAATGAAGTAAATATGCATCGAAACGAAGTAAATATGCATCAAAATATGCATAAAAATGAAGTAAATATGCATCGAAACGAAGGAAATGTTGATCGAATTAAGTAAATATACATCAAAATGAAGTAATATGCATCGAAACGAAGGAAATATTGATTGTAATAAAGTAAATATTCATAAAAATAAATTAAATATGCATCGAAAAAAGGAAATGTTGATCGTAATGAAGTGAACTAGGCTTTTATTATAAAAGTAAAAAAAATAGACAGGATTTAAAGTAAAAACAGATGCATGAAAAAGCCAAACAAGCGGTTGAAAATGGTGCCTAACAGATGGCCCTCAAGAAAAGTTTTCCGAAGTAAATAAACCATTTATTTTTTTTCTTTGTGTCGTGCTTCGGTGGATCATCGGGGACAAGTCCCCATTCCCTACGAATGATAGTATCGTGCTTCAGCGGCAAAACCTGATCAAGAGAATGCCATCCACCATCACGAATGGTCGAGTGCATCGGACGGGTGTCCTGGTTAGTAGTAGGAGTGGTGTATGTAACCAAATTCTGTTGATCCATAGTACGTATGGTAGTAGGGCCTCCTCCCCTGCCCCTACTCCCACCACTCCTATGTCTAAGGAACAACCCTGGATCAGTGTAACCCCCCGAACGAAGGGTTTCCTCCATGAACTCTCGAGTATCCAAACTTTGTAAACTATCCTCATTCAAAACATCAAAAGTGTTAGTTATATGGATTTATGTGCAATCAAATCATGTATCCGGATTTTCCAATAAAGCCTCAACCATCCCTCCTCTATCGCCTTCAGGAACATGAATATGATCAACAATATGTTCACTCTCTAGCGGCACTGTGTGCTGATCAACCCTCTTATTTTTCATCTCATTCACCATCTGACGAATGTCCTCTTCATTATCTCCATCAAATGCCACAAAATTGTTAGTCGATTGAGTGACCTCACTGTCTTTAACATGTCTGATCTGAGCAGCCCCGAGATCAGTGTCAATAGAGGTACTTCGTGCTCCACATTTGGATCTAAACCCTCTTCCTCTCTCTCCACATGCTCCTTGCAATCATTACTATTACCCACATTATCCACTGCAGCAACATTATTATCAGATTCTACAGCTTTATTTTTAACAGGCGCCCAACTAGGACCTTTGCGGCGTGGCTGATTCACCTTCTTATTTTTACGACACTCCTCAACTCCATGACCCACGGTGTAGCATGTAATACAATATTAAGGTAAATTCTCATAACGAATATATGTTTCAAATGATTAATCTTCAGCATTAATAGTTATATTCTGAGGGAGCTTCTCCTGAACATCCACCTCCACCAACACACGTGCAAAGTGACCCATTGAACCATCCAAAGCTCTTTTATCAACCCGAACAGGCTTACCCACCCCAGCAGCTATTGCCCGGATAATAGCATCACTCCAAAATTCAAAAGGAAGCTCATAAATACGAATCCAAACTTGAGTAACTGAGAACTTGATACGACATGGATTGAAGAAGGGCATCAATTTCTGAATTCGAATACGACCTGGTTTCAACTCATATATACGTTCATACAAAACCCTATCTTTGG
The DNA here is from genome assembly GCA_023678885.1 of Pogostemon cablin. NCBI lineage: Eukaryota > Viridiplantae > Streptophyta > Magnoliopsida > Lamiales > Lamiaceae > Pogostemon > Pogostemon cablin. The sequence continues at coordinate 7,051,086 of CM042954.1, forward strand.
CAGCCTAATCATTTATCAGAATATTATAATACCCACGACCCAACGGCACAATAAAGAGATCATTCACATCAAGTACCACTTTCAAACGAGCAACAACATCTTGGAAAGATAGGGTTTTTACCCACGTTCATATGTAATTCTACCAATTACAAATTTAGAGCATAATGTAATACGATCCTCTAACAAACATGACCAATAGAAACTGAAACTGTATCACCTGAATGTTCCGGCGGCCTCACCACCGAAGATGGAACCCATTCGGATAGAGCCACCCGGAACGAACGAATAGGGATTGAATCATGGCCATTTGCATGTGCTGTACCAGCAGCACCATTATCATACACTAGTTGTGTCATGCCCCGACCCCAGACAGAACGCGACAACCGCCACGTTAACCATAAATTTCGCGGAATGGGTGCACTCCACTCCACAAAGTTTATAGAAAACGTAAGGCTTGCTATCAAGTACCTGTAGAACTGAACAACTGATAACAACGGGTACAACCCGAGGACATCATCTCATAAAGTATCAACAAAGATTTATAAAGGTACAAAATACAACGGTGTAACTTAGTTTAAAGAAAATATACATGAACGATATAACATCGCGAAGGTACAAAAAGAACATCAAGGGGGTGACCAAATATAAACTATACAATCTCGCCAATGAATCCGTCAATTTACATAAAAGAGAAAGTACCCAAAACACGGATTGGATGACGAGCAAACGATAGGAAAACCTCCAACCAAAACGATATCAACAGCCTGAAAAGGAAAGAATGATGGGGGTGAGCAAAACCACTAGCTCAGTGAGGTGATAAGCCGGTCACCCCAACCCTTATACGAAGCATGTATTCCCACTCGCGGTTCATAACATAAAATCCAACATTTCGTCCCACAATAACTATTTCTCGCTCAGTATACATATTATTAGAAATAAAAACCTTAGTGCACATTTACGAATAACACAATTAGTTCAAACAACATGTTATCACATAAAAGATTCGTAGGTAGTCAATATCCTCCTCGAACTTTCCCCCTTACGCATGCTGTGTGGTATATATTGTGGTTTTACATGACTGAATTGATTACTTTCTCTTTGTGTTGCATGTTGTAGGTGTCGTCACATATTGAAGATTAGGTGTTTGTTTATTTTAATTTCTGCCGTTGAATGACCTTTCAACTAATGGGAGTTCCCTCTTCGACATACACTAGAAAAGGCTTAATCTTAGGTTCTGTGGATTGTTGCTGAAAATTATATTGCATTTTTTTAAGGCACCGAGTTTTTCGAATATTATTAAACCTAAACTACATGTGCATCACATCTCAACTGTGGTAATCCTTATTTGTAATTATACCAACAGCACCTGCTCCTTAAGAACAACAAGTACGGGGACGTAAACATGCTCTTCCACATCAGAACTTCAAATAGCGATCCTAACCAAAGTGATAAGTCGTAATTGTATACTTCTCTTTAGATGAAATTCATGGCAATTTGAATGAGTTATGTATTCTTTACATACTAATTATGACTTATTTTACGTATTATGTGCATACACTTAATTAGCCAAATCTTTGTTAAAACTACATTACGATCCTTTAGCAAACTAGCATCAACAGAAACTGAAACAGTATCACCTGAACGTTCCGGCGGCTTTACCACCAGAGATGAAACTCCTTCACATAGAGCCACTCGGAATGAACGGATAGGAGAGGATTCATGCCCTTGAGTGGGCTGTTCATCAACCGGTTGCTTCTCATCACGTCGGGAGGGAGAACCAGTAGTATTAGAAGCTGGAACTGCACCGCGAGATACATGTCTGATCGGCATTCTGGAAATATTATTGACAGCGGTATTTCTAGCAGATTGCGGAGGAACACCACGAATATCATCGCCGAAAGGAAACGAAGATGCTGAAGGAGCAGAATGCGAATCCTTGTCCGCATCAGCAGCCGTGAAATTTGGAACCCTAGTCGAAGGATGAGAATTCTTGTCTTGAGAAATCCTTTCCACATCTGATCTGGCGAGTTTTGTCAAAACGGCATAAGAATCCTTGTCCACATTAGCGGCGTTGAAGTTTGCAACCCTGGTCAAAGAATGAGAGTAATTGTCCTGAAAGTTTCTATCCACGTATGCAAAACCGGCAGAAGAATGATTCGTAGGATTATTCATCGTATGAATTTCTGACACGAAGGCAGGATTTCCGTGAATTACGAAATCATCGTGATCTAATTGGCAAAATAGCATTGTCGATTTTCCAGGGATTGAAGAATCGTGAACTGCCAAGTCCGCCAGCGTGGCAGCCAGCGATCCTGAAGAGGCAGAACGCGAGCGAAAATCCACATCACCAGCATGGTTCATCGGCGTAAAATCTCATCCCTGGTCGTGGCTTGCGATCTGTCCATGTCAGTGGAGGTTTCAGTCCGCTTTTCGAGGCCGGTGATCGAAAGAGAATTACGAGAAATCGAATCCACAACACTGGATAGCAGGGAGCGCGCAGTACAGCGATCCTCATCAGAAATATCGGTTGGGGTTTGATCGGATCGCGCAATCACACGATCCACATCATCATCCAATAACGATCCGTTCAAAACATCATCAGATTTAGGAACGAACATAGGATGTCAAGATCGGATGGAGCGCTTAAACGTGTTAAGATCAATACGCTTTGGAGAGCAATCCGATCGAAGAAGGGTCAAAAGCCAAGGAAACTGCGTAAAAGCACCGCTTAAACGCATCCGTTAGATTTTCTGACAAGTCAGCGGGTTCCGGCAAACCGCCGACAGCTTGCACAGAAAGAAAATTTATAGAGAAGTCAGAAAGAATTTTCTAGAGAGAGAAAGCATATTTTTTTTAAAATGTTGATCGTAATGAAGTACATACGCATCAAAATGAAGTAAATATGCAACAAAATGAAGGAAATATTGACCGTAATGAAGTAAATATGCATCGAAACGTAGGAAATATTGATCGTGATGAAGTAAATATGCATAAAAATGAAGTAAATATGCATAAAAACGATGGAAATGTAGATCGTAATGAAGTAAATACGCATCAAAATGTAGTAAATATTTATCGAAACGAAAAAAATATGCATCAAAACGAAGGAAATGTTGATTATAATGAAGTAAATATGCATGAAAATGAAGTAAATATGCATCGAAACGAATGAAATATTGATCATATTGAAGTAAATATGCATAAAAATGATGTAAATATGAATCAAAACGAAGGAAATGTTGATCGTAATGAAGCAAATATGCATCAAAATGATTTATGCGAAACAAAGGAATATTGATCGTAATGAAGTAAATATGGATCAAAATATGCATCAAAATGAAGTAAATATGTATCAAAACGAAAGAAATATCGATCGTAATGACATAAATTTGCATCGAAACGAAGGAAATGTTGATCGTAATGAAGTAAATATGCATCAAAATAAAGTAAATATGCATCGAAACGAAGGAAATGCTGATAGTATTGAAGTAAATATGCACCAAAATAAAGTAAATATGCATCAAAACGAAGGTAATGTTGATCGTAATGAAGTAATTATGTACCAAAATGAAGTATATATGCATCGAAACGAAGGAAATATTGATCGTAATGAAGTAAATATGCATCGAAATGAAGGAAATATTGATCATAATGAAGTAAATATGCTTAAAATTGAAGTAAATATACATCGAAATGAAGGAAATGTTGATCGTAATGAAGTAAATATCCATCAAAATAAATTAAATATGCATCAAAACGAAGGAAATATGCATCGAAACAGAGGAAATGTTGATCGTAATGAAGTAAATATGCATCAAAATTAAGTAAATACGAATCAAAACGAAGGAAATGTTGATCGTATTGAAGTAAATATGCATCAAAATGAAGTAAATATGCATCCAAACAAAGGAAATATGCATTGAAAAGAAGTAAATATGCATCAAAATGAAGTAAATATACATAAAAATGGAGTAAATATGCATCGAAATGAAGGAAATGTTGATCGTAATGAAGTAAATATGCATCGAAATTAAGTAAATTTGCATCGAAACGAAGGAAATGTTGATTGTAATGAAGTAAATATGCATCGAAACGTAGGAAATATTGATCATGATGAAGTGAATATGAATAAAAATGAAGTAAATATGCATCGAAACGAAAGAAATGTAGATCGTAATGAAGTAAATATGCATCAAAATGAAGTAAATATGCATCGAAACGAAGGAATATGCATCAAAATGAAGGAAATGTTGATTGTAATGAAGTAAATATGCATCAAAATGAAGTAAATATGCATCGAAACGAAGGAAATGTTGTTTGTAATGAAGTAAATATGCATACAAATGATGTAAGTATGCATCAAAATGAAGGAAATGTTGATCGTAACGAAGTAAATATGCATCAAAATGAAGTAAATATGCATCTAAACAAAGGAAATATGCATCGAAACAAAGGAAATATTGATCGTAATGAAGTAAATATGCATCAAAATATTCATCAAAATGAAGTAAATATGTATCAAAACGAAAGAAATGTTGAATATAATGATGTAAATTTGCATCGAAACGAAGGAAATATTGATCATAATGAAGAAAATATGCATCAATATAAAGTAAATATGCATCGAAATGAAGGAAATGTTGGTTGTAATGAAGAAAATATGTATAAAAATGAAGTAAATATGCATCGAAACGAAGGAAATGTTGATCGTAATGAAGTAAATATGCATCAAAATAAAGTAAATATGCATCGAAATGAAGAAAATATACATCGAAACGAAGGAAATGTTTATCATAATGAAGTAAATATGCATTAAAATAAAGTAAATATGCATCGAAACGAAGTAAATGTTGATCTTAATAAAGTAATTATGCATCAAACTGAAGTAAATATACATCGAAACGAATGAAATGTTGATCGTAATGAAATAAATATGCATCGAAACGAAGGAAATATTGATCGTAATGAAGTAAATATGCATCGAAACGAAAGAAATGTTAATCGTAATGAAGTAAATATGCATCAAAATGAAGTAAATATGCATCAAAACGAAGAAAATATGAATAGAAACATAGGAAAATGAAGTAAATATGCATCAAAATATGCATCAAAATGAAGTAAATACGTATTGAAACGAAGGAAATGTTGATCGTAATGAAGTAAATATGCATCAAAATGAAGTAAATATACATCGAAACGAAGGAAATATGCATTGAAACGAAGAAATATGCATCAAAATAAAGTGAATATACATCAAAATGAAGTAAATATGCATCGAAACGAAGGAAATGTTGATCGTAATGATGTAAATATGCATCAAAATGAAGTAAATATGCATCGAAACGAAGTAAATATGCATCAAAATATGCATCAAAATGAAGTAAATATGCATCGAAACGAAGGAAATGTTGATCGTAATGAAGTAAATATACATCAAAATGAAGTAATATGCATCGAAACGAAGGAAATATTGATCGTAATAAAGTAAATATTCATCAAAATAAAGTAAATACGCATCGAAAAAAGGAAATGTTGATCGTAATGAAGTGAACTAGGCTTTTATTATAAAAGTAAAAAAAATAGACAGGATTTAAAGTAAAAACAGATGCATGAAAAAGCCAAACAAGCGGTTGAAAATGGTGCCTAACAGATGGCCCTCAAGAAAAGTTTTCCGAAGTAAATAAACCATTTATTTTTTTTTCTTTGTGTCGTGCTTCGGTGGATCATCAGGGACAAGTCCCCATTCCCTACGAATGATAGTATCGTGCTTCAGCGGCAAAACCTGATCAAGAGAATGCCATCCACCATCACGAATGGTCGAGTGCATCGGACGGGTGTCCTGGTTAGTAGTAGGAGTGGTGTATGTAACCAAATTCTGTTGAGCCATAGTACGTATGGTAGTAGGGCCTCCTCCCCTGCCCCTAGCCCCACCACTCCTATGTCTAAGGAACAACCCTGGATCAGTGTAACCCCCCGAACGAAGGGTTTCCTCCATGAACTCTCGAGTATCCAAACTTTGTAAACTATCCTCATTCAAAACATCAAAAGTGTTAGTTATAGGGATTTATGTGCAATCAAATCATGTATCCGGATTTTCCAATAAAGCCTCAACCATCCCTCCTCTATCGCCTTCAGGAACATGAATATGATCAACAATATGTTCACTCTCTAGCGGCACTGTGTGCTGATCAACCCTCTTATTTTTCATCTCATTCACCATCTGACGAATGTCCTCTTCATTATCTCCATCAAAAGCCACAAAATTGTTAGTCGATTGAGTGACCTCACTGTCTTTAACATGTCTGATCTGAGCAGCCCCGAGATCAGTGTCAATAGAGGTACTTCGTGCTCCACATTTGGATCTAAACCCTCTTCCTCTCTCTCCACATGCTCCTTGCAATCATTACTATTACCCACATTATCCACTGCAGCAACATTATTATCAGATTCTACAGCTTTATATTTAACAGGCGCCCAACTAGGACCTTTGCGGCGTGGCTGATTCACCTTCTTATTTTTACGACACTCCTCAACTCCATGACCCACGGTGTAGCATGTAATACAATATTAAGGTAAATTCTCATAATGAATATATGTTTCAAATGATTAATCTTCAGCATTAATAGTTATATTCTGAGGGAGCTTCTCCTGAACATCCACCTCCACCAACACACGTGCAAAGTGACCCATTGAACCATCCAAAGCTCTTTTATCAACCCGAACAGGCTTACCCACCCCAGCAGCTATTGCCCGGATAATAGCATCACTCCAAAATTCAAAAGGAAGCTCATAAATACGAATCCAAACTTGAGTAACTGAGAACTTGATACGACATGGATTGAAGAAGGGCATCAATTTCTGAATTCGAATACGACCTGGTTTCAACTCATATATACGTTCATACAAAACCCTATCTTTGGCAGCCTAATCATTTATCAGAATATTATAATACCCACGACCCAACGGCACAATAACGAGATCATTCACATCAAGTACCACTTTCAAACGAGCAACAACATCTTGGAAAGATAGGGTTTTTACCCACGTTCATATGTAATTCTACCAATTACAAATTTAGAGCATAATGTAATACGATCCTCTAACAAACATGACCAATAGAAACTGAAACTGTATCACCTGAATGTTCCGGCGGCCTCACCACCGAAGATGGAACCCATTCGGATAGAGCCACCCGGAACGAACGAATAGGGATTGAATCATGGCCATTTGCATGTGCTGTACCAGCAGCACCATTATCATACACTAGTTGTGTCATGCCCCGACCCCAGACAGAACGCGACAACCGTCACGTTAACCATAAATTTCGCGGAATGGGTGCACTCCACTCCACAAAGTTTATAGAAAACGTAAGGCTTGCTATCAAGTACCTGTAGAACTGAACAACTGATAACAACGGGTACAACCCGAGGACATCATCTCATAAAGTATCAACAAAGATTTATAAATGTACAAAATACAACGGTGTAACTTAGTTTAAAGAAAATATACATGAACGATATAACATCGCGAAGGTACAAAAAGAACATCAAGGGGGTGACCAAATATAAACTATACAATCTCGCCAATGAATCCGTCAATTTACATAAAAGAGAAAGTACCCAAAACACGGATTGGATGACGAGCAAACGCTAGGAAAACCTCCAACCAAAACGATATCAACAGCCTGAAAAGGAAAGAATGATGGGGGTGAGCAATACCACTAGCTCAGTGAGGTGATAAGCCGGTCACCCCAACCCTTATACGAAGCATGTATTCCCACTCGCGGTTCATAACATAAAATCAACATTTCGTCCCACAATAACTATTTCTCGCTCAGTATACATATTATTAGAAATAAAAACCTTAGTGCACATTTACGAATAACACAATTAGTTCAAACAACATGTTATCACATAAAAGATTCGTAGGTAGTCAATATCCTCCTCGAACTGAGCTCTCCGTCGAAAGACAGTCCAAGCCCATCACCGTTACTCTAGATAAAATGCACATTAATATTCTTTCTCAACAAGCCAAGTGCTAAAGTTCACAATTCAATATCGACGTGAATACTTGAAATGATCAAACATATAAACATATATGACATGCATGTCCCACACCGGTGACGTTGACTGAGCCTATAATAGACTGATCCATCTAACGATCACCCTCCAGAGTATCAGTATTTGGCAAATGGACAGGTGCCCCGTTAGATCTAACTCACCCGGGCTTGCCAATCACGGGCAATTTGGTTGTCATTCTAACTCACCCGAACCGCGACAATTCGGGCTACTTAATCAATGTCGCTCCAACTCACCCGAACCGTGACCAATTCGGGCTACTTAACCTTGGTACCAGGCATACATATGCATATGCAACATAATATGAATAACGACTCAAGTTAGAGTCTTGATTGGCACACAAGAATAACCAGAAATCAATTCTCAAATAATTCACAATAAATGCTGTCAGATATCGAGCCGGCAATGCTCTTCAACATAAGTTAAAATCAATAATACTCATAAAATGACTAACAGGACTCTAACCAGAGCAATCGAGCCAATCAAGCTCTTTATCACATAACACAATATCAAATAATTTTCTTATCAATTAACTAAAACTAAAATAAATGCACATTTATCGAGGGTCCACACTTCCCACAAGAGAAGGCGTTCCCGAATTATCAACTCACAAGGAAGTAATTAACTCTCTCCGGAATCTGAAATCGGTCCCTTGCCCTTCGTCGATGGTTCTTTACCTAGAAAGGAGATGAGCAATTAAAGACAAATTAAATATAACTAACTATTAGCGGTAACATTCCTTTCATTGCTAAAAACAAATCCTAATCGAGTTCGAACAAGTCGATATTAAATAAAAATGGTATGTAACTCCTTAACATCAGTTCCCAATCCCACATAACCCGTTTCAATACATTAACTAAACGAAACGATAGAAAATAAGTTTGAATTCGACATAAAAATTCTGAAATTTTCCAGCTAGCGGCAGTTTACGAGAAAATCATAACTAATTGTAGAATAATCGGATTGAGGCGTTTCAAGTGGCTACGGAAAGCTAACGAGTTCAGCTATGTACAGAAATTAAGTTTTCAAACTTTCGAGGGCAATAGCTATGTCAAAATCAGTTCAAATAGTCTGCAAATTACCCACATACCAAAAAGAAAAACCCCACAAAATTACAAAATCATGGAAGAAGGAAGCTTAATTCACACACCACTTATCTCAAAACAACTTAGAAACCACCTAGGATGAGGGTTGTAAGGGAGAATTTGATCAACAAGGGCTTCTCCTCTTCACTCTCTTCTTTCCCCTCTTTTGTTTTTCTTCTCCCGTTCTTCTCTCTCTTTTTTTTTTTAACTTTAGCCTTAATTATATATCAAGCCATTTAAGTGGGCTGAAACTTTGGGCCAAAAATAAATAAATAAATAAGTGTGGGCTTTCTAAAAAAAATCTAGTTGGGCTAAGATAAGGCTGGCCTTTTGGGCCATATAAATAAATAAATAGGTTTTGGGCTTTCTAAAATAAATCTAGTTGGGCTAAGATAGGGCTGGCCTTTTGGGCCATAAAAATAAATAAATAGGTTTTGGGCTTTCTAAAAAAAAACTAGTTGAGCTAAGATATTATAAAGTATCCCCTCCTCTAAAAAGTTTCGTCCTCGAAACATAAATGTACCTAGAGATGAAAAGAGATTTGGATGGTGTTGATGCATGACTGACTCTGGTTCCCATGTTTCTTCTTCAATTTGATCACTTCTCCATAGAATTCTCACCATAGGAATGGATTTGTTACGAAGCATTTTCTCTCGGCGATCTACAATTTGAACTGGTTGTACTTCGTACGATAGATTTTTCTTTAATACAACTGGGGGATCTTTGAGCACGTGCGAAGGATCTGGTTCATATTTTCTAAGCATAGAGACATGGAAGACATTGTGAATCTTCAACAATTCCGATGGTAGCTCAAGTCGATATGCGACACGACCAATCCTTTGCACGATATTAAACGGGCCAATATCCTTGGACTCAACTTTCCTCGACGGCGGAATCGCAACACGCCCTTCCATGGAGAAACTTTCAGAAAAACTTTGTCTCCTTCATTAAACTCCAAATTGCGCCTCCTATTATCCGCGTAGCTTTTCTGTCGATCTTGCGCTGCCTTAAGTCTGTCTCGAATAAGTTGTATTTTTGCCTTCGCATCTTCGATAAGCTCTACTTGTTCGATTTGTCTCTCGCCAACCTCATCCCAAAAGAGCGGTGTTCGACACTTTCGGCCATACAGAGCTTCGTACGGAGGCATTCCAATGCTTGAATGATAACTGTTGTTAAAAGCGAACTCCACCAAAGTCACATACTTATCCCAGCTACCTCCCAAATTCAACACCACTGCCCGTAGCATTTCTTCTAGTGTCTGTATAGTTCTCTCTGACTGTCCATCAGTCTGTGGATGAAACGAGGTACAGAATAGTAATTTTGTACCTAGTGCTTTCTGCAGACTAGGCCAAAAACGAGAAGTGAATCATGGATCACAGTCAGATATGATTGACACTGGTACTCCGTACAATCTCATGATCTCATCGACATATAACTTGGCAAGTTTATCTAAAGATTCATTGGTATGCACTGGAAGGAAATGTGCCGATTTCGTCAGACGATCGACAATGACCCAAATTGAGTCATGACCCTTTTGGGTTCGAGGTAAACCAGAAACAAAATCCATTGTGACGTTTTCCCATTTCCACTCAGGAATAGGTAGTGGTTGAAGCATGCCGGCTGGTTTTTGGTGTTCCGCTTTAATCTGTTGGCATAATAAGCACTTTGATACAAATTCAGCAATGTCCCCGTTCATACCTGGCCACCAATAATGCTCCCGAAATGTTCTGTACATTTTGGTACTACCAGGATGCATAACATAGGCTGAAGAATGGGATTCCTCAAGAATAGCTCTACGAACATCAAGTTCTGATGGAACACAAACATGATTTTTAAAAGTAAGAAGTCCATCATCCCGAATTTGAAATTTTGTTTTTTTTCCTTGATTTAGCTTCGCCATCTTCTGTTGTAAATAAACATCGTGTGATTGTCTTTCTCGAACAAGGTAGGTCTAACCTCGAATTTGGCGATTAAGGTAGAATCATTAGACTTTTCACAATAGAGTGAAATGTGTAAAGATTTAAATTGTTCCAACATAGGAAGATAAAAAGATTGAATCGAAGCAAGTGAGGTAGAAGACTTTCTACTCAGAGCATCTGCAACAACGTTTGCCTTGCCAGGATTATAATCGATGACTAAGTCATAGTCACTAATCAACTCCATCCATCGCCTTTGACTGAGGTTGAGCTCCTTTTGTGTGGTGATATATTTTAAGCTCTTGTGATCAGTGAAAACCCGACAAGTTGCACCATACAGATAGTGCCTCCAGATCTTCAATGCAAAGACGATTGCAGCCAACTCTAAATCATGTGTAGGATAATTTTCTTTGTTCTTCTTCAATTGCCTTGAAGCGTAGGCAATAACCTTTCCTTCTTGCATGAGAACGCATCCTAATCCTTGTCTCGAGGCGTCGCTATAAATGGTAAATTCTCCAATCGCTGGGTCTGGCAAAGCAAGAATAAGAGCTAAAACTAGTCGTCTTTTCAATTCTTGAAATGCTTCCTCGCATTCTTCATTCCATTCAAATTTTACCCCTTTCCGAGTAAATTTAGTCAAAGATGAAGCCAATAACGAAAAGTCTTTGACAAACTCTGTCACGTTCTTTGGACGCTCCCAATCTATTATAGCTTGAATCTTCACTGGATCGACGTAGATTCCTTCTTTAGAAATGTGATGACCCAAAAAGCTTACCTCACGAAGCCAAAATTCACACTTCGAGAATTTAGCATAAAGCTGATTTTCTCTGAGAATGTTCAGAGCAATTCTTAGATGATGAGAATGCTCGTCGTCCGATTTAGAATAAATAAGAATGTCATCAATGAAGATGATGACAAACTTATCTAAGTACGGCCGAAAGACCCGATTCATAAGATCCATAAAAGCTGCAGGAGCATTTGTGAGTCCAAAAGGCATAACACAAAATTCAAAATGACCATATCTGGTTCGAAAAATAGACTTAGGGATATCAGATTCCCTAATCTTGAGTTGGTGATAACCCGATCGCAAATCAATTTTTGAGAACACAGTTGCTCCTTACAATTGATCAAACAGATCATCGATTCTTGGAAGAGGATATTTATTCTTAATTGTCACCTTGTTCAATTGACGGTAGTCGACACATAGGCGAAGTGATCCATCTTTCTTCTTAACAAAAAGAACTGGAGCACCCCACGGAGATATGCTAGGTTGTATGAACCCCTTCTCCAATAATTCCCCAAGTTGTGTCTGGAGTTCCTTGAGCTCAGCAGGAGACATTCGATATGGAGTAATCGATATAGGTGAGATTCCAGGAAGTACGTAAATGGAAAAATCAATCTCTCGATTCGGAGGTTGTCCTAGTAAGTCTTCGGGAAAGACATCAAGAAATTCATTCACGATCGGGATGTCATCTAGTTTAGTTTCAGAAAGAGAAGTATCGATGACAAATGCTAAGAATGCCTTACAACCCTTATGCATTAATTTATGCGCAGTCAACATTGAAATAAAAGAGAGGGATCTCGTTTGAGGTTTACTTTCAAAAACAAGTTCTGAGAATCCTGGTCTACGAAAAATAACAAGCTTCTCGTGGCAATCGAGAATTGCATGATGAGAAGAAAGCCAATCCATGCCAAGAATAACATCAAGATCAATCAAAGACAATGGTATCAATTCAGCCTCTAAAATGACATCTTTGATCTTCAATGGACAACCAAGGAATACTGAATCACGAATTAGACGCTCTCCAAGAGGGGTATGAACGATGATTCCAAGTGACAAATGAGAGATAGGATAATCTAAGATCGCAGTAAGATCATCCCGGATATAAGACCTATCAGAACCTAGGTCAAATAAAGCGTAGACCTGATGGTCTCCCACAAACACATGGCCTAAAGAAGCAATATTAGGTGAGATTGTGATTTAAAAATTCGGAAAGATAGAATTTCTTACGAATGTTTTATTCATAATCAAGTGGCATAACAAGGCGAGGTTAGATCTAGTATGTGAAAATACTCAGATTATAAATTACCTGTCACAACCTTCGGATCTGAGCGAGCCTCTTCCTGGGAAATATGAAATACTCTAGTTTACTTCCTTCCTTACATAGGTGATTGAGTACTAGGGCAGCATGAGGCATCGGGCACTCTGGTAACTGCAGATCGAGTATCTCTGGGTGTAGAATATGTTAGTTTACCACGAAGCTAACCAGAACCCTGACTGCTCGCTCCCATAAGCTGAGGACAAGAACTTCGCATATGCCCCGGCGGTCGACACTGAAAACATAGTTGAGGAGCCTTACAGGAGCCGTCGTGATATTTTAAGCAATTCTGGCACTTGCGATTTTCACCAACCGATCCCGAGACATTGCTCCCGCCTCTACTAAACTGCTCCCGAGGTTGAGGAAAACTAATAGGTACCAAACTTGGTGCGCCACGCGAAGATCCCACACCCCTATACACCTTCGATGCATTTCCTGGAAATGCGCTCCCTTGCCTTTTTCTTTTGAGATCGTTCTGCAAGCTTATGTCTCGCCTGAACTATACCTTCTACCCTCAGGGCTTCTTCTACGAGATCGTCAAGACTCTCGTACTTGTCTCCAGACTTGATGCGATCTCGAATATTTAAGTTAAGACCATCTTCAAATCTCTTGCTTAAGTCTCTCGTCGTATATGACTCAGGAGCGAATTCTCGCAATTCCAAAAATTTGCTTTCGTACTCCACGACCGACATAATGCCTTGAAAGAGGTTGAAGAACTCCTTTCTCTTCTGATCCTTGATGTACTGAGAGAAGTATCGATCTTTGAATCTTCCAAAAAGATAGCCCACGTAATAGTAACCGAAGATGTCTCTTTTAGATTCTGCCACCATCGTCGTGCATCTGGGCCTAACAGCTTGGTTGCAATGACCACACGATAACATTCTTCAATCATCAAAGTGTCAAAGATCTCTGTAATCTCCTTTAACCATGCCCCCGCTCGAGAAACATCTCTTGCACCGTCAAATTTCGAAGTCACCATGTTTTCAACTGCTTTCACCAAATCAGGTATAAAAAGTGCACCTCGAGAAGTAGAACCTCCTAAAGCCATTTCTGGAGTAAAAATTGGTACATTAGATGTAGGTCGAATCGATTCATTAGCACGAAGAACCTCTTCAGTGACAGTCGTAGTCGTATGAGCCGTTGTAGGTGGTGGAACACCATGTATTCGAATGTGATCATAATACAATTGGTACTGCTCGGGTGTCATCATGTGCTCAACCCGCAACTGGGCCCATGGTTGCTCTACCTGGGAAACTGGCACCCTATGATCAGAATTGATAGGGTCCGTAACCGTCGGAGGAACGACATGATCAGAAGAAACATGTCCTCGAGGTCCACGAGGAACAGAAAAGAGTAGAGGACTCGGAGGATCACGAGGAGCGTGTCCTCGACCTCGACAACGAACTGGAGGTGCCATAATGACTGAAAGGAAGAAAGGAAAGAAAATGCAAGGTCAACGTCAAGGCAATACGATACATTAGGATGACATAGAAACAAAGTTGGACCCATTGGCTCGACTTAAAAAGAATGAGAATCATAAAACCAGGCTCTGATACGAAGAAAGTTATCACGTCCCGACCCCAGACAGAACGCGACAACCACCACGTTAACCATAAATTTCGCAGAATGGGCGCACTCCACTCCACAAAGTTTATAAAAAACGTAAGGCTTGCTATCAAGTACCTGTAGAACTGAACAACTGATAACAACGGGTACAACCCGAGGACATCATCTCATAAAGTATCAACAAGGATTTACAAAGGTACAAAATACAACGGTGTAACTTAGTTTAAAGAAAATATACATGAACGATATAACATCGCGAAGGTATAAAAAGAACATCAAGGGGGTGACCAAATATAAACTATACAATCTCGCCAATGAATCCATCAATTTACATAAAAGAGAAAGTACCCAAAACACGGATTGGATGACGAGCAAACAATAGGAAAACCTCCAACCAAAACGATATCAACAGCCTGAAAAGGAAAGAATGATGGGGGTGAGCAAAACACTAGCTCAGTGAGGTGATAAGCCGGTCACCCCAACCCTTATACGAAGCATGTATTCCCACTCGCGGTTCATAACATAAAATCCAATATTTCGTCCCACAATAACTATTTCTCGCTCAGTATACATATTAATGGAAATAAAAACCTTAGTGCACATTTACGAATAACACAATTAGTTCAAACAACATGTTATCACATAAAAGATTCGTAGGTAGTCAATATCCTCCTCGAACTGAGCTCTCCGTCGAGAGACAGTCCAAGCCCATCACCGTTACTCTAGATAAAATGCACATTAATATTCTTTCTCAACACGCCAAGTGCTAAAGTTCACAATTCAATATCGACGTGAATACTTGAAATGATCAAACATATAAACATATATGACATGCATGTCCCACACCGGTGACGTTGACTGAGCCTATAATAGACTGATCCATCTAACGATCACCCTCCAGAGTATCAGTATTTGGCAAATGGACAGGTGCCCCGTTAGATCTAACTCACCCGGGTTTGCCAATCACGGGCAACTTGGTTATCACTCTAACTCACCCTAACCGCGACAATTCGGGCTACTTAATCAATGTCGCTCCAACTCACCCGAACCGTGACCAATTCGAGCTACTTAACCTTGGTACCAGGCATACATATGCATATGCAACATAATATGAATAACGACTCAAGTTAGAGTCTTGATTGGCACACAAGAATAACCAGAAATCAATTCTCAAATAATTCACAATAAATGCTGTCAGATATCGAGCCGGCAAGGCTCTTCAACATAAGTTAAAATCAATAATACTCATAAAATGGCTAACAGGACTCTAACCAGAGCAATCAAGCCAATCAGGCTCTTTACCACATAACACAATATCAAATAATTTTTTTATCAATTAACTAAAACTAAAATAAATGCACATTTATCGAGGGTCCACACTTCCCACAAGAGAAGGCGTTCCTGAATTATCAACTCACAAGGAAGTAATTAACTCTCTCTGGAATCTGAAGTCGGTCCCTTGCCCTTTGTCGATGGTTCTTTACCTAGAAAGGAGATGAGCAATTAAAGACAAATTAAATATAACTAACTATTAGCGGTAACATTCCTTTCATTGCTAATAACAAATCCTAATCGAGTTCGAACAAGTCGATATTAAATAAAAATGGTATGTAACTCCTTAACATCACTTCCCAATCCCACATAACCCATTTCAATACATTAACTAAACGAAACGATAGAAAATAAGTTTGAATTCGACATAAAAATTCTGAAATTTTCCAGCTAGCGGCAGTTTACGAGAAAAATCATAACTAATTGTAGAATAATCGAATTGAGGCATATCAAGTGGCTACGGAAAGCTAACGAGTTCAGCTACGTACAAAAATTTAGTTTGCAAACTTTCGAGGGCAATAGCTATGTCAAAATCAGTTCGAACAGTCTGCAAATTACCCACATACCAAAAAGAAAAACCCCACAAAATTACAAAATCATGGAAGAAGGAAGCTTAATTCACACACCACATACCTCAAAACAACTTAGAAACCACCTAGGATGAGGGTTGTAAGGGAGAATTTGATCAACAAGGGTTTCTCCTCTTCACTCTCTTCTTTCCCCTCTTTTGTTTTTATTCTCCCATTCTTCTCTCTCTTTTTTTTAACTTTTGCCTTAATAATTATATATCAAGCTATTTAAGTGGGCTGAAACTTTGGGCCACAAAATAAATAAATAAATAAGCTTGGGCTTTCTAAAAAAAATCTAGTTGGGCTAAGATAAGGCTGGTCTTTTGGGCCATATAAATAAATAAATAGGTTTTGGGCTTTCTAAAATAAATCTAGTTGGGCTAAGATAGGGCTGGCCTTTTGAACCATAAAAATAAATAAATATGTTTTGGGCTTTCTAAATAAAAAATCTAGTTGAGCTAAGATATTATAAGTTGCTTCCCTTCAAGGCGGACAGGAGGAGAGACAGCAACTTGAGGAGCTGCCTGATTTTGAACAGGAATCGAAGACGATGCAGCACCATTAAGAACATGTCTGATTGGCTTCATGAGATGCGAAGAAGGCGCCTAAAAGTTGATCACTGATTGTGACACATGAGATTGCCTCCCGACGGCATTAGAAGAGTGAATCAGAGAATTATGCGGGTGATGGTCCGATATGTAAATAGGATTACCATGAATCGCAAAAGAATCACGGTCAGAATTGTGATCATAAAAATGTGTTGGACATCCGATAAACTAGGGTTTGAGTAATCAGCTAATTCACCCCGATAGGACAGTATCTCCAATGTTTTAGAATTTGGGTGAGTCATCAAAATATCACAATCAGAATTGCAATTAGAAGCTTTGGATAGCAACTCCGATTTATTAAGGTTTGTGTGATTGCGATCAGAATTGCAATCCGAAGCAGCACGTTGTTCAGTCAGGATCACCAATATTTTATGGATTGCGGAAGCATCTCGCTCAGCAAGATTTGTCAACGTAGCAAAGGCTGAACCTGGTGATACAGAAGAGGCGAGATCATTTAGAAGAGATCGCGAGATTGGATCGCTGTGCCCAGAATCAGAGGGCATTTTTATGGGTTGATCCGGTGAGGGAGATCGAGATCGTTCAGCAACATCCCAGTAGAAAGGATTGTTGAAATCACGATCAGTGGTCATAGGCTGACTACGATCATGCGAGACAAGGGCAGATCGAACCAAAGTAAGGAGCCAAGGATGATCCATGGCTAAATAAAAATATGTAGCAACGACATTCGAACGAAAGATCCGAATCATTAGGAATAACGATCGGAGATGACAGTAATGGCGAGGATGACATTGACAGCCGAAAAACCTAGAGAGAAGGAAGACATAATGTTTTATTAAGAGAAAGCATCTTTATTATAATGTTGATCGTAATGAAGTAAATATGCATCAAAATGAAGTAAATATGCATCGAAATAAAGTATACGTTGATCGTAATGAAGTAAATATGCATCAAAATAAAGTAAATATGCATCGAAATGAAGAAAATGTTGATCGTAATGAAGTAAATATGCATCAAAATGAAGAAAATATGCATCGAAACGAAGGAAATATTGATACTAATGAAGAAAATATGCATAAAAATGAAGTAAATATGCATCGAAATGAAGAAAATATTTATTGAAATGAAGTAAATATACATAAAAAAAGTAAGTATGCATCGAAATGAAGAAAATATTGATCGTAATGATGTTTAATAAGACTATACAAAAAACCAAAAGAGTATCCAGGATGGAACTAAAATATGATGAAGAAATTCCAGATAGAGGGATGACAGAGAGACGAAGCCATGTGTAATGTACAGCTGCGACACAAAAATATGCATCAAAATAACGTAAATATGCATCGAAATGAAGGAAATATTGATCGTAATGAAGTAAATATGCATCGAAATGAAAGAAATCTTGATTGTAATTAAGTAAATATGCATCAAAATAAAGTAAATATGCATCAAAACGAAGGAAATATTGATCGTAATGAAGTGAATATTCATAACAACGAAGTAAATATGTATCTAAACGAAGGAAAAGTTGATCGTAATGAAGTAAATATGCAACGAAACGAAGGAAATGCTGATCATAATGAAGTAAATATGCATAAAAATGAAGTAAATATGCGTTAAAATGAATGAAATGATGATCGTAATGAAGTAAATATGCATCAAAATGAAGTAAATATGCATCGACACGAAGGAAATGTTGATCTTAATGAAGTAAATATGAATCAAAATGAAGTAAATATGCATCAAAACAAAGAAAATATGCATCAAAACGAAGGAAATGTTGATCGTAATGAAGTAAATTTGCATCAAAATGAAGTAAATATGCATCGTAATAAAGGAAATGTTGATTGTAATGAAGTAAATATGCATAAAAATGAAGTAAATATGCATCAAAACGAAGGAAATGTTGATCATAATGAAGTAAATATGCAACGAAATGAAGGAAATGTTGATCATAATGAAGTAAATATGCAAAAAAATGATGGAAACATTGATCGTAATGAAGTAAATATGCAACAAAATGAATAAAATATTTATCGTAATAATGTAAATACGTATAAAAAAGAAGTAAATATGCATCGAAGTGAAGGAAATGTTGATCGTAATGAAGTAAACATGCATCAAAATGAAGTAAATATGTATCGAAACGAAAGAAATATGCATCGAAAAAAGGAAATGTTGATCGTAATGAAGTAAATCTACATCAAAATATGCATCAAAATATAATGAAATGAACTATAACATAAAAATAAAAAGACAACGTTTACAGGACCGAATGGAAAGATGATGACAAATACCCGTGGATAGGGCGTACAGACTGACGCAGCCTTGTGTAATGTACAACTTCGACACCAGTGCCACAGGCGGCAGGAAAGCCAAATACACGGCTGAAAATGAGTCCTAGGTAAAAAGCAGACTGGCCAAGTAACCAGAGGAAGCCCTGAAAGGCCGCATTAAAAACCTCTATTTGATAAAACCCAGTGGAAAAACCCAAAATAAAGTAAATATGCATCGAAACGAAGGAAATTTTGATCGTAATGAAGTAAATATGCATCACAATGAAATAAATATGCATCAAAATGAAAGAAATATGCATCGAAATGAAGTAAATATGCATCAAAATACGCATTAAAATGAAGTCAACTAAGTTATTTTATTAAAAGGTAAATGAAAATAAGAAAGAGGGAGGGGAAAGCCTAGGCTCAATAAAAGATGGTCTAAACAGATGACCATAAGAAAAAGTAATGGCTAACAGATGCCATAACAGAAATTCAAAAAAAACCAAACAAGTGGCATAAGCTAAGGCCAAACAGGCGACCTCTTAAAAATAAGCCAAACTAATCCCAATATGATCCACACAATGCATGCATAGCAACGAAAATAGATAACAAAAATTTTGGCCAGATCATGACCAAAATATGGGCTCAATGTTGATCATAATGAAGTAAATATGCATAAAAATGAAGTAAATATGCATCGAAATGAATGAAATGTTGATCGTAATAATGTAAATATGTATCAAAATGAAGTAAATATGCATCGAAACGAAAGAAATTTTGATCGAAATGAAGTAAATACTCATTGAAACGAAGGAAATATTGATTGTAATGAAGTAAATATGCAGACAAATGAACTAAATATTCATCGAAACAAAGTAAATATGCATCAAAATATGCGTCAAAATGAAGTAAATATGCATCAAAACGAAGGAAATATTAATCGTAATGAAGTAAATATACATCAAAATAAAGTAAATATGCATCAAAACGAAGGAAATGTAGATCGTAATGAAGTAAATATGCATAAAAATGAAGTAAATATGCATCGAAACAAATGAAATGATGATCGTAATGAAGTAAATATGCATCAAAATGAAGTAAATATTCATCGACATGAAGGAAAAATTGATCTTAATGAAGTAAATATGAATCAAAATGAAGTAAATATGCATCGAAATGAAGAAAATAAACATCGAAACGAAGTAAATGTTGATCGTAATGAAATAAATATGCATCAAAATGAAGTAAATATGCATCGTAATGAAGGAAATATTGATCGTAATGAAGTAAATATGCATAAAAATGAAGTAAATATGTATCTAAACGAAGGAAAAGTTGATCGTAATGAAGTAAACATGCAACGAAATGAAGAAAATGTTGATCGTAATGAACTAAATATGCATAAAAATGAAGTAAATATGAATCGAAATGAATGAAATGATGATCGTAAGAAGTAAATATGCATCAAACTACGTAATATTATTAAAGGGAAATGAGAATAAAGAGAAGAGAACAAAGGATAAAGATGTTGTGGGGATGGCAAAGCCAAAAAGAGCCAAACAGGCGGCCCAAAAAAGAAGCTCTTGCAAACAGCTTTAACAAAAAAAGAGCTAAGCTAAAAATAAATATTATTTTTTTTGTAAGTCTGCTCCAATCTTGATCACTTTCGACATCCCAAATATCCGGAGGTTCAGGCTGAGTTTATTTTGTTGTGTCAGAACGGGTAACCGGCTTAGAAGTCGGTTTATAAGTAACGCCTTTTCTTTTTTATTTTCCTCCAGTTAATTTTTTTGCAGTTTTGAGGGTAGGAAAAACAGAATAATCCTTAATTGGATCAAATATTTCCTCAGTTATAGGCTCCTTTATAGTGAGTGGAGTGGCATCTGATCCCAAAGAAGAGGCTTCCACATGAGTCTCAATCTCAGCAAGTAAAGAATGTTGCTTAGCACCATCAACCGGCGAGGAGATATTGGGATTCATATCCTGCCCAAATTGATCAACAATATGAGAAGGGGAGACACTAGCATCATTGTTCCCATCACTTACGTCAAACGAGGTTTCAAACAGGTTCGAAATCAGCACGAGCTGAACTGTTGAGGCCGTAAGATCAACACAACCTTTCAAAGAAATGTTTGAGGCAGTCAAAAGAGATTGGGCAGCACGAATAACACGTAAAGCTTCATCAATAACAGTAGTAGGAGTAGTCAAATCAGCCAATTGGAATGATCTCCAGCTTAAACTCTAACAGATTCAACAACCAAATTACTAGGCAGAGGAGATACAACCCTGTTCTTGCTAGCATCAAGTCTACCATCATCATGATCAAGCATATGAAACCTGTTGGAGGTCTGTAAAGCAAGGAAGAATCAACCTTAAAACTTACACGTGAAGAACCATCCCTGTTCGCAAGAATAAAACCATCATCAGCTGGGGTTAGTAAAGTATCAAACGTCACATTAATGTGGTCTGAAGGATCAGCAAAGTGGCTGGTCTGATCCAGCCTAGCGTCCTTATTAGCAGAATCAGATTTCCCACTAATCTGATCAGCACACGGCTGATTCAAGGCATCCTGATCGACCTGATTCATAACAGCTACCTCCGGAGCCTTATTCTTCAATTTCTTCTTCATTTGCGCAACAAGCCCATCTGCAGCTTTGTGTTTCTTTTCTTGCTTCTTACAATCCTCAAACGAATGTCCCAAAATGAGACATGAACTATAAAATTCTGGAAGATTTTCAAAGCCAATAGATACACCAAGCCTTTTACCAGTAATTTCAAGATTAACATGCTCTATAAGATTGTGTCGAAGATCAACATCAACTAATACCAGGGCAAAATGCCCCAATGAACCATCTGTAGCACGAGTGTCGATTCGGATTGGCTTTCCAATAGCTGTAGCAATAGAACGTATAACTCTTTTAGTCTAAAGCTCGAAAGGCAGCTTAAAGATTTGCAATCACACCAAGACGACGGAGGACTTGACTTTGTAGGGCTTGAAACCAGGCATCCATTTTTGAACTCTAATTTTTCCTCCATTGAAATCAAAATTGCGAGAATTCAAGATATCCAGCCTTTTTTAGAGTTATCAATCAATAAATTGAAGAATCCCCTTCCAATGGGGATGAAAAAAAGTGCCGATAGCTTCCATAGTTGTTGTAAGGTTTGCCTCAGTTTAGAATTAGAAATTGGGACCTTACCGCGATCCAAAAGTATCCTAATTGTAAGGAGAGGCGCGTAGACCTGAATTCTCGACTGATAATAAGAGTTATCGATGGAGATAACCACATCGTCACCAGAATAGGAGAATGGGAAGATTTCTGATTAGTTGGATATGTTGTGGATTGATTCAAAAATATTTTTGATGGTAGGGTCAGAGATTTCAGCATCATCGTGATTGTGTCAGACAGCCTCTATGAATGTTTTTGGGTGATGAGCAAACGAAGCCCTAGATGGGCTGGCCAGAGGCGACGCTGCTATAGAAGATTGGGGTGCAAAATCACATTCTAGTGACACCCTTGGTTCACGAATAGATGATATTCCATGATTGACGACCTCTTGAAGTTGGTTGGTGGGCAGTGCAGGGTTGAAATGGGCAGTTCTCGGAGAACCCATTTTAGAGAGTGGGAGAAGCAAATCTTAGAGAGAGAAAGTAAAACATCTTAGAAAGTAATGAAGTAAATATGCATCAAAATGAAGTAAATATGCATCGACACGAAGGAAAAGTTGATCTTAATGAAGTAAATATGAATCAAAATGATGTAAATATGCATCAAAACGAAGAAAATATGCATCGACACGAAGGAAAAGTTTATCTTAATGAAGTAAATATGCATCAAAATGAAGTAAATATGCATCGTAATGAAGTAAATATGCATAAAAAAGAAGTAAATATGCATCGAAACGAAGGAAATGTTGATCGTAATAATGTAAATATGCATCGAAACGAAAGAAATTTTGATCGAAATGAAGTAAATACTCATTGAAACGAAGGAAATATTGATTGTAATGAAGTAAATATGCAGACAAATGAACTAAATATTCATCGAAACAAAGTAAATATGCATCAAAATATGCGTCAAAATGAAGTAAATATGCATCAAAATGAAGGAAATATTGATCGTAATGAAGTAAATATACATCAAAATAAAGTAAATATGCATCGAAACGAAGGAAATGTAGATCGTAATGAAGTAAATATGCATAAAAATGAAGTAAATATGCATCGAAACAAATGAAATGATGATCGTAATGAAGTAAATATGCATCAAAATGAAGTAAATATTCATCGACATGAAGGAAAAATTGATCTTAATGAAGTAAATATGAATCAAAATGAAGTAAATATGCATCGAAATGAAGAAAATAAACATCGAAACGAAGTAAATGTTGATCGTAATGAAATAAATATGCATCAAAATGAAGTAAATATGCATCGTAATGAAGGAAATATTGATCGTAATGAAGTAAATATGCATAAAAATGAAGTAAATATGTATCTAAACGAAGGAAAAGTTGATCGTAATGAAGTAAACATGCAACGAAACGAAGAAAATGTTGATCGTAATAAACTAAATATGCATAAAAATGAAGTAAATATGAATCGAAATAAATGAAATGATGATCGTAATGAAGTAAATATGCATCAAACTACGTAATATTATTAAAGGGAAATGAGAATAAAGAGAAGAGAACAAAGGATAAAGATGTTGTGGGGATGGCAAAGCCAAAAAGAGCCAAACAGGCGGCCCAAAAAAGAAGCTCTTGCAAAGAGCTTTAACAAAAAAAGAGCTAAGCTAAAAATAAATATTGTTTTTTTGTAAGTCTGCTCCAATCTTGATCACTTGCGACATCCCAAATATCCGGAGGTTCAGGCTGAGTTTGTTTTGTTGTGTCAGAACGGGTAACCGGCTTAGAAGCCGGTTTATAAGTAACGCCTTTTCTTTTTGATTTTCCTCCAGTTAATTTTTTTGCAGTTTGGAGGGTAGGAAAACCATCTACAGAATAATCCTTAATTGGATCAAATATTTCCTCAGTTATAGGCTCCTTTATAGTGAGTGGAGTGGCATCTGATCCCAAAGAAGAGGCTTCCACATGAGTCTCAATCTCAGCAAGTAAAGAATGTTGCTTAGTACCATCAACCGGCGAGGAGATATTGGGATTCATATCCTGCCCAAATTGATCAACAATATGAGAAGGGGAGACACTAGCATCATTGTTCCCATCACTTATGTCAAACGAGGTTTCAAACAGGTTCGAAATCAACACGAGCTGAAATGTTGAGGCCGTAAGATCAACACAACCTTTCAAAGAAATGTTTGAGGCAGTCAAAAGAGATTGGGCAGCACGAATAACACGTAAAGCTTCATCAATAACAGTAGTAGGAGTAGTCAAATCAGCCAATTGGAATGATCTCCAGCTTCAACTCTAACAGATTCAACAACCAAATTACTAGGCAGAGGAGATACAACCCTGTTCTTGCTAGCATCAAGTCTACCATCATCATGATCAAGCATATGAAACCTGTTGGAGGTCTGTAAAGCAAGGGAGAATCAACCTTAAAACTTACACGTGAAGAACCATCCCTGTTCGCAAGAATAAAACCATCATCAGCAGGGGTTAGTAAAGTATCAAACGTCACATTAATGTGGTCTGAAGGATCAGCAAAGTGGCTGGTCTGATCCAGCCTAGCGTCCTTATTAGCATAATCAGATTTCCCACTAATCTGATCAGCACACGGCTGATTCAAGGCATCCTGATCGACCTGATTCATAACAGCTACCTCCGGAGCCTTATTCTTCAATTTCTTCTTCATTTGCGCAACAAGCCCATCTGCAGCTTTGTGTTTCTTTTCCTGCTTCTTACAATCCTCAAACGAATGTCCCAAAATGAGACATGAACTATAAAATTCTGGAAGATTTTCAAAGCCAATAGATACACCAAGCCTTTTACCAGTAATTTCAAGATTAACATGCTCTATAAGATTGTGTCGAAGATCAACATCAACTAATACCAGGGCAAAATGCCCCAATGAACCATCTGTAGCACGAGTGTCAATTCGGATTGGCTTTCCAATAGCTGTAGCAATAGAACGTATAACTCTTTTAGTCCAAAGCTCGAAAGGCAGCTTAAAGATGTGCAATCACACCAAGACGACGGAGGACTTGACTTTGTAGGGCTTGAAACCAGGCATCCATTTTTGAACTCTAATTTTTCCTCCATTGAAATCAAAATTGCGAGAATTCAAGATATCCTGCCTTTTTTAGAGTTATCAATCAATAAATTGAAGAATCCCCTTCCAATGGGGATGAAAAAAAGTGCCGATAGCTTCCATAGTTGTTGTAAGGTTTGCCTCAGTTTAGAATTAGAAATTGGGACCTTACCGCGATCCAAAAGTATCCTAATTGTAAGGAGAGGCGCGTAGACCTGAATTCTCGACTGATAATAAGAGTTATCGATGGAGATAACCACATCGTCACCAGAATAGGAGAATGGGAAGATTTCTGATGAGTTGGATATGTTGTGGATTGATTCAAAAATTTTTGATGGTAGGGTCAGAGATTTCAGCATCATCGTGATTGTGTCAGACAGCCTCTATGAATGTTTTTGGGTGATGAGCAAACGAAGCCCTAGATGGGCTGGCCAGAGGCGACGCTGCTATAGAAGATTGGGGTGCAAAATCACATTCTAGTGACACCCTTGGTTCACGAATCGATGATATTCCATGATTGACGACCTCTTGAAGTTAGTTGGTGGGCAGTGCAGGGTTGAAATGGGCAGTTCTCGGAGAACCCATTTTAGAGAGTGGGAGAAGCAAATCTTAGAGAGAGAAAGTAAAACATCTTAGAAAGTAATGAAGTAAATATGCATCAAAATGAAGTAAATATGCATCAAAATGAAGTAAATATGCATCGACACGAAGGAAAAGTTGATCTTAATGAAGTAAATATGAATCAAAATGAAGTAAATATGCATCGAAACGAAGAAAATATGCATCGACACGAAGGAAAAGTTGATCTTAATGAAGTAAATATACATCAAAATGAAGTAAATATGCATCGTAATGAAATAAATATGCATAAAATGAAGTAAATATGCATCGAAACGAAGGAAATGTTGATCGTAATGAAGTAAATATGCAACGAAACGAAGGAAATGTTCATTGTAATGAAATAAATATGCATAAAAATGAAGTAAATATGCATCGAAACAAATGAAATGTTGATCGTAAGAAACAAATGAAATGTTGATCGTAATTATGTAAATATGTATAAAAATGAAGTAAATATGTATCAAAACAATGGAAATGTTGATCGTAATGAAGTAGATATGCATCAAAATGAAGTAAATATGCGTCGAAAGGAAGGAAATGTTGATCATAATAAAGTAAATATGCATCGAAATGAAGTAAATATGCATCGACACGAAGGAAATATTGATCTTAATGAAGGAAGTATGCATCAAAATAAAGTAAATATGCATCGAAACGAAAAAAATATGCATCGAAACGATGGAAATGTTGATCATATGAAGTAAATATGCATCAAAATGAAGTAAATATGCATCGAAACGAAAGAAATATGCATCAAAACAAAGTAAATTTGCATCAAAATGAAGTAAATATAAATTAAAATGAAGTAAAATGCATAATAACGAAGGAAATGAAGTAAATATGCATCAAAATAAAGTAAATATACATCAAAACGAAGGAAATGTTTATCGAAATGAAGTAAATAAGCACTGAAACGAAAAAAATCTTGATCGTAATGATTCAAATATGCATCAAAATGAAGTAAATATGCATCGAAACGAAAGAAATATCCATCGAAACAAAGTAAATATGAATCAAAATGGATAAAATATGTATCAAAACGAAGAAAATGTTGATCGTTATGAAGTAAATATGAATCAAAATGAAGATGTTGTTCTTAATGAAGTAAATATGCATCAAAATGAAGTAAATATGCGTCGAAACAAAGGAAATCTTGATCGTAATGAAGTAAATATGCATCAAAATATGCATCAAAATGAAGTAAATACGCATTGAAATGAAGGAAATGCTGATCGTAATGAAGTAAATATGCATCAAAACTAAATAATATTATAAATCAAATAAACTAAAAGTGTACAAAGGAAACCAAAAAGATGCATTACAAATGGGAGCAGGCGAGGGATCCTACTACCCAACTGACCTGGGAACAGGCGAGGGATCATGTTATCCAACCAAACAGACTCACCCTGACAAGAGGTCTAAATCCTGTACAGTCAGATACATGGCTGAAAATAATACCTATGGATGAGCTGACCACCCCCAGACGGCCTCGGTAAAAACCTCTATATGGAAAAACCCAGTTGAAAAACCCCATATAGAGGAAAAGAACACCTTTCAAAGGATGTCATAAAACTCACCGTCTAACCTAGACCTAAAGGAGATCCTGGCGCCCAAGTCAAACCACTGCAGCATTCAATCACACCAATTATTCCATCCACTGTGCATCAATACGAACAGCATCAAAAACTCTAAATGGAAATGATTACATAAAGATCAAAAGGACATATATCACCTGGCACACCCGATGGCATCGCTATCGGAGATACAAAATCTTTTTTTATACAACTGCATGGGTGAGAAACCAGAGTGACCCAACCAAATAACAGTGCCAAAGATTCATTTAATCTTGTAGTGTTCAGAATTCATATCCACGAACATAAGGCAGAGAATATTAGGAGGTGCATAAACTTGTCAAATGAAATCCCCTCCAATGTCAGATAATCGATCAACCACATCATTCCCCTCACGATAGATGTGACAGACTCGAAAATTCATCGTCCGAGTAATCTCCATGCTTCTACGCCATCTAGAAAGGAGTCTCCAAGGCAGCTCCGGAGATGGGGACGTGAACTTGGTTTCAATTTTGGTTAAATTGATTTAGAGCAAGTGTACTCTATCGTGTGTAGCACGTAAGCAACCAAGTGCAAAATTTATATAATATCGAACTCAAGGGAGAAAGTGGGTAGCCGAATTTGAGAAATGCTTCACTCTAGTAAGATGAATCAAAGAATGAGGGTTGATTATACTACAAACTAACAACTAGGAAAGCAATTAAAGATAAAACATGTACAAATGAGATGGATGATGGGTGAAGGTGAACAATCTAAGAATTATGTAAGGCAAGCAACATTCACGGTAAGGTATATAATAGACTCTCACACACACACACACATGCATTGATGGTTTTCATGTTATGATTTTAAGGGCAATCACGTTTGTACCCCTAATCCCTATGGCCAAGGTGATTAGGTTTTCAACTATTTTACAAGTTTAAATCTCCTAGGATTGTTCTTACTCTCAATTCCCATAAAGGTACTATGATCATAAGTTGAGTTCCTCTCACTAGTTCATCACTAATGTCTTATCATAAGGTTCTAAGCACTTGAAGGGTATGGCTTACCTCTCCTCACACTAATAAAGTCATCTCATGCAATCAATGATTCAATTAAACCACTAAGCATAATATTGGAATGGTCATCCTAACACTATGAATAGATAATTTAATCACACAAATCATACATAAAATGAGAATAAGCATTCATGATAGAAAATATTCATAACAATCATTTCATCAAACATGTTGTGTGCAAAATCTACATAATACCTAACCAATCATATTGCTAGCCTCACATGAGGACTAGCCACTACATATAATTACAAATTCAATACAATCTATGGCATGCTCCAATTGTGCCAAATAATAAAGAAAATAACAAAATAAAGGTAAGTTGGCTCCCCTTTGATGGTGAACTTCCTCCTCTTTGATCATGCTACAATCTTCAACTAATGATGAATTCCTCTTCTTGAATTGGTGGATGGATGGATTAGTGGATGGATTTGAGGAGATCAAGTGGTTTGAATGGATGAAGTGAAGGATGGAAGAGATGGAGATGAATGTGTGTGATTTAGGTATTTAGTATGTATGGAAACTGATCCAAAATGATTCCTCCAGTAATTTATGGTCAAAACATGTATTTATACTCCCATGGAAGCTTCTAGAACAAGTGGATATCATAAAACTTCCTTTTGCACATACACAGGCCGTGTAGCAGCACACAGGCCGCGTAGGGTCATAGCGTGCAGCGCAGTCTCACCGTTTCACGCATAACTTTCACATCCGATCTCCGATTTGAATGATTCTTGCACTCACGCGATCTCTCTTCCGTGGCTTTCCAATCATATATCACAAGTCTAGTTTTGAGCTCCACAATAATACAGAAAAATTACACAAGTTAGACTTGCATTTTTCAGCATTTTGCTTTGGCTCGTTCTTCCTCATTTCAACTCCGAATTCTGCTCCATTTTTCCCACATCTTCTTTATTGTGTCTAGAATCTATTTTCACCAGAAAATCAAACAAATTACACCAATTTAACAATTCTCAAAATATTCACAAATATAACACAATTTAAGGCACTTAATCATGAAAATCACACATTTATCATTTCAAAGCACAAATCTCCATATTTTCATATAACACCACCAAATGATATGCAAAAAGAATAAAAACACACAAAAACACATAATAAAAGATACTAAAATCTAGGTGAAAATAACACCGATCAGGAGGAAAGGGCATAAACAACATAGGTCGAGTCAGATTCCAACCAGAGAGAATTCCACCTTTATCATATGCCAATTCAATAGCCATTAAAGCAATAATAAGCTCTGCCCCAAAGGCAAAGCCATGGCCAAATCCACTGGTAAAGCCACCCATGTAGAACCCCCTGCAATTACGAAAAATCCCAGCACCAGCAATAGTACCAGGAGCAGCACTCGCATATCCATCCGTATTCACCTTCACCCAACCAGGCTGGGGCGGGATCCACCTCAAAAGAATAATAGAAGGTGCTTTACGGGGCCTCCCCCTGACTCCAAAATAATGTAGAGTAGTAAGATCCTCAGTAAAATTCCGCATTACACCTACATCAAGTTGGTTAATTTCACGAATCAGAGCAAACAATGATGTAGAAATGGCATCTGGTCGAACCGCCTTGTCCACAATACCCCCATCCATATTCTCTGCATATCCATCAGCTATAAAGGAATTATGTTGGTTCCAGATAATCCAAACATAAGACACGACAGCCAAACACCAAATAGACATAACCTGATCACTGTCCTGCATAGATATGGCCTGCAAGATGAATTGCATAAATGTTTGCTCCAGAATGATACGATTGCCAAAATGAAAACTATCCAAGATACAGCGAAGAACAGCCAAGGAGACAGAACATTCAAGCATAATATGATCCAAGCTATCTACCACCAATATACAAAGATAGCACCGAGAAGGGCCCAAAAACCCACGATCCGTATAAGTATCCCACGTTATAAGAACACCCCGAATAGCCTCCAAGTGGTGAGAGAACGCCTTGGAGGAATAAATATGCATCGAAACGAAGGAAATATCCATTGAAATGAAATAAATATGCATCAAAATACGCATCAAAATAAAGTAAATATACATCAAAATGGAGTAAATATGCATCGAAATGAAGGAAATGTTGATCATAATGAAGTAAATATGCATAAAAATGATGTAAATGTGCATTGAAATGAAGGAAATGTTGATCGTAATGAAGTAAATATGCATCAAAATGAAGTAAGTATGCATCTAAACAAAGGAAATATGCATCGAAATAAAGGAAATATTGATCGTAATGAAGAAAATATGCATCAAAATTAAGTAAATATTCATCGAAACGAACGAAATGTTGATCATAATGATGTAATATGCATCAAAATGAAGGAAATGTTGATCGTAATGAAATAAATATGCATCAAAATAAAGTAAATATGCATCGAAATGAAGGAAATGTTGATCGTAATGGTATAAGTACGTATAAAAATGAAGTAAATATGTATCGAAATAAAGGAAATATGCATCGAAACAAAGGGAATATTGATCGTAATGAAGTAAATATGCATCAAAATAAAGTAAATATGCATCGAAACAAAGAGAATATTGATCGTAATGAAGTAAATATGCATCACAGTGAAATAAATATACATCAAATTAGGCAATATTGTTAGAAGAAAAAAAGAAAATAAAGCAGAGTACAAGATAAAGATGTTATGCGGATGGCAACAACCATTAACATAGGTCAAAACAGGCAACCCAAAGCAAAGACCCTTAAGAGGCTATTAGATTTTTGTCCCTAGTTTAGCAGAGTCAGAATGAGTAACCGGCTTAGTGGCCGCGTGAAGCTTCTTTCTTGATTTCCCAATATTCAGAATTTTAGCGCTAGTTTGCAGAGTGGGGAATTGTTCATCTTCGTAACAAATCTTCTCTTGAGCATCAGCCGTACCTGTCTGATTTTTTAAATTCCTAGGTGGGTCAGCCACAATTTATCTTGATGTACCTGTACTGTGAGAGGATAATATACCCGTGCTGCATTGATGAGCTCTGTAGCTGCAACATCTATATCTCCGTGAGAAGATAAAATACTCAGGGCTGCATTGATGAGCTTTATTGAGGTTGCAAGATCAACACTTTTGTTTGGAAATAGTGCACTAATGAGCTCTTGAGCTCCGAGTCTGAAGTGTTGAAAGACTCCGGTGATGAAACCAAATCCACACGAGGAGCGCCATTGCCATACTCAAAACTGATCAGCCCCGTGTCTTTAGTATCTTGGAGTGCATGTGCATCCTGATTCTGGGCATCTCTAGGGTGATCAACACGAACATGATCAAGAATAAGGTAATCAACACGAACCTGATCAGCATCAGCGCTAACCAGAGTGGCCTGATTCGGAGCGGTCCGGACCTGTTGGCTAGAATCAACATGGGGGTCATTAGCCTCACAAAATTCCGACATCTCAACATGAACCACCGTCAGCTGATCAAACACAAAGTCCCTCCCAGTCTTTTCAACACAATAAACAGCTTCCAAACTTTCTAAAATACTGAAACTATTGCTGAGATTTACCTTGTTAGCATCATCGACAGCAAGCCTTACGGGTGGAGTGCAAGATTTGGCTCGAGGTGGAGAGAACCAGGCTTCATCCGAAGCAACATCAGCTGGAGTAGAGGAAGCATCAGGCTGATGGGATACAGTGTGAGCAACAACCAAAGATTGAAGATCAGCATGATGTGAATGGGGTGAAACCGTCTGCTAGATAGTAGCATGGGCTTTGGCCTTCCCAATTTTTGAAGGATGCAGAGTATTAGGAGCAGAGGTGCGAGCTTTTTTCTGGCATTCAGAACCAACATGCCCCAACAAGTGACAAGAAGAGCAAAAAGCGGGGACGTTTTCAAAACCAAGAGAAATAACTAGGGTGGAATGAGAAACATCCAAAATTATAGAATCAGGAAGAGGTTCCCTCAAATCCATATCCACCAATACACACACAAAATGTCTAGTCAAACAATTGAAAGCACGTTTGTGGACACGAACTGGGCTGCCAATGGCTGAGGCAATAGAGAGGATAACCTTCTCAGACCAAAGCTCGAAAGGTAATTCGAAGATTCTTACCCAAATAGATATAATGGAGGATTTTTGCTTATAGGGGTTGAATGAAGGAGCCCAGCGCTGTACTCTGATTTTACCAGATTCAAGTTCAAAAAATCACCCATGCAGGATAGCATTGCGACGGGTAGTATCAGCAATGAACAGATTGAAGAATCCCCTGCCTATTGGGATAATGTGGAACTCTGAAAATTTCCAGAAAAAGCTCAACTTGTGGTGAAGGTCGGCAATAGAAAGCGGTTGTTGTCCGCGGTCTAGAAGGAGTCTGAAAGTGATGAGAGACGAGCAGATTTTCACTCGCTCTTCATGGTATGATTCGTCGATGGAGATTGAAATGTGGTCACTGGAACGTATCGCCTTGAAGAGATCCAGGTCGGATTGTTGACGAATTGAGGTAAGGAATGCTTTAATCAATGTAGTGTAGTCATGCGATTTGGGGCCTGGTCCAAATTGAGAACCAGAACTTGGGGCAGGATCGATAATATCCTGAAAGATTGGGGTTGGAGAATACCGGCAGTTGCAGGAAAGGAAGCGCCGACGGCTGGAGTGAAGCCGGCCGCTGGTGAACCGGCGACAGTTGGAGTGAAGCCGGCCGCTGGTGAAGAAAGCCCACTAGCAGGGGCAGCCATCGGAGGTGTTAAGAGTTTTTAGAAAGAGGGAGGAGTAAATCTAGAGAGAGAAAATAGAAACATCTTTTTTGTAAAAAAAATCAGTGAAGTAAGTATGCATCGAAATGAAGGAAATATGCATCGAAACAAAGTAAATATGCATTAAAATACGCATCAAAATGAAGTAAATATACATCAAAATGAAGTAAATATGCATCGAAATGAAGGAAATATTGATCGTAATGAAGTAAATATGCATCAAAATGAAGTAAATATGCATAGAAACGAATGAAATGTTGATTGTAATGAAGTAAATATGCATCGAAACATAAGAAATGTTGATCGTGATGAAGTGATTAAGATAAAGTAAATATGCATCGAAATGGAGGAAATGTTGATCGTAATGAAGTAAATATGCATCAAAATAAAGTAAATATGCATCGAAACAAAGAAAATATGCATCAAAACGATGGAAATGTTGATTGTAATGAAGTAAATATGCATCGAAACGAAGAAAATTTTGATCGTAATTATGTAAATATGCATAAAAATGATGTACATATGCATCGAAACAAAGTAAATGTTGATCGTAATAAAGTAAATATGCATTAAAATTTTATAAATATGCATCGAAATGAAGGAAATATTGATCGTAATGAAGTAAATATACATCAAAATAATGTAAATATGCATCGAAATGATGGAAATATTGATCGTAATGAAGTAAATATGCATCAAAATGAAGTAAATATGCATCGAAACGAAGGAATTGTTGACCATAATGAATTAAATATGCATCAAAATGAAGTAAATATGCATCAAAATGAAGGAAATGTTGATCGTAATGAAGTAAATATGCATCAAAACAAAGGAAATATTGATCGTAATGAAGTAAATATGCATAAAAATGAAGTAAATATGTATCAAAAGAAGGAAATGTTGATCGTAATGAAGTAAACATGCAAAGAAATGAAGGAAATGTTGATCGTAATGAAGTAAGTATTCTTAAAAATGAAGTAAATATGCATCGAAATGAATGAAATGATGATCGTAATGAAGTAAATATGCATCAAAATGAAGTAAATATGCATCGGCACGAAGAAAATGTTGATCTTAATGAAGTAAATATGAATCAAAATGAAGTAAATATGCATCAAACTAGGCAATATTATTAAAAGAAAAATAAAATAAAGAGGAGTACAAGATAAAGATGTTGTGTTCATGGCGACAACCATTAAGCATGAGTCGAACATGCGACCCAAAGCAAAACCCCTAAAAAGGCTATAATAACCATAGCTTAGTGTTTTCTTAATTTTTGTCCTGGTAGTTTAGCAGTGTCGGAACGAGTAACCGGCTTTGTAGCCGCATGAAGTGCAATGTCCTTTTTTCTTGATTTTCAAGTATTTAGAATTTTAGCGCTAGATTGCAATGTGGGGAATTGTTCATATTCAATTTCCTCTTGAGGATCAGACGTGCCTTGAGTCATAATTTGGCTTGAGGTATCAACTCTGTGATAAGATAAAAATATACCCGGGCTGCTTTGATGAACTCTGTAGCTGCAAGTTCTGTATCCCCGTGAGATGATAAAATGCTCAGAGCTGCATTGATGAGCTCTGTTGAGACTGCATGATCAACCTTGTCATTTGGAAGTAGTTCATTGATGAGTTCTTGAACCTTTGAATCAACTCCACCAGCAAAAGGAGATT
The DNA here is from genome assembly GCA_023678885.1 of Pogostemon cablin. Taxonomy (NCBI): domain Eukaryota; kingdom Viridiplantae; phylum Streptophyta; class Magnoliopsida; order Lamiales; family Lamiaceae; genus Pogostemon; species Pogostemon cablin. Next base: position 7,086,409 of record CM042954.1, read on the forward strand.
TATCAGCAAGTATACGGTTGGAGGGAGCTTCCAGGTGTTCATCAGATTGAGACGTATCAGGTCGAGAAGGAGCTGAAGTAGCTCCTAAAATCTGGGTACTTATCGAATTAGTTGGAGCATCTTGCTCCCCCCCGGGTAATCACATTCACAGCAGCTGGGTCGTAGACTACAGGGCAATCCATCAACGCATCAGCCTAAGGAGAAAATCCTGTTGTCACTGCGACAGCCTGCTGATGAAAGTGGAAATTCATGTATTTTTTGGTCCGATTTTATACCTCTTTGAGTGTATATTTGCTATTATTTGCACAAATATTAATACTTTGAATTATCATTGACTAAATGATGCTTGAGAGATATTTTGTTGTGTTTTGATAAGAAAAAGGATAAAAATGCAAAGTCGGGGTAAAAGGTGAATTTGTGCAAAAACAAAGGAGCACTTTCCATAATTTTTCTGTGATCGTGTGTAAGTCGAAACTTGTCATGTCAGATATGGTTAGAAAGTCACGGAAGAGAGGATCACGTGGGCGCAAGAATAATCTCAATCAGAGTTTGGATGAAGAAGTTGCGCACAAAATGGCGAGGTCGCGCAGCTATAAATGGGATTTTCGAAACTCACATAATTTTGGTGCATTAATTGATTCAAGTAAGGCCATGCATGCAATTGAATATCTTGGTATCAGCCCACTACATATAATGCCACGTACATGATGGAAAAGTTGGAGAAAGTTTTTGCATGAGATTTAAGAGTGGGGCCCTTGTTATTTGGTGTCAAATAAATTCATGTGAGCACCTCTAATTGGATAAAAGAATGAGCACAAGAGGTGGGCCCAATTTGAGAAGGCAAAATTGACTTTTAAGTGTTACAATTTATGCAAATTAAGTGGCCCATGCAATTTAGTAGAAAATTGCCATGAACTGATGGGAGATAGGAAGTTCATTTAAGTGATAACTATGGGCCCAATTGTTTCTAATGCTCTAGGCCCAACAATTGCATCAAACGTCTCTAGCCTTATAAAATGGGAAATCTCGATAATCAACGGGGCTCTCTCTCTCGACAGGCAGCATTTCATCACGCCTAAAATCCACACAGCGTCGCCCCTTTCATCCTTCGCCCAATTCCTCCATCACTCATCACCACCCATCCACCCATCGGAGACAGAGATTCCGACGGAGATAAAGATAAAAGAAACGGAGTCCTCCAAAATGATTCTTTATTTTTAGTTATTTATTTTTATTATTTTAACACAATGGTTAGGGTTAATTATATCTTTGTGATTTGCCCTCGTAAATCCATGGGCTAAGTTTCTTTGTGGTAATGTTAGGACTTTTGACAGTTTTGATTATGTGATTTGATTGCCCTAGACTTGGATTTTATTACTCTGTAGATTGTTTATTTTCTTATTGAAGATGATATTTTGAAACTTCATATTATTGTGTTTTTAGGTTTTGATTCCTTTAATTATTCTTGACGGTATCACTGATTGATAGTTAATAGGATTTTTTATTTCTGTATAATAATTGTTGTTTCCTGTGACAGTCTTAGGGGATTGGCCTATAATTCCTAAGAGTGTTAGACAATCAATTTTGAATATTAATTACTTGATAAAACATCATTATTAGGTAATTGGTAAGGAGATAAAAGGGGTTAACAATCACGTACCTTTAGTGCATGAAGTATCTATAGAGGGAGAGGGAGTTAATTTTTTATTGATCCTAGGATTTTAAGTTCATTATAAGTGTTAACTAATCAAGGTGATTTAACTAGGTTTTGCGATCCTCTTATAAACATATGCAGTTAATTAATTTGGGTCTAGATAAGTTAGTCATATAGTTAAACTGTTTGCCAGATCATTACCAATTCTCCATTCTTGAATTCTAAATTATTTTCTCTGCGTGATTTATTTTATTTGCTTAGTTTAATTATTTAATTTTACTTTTTATTAGTTAATTAATTATCTTCTCAATAACCCCGGATTTGTCTTGCATTTGAATTGTCATATAGAATTACTTATTAAATTTATAACTATCTCGTGGGAACGATATTTCACTTTGTCACGCGCACTACAATCGATCTCTTACACTTAGAGGGTGAAAAAAAATAGCGGTCACATGCATAGACTGTGGTTCCGGGAGAGCAACTATGTTATTCCCAGAAAGAACATCAAAACTGATGTAAGTAGGAGAATAAACTGTCTCCTTTTCCAGCACAGGCTGGGTAACTCCCTGTGGAAGGGAATTTCAAAGGGAATTTCAGAGAGTATTGCAGATAGTGACGCTTTGGTACATCAGAAGGTGCAGCAAGCCAACCGTCACATACCTGAGCAAACTGATCAGAAGCGTTACCAGCTAATGAATCTGCAGCAGCAGACCTGGGAGAAACGTGAGCCAAAATAGTCGAGGCTGCAATCAGCGCTTCCGGGGATGTAACTAAGTCAATCAAACCTTGCTCACATTGAACCGAAACAGGGGCTTGAGGTGTCTCCTTCAGCTGATCAGTAGGGACCTGCGCAAGCGCAGAACCGGGGTTCACAGTCGGTTGTTGCCTTCGCTTATGAGCCTCATGCTCGTCAACCACAAAAGGGCATTTTGGTTTGGAACTAGGGGCCTTAACACCCTTCTTACAATCCGAGACAAGATGACCCAGTTTTAAACAAGATTCACAATAAATCAGGATGGATTCGTAACCAATTGAAATGGATAGAGATTGTGAAGACAGCTCAATCGAGATGTGTTCAGGCAAAGGGTCTTGGATATCCAACTCAACAAGCACACGGGCGAAATGTCCCATAGAGGCATTCAAAGCTCGTTCATCTACCCGAATCGGATAGCCTATGGCTAATGCAATAGAGAGCAACACCCTCTCAGTCCAAAGCTCGAATGGAAGTTCAAAGATTCTGATCCAGACGGACACCATGGAGGTTTTGGCTTTGTAAGGATTGAAGAAAGGTATCCATTTTGGAGCTCGAATCTTACCAGCCTCAAACTCAAACCAGCACTTCTTCGAGACGTTTTGTCTGCAAATAGGGTCAGCTATGAAGGCATTGAAGAATCCCCGTCCAAGAAGGATGACATGAACCAGAGATGTATTCCAAATCGATTGCAGTTTCTGAGTAATTTCAAATTTGGAGAAAGGTTTCTGCCCCTTTTCCAGCAAGATTCGAATGATAATAAAAGAAGAGCATAAGGAAACTCTGTTTTGAAGATACGAGTCTTTAATGGGGATCAAAATCCCAGTTTCAGAATGGGTGACAGGAAAGAACTCCATGACAGGAAAGACCTCCATGGAGTTGGGCTCGCGAAATGATTTCATGAAGGCCGCTACCAATTCAGATCGATTATTGACCTGAGGAAGAGAACCCGCGACCGTATTCGGCGATTCGTCACTGACCATCTGTCGGAATGTCCTGGAAGTGGCAATTTTCGGAAGGGTTGTCGGAGCCGAAACATAAGGTTCGGGGCAACCATGGCGGACCGCTTGAGAGAAGGACGCCAGCGGCGCCGATTTGAGAGAAAGCAGATTTCTAGTGGAGTTAGGAGATGAATTTTCCATGTTCGGCTAGGGCTTTTTCTAGAGAGAAGGGGGAGAGTTTCTTCTAGAGAGAGAAAATTTGAAAAATCTCTTTTTTCCGTAATAATGTAATGTAATGTAATGTAATAAAATAAAATAAATTAAGTAAATATGCATCGAAATGAATAAAATATTGATCGTAATAAAGTAAATGTTGATCGTAATGAAGTAAATATGCATAAAAATGAATTAAATATTCATCGAAAATAAGGAAATATTGATCGTAATGAAGAAAATATGCAACGAAACAAAGGAAATGTTGATCATAATGAATTAAATATGCATCAAAATGAAGGAAATATGCATCGAAACGATAGAAATATTCATCGAACCAAAGTGTATATGCATCAAAATATACATCAAAATGAAGTAAATATGCATCGAAACTAAGAAAATGTTGATCGTAATGAAGTAAATATGCATCAAAATGAAGATGTTTATCTTAATGAAATAAATATGCATCAAAATGACGTAAATATGCATCGAAACAAAGGAAATATTGATCGTAATGAAGTAAACATGCATCAAAATGAAGTAAATATGTATCAAAAGGAAAGAAATGCTGATCGTATGAAGTAAATATGCATCAAAATTAAATAAATATGCATCGAAACCAAGGAAATGTTGCTCGTAATGAAGTAAATATGCATCTAAATTAAGTAAATATGCATCGAAATGAAGGAAATGTTGATCGTAATGATGTAATATGCATCGAAATGATGGAAATGTTGATCTTAATGAAGTAAATATGCATCGACAAGAACGAAATGTTGATCTAAATGAAGTAAATATGCATCAAAATGAAGTAAATATGCAACGAAATAAAGGAAATATGCATCGAAACGAAGTAAATATGCATCAAAATATGCATCAAAATGAAGTTAATATGCATCAAAATGAAGTAAATATGCATCGAAACGAAGGAAATGTTGATCGTAATTAAATTTTGATTTATATTTACTTCAGTACGATCAATATTTCCTTCGTTTCGATGCATATTTACTTCATTTTGATGAAGTAAATGTGCATCAAAACGAAGAAAATGTCGATCGAAATGAAGTAAATAAGCATTGAAACGAAGGAAATGTTGACCGTAATGAATTAAATATGCATCAAAATGAAGTAAATATGTATCAAAACAAAGGAAATGTTGATCTAATGAAGTAAATATGCATCAAAATTCTGTAAATATGCATCGAAATGAAGGAAATGTCGACCGTAATGAAGTAAATATACATCAAAATAAAGTAAATATGCATCAAAATAAGGAAATATTGATCTTAATGAAGTAAATATGCATTAAAATGAAGTAAATATGTATCGGAACGAATGAAATATTGATCATAATGAAGTAAATATGCATCAAAATGAAGTAAATATGCATCGAAACGAAGGAAATATTGATTGTAATGAAGTAAATATGCATCAAAATGAAGTAAATATGCATCGAAACGAAGGAAATGTTGATCGTAATGAAGTAAATATGCATAAAAATGAAGTACATATGTATCAAAACGAAGGAAATGTTGATCGTAATGAAGTAAACAAGCAACGAAACGAAGGAAATATTGATCGTAATGAAGTAAATATGCATCGAAACGAATGAAATGATGATCGTAATAATGTTAGATAAGCAATATTATAAAATAAAAATGAACAATTACAAAAGAGATGTTGGAAGAAAGGAAAAACCTTAAAAGAACCAAAATATGTGGTTCGAGGATAAAGGGCCAACAGATGGCCTTAATAAATAAGAAAATAAAACTAAAAGATTTCTCTAAATCTAGTCATTTTTCTATTCTCTTATTTTCATATTTACTAGAATATTCATGGAATCCAATATATCCCGTAGAGGATTAAGTTTTGCTTGGGTGCGAGTGTAAGGCCTTGCACCAGGCTGAATGTTGTTGTGACGTTTGCCTTTTTTCGGGTTGAGTGCACTGCTATGAAGAGGTGGGACTCCTCCTAAGGTCTGCAGGTCCTGTTATAGGTAGCCTAGGCTGCAGTCCTAAACTAGGATTAGATGAACAAATGGCCCGCAAAGCCTCATCAATAACAGCAAGAGAAGCTGCTAGATCAGCGAAATTACTATCATCCTCAGCATTCTGTTCATGGTGAGCTGTATCAATAGAAGTGATAGGAGCAAACGAAGAGGGGCTTCCATTGATGGGAGCTAAAGACGTGGAAACGACCTCCACCTCCAACTCCTCACCATCGAAAGCAGCCTCTGTCTCCCCCATGTAGTCATCCTGTTGTTTCGAAGTATGCTCAACTAGGGAAGTTGGCATGGGCTGTACAGCAGAAGGTTGTCAAGTCGGAAGTATGATCGTAATGAAGTAAATATGCACCAAAATGAAGCAAATATGCATCGACACGAAGGAAATGTTAATCTTAATGAAGTAAATATGAATCAAAATGAAGTAAATATGCATCAAAATGAAGAAAATATACATCAAAACAAAGGAAATGTTGATCGTAATGAAGTAAATATGCATCAAAATGAAGTAAATATGCATCGTAATGAAGGAAATATTGATCGTAATGAAGTAAATATGTAAAAAATGTAGTAAATATGCATCGAAATAAAGTAAATGTTGATCGTAATGAAGTAAATATGCAACAAAATGAAGAAAATGTTCATTGTAACGAAGTAAATATGCATAAAATGAAGTAAATATGCATCGAAACGAATGAAATGTTGTTCGTAATGAAGTAAATATGCATCAAAATGAAGTAAATATGCAACGAAACGAAGGAAATATTGATCGAAATGAAGTAAATACGGTTTGAAACAAAGGAAATATTGATCGTAATGAAGTAAATATGCATCAAAATGAAGTAAATATGCATCGAAACGAAAGAAATATGCATCAAAATGAAGTAAATACGCATTAAAATATGCATCGAATTTAAGTAAATATGCATCGAAACTAAGGAAATGTTGATCATAATGAAGTAAATATGCATCTAAATTAAGTAAATATGCATCAAAATGAAGTAAATATGCATCGAAACAAAGAAATTGTTGATCGTATTGAAGTAAATATGCATCAAAATGCTGTAAATATGCATCGAAATGAAGGAAATGTTGATCGTAATGAAGAAAATATACATCAAAATAAAGTAAATATGCATCGAAACGAAAGAAATGTTGATCGTAATGAAGTAAATATGCATCGAAACGAAGGAAATGTTGATTGTAATGAAGTAAATATGCTTCAAAATGAAGTAAATATGCATCAAACGAAGGAAATGTTGATCGAAATGAAGTAAATATGCATAAAAATGAAGTATATATGTATCAAAATGAAGGAAATGTTGATCGTAATGAAGTAAACAACAACGAAACGAAGTAAATATTTATTGTAATGAAGTAAATATGCATAAAAATGAAGGTAATATGCATCGAAACGAATAAAATGATGATCGTAATAATGTTAGATAAGCAATATTATAAAATAAAAATGAACAATTACAAAAGAGATGTTGAAAGAAAGGAAAAACCTTAAAAGAACCAAAACAGGTTGTTCGAGGATAAAGGGCCAACAGATGGCCTTAATAAATAAGAAAATAAAACTAAAAGATTTCTCTAAATCTAGTCATTTTGCTATTCTCTTATTTTCATATTTACTGGAATATTCATGGAATCCAATGGATCCCGTAGAGGATTAAGTTTCGCTACGGAGCGAGTGTAAGGCCTTGCACCAGGCTGAATGTTGTTGTGACGTTTGCCTTTTTTCAGGTTGAGTGCACTGCTATGAAGAGGTGGGACTCCTCCATAAGGTCTGCAAGTTATGTCTTAGATTAAACAAATTCATAGTCTGCAGGTCCTGTTATAGGTAGCCTAGGCTGCAGTCCTAAACTAGGATTAGACAAACAAATGGCCTGCAAAGCCTCATCAATAACAGCAGGAGTAGCTGCTAGATCAGCGAAATTACTATCATCCTCAGCATTCTGTTCATGGTGAGCTGTAACAATAGAAGTGATAGGAGCAAACAAAGAGGGGCTTCCATTGATGGGAGCTAAAGACGTGGAAACGACCTCCACCTCCAAGTCCTCACCATCGAAAGCAGCCTCCGTCTCCCCCATGTAGTCATCCTGTTGTTTCGAAGTATGCTCAACTGGGGAAGTTGCACGGGCTGTACAGCAGAAGGTTGTCAAGTCGGAAGTATGATCGTAATGAAGTAAATATGCACCAAAATGAAGCAAATATGCATCGACACGAAGGAAATGTTAATCTTAATGAAGTAAATATGAATCAAAATGAAGTAAATATGCATCAAAATGAAGAAAATATGCATCAAAACAAAGGAAATGTTGATCGTAATGAAGTAAATATGCATCGTAATGAAGGAAATATTGATCGTAAGGAAGTAAATATGTAAAAAATGAAGTAAATATGCATCGAAATGAAGGAAATGTTGATCGTAATGAAGTAAATATGCAACAAAATGAAGGGAATGTTCATTGTAACGAAGTAAATATGCATAAAATGAAGTAAATATGCATCGAAACTAATGAAATGTTGATCGTAATGAAGTAAATATACATCAAAATGAAGTAAATATTTAACGAAATGAAGGAAATGTTGATCGAAATGAAGTAAATACGCTTCGATCGAAGGAAATGTTGATCGTAATAAAGTAAATATGCATCAAAATGAAGTAAATATGCATCGAAACGAAAGAAATATGCATCAAAATTAAGTAAATACGCATTAAAATATGCATCAAATTTAAGTAAATATGCATCGAAACTAAGGAAATGTTAATTATAATGAAGTAAATATGCATCTAAATGAAGTAAATATGCCTCAAAATGAAGTAAATATGCATCGAAACAAAGAAATTGTTGATCGTAATGAAGTAAATATGCATAAAATGCTGTAAATATGCATCGAAATGAAGGAAATGTTGTTTCTAATGAAGTAAATATACATCAAAATAAAGTAAATATGCATCGAAACGAAGAAAATGTTGATCGTAATGAAATAAATATGCATCAAAATGAAGTAAATATGCATCGAAACGAAGAAAATATTGATCGTAATGAAGTAAATATGCATCAAAATGAAGTAAATATGCATGTTGATTGTAATGAAGTAAATATGCATCAAAATGAAGTAAATATTCATCGAAACGAAGTAAATATTGATCGTAATAAAGTAAATATGCATAAAAATAAAGTAAATTTCTATCAAAACGAATGAAGTGTTGATCGCAATGAAGTAAACATGCAACAAAAAGAAGGAAATGTTGATCGTAATGAAGTAAATATGCATAAAAATGAAGTAAATATGCATCAAAATGAATGAAATGATGATCGTAATGAAGTAAATATGCATCAAAATGAAGTAAATATGCATCGTAGTGAAGGAAATGTTGATCGTAATGAAGTAGATATGCATCAAAATGAAGTAAATATGCATCGAAACGAAAGAAATGTTTATCGTAATTAAGTAAATATGTATCAAAATGAAATAAATATACATCGATACGAAGGAAATGTTGATCTTAATGAAGTAAATATTCATCAAAATAAAGTAAATATGAATCGAAACGAAGAAAATATGCGTCGAAACAATGGAAATGTTGATCGTAATGAAGTAAATATGCATAAAAATGAAGTAAATATGAATCGAAACGAAGGAAATATGCATCGAAACGAAGTAAATATGCATCAAAATATGTATTAAAATGAAGTAAATATACATGAAACTAGGCAATAATATTAAAAAAAAGAAAAAGAAAACATTACAGAAAAATAAAAAAAGCAAGGGAGATCAAAGAGATGATAATGCTAAGCGCCAAACAGGTGGCGAACGAGAAAGAGGACCAAACAATCGGCCTCGACAAAGTTGAAAATCAGCCATACTTGTCTAAATATGATTACTTCAAAGTGTATGGCCAATAAAACAATAACATAATAAATACAAAAGAGACTAACAAGTATTTAAGCATAATTTCCAGTTAGATTTAGTCTCTATTGAAGTTTGAAGGAAGTAGCATTGGACACAGCCACTTTTTTATAAACCTTCCGGGCAGAACTGAACTTCTAAGTTCTCAAACGTGGAGTTTCCATGGAAATTGATGTGATTCTCAAAACATGGCAGGCTGTGGCGCCGAGCAGGAAGCAGGACTGCCATGACAGCTATATGTGTACGAAATGGCAGCAATAAAGCCAAAAAAGCAGCACCAAAAAAGGATGGAAGGGAGAGGAGTGTGGGCTGCTAGGCAAGAGTAGGAGAGTAGCATATCCTAGCATTAAATGCATAGAACAAAACAGCCATACAGCAAGACAAAAAAGGGGGTCCAGCAGCTGACAAACTGCACAAGGCTGCAAGGTGGCCCTAGTGGAAAACTGGCCAAGGGAGGATGCCAGGAAGACACCGGAAAATCTGGGAAATTGCCCGCGCCAGAGAAAGAAATACGAGCCCAGAAAAGAGAGAAACTACGAGGCAGCAAAGATGCATGAAGAAAAAACCAGAGAAACCGAGATGCTAGAGTAAAGAACCAAAAGGGAGCCAATGGAAATGCAAGAGAGTTAACCAAGACCAAAACAAGAGCTGGGCGAGGAGCAAACCGTAGGGGCTGATCTAGGGCAATTGATCAGCAAACGGGTATAAGTAGACATTAAAGCCATTGACAAGAGGAACCATGCTGGAGGAGAAAAGCCCTGCTCCCCCTATGGAAGTTTGTTGCCTAAGCACCGTGAGTGTCGAGGCAAAACTCAAAACTAAACCCAGCTGGAAAAGCTCCTGTTGGAAGAAGAACCCAGAGAGTACGGATGGCGGTAGCCAAAATATAAGAACAAGGATTCTGCGATTGAAGCTACTGGCAGGCATATATAAACAAAGCTGCCAGAAGACTACTCACGGCAGACAGTTTGCCGGCCTGGGTATCTCACGAGCTATGGAGAAACCGCCGCTAAAGGATGGAAGCCGTTATTGTTCGGCGATCGGAAAGAATGGCTGATATGCCATGATTAGATGACAAGAGCGTTGAGGTTTGCATGTCATGGAGAAAAGGCAACTAAAGCTGCTCTCCGGCAACCCTCCGGCAACAATCTTGCAGGCTGCGCTGAGAGGAAACAAAAACAAAGATAGAAGATGCCATGTATGCACTGTGAACGGCCATTTTCTAGTTAAAATCCGGTGATGAGAGCATGGGGCACCAGAAAACAAAGGCAAAAGGGGCTGAAATGCTAGGGGGCAGGTCCGGCGATGCCCGAAACCTGCCCCCTCGCCGGAAAATGGCTAAAGGAAGAAGGAGGTATAGAGAGAAGGAGGAGAGTAAAATGTAGAGGGAGAAAATTAACCGTGAAAAATGAAGTAAATATACATCAAAATGAAGTAAATATGCATCGAAACGAAGGAAATATTGATCGTAATGAAGTAAATATACATCAAAATGAAGTAAATATGCATCGAAAAGAAGAAAATGTTGATCGAAATGTAGTAAATAAGCATTGAAACGAAGGAAATGTTGATCGTAATGAATTAAATATGCATCAAAATGAAGTAAATATCCATCGAAACAAAGGAAATGTTGATCGTAATGAAGTAAATATGCACCAAAATTCAGTAAATTTGCATCGAAATGAAGGAAATGTTGATCGTAATGAAGTAAATATACATCAAAATAAAGTAAATATGCATCGAAATGAAGGAAATATTTATCGTAATGAAGTAAATATGCATCAAAATGAAGTAAATATGTATCGAAATGAAGGAAATGTTGATCGTAATGAAGTAAATATGCATCAAAATAAAATAAATATGCATCGAATTTCAACTCATAAATTACAATTTTCAAAACATCTTCCTACTTATGAATAACATCTTATATATGTTGTCTTAAATTACCGCTAAGACAACAGGAGCTTTGACTACATAGTATTTTTCCCAAAACAAGCTAATAGATAACAGATTATATACGTTGTCTTAATGCTTTTTTATTGTAGTGATTTGATCCACGAAATGAAGAGAAAAATGGTCTTTGCATGTATTTTCATTCAGTTTCCTGTAATCCGTACACACACGTCATCCCGTAGGAATCCTAGTTGCTAAGGTCTCGCCATCATCGGTTTTCACAATAGTCATGCCCCTTTTTTTTAGCTACAACATGCAATGGACTCACATGGGGACTATCACTAATGAGATATATAATTCCTGCATCTAACTATGTTAGGATTTGCTTCATAATCACTTCTTGAATCGCGGGATTAACCCTCCACTGATTCTGAATACTTCCCTTAGCTTCATCTAACAACCTTATCTTATGCATGCAATATGATGGACTAATTCCTTTCAAATCATCAAGAGTCCAACCAATAGCAGACTTATCCTTCCTAAGCACATCTAACAACTCTATAACTTGTTCATCAGTAAGAGAAGAAGATACAATTACCGGATAAGTTTCATTGTCGCCTAGATATACGTACTTCAAGTGTTTTGGTAGTTGTTTCAACTACTCCTTTTTCTTCCTTTGGTATGCTTTCTTTATCCAATGGGAGGTATTGCCTAGTCCACTTGACTTCTTCAAGCTTTGTTCTTATAGATTCATACCTATTATCACCTAAAGCAAGTAAATTTTCAAGAAATTCAATACATACCTCACTAGAGAGCTCATCTAGCTCCGTGGTGGGAAAAGAAAGAGACTCCGCCAAGTATGTCTCCAATGGATCCTTTGATAGGATCAAGGGCATATCTTCCTTCACTATCTCCTCCACCACATCAACGCTGTAACATTGCATCTCCATCATCTTCATTGCCTTATCAAGGTTGAATAGAACCTCTTCTTTATCCATCCTCAATCTAAGCTCCCCTTTTGAACATCAATCATAGTTCCAGCTGTAGCAAGGAATGACCTCCCTAAGATAAGAGGGACATTATCCTTGTCATCTTCCATCTCTAGCACAAGAAAATCTATAGGAAAAACAAGCTTGTATACTTTTACAAGTACATCCTCAATCACACCCTTCGAAAAAGTCATAGACCTATCTGCTAATTGTAGAGCAACTGTTGTGGGAGCGAGCTCCCCCAAACATAGTTTCTTAAATATGGATAAGGGCATCAAGTTTATGCTTGCACCAAGATCACACAAAGCTTTTTGTGGCAACTTTCTCTTAATGATCGTGCTGCAGTTTTTTTATAGATTCACTATTTCCACTCCATTCAAACTTCTCTTCTTCAATATGATATATTTCAAAAATCGGGCATAGTACGGCATCTCCATGATTGCTTTAGAAAAAGGAATGTTCAAGCTTATCTTGTTCATTATATCTTGAAATCTCTTGAACTTATCTTCCAATCCCTTCTTCACTATCCTAAAAGGAAACAAAGGAGGTATCTTTGTTTTTGGAATTCCCCATTCATCACGTTCAACCTCCTTCGCTTTATCCTTCTTGGCTTTTAATCTCTTGGCTCTTTCCCATTTCTTCTCTACTATAAGCTCAGTATTATGCTCTTGTGATGGCTCTGGAGTGTTCTGAACAATAGGTGTAGCATTCGTTATCAAAATGGGAGGTGCATGAAGCTGTTCGACCACTGTTCGACCATAATGGTTTGGTCGAACATCATGAGTGTGGTCGAACGAGGACTCTGTAAATGGGTTCAGTTTGTTCAGCGTCGGTTCGACCATAGTTCGACCACAGTAGTTTGGTCGAATGGGACAAGTCTGATCGAACGGGAGGCTCTGTAAACTGAGCTTGAATTTTCTACTCCGCAGGTGCCTGTTCGACCATGGTTCGACCAAAATGGTTTGGTCGAACGGTATGGCTTTGGTCAAACAGTGGAATAGAAAATAGAGCATGTACGACCTCAGTTCGACCATCAGGTCTGGTCAAACTAGGTAGGGTTGGTCGAATGGGGCTCCTGCCTTCTTCGTTTTTGCCCACCGGCTTCATTGGACCTTCGTACTGCGTCCTGGGCCTCAATGTGATGGAATTACAGGACTTAGGGATCGTAATACTTCGAGATGGGAGCTTACCCTTCTCGATAGTTTGCGTTAACTTGTTCACATTCCCAGCCATGTCCCCCATCAACAATGTAAGGTCTTTTATCTGCTTTGACAACTCCTCATGATTCGAATCTATCTTGATCTCAATACGATCCACCCTTGTAACATTCTTATCCATATAATGGTTCACCATATCCTCCAAACTAGATTTTCCCTCTTCTGCCTTAGCACCAAGATTAACACCAACCGGAGGTTGCATAGCCGCATTCGGATTGCTCCATGAAAATTCCTGCCTCCTTGGTTGTTGGTAGTTACCTGGGGGACCATGATTGTTGTAGTTCCCTTGGTAATTCCTATTTCCTTGATTGTTCGGATACCTCATTCATTGAATACTTTGTCCCATGGCGTAGTTTGCTTCTTCAAAATTCTCTTGGATCGGTCTCTCTTCTCCGTCATCCTGCTATATCATCATTGGTACTCTCTATGACAAATCAGTAATCTGCTTTTGTTGGGTTTCAAGTAGCTTGTTGATATTAGCTAAGCTCGAGACGATCTCATCTTCTCTACTCGACTTTACCATTGTATGTTCAACTTGTGCTACTTTGCCAAGGACATAAGTGCTTCTCACTCTATCAGTTGGTCAATCTCTTGAATACATTGAAATATCCTCAAAGAGCTTTTCAGCCTCCACAGATGACTTTGTAAGCAATGCTCCATTCTATGAAGCATCTAGTAAAACTCGAGAATCACAGTCCAATCCGTTATAGAAAATACTGATGTATTGAGCTTTAGAAAGCCCATGTTGTGGACATTTTCAAAGCATGTCCTTGAATCTATCCCAAGCCTCATGAAACTTATCATTACCACAAATAGCAAATTGATTGATTTCTTGTTTCATCTTAAACACCTTTGAAGGTGGCATGTATCACTCTAAGAATTTCAATTTCAATTGCGCCCAAGTAGTGCATTCAGCAGCATTAAGAGTATCATACCAATCTTTCGCCCTTTCAGTAAGCAAGAACTTAAATAAAATGATCCTCCTTGCATCTTCACGAGTTCCTGCATCTTTTTGTGTACTTGTATATCCAAGGAACTTATTAAGATGTTGTTATGGATCCTCAAAATTTCCCCTGAGAAGGAACTCCTTTCGATCATGCTGATAAGAGCAGGGTGAAGATCAAAATCAACTCCAGCCCCTCTTGCTCCTAACAGCCCCACATTGCATCCTCCATTGTTTTTAAAGACCTCACGGATGGCAAGATTATCCGGATTCACTGCCATGTTGACTGCTTCTGCCTCCAATTTATCTCCGATTGCAACGTCAATCGCTTATGAATTCAGCTCGTCAACTTCACCTCCTAAATTAAGAGCTTCAGTTGGATCCACGTTCTTGTTCTTCTTTTTTTCTTCCTCGACGATGCACCGATCTCCGGATTCAAAGGTGCCAACTCTCCTGTCCTTGATCTAGTGTGCATACACCTAAGAAAAATAAGCGTTAGAAAATTAAAAAAGAATAGAATAGTTTCAAATAAAATAGCAACAATAAATTTGATAGAGACAACCGTCCCCCGGCAACTCGCCAGAAACTTATTGGGCATTTTCTCAACACACAATTTTAATCCCCAAGTATGAAGGATACGATTGTAGCTTTGATAAGCGACCAAGGTATATTTATCGAACCCAAAGGACCGTTGATTATCAATTTATTATAATCTAATCTAAGAGAAACAATTGTTGGCAATTTAAGTTTGGAAGAATTATTAAACTAATGAACAAATAATAAAATAGCAAATAAAATAAAGACAGTAGAGATAAACGAGAGTTTGACAAGTGAAAAGATAAGTAGCTCTTTGGGTAATCCAGTTTCCTAATTAATCTCCATTCCGTATGTCAATGTCCGACTCTGCCTTGTGGATTATGGATGCATCACTAGGCCATGCAAATCTACTCTATAGACATAAGCAGACAAGCGTGTAACACGTGTGAATTGCCACGGAGCAAGAGATATAATTACACCCCCCTTTCTAGGTAATATCAGTATCAATTATTTCCCGTGCACTAAGTACTCTAACCCGATATGATCTTCCTTTATAGGTACTATATAATCATCCTCTTTATCCTAATTACTAACCCGAATTCAATTCAATTAATAAGTATTCATATAAGATAGTTCTAATGAAGTTTTGGAGTCACCTCACTTAGAATCATAACATATAAACCTGCTCAGTAATGAATGCACTCAATCAATAACCAAGATATGTATTCAGACTCTACATAACAGTTAATGATGCACAAAACAACTGCGAGTATGAATTAATAAAGTATAATCTTATATAAAATAAACCCAAAAGTTGTGTTGTACGGAGTATACTCACGGAAGTTCAATTAACTAGATAAAAACCTTCATAACCCTAGAACTACCAAAGCGGTTCTAGCCCATGACGCTTCGAAGAACGTTTATGGTGATTGGATAGATTTTACCCTTAGTCTTGAAAATTACAAGAATGATTAAGTTGCAAAGTAAACCCTAGATGCGGGCGCCGTCGCTTATCGCTCCGTCTTGAATCTTCACTTGGTTCTCACTTGATTCGCTGCACAAATCTCTTTCTACCGCTCCTACGGATGGAGTTAGGATTTGGATGTAGTATAGGATTTATGTGGAATCTAACTCTCTTTTTGGTGTGATCGGCACCCCTTTTTATACTTGTAACTTCTCCTCATGGACCTTTACTGGGCTTGTTCGTCTAAAACACGCACATGCACGTACTGGAGGTTGAAATCCAAACTTTTCAGAGCTGATACATCACTATTCGACCAGACTTGGCAAGGTCGAATGGGACCTCTTGGTCGAACTGCGGTCTAACGGAGTGTCTGTAAACTGAATTTCGTCTTTTGCTTGCCATTCAACTTGACCATTCTCAATCGACTTGACTGCATTTGGTCGAATGGGCTATCTTGGTCCAATGATCTCTCTGTAAGTTGAAACGCCTCCCGTTCGAGTTATCTCCTCTGTTCGACTTAGCTGATTCTGGTCGAACAGCCTCTCCAGGTCAAACAACACCGCGAAAAATAGTGTTTTCTAATTCCGAGCACTTTAGACCTATTTTCCTGTACAAACATGCTTAAATAACCTCAGTAGCATCTGATTAGTGTATTTTCCATAAACGTCCTGATTCGTCATGATAATAGACTAAATCATACTCAATTTCTATACAAATCCGAGCTCAAAACATGTGAATTATCACTCTCATCAGTCCTACCAAATATTTGGTATAATCGGATCCCTTCATCCAATCGGCCTTCATCTAAAAAAAAATTGGAGCCCCACCCAATTTCAATCGGATCCCTTCTTCCAATCCTCACGCAGCCTCCTTGTCAAAAATCGTCAAATTTTAATTGTCAAATTCTTACTGCAAAGGGCTAAAGAAGGGCAGTGGAGTATGATATTCAGCTGGAGATAGAGGCATGCGCGAGGTAGACGACGGCGGGTTCTGTGGAATTGGGGAAGGTTGAATTGGGGAACTGGAGGGGGAGTTGAAGAATATGTCTCCTCTTAATGGAAGGACGATGCTCATATTCCGAGCTCATGTGGTTGCCCTCTCGGAAGATTGGAGGTTTGGAGGATACAAGAAGGTTCATAAGATGAAGAAATAATATTTCTATTTCTATTTATATTTCTATTTCTATTTCTATTTTTGTACATAACATACACATACACAACACCTCCCAATCTGCCATCAATTTTCATATTAGACTAGACTATTGAATTTAGCAATAAAAGCACTTTTTGGGGTGTGTGGGTGTGTGTATGTGTTTTTTTTTTTTGCTGTGAGAATACTTATTTGATAGCTCATAAGCATTAATAATTGCAGAAAGCTCTATTAAAGATACTTAGATAATTGGGATAATTCATCTTGTGTTTCTTTCTTCTAGAAAACAACCAACTACTATTGTGAGCAAATGATTGATTAGCTAGATAAGCTAAGAAATGTGAATGTTTGTCTTAAATAGGAGGGAGCGAGGGATGTAGTACTAGGGTGTTTGTTTAGATGTAACACTATCATTCAAAGTCCATAAGATGCAGATTATAATTAATTTTTTTTATTTATTAAAACTTTTTTATCATCATATTGGATCTTTTTTATGCTAGAAGTGAATATACTTAACCCTGAAACCTTCACAAATGATTAATCTCTTTTTTTTTAAAAGAAATCTCTTTGAATTTGAGCTTGCAAATGTTTTCTTTTTCAGGTATAGCTTAAATGTGGTTCTAGAAGAACATACTTTTATACTTGGATGTCTTTTCTTTCATTTTATGATGTCTAAAGGCAATTTCACAGGGTTGAGCTTGGTTGTTTATATGTTCCTAAACTTAGATTAAGGTAGGGTCATCTAAAGGCATATGGTTTCTGTTGCATAAAATTGTTGGGTTCGCTATAGCGATCCGGGTGAGCACTATGAAATTTAAAATTTTTCAAAAATAATAAATTATATTTATTATATACATGAAAGGTTTCTCCCGAATGCTTGGAAACGATTATCGTATCCAGTGTTAAAATATGCTGAAAGAAATTACATAAAGATTGTTCTTACCCTCATAGACTTTCTTCCAGTTGATGCAAGGAGTGAGGGAATCGATTCCCAGATTGTAGCTAAAACTCCATTCTTCTCACTGAGGGATCCAAGTGTATTTCCTCTAAAGAAAATCCACCATTTGGATTGGTAACGCAGATTTTACACTTTGTTAGCAGTGTGAATCTATTTATATCAATGGACGTTCCTAAGTATCAACCAGGTGATACTAGAAACAAGTTGAAGAACAATAATTAATTTATTGTCTCCAACAGTTGAAAGAAAAGAACAGAAAAGACTTAGTAGCGTGAGAGGAAAGAGAGAGAAGCAAAAATGAGTCACTCTTCATTGGAGGAGTTGCCGACTGTATTTAAAAAATAATAAGACAAGTTATCAGAATAACGTGACTCCCTTAATCTTCTCAACCACCCCGTATTCCCTTTTTTCATGCAGAAATGAGGGATGACTACGTCTCTCCTTTATCTTTTTTGTTATGTTTAAATTAATTAATGGGCTCAATCATAAAGTCCAATAATTATGTTTGGGCTTAAATAAATTCAACTTAAGACTAACCCAATTATATATTAATCAATCAATTTTGATTTGTTTCTTTTAACTTTATTAATCAAATTAATTCTTATTGTAATTAAATAATCAAATTATTCAATTATACTATATGGTTAACAATTTAACCATTGCACCAATTGACAAAAGTCGTTCATCCAAATTAAGGTGTGATTCTTTAGATCCACTACTAACTCTAGCAGTGGGCATACAACACTTTGTAACTTGTAATAACAATTATATGTTAATTAATCCAATTAAACAATTCACTTGAAATTAACTAATTAATTTCAAGAACCTACTAATCACGGTAACACCTAGCAAGTAGCGTGATCGTCTAGTGTTAGGTGAAATAACGAGTAAACCTGCAAATTAATGAGTGACATATCCGTATGTTCCTTCTAACAAATAATCTCCCGATTAAGTCTAGAGTAGGAATATTAGTCGAAACTCTACTAACTCAATAACTGTGTTTCTGTTTCATGTTACAATGATTCATTGTGAATCTTTATTCTCGTTGCCTAGGCCAGGTCTTTGAATAATTAACAATGAAATACACAGGAGATTCTCTTGTCTCTTAAACAAGTGTCAGATTCTATCTTAGCCACACACAAGTCTCCAAGTACATCAATTTAATACCCAACATACCCCCTTTGTGATTGCTAAACAATCAGAAGTTAAATCAAAGTATTACAAGATGTACACAAGACTACTGTGGTGCTTCAAGTCTAAGGACTAATCTTGTACTATCGTAATTAGAAAATTCTCATTTCGACACATCCAATAAAAATTTCCTACAGATCAACTTCGATAAACCTATTCTCTAATAAGTGTTCACATATATAAATTTGTGTCACAACACTAATATTGATGGAATGTAATATTCCCGTCCCATGAGCATTCATCATATGTGCGAGTCTTTACCGAGTTATTCAGTATCCCATTTAGAAAAACTCTCAATTCGGAACAAAGTTTAAGACCAAAGCTCTCTATGTCTAATTCAATGATCACCATCATATGCGTGACCATATATTTCAGCTTAAATTGGCCTAGGAACTTTATCTAATAATCAAATGTATAATGCACAATATAGATAAATTAGAAAACAACCTTTAATAATATAATTTTTATTGAGATTGTTTATATTCAAAATATAAAGAGTACAATCCAATCTAATTGGTGCGTTGGGCATACTACTCTAACAAAAGTAACATGGTGTCATAAGGAGCAGCTGATTCAAGTAGAATTTGCTTGTGTAATTCCTTGCAGAAGAGATGTTGATCTCTATCTAGGAGTTTATTTTTAATTATGAAGACTTATGCAAAGATTTGCCATTAAAAGCATTGATTCAGTGTTACTTCCCTTTCTAAATTATATATAAACAATTCATTGTTTAAGAGATAAAAAAATAAATATTTTGTGGAAG
This sequence comes from Pogostemon cablin, assembly GCA_023678885.1. NCBI lineage: Eukaryota > Viridiplantae > Streptophyta > Magnoliopsida > Lamiales > Lamiaceae > Pogostemon > Pogostemon cablin. The sequence continues at coordinate 7,106,498 of CM042954.1, forward strand.
ATAACACATAATATGTGGGTTGCAGAAGTGGAGATAAAATTAAATATGATTAATTACTCTCTAATACACAGTCATAAGTGTTATTACTGTGAGATACATACGTTCAAATATATTATTATTAGATACAAAAGTTAGAATGATATACCTAATATAACTCTAATATTAACTAAATAACATTTAAGATGTATTTATGGCCCATTCCACTGCTCATCCTATTTACACGCCTAATTAATAGGCACTAAATACAATCTTTTCTCTCTCTCTCTCATTCACATCAACGAAGTAGGCATGATTAGGATGAGGTTATGAGGGCTGGTTTTCTTCCCATCAGATATCTTCAATGAATATGTGCATCAAATTCAATTCTTATTATTTTGTTTCAAATCTCAACTCGAAATCTGTCCAGTTTCACTTTCTGAATCACACACAGTACACACAATTCTATGAGCCCTTGTTTTCAAATTTAAAATATGGCAGAAGACGGATGTTCCACTCCGAAACACAGCATTCCAGTGAGGTCGCGTCGACTCTACTGCCAAGGTAGAAGCCCCTTCACAACTGCTCTGTGAAGTGGCCGTAGCCGAGGAATAATTACTTTCAATCGTCGGACCTGGAGTAGAAATTCATGGTTTGATCGACACTAGATGCTTGTGTTAGACGTAAATATCCAAGGTTGTTATAATTAGCTGAAAAACATGGCGTGGACTGTTGAAGCATTGTCGAATGGAAGTGGCAGTTGTGCCATTAAAATTGATTAGATGATAGAGATATAGAACGAGATTCTCTGTTAGCACTCAGGATCAAACGAAATAATTCGTTTGCCAAAATAGCCAAATCGGCCACTTCAATATCAATGATGTTCAAGATGATGAAAACCTTTACATCCTGTAACTTAAATAAGCTTAAAACACTAAGCCCAAAAAACTAGGCCCATACTCACGAATAAAGAAAGCAACATGAAATAATAACAATAGCAATATAATAACTCCTAAGTCGCAGACTGCAATAATTGATAGGAAGCAAATAATAAGATTCACCGTCGACTGAAGTGGGCTTAGGTCCACATCCGTGGGCTGACCTAATTTATTTAATTATGTTTAGGCCTTTAGGATTTTGATTTCTTTCCTTTTTGGTATTAGTGAGTAGTATTATTTAAGGTGTGATTAGGGTTTATGGATTCTTATCGAATTAATATTGAATTAAGGAGCCTGGTGGCTTTTGGGCAAATGGAGTTTTCCGTTTGATTGGGCAAACGGTGCTTACCTTTTGATTTTCTCTTTTTCTTCTCTTTCTTCTCTTTCTTCTCTTTCTTATTTTTTGTTCTTATCAATTGGTCCGACCTGCCGAATCTTGTTCCCATCGACATGGAAACGACACGTTCCATTGGGAGAGATTGGATAAACTCGAGGCTGATTAGGTTGAGATGAAGGAGACGTTGGCTGAAATTTTAGCTACTTTGGGTGAAATTTCGAAGGTGATTCTGAAACCCTCGGGATCGCAACAATCAGCTGCAGATCTGCACCGCGATGATGTAGCCACTACGGAGACTGAAATGGTGATGCTACCATCGGTGATTCACCCTCAATCGCAGATAGGTTCAGTGTAACTTCCGTCATTCGACGGATCTGACCCTATTGGTTGGTTGGCGCGTGCCAATCAATAGTTTGAGATCCATAACACAAGCCCGAGAATGAAGGTGCATGCGACAGTGGTTATAATGGAGGAGGCAACGCTATATTAGGTGACCTGGTTGCGTTCTCGCAAGCCATGGTTGTCTTAAGATGAATTCACACAGACGTTGGTGGCACGTTTCGACACACAGGCTAAGGGGAGCAGGTTCGAACGTCTATTAGGAGTTAAGCAATCTGGAGAACTAGCTAGGAATGTTGAAGATAATCTTTCTTTACAGGATGAAGGACAAACGTACAGAGTGATTGCAGCCCCGTGCAACAGCCTTTAGACCACGGCAGTTCGTAGGAGTTGATCGGTAGTTTCTCTAATCCTCCTGCGCATCCCCTGGGTACTAATTTAAGGATGTCCAGACATAAGCATGACTTTCCATTCAAATAATTGAGGGTGTTGTTAGTTGAGGAGGACGATGAGTTGGACCTCTAGAAGTATGAGTATTGTGAGGTGACGGGGAAAGAGTTAATGGATGAACAAGAAGAGCTTTTTGAAGAAGGGCGGGGGTTTCATGTTTATTCTATGGCAGTTACCTGATTGTAACCTTGAGGACAAGGTTGTTTCGAAGGATAATGAAATTAATAGGAAGCAAATAATAAGGTTCACCGTCGACGGGAGTGGGCTTAGGTCCACATCCATGGGCTGACCTTATTTATTTAATTATGTTTATGTTTAGGCTTGAGCCCATTGTTTGTGGGCTAGACTTATTTATTTAATTATGTTTAGGCCTTTAGGATTGTTAGGCACATAAGTTATTTATTATATGCCTAATAATATAGCAATATAAATTGTTAGGCATATAAGCTAGGGATCCCTAACTTCACCTAAAACCATGGCTGAAGGTGTAGGGTTGACCCCAACTTATATGCCTTTCCACACTTGCTTGTGGAACCGATGTGGGACATCAGAACAATCATTCCCCCCTTCGAATCGGACGTTCACGTATGGCGCACTCCGGGTGGCAACCCGCATACCTAGGGCCCAAAACTCCGGGTGGCAACCCGCATACCTAGGGCCCACAACTCCGGTGGCAACCCCCTAGGCCCACATCCGGGGTAGCAACCCCTAGGCCAACATATCAGGTAGCCCCTTCTCGTGGTTGGTCCGGATCTGGCAGGTCGGACCAAATTATTAGGCACATAAGCTAGGGAGCCCTAACTTCACCTAAAATCATGACCGAAGGTGAAGGGTTGACCCCCACTTATATGTCTTTCCACACTTGCATGTGGAACCGATGTGGGACATCATAGCAATCAACAACCTTGTCACCAAGGTTGTACCAAGGAAACTGCTGCTGAAACTCCCCGCACTCATCCACCTAGCGTCGTCCTCCGACTTACCGACCCTCTGCACTAGCACCTGTTCCACCAACTCACCTTCCTCTTCCACGTTTCGCTTAGCTAACACCGCCTCGGGTTCAAACACAGGGGTCCCCGGCAACTCCAAGAAATCTGGCTAATCGGCCTCCACCACATGATTCCCACAACCCACTTGAGCTGCGACATGTGGAAAATGGGGTGGATCTGATTAGATTTCGGTACTTGGCAGCAAGCTTGTGGTGAGACCTACCCACCAAAGATAGCTACTGGTGAGGATGCACTTCAAAAACACTCGGTCGCCCACCTCAAAATTCACATCACGACGATGGTGATTCATCAAATGTATCATCCTTTCCCTTGAAAGCATTAAATTTTCACGTGAGTGTGCCATCATCACATCTCTACTCTGAAGCATATTAGCCACTGCGGCTGTCTTGCATTTTCCTGGCAAATACCTCCGAAGCGAAGGGGGCGGTCGCCCATAAACTACCTCAAACGACGTCATATGTGCTGCCATTTGGAATGCCATATTGTTCCAATACTCTGCCCAAGATAACCAATTGACCCATCTTTTTGGCTGCTCCCCGGCAAAACAACGCAAATAAGTCTCTAGCACCTTATTAAGCACCTCCATTTGCCCGTCAGTTTCTAGATAATACGCAGAGCTAAACTTGAGCTGTGTCCCGAACATTTTGAAGAGCTCTTTCCAAAAGGTACTTACGAACAACGGGTCACGGTCGCTAACATGGACCTTGGAATTCTGTGTAGGTGGACAACGTCCCACATGAAAGCCTCTGTCACTGCTCGCGCCGTGATGACGCCCTTCAAGGCTGTGAAGTGGTTATACTTGGACAGGCGATCCACCACCACCATAACTATATAATACCCCTAAGATTTCCGCAATTCTGTAATAAAGTCTGTAGACACGTCCTCCCAAACTAACTCCGGAACTGGCAATGGCTGCAACAACCCTACTGGTGACAGAGTTTCATACTTCGCCTTCTAGCAAACAAAACATTTCACCACATATTCCTTTACTGCTCGAAACATGCCCTTCCAATATACACTGGCAGCTATCCTCTTATATGTACGCAAAGCCCCCGCATGGCCTCCCAAAGGCGTATCATGAAATTCTTGAAGTAACCTCAGAATCCACACCGAGTTAGAAGCCAACACCACTCTCCCCTTAAGAAATAGTTTTCCCCCGCGAATTTCATACCCCGATCGACTGCTTGGATCCTCTTGAAGATCCTTCATCACACTCTGAACAAAATCATCTCGTGATTGCTCAGTCAACACGTCAGCCATCTCATCCCAATTTATACTGCTGAGTGCTAACAAACTTCCATCCTCCCCTTACTGCGAAAAGGCATCCACTGCGGAGTTGGCCGCCTCGGGTTTGTATTCGATAAAAAAATCATATCATATTAGCTTTGCCACCCAATTATGTTGTGATGGAGTAACAATCTTCTGGGACAAGAGGTGTTTTAAACTACTGTGGTCCGTGCGGACAGTAAACTATCGACCCACGAGATACGGCCTCCAATGCTAGACTACTAGAACCAACCCTATCATTTCTCTCTCATAGTCCGATGTGGTAATTGTCCTGTCCGCCAATGACTTACTAAAGTAAGCAATCGGTCTCCCCTCCTGCATGAGCACGGAGCCAATCCCAGTCTTGGAGGCATCATACTTAATCATAAACCGCCTTTGGAAGTCGGGCATAGCCAGCACCGGAGCAATCGTCAATGCCACTTTCAGCTTCTGGAAAGCTCTTTCAGTAGATTCCGTCCAAACGAAAGGGTTAAGGGCCAACTTTTTCAATAGAGCCATCAAAGGTCGCGCCATCAGCCCATAATTGCGGACAAACCAGCTATAATAGCCGGTCAAGCCAAGGAATTCCCTCACCTCGCGCATGTTTTGTGGACTTGGCCAGTCTTCCACTGCCATGACTTTCTCAGGGTCCATCTCCACACCTGTTGCTGATATAACATGGCCCAGATACTCTACCTTTAAACACCCAAAAGAAAACTTCTTTTGATTTGCTTTGTATTGATTATCCTACAAGATCAGCAGAACCTTCTTCAGGTGTTCCTTTATGCTGTAAATCAAGATATCGTAAAAAAACACCAAAATAAAATTTCTCAAATAGGGACGAAACAGATCATTTATCGCTGACTGAAAAGTTACTAATACATTAGTCAATCCAAATGGCATAACCAGAAATGTATAGTGCCCACTGTGAGTCCAGAAAGCTGTTTTGTGAATGTCTCCCTTCTCTACCCGAATTTGGTGGTAACCGGAATGAAGGTCTATAACTAGTCCAGCATCTCCTGAATAACCAAGATAGGGTACTTATTCAACACCATCACCTTATTGAGTTCCCTGTGGTCAACACAGAACTGCCAACTCCCATCCTTTTTCTTAACAAGCAATACGGGGCTGCTGAACGGGCTAGAACTAGGGCAGATTATCCCCGCCAGGAGCATGTCCGAGACTAAACGCTCTATCTCATCTTTCTGCGCTTGCTTGTAGCGATACGACATCACCGACATTGGCCAGGCCCCAAAAACAACTCAACCCGATGTTCAGTTCCAAGAGTCGGGGGTAGGCCCTCCGACTCGTCGAAGACCCCCACAAACTATTACAGCACATCCTAGATCCCTTCGGTAGCTGACTCCACCACTCATAGCGAGGCTTCTTCCATCACCATGAGCCACAGCTCGCCATCCTGATTCTGAATTAGTTCGCAAATGCCAATGGGGGCACGACACATTGATGGATCTCCCTTTAGTACCACGTGCCTTTCATTATGATTAAAAGTCATCATCAAATCGGCCTAGTTCGTCCTTATCTCTCCAAAGGTTTCCAGCCAAGAAACTCCCAAAATCACATCTACACCCCAATGGAAAAACATGGACCATGGAAAATCCCCTGCGACTCTTGGCGCCGTCCATCACCGAATTGTATGCCAAATCGACAAGTCTTGTCCGACTTCAGATTGAGTTTTGCCATTAAAGAGTTGGAAATAAAGTTGTGACTGGCCCTACTGTCCACCAAGAGGAGTTGGAAATAAAGTTGTGGCTGGCCCTACTGTCCACCAAGAAAGTCATCTTACGCCCCTGTATAACCCCTTCGAAGCGCAGGGTACGCGGACCCGTTATCCCTGCCACGGAGTACACTGATAGCACTGACTCCTCCATATTTCCCTCCTCTGGCAAGCTGCCATGATATCCTTCACCTGCCGGTCAGGATCCTCATGAAACTTAAAGCAGTGCAAATCCAATGCCTCATCCTCCTCCGCCATCAAAATGTTAAGCTATCGCATGGAGCATTGATGCCAAGACATATACATCCTTTTGCAATGGAAACATAACCCCTTCGCGTGGAGATTCGCCATCTCTAGGGGCGACATATGGGTGAAACGCGTGAGGTCCGTAGATTACCCCGTAGATGTCGATCTTACAGCCTGATCATGGATGGAGGGCCACGATGCTGATGACCCCGTGGACGCCACCGAGGGCCTGCTAACTCTTGGCTAGGAGGAGAACCCAACCCCCGATGAGAATTGGCCATAGGGTACTGGTCGCTCGATCGAACTGCCATTGGGTTTTGGATAGCGGCTACCACCGGTAATCGAGAGATTCTCCTCCATGTCTCTCACCAATTCCATAGCCGTCTCCAAATCTGCTGGCCGCAAGAGGCGGAGAGAGCTACGGACATCACCTGACAGCCCCTGCATGAAATACCCCAAATGGTGTTCATCGCTAAGACCCAGAATCTGACTCGTCAGCTGCACAAACACAATCATGTACTCATCCACCAACTCCATCTGCTCAACTGCCACCAGCCTCTCAAAGAAACTTCCTTTGAAACGAGCATCATAACGGCTTGTCAAGGCTCACGAGAATTTATCCCAGGTTATGTCTGGCTTCCTGGATCAAATCCACGAAAACTAATAAAGTGTCGAGTCCTCCATATCCAACATGGCAGCCAAAACTTTGATCTCCATGGGCGTTTGATGCAATTCAAATTGCTGATTGGCCCTCGCAAACCAACCAATCGGGTCCGTGCCATCAAACGACGGCAACGTTGGCGGGGCAGGCGGCTTGTCTGCCACAGCAGCGGTCGTCGACCCTGATACCAAGATGACGAAGTCAACCTCCTCGATCACCTGTCGTGGCGCCGCTGCCCCTGGCACAGAACGGAAATCCGCGACCGACGCAGACAAACCAGCCAGAGATCTGGTGATCTCCTTCAATTGTTGGACTACACTCGCCTGTTCCTCAGCCATCTTCCTCAAGTGTTCTTTGATTTCCATCTAACCCATTTACAAGTCCTCGATCCTCTGTTAACTGCGTGTTATAGTTATCTCGGGTGAGTGATCCGGCAGGTCGGATCAAAGATTGTCATTATTTTCACCTAAATTTAAGTGCCTTTTGTGTGTATTTTTCATATTATTTCTTCTGTATTTATGTGTATTTTGGTGGTGTTATGTGTTTTTATGGAATTGTGTGTGAATGAACTTTTAAATATTAAAACAGGTGAAAAATGGAGCAAAAATAGAGTTGGGAGAAAGAAGGAAGCAAAGCTGTACAAACACGGCCAGTCGTGTTTGGAACACGGGGCGTATAGTGCGCACGGTCCGTGTACCACGCACGGGCCTATAAAACTTGGCCATGCGTGATCATCAGAGATCACAACACAGCCACCTCTGTGTCCGTGTACCGTGCATGAGCCTTGTGCTATCCAAAGTCTTTCGTTGACCAGAACCCTAAACATGACTCGGGCCGTGTACTGGACTCGAGCCGTGTAGGTGTAAAATTTCAGATTATTTTCAGAATCCTTCTAGAAGATCTACAAGGGTATAAATACCACTCCATTCAACATTTGATCATTCCAGAACCGAATTATTGGCTGCTCACACACCATTCCTTTGATTTTGCACCATATTCTTCATCCCATTCATCCATACTTTGATCCTACATCATCTCTCCATCAATTCTACCATCCAAATCAAGTGAAGAAGCAAGGAAGAGTGGCTGATCACCAAAAGAAGGAAGGAGATTCAATTGGAGCCAATCCAAGGGAGTTTTCATCCCAATTTAGTGTTAATCCTCTACTTTACCATGATTTGTAAGGTTTTTAATGTCTATGTTAAGGATCTTATGAAGATTGTAGGCTAATCTCCCTTGTAGGATTAGCAACATGAAAGTTTGTGGTTAAATTTTGGGATCTATGTATTTAAACTCATATGTTGATTGAGTTAGTTGATTTCCTATCATTGATGCTTTAGATCATGATGTTTTGATGATTTGTGTATTTAGATGCTCTATATATATAATTAGATTGAGAAATCAATTATGTGATTAGGACATTTGAGTGAATCATTTCATCAAACACTTCATGTGCATTATAAATTATAAAGAGATTGAGAAATCCTTTAGAGTTTAGAACCCTTTGATAGGACATACAGTTGGTTTGATCGAGAGATTTATTAATTGTGTGAAGGGATTCTTATTTCAAGCTTAGTACCTTGTTGGAATTGTTTGAATGAGAACCAACCGTTGTGCTAATTGAATTAATATCCTATTCATCTTTAGAAGGAGCTTAGGTGAATTTAGAGTTGGCCCTTAATTAATACCCTTGATTCATATAAGTTTAATGCATGTATCCTAAGATTTCCCATTACTAAATTGTTGTTAATCCCACTTTTGCTGAATTTGGTAAATCACATTTCATCCATTTATCTTGTTTGTTTGATTATTGCTTGCATTGCTTTGATTAATTCTATTTACTTGTTTGAACAACCACTTTATTGATGATTCGTCTCTATAAAATTACAACAAACGTGAGATCGCTTAAGCACTAGTACCTACCTCCCTGTGGTTCGATAAATTCTTGAATTGGTCAACCCGACTACAAGTTATGGCTAATCAAATGGCTACGTTCTGGGGAGGAACAGTTGCTAGTAGCTTGAAGAAGGATCGTTTTGAGTAATCTTACTAGAGACATTTATTTATTTATTTATTTATTTACTTGTATTTGCTTTGAAAACTTTGTTCTAACTCTCTTATTTTGAAGGTGTATGCACACAAGGTCCAAGGGTAAACAAATTGAACCTCTTGATCTAGAGATTGAACACATTTTGAGAAAAAAGATAAAGGAGAACAAAACCAAAAACAGTTATCTTATGGAGAACAATCAAGAAGAACGTGTAAACGTTGAGCATGATGGAGACGGAGTGCAAAATGTGCAAGACAACGCACAAGCACCCCAAGTCAATGCTAATCTTCCTCAACAAGCTTATCAACAATTTGGAGAGTTTAACAATCAAACTTTGCTTCAACAAATGGTGCAACAAGCTATGCTTCAACAAGGTTTTCAACATGCTTATGCACCTCCACCACCACCTCCGGTACATCGAGGGCCTCATGTTGATCCAAGGGTAATCAGAGATTTCTTTATGCCAAGGGCAATGCCACAAATGATGGGACCACCTATCAATGCTAACAACTTTGAATTTAAAGCGGGCTTGATTTCTATGGTGAGAGAGCAACAATTTAGTAGAACTCCGATTGAGGATCCTAACGCTCATCTAGCTCAATTTATTGAGATTGCCAATACCGTGAAGATGAATGGAGTGAGCGAGGATTGCATTAAAATGAGGTTGTTTCCGTTCTCGTTGAGGGATCGTGCTCGAACATGGTTATCTACCATTACGCCGGGTACATGTAACACTTGGGAGGACCTTGCACAAATGTTCTTGAACAAGTACTTTCCGCCTTCTAAAACGCTTCAAATGAAGAGCTTGATCACTCAATTCAAGCAAATACCTCAAGAGAGTTTTTATGAAGCGTGGGAAAGGTTTAAGGATATGCTACGTAAGTGCCACAACATGGATTCTCGGAGAATCAACAAGTTGGATTTTTCTACCAAGGTTTGGTAAATAGTCAAAGAATGTATATTGATACTTCGGCAGGTGGATCCGTACTTGGATTAACTTCAGAAAGGGCAATAAGGATATTTGGAGAAATTGCTACAAATGTATATCAATTTCCATCAGAGAGGTAAGTGGATGCTATGGATTTGAGAGCATCGATCAAGGGCAACAGTTTAGTGTGTGCTAGTGTGGAGTCAAGTTTGCCAAGTGTTGAGATGATAGCGGCGGAGGTAATGAGGCAAATGAGCTTAAGTCAAAGTGTGAATCAAGGAGTTAACATGGTTGAAGGCCAAATTGATCAAAGTGTGCTTCCTCCGAATGGTGTTAGTGGGGAACAATGGGCTATGACAATGCCACGTGTGGAGGATGTGCAACACTTGCAAGGAAGGAATTACCAAGGTAACTATCAAAACAATCAACAAGGTAATTTCAACCACAACCAAGGAAACTACCCACCAAGGCAAGGAGGTTTCAATAATCAAGGAAGAGGAAGCTCATACCCACAACAACAAAGGAGGCAAGATAATTTCTCTTATTCAAACCCGAGCAATGCGATTGCTTATCCTCCGGCGTATCATCCGGGAGCTAAAGCACCAAATAATGAAGGGAAAGCAACCATCGAAGAACTCATTGAGAAGTTGATTGCATCGAACAAAGCTCAATATGAGACAAGCAGAAAGATTGATGAAGCTAATGATAGAAGGTTCAAAGCCTTGGAGCACTCGGTTGGTCAAATTGCTAGTTCGTTAAGTGCGAACAAGAAAGTAAAATTCCTTCTACCACTATTGTAAATCCAAAAGAGCAATCCAAGGCAATCACTTTGAGGAGTGGAGCAAACTATGAGGGACCCTCTATGCCTATGGAAGGTGAGAAGTTAGAAGAGAAGGAAGTTGAGAAAATTTTGGTTGAGGAAGAGTTTGAGGAAGACGGTGAAGTTAAAGCTAAAGAAAATGATGAAACGGATGTGGTTGAGTCGAAAGTTGTTGAAAAAAAATGGCAAAGAACAAAAGCGTTGAAAATGAAAGAGAATGAAGTGGAGTTGGAAAGGGATAGTTGGGGCATACCAAAAACTCAAGTGCCCATCCCTTTTCCACATAGATTTTTGAAGAAGGGCCTTGATGAAAAATTTGCAAAGTTTTTGGAGATTTTCAAGAAAATCCACATCAATATACCCTTTGCGGATGCTTTGAGTCAAATGCCTCACTATGCTAAGTTTTTGAAAGACATCATGACTAGAAAAATGTGCTTAGTGGAGAACGAGACCGTCAACTTGACGGAGGAGTGTAGTGCCATAATCCAAAAGAAGTTGCCTCCAAAGCTAAAAAATCCGGGGAGTTTTGTCATACCATGTGAGATGGGTAAGAATGAAGTTCATAAAGCTTTTTGTGATCTTAGGGCTAGTATCAATTTGATGCCTATGTCCATCTTCAAGAAACTTGGTATAGGGGAAGTAAAGCCTACGTCCGTTACATTCCAACTTGCGGATAGGTCTTTGACTTATCCTAAGGGAGTAGTTGAGGATGTGTTAGTTAAAGTTGGAAAGTTCATATTCCCAGTGGATTTTGTAGTGCTTGGCATGGATGAGGATGCAAATGTTCCATTGATTTTGGGGTGTCCATTTTTGGCCACGGGAAGAGCGTTAATTGATGTGCACAAGGGGGAGTTGACATTGAGAGTAAATGAAGAAGAGGTGGTGTTTTCATTAAGAAATGCGATGACGCATCCGGATGAGAAAGAGGAGTGTAGAAGGATTGAATTGATTGATGAGATTGTTCAAAAGAACTTGTCATTCTTCTTATCTAAAGATCCTCTCGAAACAAGCATAAGTCATTCTCTTACTTTATCTCTTAACTCTAAATCGTCTTTTTATTGTCTAGAAGATGATGATATAAATGATTGCTTACATGAATTGAATGCTTGTAGGGAAATGCAAGAAGATGAAGCCAAGATGATGTACTATGGAAAGAGGGAGTACCTTCCTTTGGAAATAGAGAATGAAGAGTCAAAAGTTGAAAAAGGAAAAGAGGAGTTGAAGCCACTACCCGATCATCTTATGTATGCATACTTGGGGGATAACAAAACATTTCTGGTAATTGTATCATCATCCCTTTCACCTTTAGAGCTTGATAAATTGTTGAGGGTGCTTAGAGATCATAAAAGTGCTATAGGGTGGAGTCTTGATGATTTGAAAGGTATAAATCCCACTATTTATATGCATCACATTAGATTGATTGATGATAGTAAAACATGCATATAACTCAATGTCGTTTGAACCCCATTATGCAAGAGGTTGTTAGGAAAGAAGTTTTGAAATGGTTAGATGCTAATATTATTTATGCCATAAGTGATAGTCTGCATGTGAGTCCTTTGCATGTTGTGGCTAAGAAAGGGGGATTAACCATTGTTAAAATGGAATTTGATGAAGAACTTGCTACAAGGGTGAAAACGGAATGGAGAGTTTGTTGTGATTATAGGAAGCTTAATGAAAACACTCATAAAGATCATTTCCCTTTGCCTTTTATTAATCAAATGCTTGATAAGTTGGCGGGACACAAGTATTATTGTTTTCTAGATGGTTACTCGGGGTACAATCAAATCATGATAACCCCCGAGGACCAAGAGAAAACAACTTTTACTTATCCGTATGACACGTTTGCTTTCTATAAATTGCCTTTTGGGTTGTGCAATGCCCCCGCTATCTTTCAACGTTGCATGATGGCCATTTTTGGGGGAATTGATTGAAAATATAATGGAGGTTTTTTTGGATGACTTTTTCGTATTTGGGTCTTCATTTGATAAATGCTTGGTTAATCTTTCTATGGTTTTGCAGCGATGTCAAGATATAAACCAAGTCTTGAATTGGGAAAAATGTCATTTTATGGTTCAAGAGGGTATCGTACTTGGACATCATATATCGGAGAAAGGTTTGAGAGTTGATAGGGCGAATGTTATAGCAATTGAACATCTTCCCCCACCAATAAATGAAAAAGGGGTTAGATCGTTCCATGGCCACGCCGGGTTCTATCAACATTTTATAAAGTATTTTTCTAATATAGCCAAACCTTTGTATAAATTTCTTGAAAAAGATGCTCCATTTGAATTTAATGATGAATGTCTTGATGCTTTTAGGGTGCTCAAAGAAGCCTTAATTTCATCTCCAATCCTCGTCTCTCCTGATTGGAGTAAGCCTTTTGAGCTCCATTGTGATGCAAGTGACAATGCATTGGGAGTGGTGCTTGGTCAAGTTAGGGAGAAGAAGTTTCGAGCGATCTACTATGCATCAAAGACGTTTAATGTCAATCAAAAGAATTATACCACAACGGAAAAAGAATTCTTATCTGTAGTTTATGCTTTTGAAAAATTTCATCCATACCTAGTTGGCACAAAAACAATTATTTATATGGATCATGCCACCATTAGGTATTTAATGAGCAAGAAAGATGATAAACCAAGACTAATTCATTGGGTTCTTTTGTCACAGTAGTTTCATGTGGAGATACGTGACAAGAAAGGAGTTGAAAATGTCATAGTCGATCACTTGTCACGCTTAGAAAATGTTGATGAAAAAGGAACTATAGAGTTTATTAAGGATGTATTTCCATATGAAGAATTCTTCTAGTTGATTTTCAAAGGATGTACACTTTGTGTGAGACCAGAAGGCCGTGGTATGCAGATTTTGTGAATTATTTAGCTTGTGGCCTCAAGCCGGATCATCTCACCGAATCTCAAAGGAAGAAGTTCTATCATGATGTCAAGGAGTACTTATGGGATGATCCTCTTTTGTTCAAGAATGGTACGGATGGAATCATACGGAGGTGTATCCCGGAGGATGGGAAATTGAGTGTAATGGGGATGTGCCATAGTTCACCTTGTGGATGACATTTTGGATTTCAAAAGACGGGAACAAAGATTCTTTAATTGGGGTTGTTTTGGCCAACCTTGTTCAAAGATTGCAAGGAGTATATCAAGGGATGTGATAGGTGCCAAAGAATTGGAAGTATAGGGCAACGTGATGAGATGCTCATGAGGAACATTTTTGAAGTTGAAATGTTTGACGTATGGGGGGTGGACTTCATGGGACCATTTCCCCCATCCAATGGGTACTTGTACATATTGCTTGCAGTAGATTATGTCTCCAAATGGGTAGAAGCAATCCCAACAAGGACGAATGATGCTCTAGTGGTGAAAGCCTTCTTGAGGAAGAACATCTTTGCTAGATTTGGAGTGCCAAGAGTGATGATTAGTGATGGGGGATCTCACTTCATTAACAAGATCATTGAGAAGCTTTTGATGGGATATGGAGTAAAGTGCGAGGTTTCAACACCTTACCATCCTCAAACCAATGGCTTGGCGGAAGTGTCAAATAGGCAAGTAAAGCTTGTTCTTGAAATCACGGTCAATGGTAATCGAAGAGATTGGTTTTCAAAGCTTGACGATGCTCTATGAGCCTATCGAACGGCTTATAAGACCGCTCTTGGATTTTCACCATATAAGCTTGTGTATGGAAAGGCATGCCATTTACCCGTGGAATTGGAGCACAAGACATTGTGGGCCCTTCAGAAGTTGAACCTTGATGAGAAGGAATTCGGGAAGAAAAGGTTCCTTCAATTGGTTGAACAGAGGAATTTAGAGAGGAAGCTTACTCAAGCTCGAGGATTTTGAAAGAAAAACTTAAAAGATGGCACGATGAAAGGATCAAAATGACGGAGTTTATTCCGGGGGATAAGGTTCTATTGTTCAATTCAAGACTTAAATTATTCCCAGAAAACTTCGTTCGAAATGGACCGGTCCGTACTTGGTGATCGAAGTGAGAGATGATGGCTCAATAAAACTTGAAGGATCGAATGGAAATGCTTTTGTGGTTAATGGTCATAGGGTGAAACATTACCATTCTCCCTCTCAATGGGAGTTGGTATATGTGGATACCTTTACCTCTTGAAAGCTCGTATCCTTTTAGTAGTTGTAGATTGTAAATATTTCTTTTTCTTGTTTTGCATTTTTGGTCTTGTAGGTGGATTGTGCTTATGAGAAGAGAGGTATTGAAGATACAAAGAATGCCTTATTGAAGTGTAATGGTATATCGTACAAATTTTGCAAACATACCTTGACACTCTTGTTTCAATTTAAGATTGGGGGGATATTGCGTGGTATGATATGTTATACTTTATGTTTGCATACATTCTTGTATTTTTTGATCAAATTTGAAAATTTTATCATGAGTTCGGTATAGTTTTGGTCCGTTTTGGTGGTGATGAAGTTGATAATCCTTTTAATTTTGATACCAAGTGTTGAGCTAATGATGTGATTGAGTTTTGAGCATAAATAGGGAGCATTGGAAGCATAAAAACAGCGAAAGGCAAGGTTTGAGTTGAAAATTTAAAGAAAGCAGGGTACAGCTACACGGACTGTGTACAGTACATGGCCCTGTAGGGTATGATCATGTACTGTCATCAGAAACCCAAACTTGCTCAAATCGAGGGCGAGTTCAGTATACGGACCGTGTTCAGTGCAGCTACACGGCCAGCGCACAGGCCAGTAAAGAAAAGCTGTGCTCTGTAGTCCGAAAACACAACACGGCCAACCCTGTGGCCATGTGCAGAACTCGGACTGTGTCGTGTCTGAAGTCAGAATTTATAAACCCGATTGCAGAACATGCCATTCACTTCCATTTGCCCTACAACACATTCCTCCCGTCCAATCCTTCTCCGAAACCACAGATTCGACTGAGGGCAAGATAAAAAGTGGTAAGATTGAGTGATTTAGAGTGTATTTCTCAAAGGCTTTGCATCAAATTCGTCCATTCATTCGAAGAAATCCAGGTATGAAACTCCGAACCCTAGTTTTCAATTGAAGGTTTGAATTTTGGAAATTCTTGTAATGGGGTTGAATGAAATCATGTTTGATGCATGCATAGCAATGTAAAACATGAATTTTCTAGTTTAATTGATGGATTGATTGGAAGTTTGAAATAATTAGGGTTCATGTGGTTTGAATTTAGGGATTTTTGGATTTTGATGAATTTAGGTGTGTATGATGAGATAAATTGATTGATGATACTTATATGATGATTGTATTGATATTAAATAGCTTAAGTGTTGAGGATTTGAGCATAAGAGTGTTTGATATTCTTTTAAAAATTGCGTTGAAAATTGTTGCATGCCATGTGTTCGATGAAATGCTTAAGTGAATTTGTGAGCCAATTTGAAGATTTTACATGAACAAAGAAGCATTGTTGATAAATTGCTATTTAAATAATGCAAAGATGAGGGGAATATGTAATGAAATTCATGAAAATGAAAAGATGCGCTTGTTTGATTGAGTGAGAATGTTGTTTAGTTGCTTGTTCCTAATTTTCAATGATTAAGCAAGGAAATTGTAGTTTGGTAATGGTTCTTTATCATGGAACATTAAAACATGATTAGGATTAGCACTTAGTTGAATAACGAGTGATGATGCTATGCTTGGTTATCAAAACTATGATGAAGTTGAATATAATTTAAAAATTTTGAATGTTGTAGATGGCTGAAAGAAGGGTTTGAAAACGCAATGAAGATTTTATCATTGTGGAAACTGAGGCAGAAATGGTTAACTTGGATGCCCAATTGATGGAAGATGGGATACATCCTGAGTACTTTGGAGTGAAATTCGAGGAAGGCTGGGAAAAGTATATCTTGAGGTGGCAAGCAATATTCTCAAAGATCAGGCCAACTAGATTTCAGAGTCAGGAGACTATGACAGGGCTTGGGATAGAAGCTGATTTAAGAAGAATGTTCAGGAAGAGAGGCATGGAGGAATTCTTTGACAAGAGACCTCCTACTTATCATCACCTTACAGCTGAATTCTTGAGCACTCTTCAAGTGAAGAAGAACAGGAATGGCTTCCCAACATCAATAACTTTCCAATTGAATAACGAGTTAAGGGAGAAAGTACACATCCATGTGTTGAATAGGTTTATGGGATGCCCTCCGTGTGTGAATCATGGTCATTTTTATGAAGGAGAGGGTTTCAATCAGCAGAGTTGGTGGAAGTTGTTAGTCAATGATGGAACAGAACCAGCAGATTACATCCCTAGTTCCTCAAAGGGGACGGCTATTAGGAATCCCGTAATGAGATATTTGGAGAAGATTGTCTCAAACATAGTGGCAGCTCGTTACGAAGGTAGATCAGTAGGTGAGAAACAACATTACATCATGTATTGTTTGTACCATGAGGTTGATTTGAATATGGCAGCCCATTTTATCCACCATGCGGAACGGGTAGCGAAGAGGCAAACTTCACAAGGAATAATGTTAGGAGGAATAGTTACAATGATAGCTCAAGGATTAGGGATTGATCTGAGAGGAATGAAAAATAGGATGAATAGTGAGGGGCTTAATTACAACCAGTTAATGAGGATGGAGTTCTTAGCTTTGGTAGGAGATAGATATTGCTTGAGGCAAGACAAAGGAGCCCCATTCCCTTTACCTGTTCCGGAGCTGACATCAGTTTTTGCTCGAAGGAAAAATGTAAATTTTGCAAAGGCAAGTGTACATCACTCCACTGTCGTGAGGGAATTTTATCGAAGAAATCGGGAAGGAGTAGAAGCAGTGTTAAGGCAAATGCGTGTTGAAGAAAATTATGAGTTCGCAAATTTGAGAGCCGAGCCCGTAGCTATGGATGTGGGGGATGAAGAAGACCCTCAGCATCAGCAAGTGGAATTTGAAGAACATGCTCCTGAACCTCCACAGTTTGAAGAAGAGCAGGAACAAGAGCAGCAACAGTAGTAATTCATAGGACAAGGAATAGGAGCGGCAAATTGGAATTTCTTTGAAGGGGAGATTCAAGAGATAAGGCAAACACAGAATCTGCATGGAGAGCAAATAAGACAAATGAGAGAAGAGCAGCAGAGGCAAAGAGTGCAGATCGGAGAGATCCACGAGGGACAACGTAGGAGGGAGTACTATGAGGAGAACGTTCGAGCACATTCAAACAATACGGAGGAGATGCTCATGATTATGTTTAACTTTCAGTTCCTTGCCTCACCTCGTGCCTATATCCCTTGGGCACCGTGCCAGCCTCGTCCTCCTCCTTGTCCAGATAATTGAGGGAGTACTTTTAGTGCTCGTCACTTTGTTAGCTTATCTATTTTAGTTGGATTGAAATGTGTTGGATTTGAGACTTTTAGTTATTTTGTTTTGGGATGTTTTAATTTCGTAATTTAGGATTTATTTTCAATTAAGGTCGAGATGATTGTTGATTTGCATTGATCATGGATGGGGTAATCTTTATGTTTTATTTCTTTTAGTTATGTTTTATATTTTCGTTTTTGTTTTTGCGTTTTCTTATATTTGTTTGTGTTTGTTTGTATTTTTATTCTTGTTAAGGTTTTGTTTGGTGGTTTGTTTGGGAGGTTGTGAGTTGTTTTAAATGTGAGTGATTATGCATTATGGTGATAAGTGATAACGAATCATGAGTAAGAATCCCTACACTTTTAAATTGCGATATGCTTTATTTAATGGGTTCAATTAAAAGATGAATGTGTTGCAATAAGTCCTTTTAAGTCAAGCAATAACTAGTAAGAATTTGTGCCTCGACCATAGATAAATGGTTTGTTCTTTTCATAAGTGGATGGTTGTATTTTGATAAACTAAATGCTTGCTCAAAGACTTTAGGAATGAACCCGATTAGTAAAGATTTATGATATGATTTAAGGTCATCCTTGTCATGAATAGTCATTGTCAAACATTTCCTTACCTTTAACATCATCCTTAGTTAACCACCTTTGAGCCTTTAAGCCAATTTCTTGTGAATTTAGCATATTACAAGCTTTGATTAACCACATGAGCCTTATATATATATATATATATACCTTTTGTGTGAGTAATCAAGAAGATGGTAGCTAGAAAGATGTGATGAGATGACAAAAGAAGAAGAGGAATTAATATTAAAGGATGAAAAGAGCAAGAATACATATGTGGCCTTAAAAGCAAGAAAAGAGAGCGAGAGATATAGAAGCTCAAGAAACTAAAATTCAAAAGAAGGGGGCATACAATCAAGAATAGTTGAAAATCAAAAGAGAAGTAATTAATAGTGTTTGAATGTTGCAAATGATAAGAAGGGAAGAAAGAAAGTGGAGAATGGAAGAAAGTAGCTACCTCTTCGATTACTTACACTCGTTTAGTCACTTTTATCTAAATTCTTCCTACCCTACCAAAGAGCCTATCATTACATCCATAATCAAAGACCTTTTTTATTATTGATTGAAACTTTGGTGGTTTGTGAATAGAGTCTACGAGCAAGTGAATGGTGATTCGAACCAATTGATTGATGAGTGTGATTTACCTTATTCAAAGAGTGGCGAGTGAAATTGATTACCTACGTGAGGCTTGAACCAAAAATGGACTATCTTGCACATTGTTCTCTTTTGATTGAACTTATTAATTTCTCATATCATGTCTCTAATGATTGTAGGTTAACTTAGCATGATTAGTAGTTCTTATTGCTATTGATGATTTGTTACTTGTATTCATTTAGTCTTTTCCTAGGTGAAAAATATCTCCCTCGATTTATCATTTTCGTTGTTTGAGGATGAACAACACTTTAAGTTTGGGGGTGTGATTGTCATTATTTTCAACTAGATTTTAGTGCCTTTTTGTGTGTATTTTTCGTATTGTTTCTTCCGTATTTATGTGTATTTTAGTGGTGTTATGTGTTTTTATGGAATTGTGTGAGAATGAACTTTTAAATGTTAAAACAGGTGAAAAATGGAGCAAAAATGGAGTCGGGAGAAAGAAGGAAGCAAAGCTGCACAAACACGGCCAGCCGTGTTTGGAACACGGGGCGTGTAGTGCACACGGTCCATGTGCCGCGCACGGGCCTGTAAGAGTTGGCCGTGCGCGGCCATCAGAGATCACAACACGGCCACCCCTGTGGCCGTGTACCACGCACGAGCCATGCGCTGTCCAAAATCTTTCATTGACCAGAACCCTAAACACGACTAAGGCCGTGTACTGGACTCGAGCTGTGTAGGTGTAAAATTTTAGAAAATTTTCAAAATCCTTCTAGAAGATTTCCAAGGGTATAAATACCACTCCATTCAACATTTGATCATTCCAGAACCGAATTATTGGCTGCTCACACACCTCACACACCATTCCTTTGATTTTGCACCATATTCTTCATCCCATTCATCCATACTTTGATCCTACATAATCTCTCCATATATTCTACCATCCAAATCAAGTGAAGAAGCAAGGAAGAGTGGGTGATCACCAAAAGAAGGAAGGAGATTCAATTGGAGCCAATCCAAGGGAGTTTTCATCCCAAATTAGTGTTAATCCTCTAGTTTACTATGATTTGTAAGGTTTTTAATGTCTATGTTAAGGATCTTATGAAGATTGAAGGCTAATCTCCCTTGTGGGATTAGCAACATGAAAGTTTCTGGTTAAATTTTGGGATCTATGTATTTAAACTCATATTTGATTGGGTTAGTTGATTTCCTATCATTGATGCTTTAGATCTTGATGTTTTGATGATTTGTGTATTTAGATGCTCTAAATATATGATTAGATTGAGAAATCAATTATGTGATTAGGACATTTGAGTGAATCATTTCATCAAACACTTCATGTGCATTATAAATTATGAAGAGATTGAGAAATCCTTTAGAGTTTAGAACCCTTTGATAGGACATACGGTTGGTTTGATCGAGAGATTGATTAATTGTGTGAAGGGATTCTTATTTCAAGCTTAGTACCTTGTTGGAATTGTTTGAATGAGAACCAACCTTTGTGCTAATTGAATTAATATCATATTCATCTTGAGAAGGAGCTTAGGTGAATTTAGAGTTGGCCCTTAATTAATACCCTTGATTCATATGACTTTAACGCATGTATCCTAAGATTTCCCATTACTTAATTGTTGTTAATCCCACTTTTGCTTAATTTGGTAAATCATATTCCATCCATTTATCTTGTTTGTTTGATTATTGCTTGCATTGCTTTGATTAGTTATATTTACTTGTTTGAACAACCATTCTATTAATGATTCGTCTCTATAAAATTACATCAAACGTGAGATCGCTTAAGCACTAGTACCTACCTCCCTATGGTTCGATAAATTCTTGAATTAGTCAACCCGATTACAAGTTATGGCTAATCAAAAGTTGGCCGTGTGCGGTACACGGACCGTGCGCACTACACGCCCCGTGTTCCAAACACGTCTGACCATGTTTGTGTAGCTTTGCTTCCTTCTTTCTCCCAACTCCGTTTTTTCTCCATTTTTCACCTGTTTTAACATTTAAAAGTTCATTCACACAATTCCATAAAAACACATAACACCACCAAAATATACATAAATACAGAAAAAATAATACGAAACAAAAAGACACTAAAATCTAGGTGAAAATAATGACAATCAACCAATTGTTAGCACTCAGAATCAAACGAAAGAATTTATTTGCCAAAATAGCCAAATCGGCTCCTTCAATATCAATGATGTTCAAGATGATGAAAACCTTTACATCCCGTAACTTAAATAAGTTTAAAACCCTAAGCCCAAACAACTAGGCCCATACTCACGAATAAAGAAAGCAACATGAAATAATAATAATAATAGCAATATAATAACTCCTAAGTCGAACGTTGCCTTCGCCGGTAACCAGCAACGGCTTCGGCCGCACCTTCCCATCCTCAATGGATTGCTCAACATCATTCTCCCATCGATTCTATTAGCTGGATCTGCGCACCCGTGCCTGGGAGATTTCCCGAAAGAGGTGATCTAAAAACAAACTGTTGCTACGGGTTGAGATTAGAATTGTAGCCACCGGTGTTCTCCCGTTGCCGGTGAAGAAATTAGCGCCGCCACTAGAGAATTTGGATGACATTATCTCGCCGAAAGGTGGATTTTGTTATTTAATTTGGTATTTTCTACTGAGTGAGGGTTTTGATCAAGCTATTAGATTTATTCTTGTCATTATTCTCGTTATCAGAGGGAGATGGAAACGAAGTGAGGTTTATGTCGTGCTGATTTATTCACTTATGATTGTACTGAATTATTTATAAATTGTGCAGAATTATTAATGTCATTATTCGTCGGAGAAATATGTACACAAATTATGTTGTGTAGAATTATTCACTAATTGTGTAGGATTATTCACGTCACCGTTTGCTGGAGAAATATGTAAAGAAAATTATGTTGTGCAAAATTATTAATTGGTTGTGCTGAATTAATCATACATTGTGCAGAATTATTCATGTCACTATTTTCCGAAAAATATGTACACAAATTATGTTGTCAAGAATTATTAATTAATTGTGCAAAATTATTCATAAGTTGGTTCGAATTATTCACGTCACCGTTCGCCGGAGAAATATGTAAAAAAAGTTATGTTGTGCAAAATTATTCACTAGTTGTGCACAATTATTTGCCGAGAAAATGTGTAAAGAAAATTATGTTGTGCAAAATTATTCACTAATCGAAATGAAAGTAGAGATTTTGAGAAATAAATTTGTGGAATGGATTGATCGGAGTTATTGTTTGGAATCAAGAAATATAGCAACTGATTACATGCAGAAAAATTGGAATTGTTCATCTTTATTAATTACTTAATATTAAAAAATTAGTATGCAAGGTTAAAATAGTACAATGTTAGTTTGGCAGAAAAAATGGAGATTTTAAGTGGTTTTTACGGGATAAATAATCTATCCACACTAAGAGTACATTTGGTATTATGCAATATAATTTTGTATCTATTAATATTAATTTAAAATAATAATAAGTAGATGTGTATTGTAGTTCATAGTAACTATCCAAATTAAATATTATGATAAGTAAAGTGTAATTCTAGATCACTATTTGAAAGAGTGATCTAATTAATATGAAAGAGTAATCTACTTAATTCAAAAGAGTGACTTATAAATTGCATACAAATTCTTTACAATACGTCACTTCATTTTTAGAAAAACAAAATTTCAAATTAAATAGTTTTCTAATTCATTTTAAAAAGTAACTCAATTAATAGTAAAGAGTAAACTAAAATATATCTTAACCAAATATAATAATATAAATTTCACACTAAGTTGATATATTACTCTGTAAAAGTAAAAAAAAAAAAGACATTATATAATTTAAGAAAGGGACCAATAAAGTATGAGACCACATGTTTTAATTAAGGGTGGTACTATTGACACCCGCAATTATCCTTAAGACACCCGTATTGAAGACAAAAAATATGTGAAATATCAAGTATATCCCTATTCCATTTTATGAACCCTAATTTATTATTATTTAAAATAAAAATTGCTTTGTACACTCATCCACCACTACACCTAGAACACACACTAAAAATATATACTTACAAAAAAAATACACACTCACTCACACACATCACCTAAAACACACACTAAAAATATATACTTACACAAAAAATACACACTCATTCACACACATCACACGACTGTAAAAAAAGAGATATGACATAGGAGAAGAAGAGAGAATTGAATTTAGACCCATTACACAGACCTCTGAACCACAAAAGAAAGAACATAATTCATAGTTGAATTTTTATGGGCCCCTCCCTCCCTCCAATTTTGACTGACTCTTTTATATATTTATATATTAATAGAGGAGTTGTATTTGTATAGAACCAACGTAAAAATATTTCGACGGACTGTTATCGAAATTTTGACAAAAATGTCGGTAGTGAAAAAATTTACATATTTTTGGTTGTATGCTGCCGAAATATGGTAATAATTTTGATGAACCAGTCATGAAATTTTAAATTTTTTTATTTTTAGCATTCAAACAATTTACAACTCTAAATCATAAATTCAAATTACATTTATAATTTTACTAACCTATCAATAATTTGACAATCAATTATACAATTTCACTAACCCACGAATCCAAAAGAGAG
The DNA here is from genome assembly GCA_023678885.1 of Pogostemon cablin. Taxonomy (NCBI): domain Eukaryota; kingdom Viridiplantae; phylum Streptophyta; class Magnoliopsida; order Lamiales; family Lamiaceae; genus Pogostemon; species Pogostemon cablin. Next base: position 7,130,337 of record CM042954.1, read on the forward strand.
GAGCCATTAAAAATTTAATTGTAAGTTCTCTTCTTTCTCTATTTCATTTTTTAGTCTTGTGATGTGTGTGTGGGTGACTGTGTGTTTTTAGTGTGTGTTTTAAGTGTAGTGGTGGGTGGGTGTATAAAATATTTTTTTTAAATATAACAAATGGGTTATGGTTTATTAAATATGTTAGGGATATAATTGACATTTCACACAATTTTTGTTTTCAATACAGGTGCCTTAAGCAAGGCCCCGAGTGGCAATAGCGCCGCCCTTTAATTAATTAAGGAGACCATTTAGAAAGAAGACCACATGTTTTAATTAATTGAAGATGGGATCATTTAGGAAATGGGGACCATTATGAATTGGAGGCCGATTCTCCTTAAAAAATCCAGTTCCACGAATTCTGAAAAAAAAAGCACACTTCACCCAAGTTATTGTCATTTTTTTTAAGAAAATCAACAATATATGTCCTTTACTAGTATAATATTCGATTAAAAATTAATTTTTTTTCTACAAAATCAAAAGTATATATTCTCACACTAAATGGTACTCCCTCCCTCCGTACCATTAAAACGTACTTTTTTTTATTTTGGTCTATCCCAATACAAAGTGTGTATTTTTCTTTTTGGTAAAGGGGATCCACACAGTGATGGAGGCAGAAATTGATCTTGAGGGGGGGGGGATAGAATTATAATTTTTTTGAAGTAATTTGATTTTTTCTTTAATAAATAAAGTATAAATTAGTAATCTTTCTATCTCTTGTAGTTTTGTATGTATAAATGGACGCACTTGGATTAAGAAATATTACTATTTAGATGTATAGCATAAAAAAAGAAGGGGTAAGTCACAGAATTTAAAGAGAAAAAAATTAATAAAGTTATTGAATACGATAAATAAAATGTGAAAAGTTAATGATATTTTTGTAATATTTTAATACTTTAAGTATATTAATATTATGTAGTGTTATTATTATTGAAGATGTGCAAAAGTACTGGTACGAATAAATATAAAAATAAAAAGTGACACGACTCACCTTACATAACTTATAATTCACATACTAATTAACATAAACATCATCATTATAAAAAAACAGCAATTTTTTCACATAATGTATTTAAAATCAAAACCATCACACCCGTTCAACATACTAAACTGGTTTTTGACACCACATCAATTCACACAAACTTGTGACAATACTTATTATATTAAATAACAAAACATCAGCGGAAACAAAATAAACCCACGGCCTAGCCCAACAGGTCGTCATCTATGTACATCCGCTCAAAACCCTGTAGAAGCTCCACAACTTGCACAGTCACACCACAAAACTCAATCATCAACAGGCTCACCTACAATGCATAAACTAGTGAGACAAAAATCTCAGTAAGTAGAAATCATGCATGTCAGTGCATGAAAATGCATTTAGTTTTCTATCACCTATTTCCTAGTCTTTATAGTTGGTCTCTTTTATTTTAAAAACTGTTCACGTTGCGGGATTCCCACGACACACTTATGATATGCATCCCAAATGAGCTCAATAGACACACTTAGTGTCGGATCGATTTCGATCCCTGAATATAATGTCGGGAATGATTTTTTCGAACCATGGCAGAGTGTTGGGAATGATTTTTCCGAACCCCTAATAAAATGTCAGAAACGATTTTTCCGAACCCTAACAGAGATGCATATATAGTGGCCGCACACACCATTAGTATCTTATTAATTTTGTGGAAAAAACTTTTCATGTTTATGCATGGTATGCAACCAGAACAATTAAATGTGCATCATAAATCATTTACAATATCAATATCAACATTTAATCACAATAAAGTAACAACTTAATTTTAATTCACACAGATCCACTTCTGAAATAACAACTTCACCTTAATCACATAAATCCATTTATCGAATAACCACTTCATCTTGGATCACATGGATCCCATTTTGGAATAACAACCTCATCTCGAATCACACAGATCTTATAAACAATATCTTCTCAGATCATACAGATCTATATTCAACAGTTTCCAATCACACATATCTATATAGGATAATGATATTATCTCAAATCACATAAATCCACAACTTGTATCACAAATTAATCTCAAATAATTCATAACGTAATTAAACGAATCACAAATAATTCATAACATAATTATCACATATTAATCAAAAATAATTCATAACATGTTTATGTATTATAGTTGGACTTCTACTTACCTGGACTCAGATAGTAATACCACAGACCTCGTGAAGAACTATAACAATCTCTTCCTTGGCACGCCCTTCTCTTCATCTTTCTTCCTCCCTCTCCTTCTCTCTCTCTTTTTTTCCTCTATCTTCTCCTTTTTTTTATAGCAGCTTCTGTTTCCAATTGCAAATACCACTAAGGGGTTTATATAGAATGTATTACGTGTGGTTCCACCGCCTAATCTATTACTACTTACTATATTTAGTAACTTACTATTTATAGTAAGTACTCCCTCCGTCCCATAAATAAATTCACACTTTCTATTTTTGTCCGTCCCATAAACAAGTTCACACCCCCAAATTAGGAAATACACACAAATCAATAACTCCAAAACACACTTTAATTTCAAAATTGCCACCCCTTTACAACTCACATAATTTACTTTATAATTTATTTATTACCTAAAAATACCAAACTATCCCCAAAAAACAACTTTTTCTTAAACTCCGTATCTACAGTAACTGTGAACTTCTTTATGGGATGGAGGAAGTAGCATTTATTATTATTATTATTATTATTATTATTATTATTATTATTATTATCCATTACGAATATACGTGCAATACTTAATAATTAAGATATAATACATTTACAAAATAATACATATGCGTGTACATTTTCTTACCACTATTATTATTACGAGAACATGTGTGATACTTAATAATTAAGAAATAATATATTTATACAAATGAGACAATTTAATTATATATTCAAATTATTGCACGTAAATATTTATGCACATATATGTTCACATATTGTCACCATTTTGTCATGTATGTCTCAAATAAAATGTAAAAATAAATAAAATGTAGAAACAATCGTCACATAATTGCCACATTATTATCACATAATTACCATATAATTATCACATAATTATAAAATGCACATAATATAAATTAAATTATATTGGCACATGAGTAGTGAGAAAATCGGGTATCACATCTCCCCACCTTATAAAAATTTCGTCCTCGAAATTTACTTACCTGAAGAGTTTTGGATACTTAGTCATCATCTCATCCTCTCTTTCCCAAGTAGCCTTCTCAACTAATTGATTCCTCCATAACACTTTCACTAATGGTATCTCTCTATTTTCGAGTTTCTTCACTTCTCGCCGCAAGATCTCAACTGGTACCTCTTCATAACTCAAATTTTCTTTCAACTCAATTGGTTACTGTCTGAGAACATGAGAGGAATTCGGAACATACTTCCTCAACACAAATATATTAAACACGTCATGTTCTCTAGACATCGATAATGGTAACTCCAACCTATAGGCAACACTTCCAACTCTTTCAATGATAGTGAATGGACCAACATATCTTGGACTGAGTTTCCCTTTATTTCCGAACCGCATTATCCCCTTTATTGGAGATACTTTCAAGAATACTTTATCACCCACTTCAAATTCCAATTCCCTTCTCCGTTTGTCTACATAACTTTTCTGTGGATCCTGAGCAACTTTCATCTTCTCTCGAATACGGGTAACAGCTTCTGACATTTCACGAACTAAGTCTGGACCCAAGAGTTTCCTCTCTACAACTTCATCCTAATGTACTGGAGATATACACTTCCTCCCTTACAATGCTTCATATGGAGCCATCCAGATAGTAGACTGATAGTTG